>OZ018390.1:30401361-31036992 GCA_963969525.1 Ontholestes murinus
AATCAAACTGGGGAAAACGGGATACAAATATTGACAAGAATACTCAATAAAGTATGGGACATTGGAATAATACCAAGAGACTGAAAGACCGGCATTATAGTACCGTTATACAAAAATAAAGGTGATAGTAGAAATTACATGAATTACAGGGGAATAACTCTAATGAGCATAGTAAAATATATTAATCCATTCTAGACAAAAGACTAAGAGACATAATAGAAGCTCAGCTTGAAGAAGAACAAAGCAAAAGATCGAAAAGAAGATAGCAGCAAATCAAGAATTATATGCGGCATTTATAGATTTAGAAAAGGCTTTTGATAGAATACCAAAGACTGGCCTGGGATAGTTTAGAGAGGAGAGGAGTATATGTTTATATACTCCTCTCCTCTCTGAGAGAAGCAATCAGAAGTGTATATCAAGATAATAAAATGTATATTAGGCAAGATAATTCGCAATCATCGGAATTTCTGACTCTGGATTGTCTGATTATGTTGGGATTCATGTCAATCTTAAAATACCACTACAAGTGTAAAAATGGTAACTATGCAACCGATTATCCAATCTGTTGTAAATCAATTTTATACATTGCTGGAATCGACTGACTGGAGTTTTATTGATCAAAATAATATTTGTAAAGGTCATACTTCTAGGTGGTTTGCTACAAACAAATTGACGATACATAGTGAAAAGAAAATTAATCTCACATTTTCTTTAAAATCTCCGACTACTAATCAATTATACACAAAATTTTTAGGATTCTATTTAGACAACACTATCTTGAAATACGCACGGTTATGAGATGGCACCCAAAATATATCGAAATATATATTTGCTCTAATTGCATCGGTAATCTGGCCTGAGATCGGTATATTTTGCCATGTGTGAATATTATATAACAACGTGGGGTCACTCTAATATAACAACTAATTAGTTCGGTTTATAGAGAAGAGCAATTAGGGCAGTAAATGGCATGACATATAGAGAAGATTGTAAAGAAGCATTCAACAATCTGAGGATATTAACTTTACAACTTCCTTGTATACAGGGTGAGTTTTTTTCGATGTTCTCTATGGGGATCTCGGAAACTATAAGAGATAGAGAAACGGTTAAATGGGGAAAGAAGTGTAGATTTACGAGACGAATAAAATTCCACTTTCAAAGTTTTCAAAAAAGTCAAGGGTAACTAGATATTTTGCAAAAAGTAAAAAGTGTCAATTTTTTCAAATCAATATATCTCGGTTATTATAACAGATAGAAAAAAACTATAAAGGACAAAGTTTTAGATAATTTTATGCAGATTAATAAAAAATAATCAGAAAATTTTTATCGCCATTATTTTCCGAGATATGACGCAAACTTACATTTTTTTAAATGGAAACCATAGTTGGCTATGGCCTCATTCAAAAGGTAATTTTTTTCTCTTTAATCCAATATGGCATATGACATAGTTATTTCTGAAAATGAGTGAGTTATAGTCATTTTAAATTTTATTATAAATAAAAAATGGGTAGCCATGGAAAAGATGAAAGTAAAACAATTGCAGTTATTTATAATAATAGCAATATTGTAATTATTAGTTCTACAAAGTTAAATAAAAATGAAAAACCAGCATAAGAATAATAATTTTGTAATTATCAAATGGCCTTCTGTATGTGGTATAAACCCATTTGTCAAGAGGATAATACGTTTCTTACAAAAATATTATGAACAGATGAATCGCGATTCACTAATTGTGGTATTTTTAATCGCCACAATGAACATAGATGAACTTAAGAGAATCCACGAGAAGTTTCACAGAGAAAACTACAAATTAAATTTGGGTTTAATCCATGGTGGGTTTGGATTAATAATTCTCGGCCCATATATTTTTGAAAGCTCACTAAGTGGAACTGATTACTTTCATTTTCTTTAGAAAACATTTGAAGATACGCTCGATTGTTTAAATTTATCATTACAAGCAAGATTAAAATGGTTCCAATATGACGGTGCTCCACCTAATAATATGTTGGCTTTACAAAATATTTAAATGATGCTTTTCCTAACTATAAGTGGGAAGAAATAAACCAATTCCAGGGCCACCTAGATCTCCCGATCTGCGCGTTTTA
Source organism: Ontholestes murinus (assembly GCA_963969525.1). Taxonomy (NCBI): domain Eukaryota; kingdom Metazoa; phylum Arthropoda; class Insecta; order Coleoptera; family Staphylinidae; genus Ontholestes; species Ontholestes murinus. Next base: position 30,403,467 of record OZ018390.1, read on the forward strand.
GAATATTTTCTGTGGGGTTATGTAAAAAACAAAGTATATGAAAAATCATATCAATCTGTGGAGGATATAAACTAGTTGTTATTGAAACATTTAATTCAATTTACATGAGAATAGTAAAAAATCTATGTCATAATAGTATTAATAGTGGACTCTTTGACCATATTTTTTTAATATTAAAATTTCTCTCCCATTGATATATTGATAATTACAGAATTACTTTATGCGGTTGTTTCATTTTGATTTATCTCTGTAAAACTAATAATTACAATATTGCTAATATTATAAACAACTGCATCTTTTTCATGGCTACCCATTTTTTATTTATAATAAAATTTAAAATGACTATAACTCACTCATTTTCAGAAATAACTATGTCATATGCCATATTGGATTAAAGAGAAAAAAATACCTTTTGAATGAGGTCACAGCCAACTATGGTTTCCATTTAAAAAAATGTAAGTTTGCGTCATATCTCGGAAAATAATGGCGATAAAAATTTTCTGATTATTTTTTATTAATCTGCATAAAATTATCTAAAACTTTGTCCTTTACAGTTTTTTTCTATCTGTTATAATAACCGAGATATATTGATTTGAAAAAATTGACACTTTTTACTTTTTGCAAAATATCTAGTTACCCTTGACTTTTTTGAAAACTTTAAAAGTGGAATTTTATTCGTCTCGTAAAACTACACTTCTTTCCCCATTTAACCGTTTGTCTATCTCTTATAGTTTCCGAGATCCCCATAGAGAACATCGAAAAAAACTCACCCTGTATATTCTAATGCTTAATATATGTCCATAAAAATATCAAAGCTATCTCAAACACAATAAAGTGCATGCTTATGAGACTCGTAATAATACCAATATATATCTCTACCACTCACGTCTGTCGAAATCCAGAAATGGCGTAAATTACTACGGTTCAAATGTGTACAATAAACTTTAAAGAGTCCATTAAAACATACTACCAAAAATAATTTAAAAACAAAATTAAAGCATATCTTTTACAAATGGTATTTTATAATACTGACACAGTATATTGTTTCAAAATCGTTTTTGAAACCATATACAGTGTCAGTATTTTATTAAGTTATATGGAGTTTCAACAAGTAACACCCTCATCAATCCAGTATTTTACAATATTGATAAAATTTTAAAACATAATTTTATCATTGACTATGGAGGCTTATACTTCGTTAAAATGTATCACAAATTAAACACAATAATTTTATCATACGGAACACTAAACTATTTGTTTGGGACATTTATCCTGACAATTATTCTCCATCATAGTGCATTAAATAGTAATTAGTTCACTCTATCTATTTTAATTTAATTTATAACTGTTATAGTATTTGATAGAATATGGTATATAATATTCTTAGGATGCCTTTTGATTTTTGTTTCAGTAAACTTAATTTTTTATTGTTCTATACATTTTAATTGTAGAATATTTTGTTTTTAAAAACATATTTATACAACTAAGTGTTATTTATTATGTATTTTGTAAAGATATCGTCACTTTTTAATAATAATTTAATAATTTTAATATGTTTAATATTTGTTTTCTTTAACATTATATAATTTTATTTATATAATTATAACATTAACTTTGTTGTCTAAACTCATCCTAATGTATATACTACATAATATTTAACAATTTTGGCATTTACAATTAAACGTGTGCAGATTTTATAATCATTGTAATAAACATTTGTACTTATGTAATAATTTGTGTAATTTAGTTTACATTTTGACTTGTGTAATACTTAATGTAATGGTGCCAATTAAGATTATTATTCTTATATTTAACTCTACAGTATTTAGACGTTTCTTCAGGTGTTTGTATATTAATTTATTTGATTTCGTTCTTATCATTTTGGAAACGATTTCATCATCATATTTATTGTTTGTGACTATGGTTTTTATGATAGATGTATGAATTCAGTGCTGCTTGTTTAAATTATATGAATTAATGGGAGTCAGCTGGTATAATGGTATCTGTCGTCGTCGGATTTCTACATATCTTATATGTAAATTTATTACATTATATCTGGTGGTAGATGTGTTCAAAAAGAAAGTTCATTTATCGTTTTCCACTTTAATCGTAAATTGAATGCCAATATTAACTTATTGAAAATCTATCTGTCTCCTAGTACAAGACCAAATAGACAATACATCCTCGAAATTTTTTATATAGACTTATGTACTGAGTTGTGTCATTTTATTAAGTCGTCATTTTGAATATAATATTTGCAACTGAATTTGAAATAGTTTTGATTTATAATACTTAAATACTTAAATGTTACAGATTCTACTTTAGTATTTAGTTTGTACTCCTTTGAAAATGATTTTAATAACTCTAAATATGTGCTAGGAATCTGCCAATAAAAATATGTTTATTTTTTTTTTATTTGACAAAAATAATTTTATTGCTTTTCAAAATAATCGCATTTAAGGTCTATACACTTTTGCATGCGATCAAACCTCCGTTCAAAGCACTTTGTCAAGGAAGAAGATGGTAGTTCCGGGCGATGAAAATCGTTGTTCACGCAGTTTATATTTAATTACTGGAAATAACAAAAAATCAGTGGGTGACAAGTCGGAACTGTAAGGCGGATGACTCATCAATTAGATCTTTTGTGTGCCCAAATACTCGTTTGTTGCATGTGATGTGTGAGAGCTCGCATGTCGTGATGCAAAATGATTCGTCATTTTGAGTTGGTTTACTCATTGACGATGTAGGCTTCTACTTCGTTATACATATTTAATCACAAATTAAACACAATAATCACTTTTTGGTTAATTAGAGTTGGTTTCTTTCAATTTACTGAAAACTTCAGGCAAAGAAATGGTCGCATACCAGGCTGAATTAACGGTCTTTTTGAGAGCCACAGCTGCGACATGACCGGTTTTTGTAAGGAACAACGCCACAATTTGCTTCTTAACGCCTCGAGGACGAATATTTTTTTTTGGTTTTGCTTCATATTAAAACACACAAACTGCCTATTTGCCTTTTATTTCTGGCTCATATGCATAAATCCATGAGTTCTCACCCGTGACGATGCTGTATATGACTTTGGATGCACCACAGTGTTTTGAAATCATTTTGCGGCACCAATCGATACTAACATTTTTTGAGCATTTCTCAAAAAATGTGGAATCCAACGCACACACAACTTTCGAAAATCCAAATGTTCGTGCAAAATCTTATGTATGCTGGTTATACTAATACTTAAACATTTTTTTCAATTAGTTTTCTCATGCCATCGATATTTTCCGGCACAACGATCGATTTTTGACGACATTATATAACTTCGTCCGTGAGCGAACTTCGTCCACATTTGAATACAATGTATGAGCGATATACAGTAGCTGTGGATGGCGTTTTATCGTCAAAAGTTGAAATCAGTTGATTTATGCACTGTTCTTAAATTAGATAACGTCGAAAGTAATAATAAATCATTGATCAAAATTTCTCGCGAGTTAATTATATCGTTTGGCCGAGATGAAATTTTCAACTTACTGTAAACAACTCTGTAACCTCATGAATAGCTGATCTTACAGCGCTTCCAATTTTATGGTCTTCAGTATCCTACTTATTATGTGGTTGTTCGCCTAAATAGCTCCTAATTGCAGTGCCAGTCACTATATTAACTGTCTCTATAAGGTTTACCTGCGGATAGTACATGGCACTATGTCAGAATTTTTGATCGATATTTTTAAGAAGTTGTTTGGGCAAACCACCGATCAGTCTAGCCATTGTATACCATAACCATGTCTGAAACACCAAATACTAAAAATATTTAATTATAATAATAAAAATATATAAGTACTTTACGTTGTAGAAAATCACTAATAATTAGAAAAAACACTAAAATATTTTCGTAAAATCTACAATAAATGAGTCTTATTAATAAATAGAAAAAACACGAAAATATATTCGCAAAATCTACAACAAATGAGTCTTATTAAGACTACAAGAACAAATCACTTTTGAAACAACTACTTCTCTAGCTAATACTTCGACAGACATTGAATAATACAAAAGTAATTTGCGTGTTACAAAATAGCAAGGCTATCAAAGCAACACTAGTTTGAACGTATTTCTTTCTGTAAAATGAACTAAAAATGATTGAATGTACGTTAAAATAGTTTGTGAGTGACTATACTATGGTAATTTGAAAAAAGAAATGAATTTAAATGTTGAGAAATGTGTTTGTTGTGAAAATAATCCTTCAACATTTTTATTTGTTTATCGTGCAGTGTATGAACTCACAAACTATTTTAACGTACATTCAATCATTTTTAGTTCATTTTACAGAAAGAAATACGTTCAAACTAGTGTTGCTTTGATAGCCTTGCTATTTTGTAACACGCAAATTACTTTTGTATTATTCAATGTCTGTCGAAGTATTAGCTAGAGAAGTAGTTGTTTCAAAAGTGATTTGTTCTTGTAGTCTTAATAAGACTCATTTGTTGTAGATTTTGCGAATATATTTTCGTGTTTTTTCTATTTATTAGTGAATTATCTACAACGTAAAGGACTTATATATTTTATTATTAAATTATGCTCTAATTGGGTATTTTCCTTAATCCCGAACGTAATTATTTCCGTAGAATTCAGTAATCCATGCAGGTATAAATAAGACCTTCAGTCGATTATATTTCATTATTGTGTCAGTTGCCGTGCATATCTGAGTAAGTTATTTATTTTTCATTATATTTATTTTAGTAAACGTTTTTATTTATGTTTAAAATCAATTTTATAATAAAGCTGTACTGAAGAGATTGAAATATCGAAACACGTGTCTACAGATGGTTATAAAATTGAGTATTTAATTATTTAATTGCTTTTGCTAATTTATTTTTATTTACATCAACCTAAATTCATTTCTTTTTTAAAATTACCATAGTATAGTCACTCACAAACTATTTTAACGTACATTCAATCATTTTTAGTTCATTTTACAGAAAGAAATACGTTCAAACTAGTGTTGCTTTGATAGCCTTGCTATTTTGTAACACGCAAATTACTTTTGTATTATTCAATGTCTGTCGAAGTATTAGCTAGAGAAGTAGTTGTTTCAAAAGTGATTTGTTCTTGTAGTCTTAATAAGACTCATTTGTTGTAGATTTTGCGAATATATTTTCGTGTTTTTTCTATTTATTAGTGAATTATCTGCAACGTAAAGGACTTATATATTTTATTATTGAGTCTTATTAAGACTACAAGAACAAATCACTTTTGAAACAGTCTTAATAAGACTCATTTGTTGTAGATTTTACCAAAATATTTTCGTAAAGAGTATCACAATAATTAAAATTTGAGAGAACCAGAGTGTCGCACAAGAGCACCTTAGTATTTTTATTAAGAATGAGTCAATGTAAATAGATATTTTTTAAAGTAACGTATGATCTTCGTAATAAATGACTAGTATTTTCATTGAATTTAAGCTTTGAGTATATATAAAGCCCAAGGTTTTTTACAGAGTTGCTTACGGGGATATGTTGGCCATTTATTGTAATTTTTAGGTCTCTTGCTGCAATGGTTTGGTTTTTAGTGCTTCCAAATACCATTAATTTGGTTTTAGACTCATTAATGCGGAGTGAGTGTATAGTAGACTGTATTGGTAAAGTGTGTAAGTCCAGATTAAGTATATTCTGTGCATCTGTGATATCCTGTATGTTGAATGAAATGTACAGTTGTGTGTCGTCAGCGTAGAGGTGATAAGATGAATGAGATATATCATTGCATAAAGAAGAAGTGTACATTGAATAAATTAGTGGTCCTAAAATAGTGCCCTGACATACACCACACGTCACAATGAGGGGAGATGATGTTTCATTATCAATAACCACCCTTTTTGTTCGGTTATTAAGATAACTGCTCAATAATTTTATAGCGTCGGGTCCAAATCCAACTAAATTGAGAATATATATTAATGTTTGATAGTTTATCATATTGAAAGCTTTACTGTAGTCTAATAGGACGAGTGCAGTAACCTTACCACAGTCAGTAGCTCGAACAATATCATCTACAATGTTAGTAAGGGCACTATAACAACTAAAACCAGGTCTAAAGCCGGATTGTACATTGGGTAGAATGATATAAGCGTCTAAGTGATTTCGTAATTGTTTCTCAAGTACTTTTTCAAGGATTTTTGAAAGCGCAGGTAATATATGTATACACCTTAAATTATTAGTTGATTGGGGGTTGTTATTTTTAGGTATTGGATACAATAAGTGAACCTTTCCATAAATCAGGAAAATAACTTTTATTTATACATGAGTTAATTATATGGGTTACGTATTCCAATATACCAGGACAGCATATTTTAATTCATTAATGTTGATACCATTAACACATGTGGTGTTAGATTTAACAGATTTTATAACGTTCAACACCTCTATGTCGGAAACAGGTACAAATTTTAAAAGGTTACGAAAATCAGTTTTTTTTATTGTTATTATAGAAATTTAGTTTATTTTTATCAGGAGGAATTGGCTGGACTTGATTAGCTAGATCGTGATTAATTAGATTAACGTGTTTGAGGTGTTCAGGAATAGTTGGGATTTTCTTTCCTTAGACATTAAGTTTTTTTAGTTCAGCCCACATTTGATTTTTATTATTACCTGCATTTTCGCATGAAAATTGCAAGTACGCTCGCTGTTCATCATGCATTGCCTTGGACGTTTAATTTCGCATAACAGGTGGGCTGAAAAGTTCGTAGGCTAACACATAGATGGCGTTATTAGAATTAAATCCATAAGGTTTATAGTAGAACTAACCTTCAAATGACATGTCTATAAATTTGACAACTGTCGGACAATTAGTTCGTGAGATATAGCATTGTGAGTTAAATACTTTTGTTAGTGTGAAAAATATGGAAAAAAAGAGTTTCGTGTCTTAATAAAGCATTGCTTTATTATGAAAAATATACTGTTGAAACCAAAGCTTGGCTTGATGAACATTATTTGGACTCTGCGCCAGGAAAATCAACCGTTGAGAAGTGGTTTGCCAAATTTAAACTTGGCGAAATGAGCACCGATGACAGTGCACGCAGCGGACGCCCGAAAGAGGCTGTTACGGTCGAAAATGTGAAAAAAGTTCACAAAATAATAATGAATAGCCGTAAAGTGAAGCTGATCGAGATAGCTGAGACTCTGAAGATATCGAAAGAGAGTGTTGGACATATTGTGCATGAATATTTGGACATGCGAAAACTGTGTGCAAAGTGGGTGCCGCGCGAGCTCACAATCGATCAAAAACAGCAACGTGTCGATGATTCAGAGGAATGTTTAACGATATTCAACCGCAATAAAAACGAATTTTTTCGTCGATATGTGACAATGGATGAAACGTGGCTCCTTCACTACACTCCAGAGTCCAATCGACAGTCAGCCGAGTGGACAGCACGCGATGAACCGAATCCAAAGCTTGTAAAGACCCAAAAGTCGGTTGGCAAGGTTATGGCATCAGTATTCTGGGATGCGCAAGGTATAATATTCATTGATTACCTTAAAAAGGGCCAAACCATCAAGAGTGATTATTATATAACCTTATTGGAGCGGTTGAAGGACGAAACCACAAAAAAAGGCCCCATTTAAAAAAAAAAGTGTTGTTTCATCAGGATAATGCACCGTGTCATAAATCAATGAAAACGATGGCAAAATTGCACGAATTAAATTACGAATTGCTTCCTCATCCACCATATTCTCCAGATCTGGCCCCCAGTGACTTTTTTCTATTTGCAGACCTCAAAAGGATGCTCACTGGAAAAAAATTCAGCACCAATGAAGAAATTATCGCTGCAACTGAGGCTTATTTTGAGGCTAAAGACAATTTGTATTTCAAAAATGGTATCAACAAATTACATGACCGCTATAATCGTTGTATCGCCCTCGAAGGCAACTATGTTGAATAATAAAATAGAATTTTGCAAAAAAAAAATATTTTACTGTGTTAGCCTACGAACTTTTCAGCCTACCTGTTACATTTATAGAACACGAAATGTGCTGGGTTTTTGATTTTTATACCTCTTGCTTGTATTATCTCTAATTTCCATCATTTTTTTAGATTGTATGTTAATCAAGGGACATCCTTTCTGGAAAAAAAGTTTTAATTGGTGCATGATAATCAAAGAGTGATAATAGCTTTTTATTGAATAATGTTAATTTAGAATTTATGTCGTCGATGTCGTAAATTTCAAACCAATTTAATTTATAGAAGTCGGATAAGAATACGTCGTAATTAAGATGTTTAAGATCACGAGTATTGATTGTTTTAGGTGCCACTTTCACATGATCGACATGCCATTCACAATAAACTAAAGAATGATCAGATAAGTCCATAACGACAGTTACCCCAGAATTGTGCATGTTATTGCACTCGTTGATAATTATTAAGTCTAGTAAAGACTCAGAAGTTGGAGTTATTCGCGTAGGTTCAGTTATAATTTGTGACATGGAATTAACAAGAGCACAAAAGGACTTACTTGATGCAGTAACATGCAATAAATTAATATTGAAATCGCCAAGACATAACAAGTGGTCATATGTTTATCGTTTCTTAATAGGTTATTAAAGTAAAGCGCCAAAAAAATTGATAGTATTGAAATTAATTTATTCTTATGAGGACCTTTTACTGGTGCATAACTTCTGGTATAGGATAAAGCTATGAGCTGTGATACATCGAAACACGTGCCTGTAGATTATCATTACATAATAAATCTAGTAACGCGGTTACAGGACGATAACAGTAAAGAACCTTATATCAGCTATCAGTTATATAATTCAACACCTGGTGGTGTTTTAGTAAAATGAGCAGTTGTTTTATCTAGCAGCTGTTAAGGGAAGCACTTTGGTCATTGCATATTCTTACATATGAAATTATTAAATAAAGAATGTCTTCAATAATTCTGCCAAAATTTATATAATAAATAAAATGCTACATCATACATACACATACTTGTAATTAAATTTTAAAACCTTCATTGAATTTACTATATCCTATAACGTGTATAAACATACACAATATTTTTAAAAGGATAAAATCAACGTTAAAAATGTTTAAGTTCATTAGTTAATTTTGTTTTAAAACTACAAAAGTAAGATTAACATTATTTTTAGGGTTACAATTGAGTCAACCGCATCTATTTGTTAATATAAGAGTGTCGACAATGAACTTTCATATGATTAATTTAAGAAATATTCCTTTAAAATAAAGAAACAACTGCAACAAAAATATAATTAATGCACAACCCTTTATCTACGATTTTACGATAAATTCCTATAAAATAAAGGCATAGTTGCGCGAAAAATATATTCAATTTTTAAATTCATTCCAACACGAGGAGGAAAGAATGCCATCTGTTTATTCGCCGACGTTCCTTTGCGCGGAAAAATTCTTTCGGGATAATTAACACCCCCTCAACTTCGATTAATCTACAAGAATTCCCGGAACCATCGGCAAAAGTTTATTAACGCAACATTGACACCTAATCGAAACGATCTTCCCTTCCTCCTTGCCGCCACAGCAAATTGATGGATTGGCCCTTTATTTATTTACAACACCTCATTATATTTTCATAAAGTTTCACGGCACATGTTACCCATTCCACTGAGGCCAAATAAAGTTTTGGAATTATTTGATCCGACCGAAACATCACTCTTCTATTTAGTATATTTATAACAGGAAGAAATCAAATCAATTATTTATTATTACCAGAGATCAGTATAATTGATTTATGTTAATTAGAATTACAAATTTCGCAAATGGCACACATATAAATAATATATTTGTTTTGCTTGAATGATTCTTTAATTGATCGGGCACTAAGAATATTACTACTAAATAAATTTATTATTTGATATTTATATTGTTTATATTAATATTGAAAGACGTTTGTTTTAATTAAATTTATTGATAGTAATATTAGAAGTACTTAATTTGTATTATTATGTGTAATATCATTGTTTAAATAATAACTTACGTAATACTAATTATCATAATATAATTATTTTCCGACTTGAATGTTTACATGTATTTAATTATTAAATTTATTTTCCTGCTCGCGAGCGTATCTGCTCTAGCTTACCCCCACCGCCACCTCACTGTATGGATCGCTTATCTGGCGCGGGGTGGTTAAAAATAGAATGGAGCAGCACGCGAGAGAGACGATCCTCGCACCCCCTAACAACCTGTAGGATCATACCTTCGCCCCGATTATTAACGCAGTTATACCAAGCCTTCTGCTATACAAATCCAGTCAAACCCGCACCCCCATTCCCTGTCCCAAATTGGTACCCCTGGATTCCTGCGTTCCGCATCCCGGCTCGGATACATACAAGACTGGAGGGTCATTATCAGAAGGCGGAATGAGGGTGGCGAGATGGTAGTGAGGGTGGATATTCGCCGCCACACTGCTGCTTGTTATAGAGTCGAGGCGAACGGATTTTAATTGTCTTGCGATTGCAGCTTCTTGCCAGAAATCAATCTTAATTAATGCAAAGTTTTACATCTAACAATCATTAAAATATATAATTAAGGACGTTACTTTAATTATGTCATCAAACTTGCCAGAAAAAGAAAACAGCGCAAAATATAACAGAAATAGGAGAGAATATATATTGTGCAATATAATCAGTAAATTATAACTAATAAAAATGGTTCCCTTTTGACGAACTAACTCACTAACACATCATCCATTATTCATTATTTAAATGTAAATATGTATAGTTTGTCAATAAAAATGTGTATTATTATAAAAATGGTTCGAGAGGGAAGATTTTTGTTTATAAAATATAGATAAATTACTTCCTCTTTTATAATATTTTACTAAATTTTCTCAATATTCTTTTAAAAAATTACATTTATAATGTAAAGTTAAAATAATTAGATAAAATTGTATTAACTCAAAAAATATATTTCTACAATAATTAAATAGCCAATATGAAAAATACGCTATTAATTATTAGCTCCTTAAAAATAAACAGTAATAGTTCTAACAACCCTTGTAGCTTACAACTTATACAAAAGTATAGAGTCCTAGAGCCAAATTAATATACAAAAGGCAATAACAAATATATTATGCCACGTCAAGGGAATATCTAGTAAACAATAATTTAGTTATACAAGCAGAAATAAATTCTTACATTATGCCAGAGTTCTAACTAGTGTTAATTTACTATCTATATATAAACCAGCCATTATTCACATTAATATGAGATTAGAGGGAAAATATTACCACTTAAGCAAGCTTATGTTGAGAGAGGGATTGTTTGCTATAAACAATGCAGAAACAGCAAGGGTAGGAAACGCATTGAATAATTTTGCCAATAATAGAAAGCAGTTACCTTTAGCACGGCTTTAATATTTAATATACATGATTTAAAACTTTATGTGATATGAAATAAATACATTCAAAATTTATTATGCGCTAAGGTACAAAAAAGTAGTTATTTCAATACGCAATTTGTTTTGTAGTCTTATTAAGGCCCATTGTTGTAGATTTAGGAAATATTTTCCTATTTTGAAATTATACGAAAATTTCCCAGAACAACTTTAATAAATTTTATAAATGAATATATTTATTTATGCAAAGTAACCTCTAAAAGAATGTTCATATATATTTGGAGTGAATTTTGTGTAAAAATTATGAAAACTAATTTTATCTAAATTACAAAAATTTAATTATACAGGGTGACTAACGAAAAACCTTTGGTGCTGTATCTTGCTTATTTTTGATCCAATTTTAATAAATTAAACATCAAATTAAATCATTTTTAAAGGACTTTAATATGAACTGAACTGATATTTTTTCTTGTATACTGTTTTTGACAAATGACGATCAACTTTTTTTTTTTAAATTGCACTGTATATATATTTTGTATCGATCCACAAGTAGATTTTTTTCTGAATATAAAATTGTTAACGTTTTTATCTATTCATCAAACCAAAATCGAGAAATTGAGGATTTAAAAAAAAAATAATAATCAAGTACCCATATTAAACAATATACAAAGCTTATTCCAAATGTCATAAGTGTAAGTGTCAGTCATTGGTACAATACTGCAATGATTTTTAATAATTGCACCATTAAAATGAATAAAGAAGTATTTTTTTTAGTATTTATAATAGAGATTTTTTTCGAATATTTTACGAATCATATAGAACAACAAAAATGTACTTTTTAAAAGGGAAGAAAAAACTAATACAAATAATAAAAAAATCTAAATATATGTGTTGTAGCACCGTCCTGATGCAACCCGATTGTATTTAACACTATTATTGACAATTCATCCAGAAAATTATTTATTTCGTTCGTTAGGGTACAATAACATTGATTCTATTAACACTGCCTTTAGTAAAAAGGAGCCCACTTCTTTGCCTCCTAATATACCACACTACTCGTTAACACTAAATAGATTTTGGAAAATGTTTTCCACAACAACAATCTTTATGCACCAGTCTTCCAAATTTGTCGGCATATGGAATTACTCAGGAAACCGATTTCTGTAGAGGCATAAAATTCTAGTACGGTAGTACTACTGTGTTTGAAATCTTACATTTTAATTATGAAATTATTAAAAATCGTTGCAGTATTGTATCAATGGCTGACACTGTCATTTTTGACATTTAGAATAGGTTCTGAACATTGTTTACTATGGATACTTCTCCTCAATTTCTTGACTTTAGTTTGATGTATGGATAACATTGTTTACAATTTTATATTCAGAAAAAAATCTCCTTGCAGATCAATACAAAATATATATACAGTGCAGTTTGAAAAAAAAAAGTTGATCGTCTTTTGTCAAAAACTGGATACAAGAAAAAAATATCAGTTCAGTTCATATTAAAGTCCTTTAAAAACGATTTAATTTAATGTTTTATTTATTAAAATCGGATAAAAAATAAGCAAGATACAGCACCAAAGGTTTTTCGTCGTCCCTGTATACAGGATGTCCGATTAATATGAGGAAATGGCTGGACCATAGATTCCAGGGGAGAAAATATGATGATGTAACTTGATGGTAGTTATTATTAATAAATTTCATTCAAATCAAATCAAATATAAAATTTGGAACTTTGGCCGAAGGAATCTGTTGCCCAGCCATTTTCCCACATTAACAGGACCCCCTGTATAACGTTTAAATTTAATTGCAGATGTACGTTTCGATATTTAGACCCTATTAAAACAGCTTTATTATATAAATATAATAAGTGACATAGAAATCCGAAAACAATAAATAATATTATTTTGATAAAATTTAAATTATTTTATCTTGATAAAAAGAAAAAAAAAATTAAAAATTCAGCTGTGTTAGATAAAGTTCTCGGTTGTTATTTATTTATTGATGCATAAGGTGAAATTTAACATTAAAATTAACGATCTTTATTTTACTGAGTGTGGTTCTAAGTTTTTTTTGTTATTTTTTGCAAAGACGCGCAAATTTTCATCAACTTTCTGAGTTTTATAGAGCGCGGATGGTTGGACTTAAAGAGGCTGGAGTTTCTTTCCGAGAAATGAAGGACAGGATGGACAGAAGTTTAGATACTATAGTAAGGGGGCCAGGGATCAAGACGGTCGAGGTACGGGATCTTGCCGGAGAACAACAGGGCGTTCAGATCGGCGTTTAAGACTGTTGTCTTTAAGAGATCGTTTCTTTACCACTAAGTCCATTGCAATGTAAAGAGCATTGAAGACCTTTTGGCTGGATTCGCACTTTAGGCCTTTTTCATTCCGGTCGCACTGGGTGCTTCCTTTAACCGCAAAGCATCGACGCAATCGTTTTAAGCGGTGTAGAGAATGATTGATATGGGACCAGGAATGGACTATAGTGTTTAGTGACGAATATAGATTCTGTTTTGGGATGCATGATGGCCGGGCCAGAGTCAGAAGACCACGAGGAGAAAGAAGAAATCTACATTTTTTTGTCGGTCGAAAGGTGTGTTCATCACACTGTTGGTGTTATGGTATGGCGTGCCATTGCTTATGGCTATATATTACCTCTAATCTTTGTTAGAGGCAACATGACCGCACAGCGTTACAACGAAGAAATTCTGGAACCTCATCTCCTACCTTATCTTTAGACATTGCCAAATCTAACTTTTCAGCAAAATGATGCTCGCCCACACATTGCAAGAGCCATGATGAACTTCTTTGAGCACACTGAAATTAATTTGTTGTCCTGACCACCGAGGTAACATCATATATCTCTAATTGAGCATGTGGGCCGAAGACTCCTTCATTTGCAGCAACCCCCTCTAACTCTAGAAGCACTTAGAAGTGCGTTAGTAATTGCTTGGAATGAGATGAGATGTTATACCATAGGAGGACAACAATTACAAAATTAGAAGCGAACTTAGGTGCCCTAGAGAGTGTAACACCCACCGTGGTGCATCAACACATTATTAATTTGTTTTTCATAAAGATCGTTGTTCGAGGAGAAATTTTGTTGTATTTAATTGTACAAAATATTATGAAAATAAAATGATTTATACTGAGTGTTCATATTTCAATGACATTAAGTATATACAGTGCTGCAAACTTACATTTCAAAACTCACCCTGTATATATACAGGGTGTCCGTTAATGCGGGGAAATGGCTGGACCATAGATTCCTGAGGTCAAAATATGACGATTTAACGCAACTTATCTATATCCAAAAATTTAAGGTTAAGCCGGAATTTGGCTTCAAAGTTTCAATTTTTTTTATTTCTTTTGTTTATAACAATTGAACGCTTTATTTGATTTTAATGAAATATATTAGTAATAAGTACCATAATATCATACATCATTTTAGTTATTTTGGCCATGAATGATTGACAGGAAGTATAAAAAACAGTAGTACCAACACATAAAAACTAAAATATTTTTTTATTGGTGCATCCAATAAAATCCAAAAAAATCTACGTGAAAGGGCATTAGATTTAAAAACTTTTTTGACTCTTACTTGTTTTTGATATCTTGTACGGTTTTTGCACAAAAAATAAAATATGAATATAGTATACACATTATGCACTCATTAATAAGTAAATAAACTTACTCAATTGAATAAAAATTAATTAATCAATTAATAAAATAAATCAAAACAACATCTAACACTTTTCAAACAATTTTCTTTGCAAAATCCTAATACAAACGAGATATCTGTTTGTTCCAAATATGAATATTTATGAATTATAATAAAGTTAAAAATTAATTGTCAAATAATAATTATTATACATAATTTAGATTTTTTAAAGAAAGACCGCCGCGAAAAACATTTATTTTCGATTCGATGAAAAACTAGATTTTGTTTTTAGGAGATAAAAAATATATATTTTATTTTTTTTGGGAAAACCGTAAAAGATATCAAATTTTATTAAGAGATGAAAAAGTTTTTAAATTAAATGGTCTTTCAAGTAGTATTTTTTTAGTTTTTATTGGATCCACCAATAAAAAAATATTTTAGTTTTTAAGTGGTGGTACTACTGTTTCTTATACTTCATGTTAACGAATAATAGTCATAATAATTGAAATGATGTATTATATTATGGTAGTTATTAAAAATAAATTTAATTCAAATCAAATAAAGCGTTCAATTGTTACAAACAAAAGAAATAAAAATTTTTGAAACTTTGAAGCCAAATTCCGGCTTAACCGTAATTTTTTAGATATAGATAAGTTGCGTTAAATCGTCATATTTTGACCTCAGGAATCTATGGTCTAGCCATTACCCCGCATTAACGAGCCACCCTGTATATATATATAATATTTGTATTTAAAATCAATTTTATAATAACGCTGTACTGAAGAGATCGAAAGTTCGAAACACGTGTCTGCAGATGATTATAAACAGGAATACTAGATTATTTAATTGCGTTTGCTGGTTTATTTGGTGAAATTAGTATTATTTATTAGTCTATTCAATAGAAATAAATTCATTCAAATCAGTGGTTGGTTTGATAGTTGTAATATTTGTAATACGCAAATTACTTTTGTATCATTCAATATCTGTCGAAGTATTAGCTAGAAAAGTAGTTGTTTCAACAAGTAATTTGTTTTGTAGTTTTAATAAAACTCATTGTTGTAGATTCACGAAATGTTTTCGTATTTTTAAACTATTAGGTCTTTAAAATTCTATTTTTACTCGTTTTGTGGTATACATTGTAACTTGTAACATAGGATATGATTGAAGGTGCAGACTATTATACCTTTCGTCCAGTCATTTATAAAGTAATGGTTGTGGTAATAATAGTTAAAGATTTTAACTGGATATATTCGGGTAACTTTGTGATGCATTCCATTATGATAGACACTCGATAGTATTCTTTCTCACTTATAATATATTTAATCACAGGTGGAGGGGGAAGGAAGTGAAATACATTATACCAGCCTTTTACTGTGACATGGTAATTACTGTCAACGTCAATATTTAATGTCCGTGAGAGTAGAGTTTGTTAAAATGTTTATAACGCTACTGAAATGAACTGATTTTTATTTTTTATATTTTGTTGTCTTTTAATATGTAAGTAATAGTTCTAGCTTTGCAAGTTACTGATTGAAAGTTTAGATATTCAAAGATTAGTTTTCGTGAATCTCTGTTTATTTGATAACTTTTTTTTACTTCCCGCCAATTAGATCAATTTTTAAATTCAATTAACAATATACATCCAAAAATTAAATTCACACTTGAAAGCGAACAGAACAACATGATCAACTTTTTAGACCTTACATTGATCCACAGTGATACCAAAATTGAATTCAATATTTACCGAAAACCTACCAATATAAATTCAACTATTCCGTATAATTCTAACCACCCTCTGTCACATAAACTGGCCGCATACCACTCAATGATTCATCGAGCATCCCCCAAAAACCAAGACCTAGAACTGAAGAAAATTTTAAAAATTGCACAAAACAATGGATACCCAGCTAGCCTCAATCAGAATCTAATCAATTAAAAACGATATCAATACACAAGAACCCATATCTATCCAAAAATCCCAAGCTCCAATACACAATCATTCATCACACTCACCTATCACGGTAAAACTACCGAGAAATTTGCTCACATTTTTCAAAAACATAATCATCGAATTGCATTTAGAGCCAGCGGTAAATTATCAAATATATTATTCAACGCAAAAGATAAAGTTAGCTCCCTAAAAAATCAGGTGTTTATAAAATTGTGTGTCCCGAATGCAACTCTACTTATATAGGTCAAACAGGTCGCAGCTTCGAAACTAGATATTCTGAACATTTTAGGGCGTATGGGTTAAATCAAAACATAGTACATTTTCAGACCATTCTTTAGAATGTAAACATGAATTTCCCAAAATCCAAAATCTAAAAATTTTACATCACTGTACCAAAGGTACGAAGATTAATCTCCTCGAATCTGCCGAAATTTTCAAAGAAAGTAATAATCCTCACGTTGATCTGCTTTACGAGCAAACAGATTTAATTTTTTTTTTGGCTTTTGCCTGGCCTTTGTGTACTTACCATTGGCCAACATAATTATTTTAATAAACTTTTTTGTTTAGTTGTATTTGTTTCTTATATTAATCACATTCATACCACATTTATACCAGGAGCTGAACTAAGGAAACACACTCTTCTCGCCTAGGGGCTCAAGGCATTTTTATTAGACAACAACACTAAGCCTCGGTTAATAGCTAACCCACAAAGGGATAAAAACAAAGGACTCACATGCAAATTCAGCACATAACTTATATTATATCGTAACTCCAATGGAACGAAGATATTCAAAAATGTGTATATAAACCTCCACGTTTCTTGACTCTAAAATTGTCATATAGTTGTAAGGTAATATTAATTTTGCACTTATCGAATTGAAAAGAGTTTCTCTTTTCTCGTTGTATTTTATACAGCTCATAATAATATGTCCGAGTGTTCCTCTCTCGCCACACTCACAAAATGGATCATCTCTGCGTCGAATTTTATACAAATACAAAGGGCACAATCCATGATTGGAACGAAGTCTACAAATATTTTTTATGAGTGTTTTGGATGCATTTTCAGATTTAATAAACCTAGGTGACATCGGTGCAATGGGAGCAATACTTCTGTAGAAATTTTGACCATTTCTATTTTGAATATACTGATGAAACTCCTTATCAAGTTGTTTATTTAATTTATTATATAATTCCGTAGATGTTAGAAGATAATTAAGATAATTGGTGCTGTATAATCCATTTTTTGCTAGAGAGTCAACTATTTCGTTGCCTGTGTGCGGATGTATATAGATAAGGAAATCATGTAGTGTGAAATAACAGAGTAGATTGAGGCATTCATTCAGTCAATTATTAATTTAAGGAGGATTAGCTGAACTGGATAAAGAAGGATAAAATGATGTTATTAGATCTCTTAGCTGATTTTTAGTTCAAAATTGTGGATGGAATTTGGATGAATTATTATAACTGAAAGGTTTCCTTGTTTTGGTCCCAACAGGAGGTTTACATTTATAAGATGGGATTTATTGCAGACGGAGTTGATGTTGGTCTTCAGGAATCGTACCTCACTCATTACTCATTGGTAAAGTAATATAACCTCTAAAAATAAAGTTCGGTGAATAGTCCTGTAATATTAACGAATATGAAATATTAAAGATAATTCCGTTACTGTCCTTCGAAATAGTCACCTCCCATAACAATTCACTGCTGAGCTTTGCTATACATTTCTTGGAAACTTTTCAAAAAGAATTCTTTTGGTATGAAGTTCAAGAGGCTTATCACGGTTCGTTGGATGTCAGGAATATCTTCAAATCCCTTTCATTTCTTTTAATGCTGCAAGGTACGTTGAAATTTTGAACCATTTTATGAAACGTCTACGAAGGGTACGACCTCTGTATGCACAACAAGGTTCATGGTGTTTTGTTTTTGATAATGCTCGCCCTCGCATATTTATTTATTTATTTATTTTTACGGATACAGCATCTACTATAATAATTCGAATATGTATTTCTGTGTGTAATAGCGCAATACAAACTTATAAATATAATGAAAGTAAATTAATTCTAGATAATTGTAACTGAAAATATAAAAATCCCCACTAAATAAATAAATTTATAATTATTGCATAAAAGATTAACGAAACGTAAGCGTAATTTGACTGGTGTATTTACCACTTAAATGGAAAGCACTGCCTCGTCTTTTTGGTGGAATAACCCAGATCTTAATCAGATTAAGGAGGAAAGGACAATAAATATAATTATTAATTAATTTGAATAAAAAAACTTATGTCCACCATGATTCTTCGACTTTTGGTTGTAAATTTAAAATATAAGCGATAGTATTATCACCCTGTATATGACACAGCATTTTATACGCTACCAATCGAATAAATTTATTTTGTGACCAGACTGGTGGCGTGTATTCTAAAATAGACCTAACTAGTGTTACATACAAAAGTTTATAGTATTTGTCGAAAAAGGATTTAAAAATCTTCTGATAAATCCTAATGTCCTTAAGTCTTTGAATGTTATATTATTAATTATATTATTAACTAATGTCCTTAAGTCTTTGCATCTTATATTATTAACATAATGTTTAAACGAAAGTTTTACATCAAATGTTACTCCCAAATCTTTCATGATTTCAACTCTTCGAAGTGCTATACCATTTAAAGTGAATTCATTAGATATAAAGGAATTACTCATATAATATGACATAACCATGTATTTGTTTATATTACATAGGTCCATCTGGATTACAATAATGTATACTTTCAACTGGCATAAATAACTTCATGTCATCGATAACAATTTATATGACTTAATATAATCGCATATATCATTAATAAATAAAAAAAATAATATGGGACCACAATGTGATCCCTCAAATACATCTGAATGGAGATCGATTCCATTAGATAAATGACCAGCTATTTTAACATATTGTTTACGTCCAATCAAATAACTCTTAATCCAATCAATAATGGAAGGATCAAATCCTATAGATTTTAATTTTGCAATCAAAACTCGACGGTTAACTCTATCAAATACTTTCTTAAAATCTGTATATACAGTATCCGCTTGAAAACCTTTCTCTATTGCATCCATTTTATGAGTTTTAAAAGAAAGAAGATTCGATAAAGTCGATCTGAATGACTAGAATCCATATTGCTCATCTAAAATTATATTTTTACAACACCAACACTCAATTGTTGTGCAATTAATAGGTAGAATATCTTTGGGATGGCCGACTGAATAGTAACTTTCCTATAACATTTTATGTTATATTATCCCGCCTAGCTGATTTAAAAATAGATGTGATAAAAATATTTTTCCATAAATCGGGAAATATCCCTTTTTGCAAAGATGAATTAAAGAGAAAATATGTAAGTCTAGTCAATGTACATACACCTTGTTTTAATAAATATGGAGGTAAATCATCTCAGCCATAGGAACAATAATTGGTGCATTTATTAATACTATCAAAGATATTTACTAAAGATATATAAAAATTAAATAAAATGAATTTTGTCTGAATCTGTAAATGAGTATGAATAATTAGTATGTTTATATATCGATGAAAAATAAGTGGCAAATAAGTTTACAGTATTTGAAACATTGTTCATTATCGAAAATCATAGGGTGCCCAGCAGTTTTTCTACTATTACTTACATGGCTCTAAATTAATAATTACATCTAATTCTTTTTTCAACTTTAGTTACTATATAGTTGATTATTAAGTACTCTGCACTTAGCACGCAAATCGGCAAATGCGTCCTAAACATCTGGAAAAAATAGATTCTTTCTATTTAGAATGCATTACTTGTTTATTTTTTGTTAATTTAATTAATTTAGAATTAAACCATTTGGAAAATTTGCTAGATACAATACGTTTCATTGGAATATATAAATGCATCACATTATACAAAATGTCATAAAACTAATCAACAGATTAGTTGACAACTACACCTAAACAAACATTTTCCTAATTAAAACTAGATAAATAATCATTGAAAGCAACGTAATTGCCATAGAATCTTAGATTATATATTTAAAGTTACATCTATTGGATTGTGGTGGATACTACCCTTACTTAAAGGATCAACTGGATTATTAATAATATAAGCATTACCAAACATTAAATCTAACAACATACCTCTAGAATTAACAATATCATTGCGAGGATATAATTGATGGATACTCTCCAGATCTCAATACTCCAGAATTCTTCATATTCCCATGACTGAAACTTGCTTTGAAAGGAAAGAGATTTGACTATATTCCTGAAATCCGACTGTCAAATATGACATAACTAATATAATTGAAGTCCTCTCTTCAGAGGAATATAAGCCAAACTTGGCAAGAAAATGGCAGAACAACCTCCACCAAAGAAACCTCATGTGGCAGCAGTGCCTTCAAGGCAACAGTAGGCAAGAGTGGAAGATCATATTTTTATGAACTTGAGCCTTTCCATGTACAATCAAAATTTTTGTAAGACAATATTTTTATATATGTATTTTGAATTTTATTTTAGTACAATGGATAAATAAATACTATCTAACTATCTATCTAAACCTGATGATGCTTTAGAACTCCATCCCAAAAGAAACCTTATGTATGGCAAGTGACAATTTCGAAGGACAGTAAAGTTACTTTCGATAATATTACGTCTATGTTAATGTTGCAGGACTATTTACCGAACTTTATTATTAGAGGTTGTATGGGCTTCATCTATTGGGGGAGCTTTATTAACTTATTTTTAAATAAATCTTAACCCCTTCGTGCACACTTTTGAAAGTAATATACTCCTGCCCGAGATATCTCGATGCAGGAAGTGGTTAAACCCATGACATAATCCCCATATCATGGGAAACTGAAACATCGCCGATTACCCTAGCTAACACAAAAATTCCACCCCATATTATAGTAGCAGGTATTGAAAATAAATTAATTCTTTCAATGGATACTGGCAGCTTCAAATTGTGAAATAGTTCGTACTTTAAAGACGGAATATTGTAGTACTTGCGTTAACCTTCTATAAGAAATAATGGTCCTAGAGAAATGAGAAATGAAGACTGAATAGAAAGGGCGTACCTTTACCCTTAAACATATGATTAATAACGAGAATGTTCAATTAGACAGGCAGCGAGAAGACTGCCACTAGCTGCTACTAAGATCATGCAGGAAAAGGTGAGTGAAGGACAATATAGAATCCATGGGTTTTACCAGTTGTATTTAAAAATATAGATGCATCTATTCGCTTTTGTTGACTGTAAAAATATGGCGTTCAACAAGCAGAATTATGGCAATTCAATGTCATTTAATTTCTGCGAAAAATTTATAAGAACAAAAGAGCTACCTGATATACCTAAATACGATTTTCGTGATGAAAAAGCCGTTAAGAACTATATGAAGATTTAGAAAAAGTATTTCGACGATTAAAGAATTCCATATTATTCAGCCCAAAGAAATCATCCTTTCAAGAAGGTGCCCAGGATATGTAGAGTGAAATGGAGACAATTTCTACGATACTAAAAGGAGTAACATGCTATATACAATTACTTTTTTTAGATTATGTATCTACTACTGATGGTATGTTTAGCGGATTTTTAACAACGATAAAGGAAATCAAAAGTTTCAATCAAATCAATCTCAAATACTAAAGTCCCATTTCTACCGATGAAAGTAATGTGGGAATTTAAGTTGTCTTATCGCAAATCCTCAATATAAAAAAGAAGGTAATCAGTTTCTGTCGTACGTAAGACCATAACAAAATCAGAGTGAAATGAATGCGTGAAATGAGACGAATTGGCTGCTGTAGTAAACATTTTTATGTACATAAAAAATTCGTTTTATGAAATACTCTACGAGTTTGGCGTTGCTACTGAACACCGAGTTCGTTCAGGTGATTCATAGAACTGTAGATAGTTTATCTTGTATAATATGCGTAAAAAATTGTAACCACTATAATAACGCAATGGAAAGAGATTCGCGCATAATGAACCGCGATAGAGAGCGACTAGATTATAAGTATTCAGAACGACAAGGGGAGTAAATTCATTTAAAATCATCTGATGAAACCGAAATAAGAGAATATAAAATTTAATGCTGAATATAAGAAGTGAAAAAGAATCCCAATGAATCTTCCGGTTTTGTTATAGCGAAAAGTTTGAACAGGCTTCGAGAAAGATTTATTTACTTAATACTCTACAATGTCCTATAGATATTGGATATGTGAAAAACTTCAATGTATACTTAAAAATATTACAAAAATTTGACTTGAATGCGGAGTTTACTATGTGCTCTTCCACTCAGACCCTTTTCTGCTTCATGTGATGGAATACTTAGTCGACAAAAATATTTGAGCTATTACAAGCTCCAATGTCCATTTTATAAGGAGCTTTTTAATGCTATTTGATTGTCATGTTGATTTTATTATTATAATCATTTGGTTCTACTGAACGAACTTTAAAATATATATGTAAGAGTGTTTGCAGCGACAGAGATGTTAATGGTTTATTTCTATTACTAAGAAGCATCAGCAACAATAATTAAGTAACAAATATGTCGTTTCGGTGTTCCCTTAGAATTTTATTTGGATAAAGCAAAACCAATTGAAGGTTATCTCTTCCATAAGACATAGAAAAATATTAAAATTCAATTGTATGGATAGATAGAACTAACAATCGCTATTTGACTAAGGAAGTTTATAACCATTGAAGGAACTAAGGCCGCTGTCTTTATTTGTCTTTGCTTCCCTACCGTTCAGCTAATTTTTACTTGAGATTTGATTCCAAGGAATAGATTATTATACTCTGCTATAGGTATACAAACATTTAAGTTTATAATAAATTAGCGACTTATCGAATTTTATGATAACATATTTAAGAACAACACTTCTACTATCAAACTAAGTTAGAATTTGAAAATTCAGTAATTAATAATTACCAAAGAAGGAATTTATAATTTTACAACTTTTAAAAATTAAATTATTTATCGTGTAAAAATGGGTGCAATCATTATTATAATTAATTACAATTTCTATACCCACATATTAGTAATTAATATAAAAATATTCTTAATTGAGCTATTATTTCAATACATATCAGGAACGATTTATAGGTGGAATACTTCTCTATGTCTTCTTCTTTTACATTTCTAAATCTGCTTACTCACATTGTACCCATATCAAAGTAAATTTATATACTTATAAAAGAGAAGAATACATTAATGTTTTATCTAAGCACGGAAAGATTATGGAACAGAAAATATCATTTATGTTAATGGAAATATAAATAATTTATTTGATGTAATTCTACATTGATATATACTTTATAAAAAATATTATTAAATATGAACTATTTACTGGTTTGTTAATTAGATACGAATATTTAAAATTTAGAGTATACAATAACGTAGTATAATTAGGTATAAGAAATTTTAATTTATAGCTTTATTTTACGCAGTCTTCATTTTTTCAATTAGAATTTAATAATATATTGAACTGTTTGAAATAAAATTTCAAGAAAAAAAAAACAAGTGAAATTATAATTACTTAAATGACCAATGCATTATTTTTAATAAGGTATTTAAAATTTGTTATGAGAATTTATTTTTATTAATATTCATGATCAAAACAATGCCTATTTAGTAATACATACACTACGGTGAGTCTCAGCCTTAAACTTAAGGTTGGAAGTAGAAGCATAATTAACGTCCATCTGAATTGCAATTCCGAAATTCATAGAACATCGGACAATATGGCGATGGAATTTGCAACGGTTCGGAACGCTAGTAATTCCTAAAATTGCACATTAAGTCGCGCACAATCCTCAACCTCTGCAAAATAAAGCAATTCATCCAGCTTAAATTAACAAAGACTGGAACAATATGTCACTTGAGCTATTTTCCAGTTGTTTAATTACTACGGAACACGATATATTCTCACATATACACGTGCAACTATAAATAGACTTAACTAGCTTCGGAGAGACTAGTGTTAGAATTAAGTGTCTTCTCGCTAGTATAGGTATTTACAGTAATTACTTTAAGTTCTGTAAACGAAACAGACCTGGTTTTAGTTTTATCTGTAAATTCCAAAAAGTCAGTCTTTATCAATATTATGTACTTACTTATGTAATCGTCCATATAAGTGTATTTGCTTCAAAATTTAGATCCCTAATTATTAAATGCTGTATAAACATATATTATCGTTAGTATGCTTTTATTTTTGTATATTTATTTTATGGTAGTTATTGTTGTTAATATTAGTATTTAAATTTATATTATGTTTTCAACATTTATCAAATTTTTGTTTATTTTCGGGATGTGTACCCGGTTGTATGTGTAGAGGTTGTTTATTTAATTTTTTTTTAAATAAAATTGTTTATTTTATGTATTGCTTTGTGTGAAGCTGAAAGTTATTTACAGAGGTAAACAAATGAGTTAATTAAAATAATTAACTTATTTTTTTTACTTTCTCTGGATGAAATGCGGCAGAATATTGTTTTTATACAAATTACAACAAGTAATTTAAATGGATTTGCATGTTTTTAGCTTATTACAATTCTCAATTAAATAATTGTTTGGAAGTTGTTTATTATGGATTGTCAAACTAAAATTGCTGCATTATAGCTTTATTGAGGTTAATAATGAAAGTAAAAAACTAATTTATTATTTCACTTACTTATAAACCAAGGCGTTGATATTTTTATTTTTATTTTTACAGTTTGCTAATAATCACATACCATTTGTTTTGTTCATATAAATGATTTAGTTGTTATTATTTATAATAAATCGTTGTGATATTAATAGAGAAAACTATTTTTATTTTCTTCATAGTTTGAAAATATATCATGAAGTAGACGACTTTAGTATAAAAATCTATTTTAAATTACGACTGAAGCACAGAAAAGTAGTACAAAATATAAGGTTCAACCAAAAGTAAAAAATTAAATGTGATGCTAAGTTAGGTTAGGTTAGGTTAAATATGGTAATAGTGAGGTGTATTAGCCTCTCGTGAACTGTGGCCTAACAGATCTATTATTCTACCCTTAACCAATCCCTTTCCAAGCAGTCCCACTTCCTCTATGAACCTGGTAACTTTCTTGAGGGTGATACTACTCACTTCTTCGTGGGATAATTGGTCCCTACCGAAGTGTGAAAAACGCTTGTGAACAATCGCGACATAATTGCATAGTATGCGCTCTGTCGTTTCATCTGCCGAATCACATAATCTGCAGTTTCCACTTTCCTCTTTTCCCAATTTTCACAAATGGTATCAAAGGGCGCAATGCCCTGTCATAAGTCCGGTGATAGTTCTTAGGTCGTTCCTTGTGAGTTGCGTCTTCTGTCCTGTTCCCATTTTTGTACCACCTCTCTTTTGTGCTCCATAGGGAGTCCTCAAAACCGCTCTGGTCCTATAGGAGTGGCATTTCTCCTTATTTTGTGAGTTAATCTGTCACTTCGTTGAATTTAATATCCCCGTGCCCTGAGACCCACACGAGGGTCAACGAGTTGTTCTTCACCAGTTGCGAGAGGGATCTTCGACATTCCTAGACAGTCCACGAACCGTGACTATAGGCTCGAACGGCCTTTAATGTGGCTTGGCTGTCTTGACTTTTGCTGATACTACACGATATTTTGTACATAACAAACTGCTTGAAATTTTAGTTATGCCTTTGAATTTCTTCTTGGATTCTGATTTCAGGAATCGCCTTTCGTGGAATGGTTATAACTGCAACGTTGTGCAATTGGTTGACGTAAGATATAAGGCTTAAAAATTAAGAAAAAAATGGAACAAAAGCGTGTTTTAATTAATCTTATAATTAACATAAAATGGTTTAAGTGAAAATTTAATTTATCGTTTAATATAATCATCTGGTGGTGGATTATTCCAGGAGCACTGAATTTTCCATAATTCTTGAATCAATATTTTAGCTGTGGTTGACACGGGTTCTATTAATCGAAAGAGATAATATATTCTGGATATTTGAGTCAATTTGTAATCACTACTGACTTAACTTGGGGAAACACTTGTAGCTCAATGTGTCGGATTTAGTCTTCCATATGGTTTCTATTGTCCTTGTTGGTCATTGAAAAATAGATTTTGTGTTGCTGGCTCAGTATTAAGTTTAAATTCTCCCTTTATGAGGAAGGTATTCACTTGTTACTTCACTTCCAACTGGAAAATTGTTTGTTTCTAATTGGGCGAGTTCATGAAGGCAACGAATTGTCAAATAGGCAGAGGAAGGAGTACCAAATGTCAGGGTGGTGACCTCATATGATGATAAACCGTTGGTTAAAAATGGTACTCGCACTGTCTGTCAATTGTCGAGCCACTTATTTCCTTGTATTTTTACATTTCGCAGACACGAGAGATCACTTCATTTAATTAGAAATGCCCTAAGATTACGTCATCGAGTGATTCCCTACAGAGATTCATGTCACGTGAATTTGCCGGTATTTAAGCTGACAGAATCATTCCAAATGTTTATTGCGTGGGATTAATGACTCACTTCTTAGTTCTCCTTCACTCAAAACATTTTGGGAGTAGGTATTTTGCCACTAATTTTCCTAATCATTATGCGTTAAAATACGAGATTCACGCTATTTAGTTTTCGTTTCTTACCTCCTATGCCTATGATTGGAGCACACGTAGGTTCTTGTTTAAGTCCTAGTAGTTTGGCATATGTCTTTGATATTAAGTTCATCTGGCTTCAGGAATCTAATAATGCACGCATATACTGTCCTTTTCCGATACTTCACATGTCGATAAAATAACATTCGAGGGAATAGAATAACATGAAGGATTGTTTGTTGCAGCCGACGGCTTGTTTTAATGTATAATGTTTTAATCATAGTTTGAATTGGCCGCCGTTGTTGCAGATGGCTGCAGTGTGCTTTGATATTTATGATGTAGATATATAGTGAATTACTTGTCAACAATCCATGGAGCGATACACATGATAACTTCGTATCAAAAATTATAATAAACGATGGAACGATTTTCACTTAAGTGGTTATGTTAACAAACAAAATTTGCATTTCTGGGGAATATAGAATCCACATGTAATGCAAGAAGATCCATTGCATCCCCTCAAAGTGATTGTTTGGTGCGATATTTGGAGTGAAAAAGTGATTGGTTCTTACTTTTTTGAAGACGCTGATGACGTCGCCGTACATTGGATCTCGATCATTGTAGGTTTCAACAGGACGGAGTAACCGCTCACACAACAAAGGGTAACTATGGAGATTTTGGGACACCAATTTCCAGGTGGAGTGATATGCCGATTTGGAGATTTGAACTGACCGTCCAGATCACCAGATCTAACAGCACCAGACTTCTTCCTTTTAAAATCTCGCATTTACCACAACACAAACCACGAATCTTTGAAGACTTGAAAGCTAACATTGAAGAAGAAAGCAACAATTCGAAATGCAGTAGAATGAGCGCAATTATGCATCAACTCGGGAGGTGGCCATTTAAGCGATATAATATTTTACAAGTAATGTAACCAATAATACACTTTCAAATAAACTTTTGGTGAAAACAAAGCTCTATTTTTCATTTATAACAAAATTGCAGTTAATTCAAACTATGACATAACTTTTGCGCCACCTTGTAGTTATAAGTCTAAAAGCGAATGGTACCTGATGTTACATTTACGACAGCTTCCTGCTTTACAATAATTAGCTATATTGTTTTCATTTAAACAATTGAAACATAACTTACTCTGTTTTGTTTGTTTTAACTCTCTGCTATACTAAGTTCGCGAAATTCGGTATATCATGTGTGGTCGTTCACAAATAATACACTAGATTTCTTCATTTCTTATGACGAAAGTTTTCGAAGGTTTTGTTGACCGTGTGTTACTTCTAACATTTTAGCGGCCTTTTGTGGTTACCAGTTATTTACATTTCGATGTAAGAAAATTCTCCATATCCTCGTATGTTGAAATGTGGTCACATATGTTTCCCTCCTATTCTTTCTGCAAATTGGAATAAAGTTTCTCAGTTCGATTTACTTTCGGAGACTTGTGAGATTGTCCTTTTTTATTGGAACTAGGTTTAAGAGTTCCTGCACGTGTTGTTTTACAATAAAACGTTCATTCTGATAGCCATCTTGAATTCTTTGCCAAACGAGTATGTGGCCCGTATTTGAGAATTTTTAGAATTAATGCTGCTCCGCTCTTTAAGTGAAATTTATGTATGCTATTTTGCTACTGATTTTCAATTTTGTGATGTAAACGAATCATATAATCCCAATGATTCTTCATATTTTTCTGTGATGGTCGAAATTTCTATCACTGGAAGTCTGACTTGTGTTTCTTCAGGATTGATTTTGCTATCGCAATTAATTTATAGTTATAATGTGGTCTTCTATTCTAAACTCACGTTGTTAGTTGAACATATCGATATTCATATCTAATAGCTCGTTAGCTATTACACGAAATTGTGCGTGAGTGTGAAAGAATTCAACTGTGCTATGACGTTCATCTGGAGTTTCCTTCACGAAGGTTATAGCTTCTTCAAAATCAGTACCTGCATAGAGAATTTGATTCTTGCTTTTTTACTAGGGCTATAGCTGTTCACACCTGACTGGGCAGTATATTTTTACTTATAGATTTTTATTAAGATTTGAGATGAGATAAGTCACGAGTTATACACACGCATATCCTTCGCCACACAGTCGCTTCATCAGAGAGATGATTAATGGTTGTCATAGACTACAACATTTTCATAAATACTAATACATTAGAGTGGGGAGAGGAGTTGTGCTAATTGAATGCTGCAATAATTATGGACGATTACCTTGTTTTATAATTATTAGTGTTTGGGGGGGGCTTGTATCCGGAAACGACAAGAAATTTCGATCCCTCAAAGGAGGGCTGGGAATGTTTCCGGCCTGATATAACGAAGACCATTCACGGTTAAATAAGGGGAGATGGCTAAATGGAACCCACACTAACCTGAGTCGTCTCTTCTCTTCCTCCAACATAAACCATATAGGGTTGTAAGGACTCGTCGGGTTGTCCTGCGATGTCCGATGGAACCTTTTGGTTGCCGCGAATCCACCTGCTCGACCGTAACAATTTCGGCCACTCGCGAATTATAAATATTGGGCTCCGATTTCCACTAGCGGTGTTCAATTAGCCCGAAATAAATAAAACTGACTAACAAGGAATTAACTCTGGGTTATTCTGCACGGCGAAACAAAACGAATATGTTCTCGCGATCACTGCTGATCATCAATTGCAGAAAATATCTTCATGCGCATGTGGGTATTGGGGGGTACAAAAAAACGAGGTTCTAATGGAGAAGGATAGTTAAAATAGTCTTTGTTATCTCCACCGAACATAACCCCCCATACAAAATTAATAAATTTTGAAAACAAGTAGCCTTATCGACAAGAAATTAAATGAACATTAAACATTAACTTTACATTAAACATGAACTAGGACAATAAAAGGTTTTGTAAAACGACAATTCAAAGGGAAAATAGGAAAGGGCTACAATTTAATGCTTAGGGAGTGGTATCAATTTGGTTAGAGGTCTGATGATCTCTCCGATCGCTGTCCGAACGCGAGCCACCCTAGTAACATTATCCTTACCCGGTAACAAATGCACGATTCTACCCCTTGGCCACTGCGCAGGGGGAACTCCGGGCGCATACCAAAAAACAAGATCGCCGACCGCGAGTTCGTTCGATGATTTAACCCACTTTGGTCGACACATCTGCGAATGCAAATATTCTAGACTCCAACGTTTCCAAAACGACTGTACGAGTTGCGTAGTCAATTGCCACCTACCGAGTCTCGAAACGCTAATTTCCGATACATCCAATTCAGGCCTAGCATGAATGGGACCGCCAATCAAAAAATGTCCCGGCGTTAAATAATCAAAATTATCGTCAGGAGAATTGGAAAGCGCGCAAAGCGGTCTTGAATTCAATATTCCTTCGATCCGAGTGATCACGGTAACGAATTCTTCATACGTCAAAATTTGCGATCCAACAATACGTTTGAAGTGATATTTCGCCGATTTATCACCCGACTCCCATAGCCCGCCGAAATGGGGAGCGTAAGGCGGATTAAATTTCCATTCAATATTCCGTTCGGCCAAATAATGAGCAATTTTCTCATTGCTTGCTTCCAAAAAGCGCGTGATTTCTGATATTTCTCTCGCTGCTCCTTTAAAATTTCGACCCTGATCCGAATAGATACATTTTGGTAATCCGCGACGGGCGATTAATCTATCCAAGGCAGCCAAACAACCGTTTGTGGTGAGATCGGTTACTGCTTCCAAATGTATTGCTTTGGTTACCATACAAATGAAAAGCGCGAGGTAGCACTTAACCGATTTAGCAGTACGTAATTTGGACATCCTAACAAAAAAGGGCCCTGCAAAGTCAATTCCCGTATGCGAAAAACACCGACTGGGTTGTACACGGTAATTCGGGAGATCCGCCATTTGAGGCTGTATGGGAGTGGCTTGAAAACGGTAACAGATCAAACAACGAAAAATACATTTCCTAATTAAGTCACGCGCATTGGGAATCCAAAACTTACGATGTAATAGTGACTGGACTAGTTGCGGTCCATCATGCGCCGAGTATAAATGAAAATAATCGACAAGTAGGGTTGCCAACCGACTCTCTCGAGGAATCAACAAAGGATGACGTGCCCCTTCAGGAATTCTTGCCCATTTTAATCTACCCCCCACCATGACGAAACCCTGGTGGTTGAGGAATGGAGACAAATTACGATAGCGTTTAGAACACAACTGATTTTTATCAATAAAGGCGATCTCAGCGCTTAAATAATGCGCCTGAGTCACTTTAACAACGAATTGCAATGCGTCATAATATTCTCGAGCAGATAAAGGACCCACAGACAACTTATTATTTTGAATTTTGTGAATCCTAGATTTTAAATTAAATACAAAGCGTTTGACGTATGCAATTATTCTTTGTAACTTTAATAAAGAGGAAGTACGATTAATTACTTCGATAAATTCAGAATTGTCTGAGGAAGAAACGGACAGATGAACCACTTTTTCCTTTAATTCTGGTAACTTCGAGAAAGTTTCCAATAAATTCTTAGGCCAAGCACTTTCTCTCTCGTAGAGGAAGTTCGGTCCTTTCCACCAAAGCGAATATTCCAATAATTCTGATGGTAATAATCCTCTACTAGCGGCATCTGCTGGATTATCTTTACCAGGAACAAATCTCCAAAGTGCGTCTGGTACGCGTTCATGAATCTGCGTCACACGATTAGCGACGAATATTTTCAACAGATGAGGCGAGGTTTTTATCCAGGCAAGAACAGTGGATGAATCCGAAAAACAAATGGGACGATCGCATACTAGCGACGAGAGATAAATTTGAACTGAAGCCAAAAGCTTCGACAGTAAACAAGCAGCTCCCAGTTCTAATTTAGGAATCGTCCAAGTTTTCAAGGGTGCAATACGAGTCTTAGCTGCAATGATATTCACCTTCACCTGTGAACCAACTTCCAGGCGTAGATAAACCACGCCACCCATTCCAAGCGAACTGGCATCCGAAAAGCCAATAAGTCGCGCCTTAACTATCGCGGAGGACATTATATATCGTGGTACAGTGATTTTCTCTAATAATGGCAACTCTTCTACAATATGATTCCATTGTTTAGCGACTTCGTCAGGCAACGGCTCGTCCCAGTCTACTTTCAACAACCAAAGTTGTTGCAACAAAGCCTTGAGTGCAAATACGAAGGGCGCGAGGTAACCATTTACGTCATAAATCCTCGCAACTCTAGAAAGTATACCACGCTTACTTGCCTTTTCATTATCAATTCGAATTTTATAACAAAAGTTATCATTCTTGGAATCCCAATTTAAACCTAATACCTTAATGGGAGAGGCGTCCTTACTGGAAATTTCCTGCAATTTGGAAATCGAAGTGGAAGACTCCGTGTCCTGAGAACGCGCCCATTTTCCAAGTTCGAATCCACCTAATTTTAACAACGAAATTAATTGGTGGCGCAACTCTGCGACACCCGACTCTGTATCTGCACCAGTTAAGATATCATCGACGTAGACAGAATTTTCCAGCGCTGCGGCGGCCAGGGGAAATTTATGTCCGTCGTCCTTCACCAACTGCTGTAAGACACGCTGAGCTAGAAATGGACTACAAGTGGCACCAAAAATCACACGAGTGTGTTCCCATTCTTGAACAGGTTCGTCCTCTGAAAATCGCCAAAATATGTGCTGAAACTTACGATCTGACGGATGTACCTCAATTTCTCTAAACATCTGCTTGATATCACAAGTAAGAGCTATTTTCGGCAAACGAAAACGAGTTATAATTT
This sequence comes from Ontholestes murinus, assembly GCA_963969525.1. Taxonomy (NCBI): domain Eukaryota; kingdom Metazoa; phylum Arthropoda; class Insecta; order Coleoptera; family Staphylinidae; genus Ontholestes; species Ontholestes murinus. The sequence continues at coordinate 30,436,783 of OZ018390.1, forward strand.
GTCCTATTTCAGATTGTAACTTAGGCCCGCTCAGCAAAGTATCATTCAAGCTGATTCCATTGAGATCCTTTTCAGCAGGATTAAAAACGACGCGAAGTTTCAACTCAGTCGAACTATGCTTCATCACAGCATGGTGTGTGAGTATGTAGGGCACGAAATTGTTTGTACGAACTAGATGTCCCTGTGATACGTAATCGCGAATATTTTCCGAATACAAGTGACGCAGAGTAGGATCAATTTGAAAGCGTTTCTCCAACTTTAAAAAACGCTTGAGTGCAATCTCACGATTGCATCCTAATCGGGGTCCAGCATCCTTAAAAGGTAAACGAGTACTGAAACGACCATTACAATCCCGAGTGACTGTATCACAAAAAAGGCGTTCGCAAGCCGAATCTTCTGGTGCTGGCGGCGGAACAGTATAAACTTCTTCGGTTTCCCAGAACGCACGAAGAGCTTTATCCAATGAAATAGTCGAATCAATATTCGACAGCATTGTAACAACCGATAAAGAATTTTTGTTGGCATCATCGAGAATAGGTAACGAACCCATTATGACCCAACCAAGTTTAGTGAGAACCGCTGATGGTAGACCCTTTATGTGGCTTGGTACTTCCGGTGACAAATCGAATGTGGCTCCGACCCCTAAAAGCAAATCAATGGGGCCGATTTTATCAAAGTCCGGATCTGCCAATTCTAAACGAGCGAAACGATTTTTAATTTCGGGAGCTATGTTCACCGTAGGCAAGTCCGCTGTTATACGAGGTAATATGACAGCCTGAAAACTAAGAGAGGATTGGATGTCCCTAGTTGAGGCGATGCTGCAAGTAATCATCCCTTGCGACCGTCCAGGAGATATAGAACCCACGCCTGTGAGCTCATAGGGACATTTAGCTCGCGCCAACCCTAAACGCTGCGCCAAAGCTGTTGTAATAATGTTCACTTGACTACCCGTATCAAAAACAAGACGACATCTATGCCATTCTCCTGTAATACCCAACAAAAACGCCTGGGCTGTACCTAGAAGAACCTGTGTGCCTCTGGGTGGCGTGCAGGAATTTGCCAAACTAACTGATTTCGAAGTAGAAGTGACGCCACTGGTAGCGGTCGGCTGTTCTGGGGAATTATTGACACAAGCCGCTGGCCTTTGGTCTGAATAATTAATAAAATGCAACAAAGAATTATGTGTGTTACTCCCACAAGTAACGCAAGTAAATTTAGAATTACACTGAGAAACTCTATGTTCTCCGAAACATGCGTAACAACGTCTGTGTGTCCGCACAATGTTATACCTAGCCCGGGGGCTGGCCGCTAAGAACGAAGAACATTTATTCAATTTATGATTCCCTGAACAACAGAAACACTGAATCGACGTGCGCGATGAAACATCTGAGTCTTGTACACTCATAGAAATGCGCGTCCGCTTATTTCTATCATCCGATTTAAACGCACGTTTATTTTCGCATCCAAATTCGACTGAAACTAATTCCTCGACCGAACACTGATCACGTAAATACGAAATTAAATTGTCGAAGGTTGGAAAGTCAGTATTTAAATATTTCCCTTCAAAACCCTTACGAGTTTTATTATCTAGTAAACGCAATGATAGTTCTAACAGTATATAATCAGCAAAATTAGTTATATTGAGTGAACGAAGTGCGCTAACATTTGCCGATAAAACATCTACTAATTCACGTAAACCTTGATTCGATTTGAGGGTTTTTAAATTAAATATCGTCGCCAAATAATGATTTCCGATTAAGCGTTTATTCGTAAAGCGATTAACTAATAAATCGTACGCGATTGAATAATTAGCTGGTTGAAACGTGACCGTATTTATTAATCTGAGGGCTTCTCCTTCCATATAACAAAGAAGATACGAAAATTTCTTTATAACCGGCAAATTGGAATTGTGAATGACATCATTGTACAAGGCTATAAAGGCTGGAAAATCTTCATGTTTTCCCGAGAACCTTTTAATGTGAATTTCCGGTAAATGTACGCTATGTTCCGCGGAAGGTGCTGCCGTCCCGCTTCTATCTGCATATTTTTCCGCCGCGACTAAGACAGCGACATATAATTCATCAAATGCCCTAACCGCTTGCGCCGTATCCATCCGCAGCTGATCATATTGCGCCGATAACACCTCGAGCTCATCCATTATCGCCAAGAATTTCTTCTCGGTTTCTGATAATCGCGATGCGCGCATTTTAAATACATCTAGTTGCTTAGGCAATGAACGAATTAGATCAAAACAAATCTGCAATTGTTCCCAACAGCGATCTTTACGAGAAATTAAGAGGGCGTGTTGTTTAAGCTCTTTAGCTGACGGTTGCGCAATATTTGCGGGCTGAGCCATTTTAAATGTTCACGAATAACAAGTCAATCAAATAGATCAACCGACGAAAACGCATCCGAAACGACAATTAATGAGGAAACGAATGGCGGTAAAATCAACGCGTACAGCGACAGAAATGAACGCGCAAAAATATACAATGAATCCTCGCATAAACAACAATAATATTCCGCACAGCTCTCCAAGTTCCCTCCGCACAGCGCACCCAGTTCTGATCCCCACTTACAAATTGACGCGCTCGGTCGTGACGCGCTCGGACAACGTCGTTGCAATTGCGCTCCGCGCTGATGAAATGAAGAGGAAGGATGAACGGAAAGGCCGTGCACAATGCACGTGGTGGAAAATGGCGATTTAGGCGCGGGATAATTTTTAATTTTTGATTTTAAAAAATTCTTAAAATGCAAAAAAGCCAAAAATAACTCAAAATAACTGAATTTCGCGAGAATCCGGTTCGAAGGACCACTTGTTTGGGGGGGGCTTGTATCCGGAAACGACAAGAAATTTCGATCCCTCAAAGGAGGGCTGGGAATGTTTCCGGCCTGATATAACGAAGACCATTCACGGTTAAATAAGGGGAGATGGCTAAATGGAACCCACACTAACCTGAGTCGTCTCTTCTCTTCCTCCAACATAAACCATATAGGGTTGTAAGGACTCGTCGGGTTGTCCTGCGATGTCCGATGGAACCTTTTGGTTGCCGCGAATCCACCTGCTCGACCGTAACAATTTCGGCCACTCGCGAATTATAAATATTGGGCTCCGATTTCCACTAGCGGTGTTCAATTAGCCCGAAATAAATAAAACTGACTAACAAGGAATTAACTCTGGGGTTACTCTGCGCGACGAAACAAACGAATATCTTCTCGCGATCACTGCTGATCACCAATTGTGGAAATATCTTCATGCGCATGTGGGTATTGTGGGGTACAAAAAAACGAGGTTCTAATGGAGAAGGATAGTTAAAAATAGTCTTTGTTATCTCCACCGAACAGTGTGTGATATATAAAAAGGTATTTAAAATCATTTATTGGCTGTAGATAAGCTTCTTATGCCAGGCCTAAATGGCCAAATTACTTAAAAAAATCTTTTATTTTAAATTTTTTTATTATTTGTAACAAATACCTTCAGTAATAGCTAATAATTTAAGCATTTGCACTGGTAATTATTCTTTAGAATAACTCGAAATTTTTTTTATGTTCAAGATTAATCTTTTTGATGGAAATGTGTCCAAATTTAACTAGAAGGTTCACCATCCTTGAGTAAGAAATTTTAAATTAAACCCCTAAATACACCCCTTGACCTAGGATGGGGATGTCATCATCATCATCATCATCACTGTTGGATATAGGCCTCCCCCATTTCTGCCCACTGTCCTCTATCTTGAGCGCTCCGCGTTTGTGGTTATTCTTTTCGTCCGTCCATCGCCTGTTTCTCTTGTCGGCTCTTGGTCTCCATTCGATCAGCCTTTTTGTCCATCGTCCATCTGTCATACCGGCCACATGTCCAGCCCAGTTCCACTTTAGCTTAGTCACCTCGTATATAACATAAATTTTGTTTTTGGTATATTAACCTTTAGCCCGACCTGGGCACATACTTTCTGAAGATCTTCCAGCATTTTCCTGATATCTTGTAGGTTGTCGGATAGCAAAACTATATCATCCGCAAAACGCAGATTTGTAAGGTTTAGACCATCTATATTTAAACCCTTTCCTCTCCATTCGAGCATCCCGAAGACGTATTCCAAAACAGTAATAAACAGTTTGGGTGACATAGTATCACTTTGTCGTACTCCTCTAACTATTCTTGTGGGGTTGGTATTTTCATGCAGCTTTACCATCGTGGTAGCATTTTTATATATGTTATATATTAGTTTCGTGTAGCGATAGTCAACACGGCATTTTTGTAAGGAGTCCAAGACTGCATTCAGCTCAACGGTACCAAAGGCCTTGTGGAAGTCCACAAAGGCAACGACAAACAGTCTATTGTATTTAATTGTTTTTTCAATTACAGTTTTGATGCTTTGAAGATGGACATTGGTTCAAAAACCTCTGCGGAACCCGCCCTGTTCCATTGGTTGATAAAAATCTAATTTGTTTTACAGTCGTGTGGTAATAATTCTCCTGAAGAAGCTATAAAGGTGACTAAGAAAGCATATTGGTCGATAGTTTTCCAGTTCGACTGTATCTCCCTCCTTATGAATCAAGATCACGATGGCGTTAAACCACTTGTCTAGTATGGTGCTTTAAAAATAACAGAGATAAAAAAGTTTTGCTATTTTCTTTAGTAAACAGTTACCACCTATCTTAATTCCATTAACAACCACGCAGTCCTCTCCAGGGGCCTTATTGTTTTTTGTTTTCCTCGGGGCTAGGTTTATTTCACCCAGAGTAACATCAGGCAGTAATTTTGACCCTTGATTAACGATGCATCTTTTTACTTGTCAATATCTCTAGTTCTGTTTCTGAGTCTAAATTTACTTCAATGTAGCTTTTATATAATAAAGTCCTCAACTATTTTTAGAATACCTTCCCGGTTTGTTGTAATATATCCCGGTTTGTCCTTAACCTTCGTCATTTGTCCTTTTCCAGTTTTCTATATAATATTTTCATTTTTTTATTGTTTTCTATTGTTTGTTCAATCTTCTCTTGATTGACACGTCTTATAGCCTTTGACATTTCCCTATTAATCTATCTTAGCTCCTTATCAGTAGTTCATCACTTCTTATGTCTCTTCTTTGTTGCATTTTTCCGCATAGTAGCTTCGCTTAATTTCGATTCTTTCTTGGTTGTTAGGCAGTATCTGTTTTGGCTCTCCAGCAGAGCGGTAGTGATGGTTTCATGTTCTATTCCTCTTTAGTACCATATATCTTACTAGTGATGCATTGCTGGAAACCATCCATGTCCGCTAGACTCTTCCCTTGTCTCTTGTTAACGGTTTTTGATCAGCTTATGCCGTTCCTTACCGATGTCAATGATTAATTTGACTCTTACAATCACTTCCAGTGGCTGTTCAGTATTGAACATGGGGATATGGTCACATAATATTTTATTTTTAACGTGTGAAAATACTTTATTGAAACTACTAAGAATACTTAACTATAGTACACTACACCACATTAAAAGATCTAGGGAATATAATTATATAAACAATATTTAGGGGCGGTACGTTATACCGGCACACCATAGCAAATCATCTTAGAAATACTCTGAATAGAAATGTTTTGGTTAAATCAACACAGGTTGGCCAAATATCTGTTTTCTATAACTAGTAAGAAGCAAGTAACTATAACAAAACTAACTAAAATGTATTGGCTGAGTACCCGAAACATCCCAACTACTAACTGCAGTGACGACCTCTTTATCTTTTCAGGCCAATAATAGTAAGTTTCCCGATCTGCAGGCAAATGTATTATCCTCTGAAAACTGCGGACTTTTTAAAGTTGGGTACGAATTTCAGGTTAATTTGGATAGTTCCGATAAGGTCACGTTTATTTACAGAGGATCTCATGCTAGTGGTAGGCTTGTATAATACCTGTCAGTAAATATATGGTATCTATTACTGCCAGGATTACTTTCCAGTAAATTTTGGCACAAATGCAGCACAACTTGTGGACTTATAAGGTCAGTACTTACAATTTTCTGATGTCAAGCTTTCGTATTAAGGCAAAATGTAATATATATGTATCCAGTATTAGCACCTGCCAACACATATATCCCGATTCCACACTTTGTTGGTTTATTTGGGTTATAAGTCAAAAACCTTATTCTGTCTTTGAATCCAACTACAGACTCATTCACTGAAATTTCCCTTGACGGAACAATATGTTCATTGAACTTTTTCTGTTTGCATCTGTCTCATGCAAATGAAGCATCCAAAAGATTTGCATGAATCAGTCCCTAAATATGGCACTAAAGAAAGGAATTTTGCCATTGAAGTTTTGGGACCAATATTCCTGCATATGGCTAACTGTTAATGAGCTTTTTTGTTTAATTTTATTGCGAGCATAATTATTTGTCTCTTCTACAATTTTTCCATCTATCATCCGCAAAAAGTTCAAAAAAGTCAATGGGTTTTGTACAGTGATTCTCAAATATGGTGCAATGGAGAACCGTAAATATTATAATAGGTGACACAGTCCTTTTTTAATTTGCCCCACATTCCTAATGGAATGCTGCGCAACAAAATATATTGCCCATTGGTTCGTCATATAAAAAAATACTACAAGGGAAAGGCTAAACCAAAAATCATAAATCAGCAAAACAAGTACCAATCCAAATATGCCAAAAGTCCAAAAACATAATTCATTCACTAAACCAACTCGAACTCGTCAACATCAAAATTTTAAAGACGATAAACAAGAAGGGAAAAGAAGAGAATTTAAGAGGGGATAGAAGAAAGAAAGACAGTATTTCGATTCCAGATAGATGTTCTGAACGTACTTTTAAAATCCGACACATTACGGACTTAACTACAAAACCAAAAGTCTTAAACCAAACCACCACGTGACTGGATAAATTATGTGTACACAAAACTGACAACACTGTCGAGGCACAACACATATACATGACCCAGTAATCACCACCACCGAACTCGAAACACTAAGTAGAAAGAGGTGCGGTATAGAGGTTATGACTGTCGTCCGCAATGATGGTAAAAGGAAAACAAGAGCATATCAACTATAACAAACAAAAAATGTGATTGGAACCCAAAACTCAACAAATAATAACAAACGGCTCCTCTCAAATGGTATATTGCCCCATCCACGCAATATCCGATGTGGTCCAATACCCAATAACGTCAACAAATGACCACTCTCATAATATAAGAAATAATAAAGAAAAGAAACAGCAGTTAAAAAGTATGGGAGTTCGAATCGTTGCCCCAATAAGGCTTGTGATCTTGCACATGCTAAATACCAGCTGATCTACCACGTAACCCACCACGTAAATATCTGAGTTGATAAGTCCAATCATCGAGCTTTCGATAAATCTCAAACGGACCAACAAATTTGGGAGCCAATTTTGCATTATAATAATTCAATTTATAATACATGTTTGATTGGCCGTAGATAAGCTTCTTATGCCAGGCCTAAATGGCCAAATTACATTTTAAAAAAATTATAAGACAGCCCTTTGTTCTTACGCCATATCTTGTCACCAACTGAAAAATTAACGCTTGTGTGCTTCGCTCAAGCGCTTATTGATGCCGTCAAAAATTTTCTGAAAACCAATCTGACCTTTAACTAAACTAGCACTCTTTTCACGGGTGTCCGCGTCAATAGCAAAACTTTCTCCACAAAAAATTTGCTCTCTCCCAAAGTTACCGAAGAAGGAACTGTGCCCAAGTACACCCAACTGAAGACAAGAACTGATCCCAATTACAATGATTATCTTTAACAAACGCAGATAGTGCATTCGTGACAACTCTGTTTACCCTTTCAGTAGGTTCCGCGCGAGGATAATACAATAGAGTATACCTAATAGAAGTCTTATATTTCCCACAAATAGCACGAAACAGTTTGCTCATCATCTGAACTTCATTATCACACATCAAATATTGTGGTAAACCATAAACCAAAAACACATCATCTCCAATATGTCTACATAGATTCTGCGAACTTGGTGCACGTAACTGAAACAACAAAACATACTTACTGAAATAATCAGTAACTACAAGAATTTACGTATACCCTCTAGAACTTCGAGGTAACGCATCAATAAAATCTAAACTAATCATTTGACAAGTTAATATTTGGCTTGGCGCCTATAAGACCAGCAGGCTTCTTTTGCTCAGGCTTGTGTAACGTCGTACATCATCTTAGGCCAATAGTACCGATCGCATAGTTTCCAATAGGTTTTATAAATTCCAAAATGTCCCGGATTATCATGAAATTCTCGTATTAGTCCTTTTCTACGATCCTTTGGGACAACCTATTACCAGTTATCGCCTTCTGATGAAAGCTGAGGAATCGAATGCTTCAAGTATTAGTAAAGAATACTATTTTTTACTCGGAACCTGGAAAAATCCACTGAAGTACAGGATGTTTCTCCACATCCGATAACATTTTCAGATACCACTTATCCCGGGTATCTGCAAAAGCGGCATTATTGCCATCAACAGCAATAGGTATTATATTGTGTTTAACCTTTATCTAGCATGCATTACATAAATAAATATATAATTGTACACAAACCGTAAGAAAAGATATTTATACAAATAATTTTTACTACATGTAGAAGGGCGGAGTTCACTCTTACGAATGATCTTCCACTCGAACCATCTCGGCGATCACGTCACAAACAGGGATAGAACGGGAAAAGAAGTCCGGGACTACATTCTCTTTACCCTTACAATGTGCAATAGTAAAATCAAACGCCTATAAACGTAAGGCCCAACGAGCAAAAGGGCCGGTAGGGTCTTTCAACCTGTTCAACCAAGCCAACGAGTAGTGATGGGTAATCACGGTGAATTTTACACCTTCTTATTGAATATTTCTGTTCCTGTCTGGTCAAGGACCGAGGCAGATACGCAATAGTATACAATGTAATTTCCATATTATTGTATACTATTAACCGAATGCATAAAACAGGCTACAAATATGGAATGGACATAAAATATAATATATATACACGCCTGTTTATGTATATGTGTTTATATTTTATGTCCATTCCATATTTGTAGCCTGTTCTATGCATTCAGTTAATAGTATACAATGTAATTTCCATATTATTGTAATAAACAACAACCCCCACCCCCTTTCAACCTGTTCACTAGTATATAAGTGATAATTGTAATTTTTGAATCATATTTTCATCTACCTGATGAAGCCATTGTGTGGTGAAACATTGTTGTAGCTAATCACTGAGTGCTAATCCATTGATAATGGTCACTTTGTATCCGAAATGTACATTTGGTAAATCAAATAAAATTGTGAAGAAAGGTGCATCAGTTTGTACAAAAAAAGGTTTTCCCAAATCGGGGAAGACACTAAATTTTCCTTAATTAAACGAAATGCTTCAGTACAGTCAGGAGTCCAATTGAATTTGTTATTTTTCTTCGTAAGGCCCCGATAGTCGCAAAATCTTTCACAAATCGGCGATACCACGATACCATGCCTATAAAACTACGGTCTTCTGCGCCGTTACGAGGCGTCTGGTCTTCAATATTGCCTCAACCTTCTCTGAATCTACACGCAGACCATTTCTATCAACAACATACCCCAAATATTTCAGTTTAGGTCGGCAAAAGTGACATTTTTCACGGCTTACCGTTAAGCCGGAGGCAATAAGTCGATCAAAAACGGTATTTAAGATTTTCAAATGGGTCTCAAAATCGAGAGATATTATTATGATCTTATCGAGATATACGAAAACATAGGTTTCTAAGTCTGCACCCAATACAGGATCCACGAGCCTCTGTAAGGTAGCAGTACGATTAGTCAGACCGTACAGCATTTTCTTAAAGTGAAACAAACCTCTGTCTGGTATTGTAAAAGCGGTTAATTCTCGAGACGACTCTTTCACTAGTACCTGCCCATACGCCGAGCCAGTAGCGTACCTAGAACTTTTGCCTCCAAATTGCCGCCCGAATGAAGATATTTTTTATCAACTTTAATTTGGAGAAGCTCCTTTCGCAACTAGTGACGCAAATAGCAATTGTTAAAAAAATTCTTAGCAAAATTACAACATTGGGTACAGAATTTTCCAATCTATAGTATTGAATAAATTTGAGTAGATAAAGAGAGTGTTAGTCTTTCCAACGTTTTGCCTCTTCTTGTAGTGCAGGTACAGCTATAAAAACCTGGATCCTTTTCCTTTCAATATGGAACTGTTCTTTATCAATATCAATAAACTCATTTATTTGACATTCAAATTCTTCATTTAGAAGGTTACATGGTATTATACACGAATATTTTCTTGCAAGAACATTCAACTGATTAAAGCGTTCTTCTATTTCTTTTATAATCTTATCCATAGATAAAAACATTTCTCTTTGTTCTTCTTATTCTAAGGATTTTGTATTAGCGCATCTCTTTGTTCCATAAAATGGAAAGAATTTAGTTTTATATGGCTTTGATAAACATTTAACCCTTTTATTTGCAAGTATTTTTGTGCATCATTAATTTCAAAAAGGACGGATTCCCACAATTTGAGATAACATAGAAAATTAAAAGATTGCATTGAATTGAGCAATATTCCAGCATCTGATCTCGTTTCACTATTTTCTTCTTCAGATGTCAATTTTTCCAAGGAGCCTAAAATTTAAAAAAATGATTTTTTATTCTAGTTACTGCTTCTGCTCTAGCGAAAGTAAAACATCTCATCGACGAGTAGAAGAAGAAAACAGTGACAACAACTACTCTCCAGTTAGATTCGCCATTCCTAAGCACGTTATTCATACCTTTTTAACCAGTATTTCCTTCTCTAATCCACACACTTTCATCTCATAACTCGCCACTCTCTTCATTGCCTAAATCTGCAGACTCATTTTGTTGGTTTCCTGAAACAGTATATATCGAGGAACCCTATTCCTATCTGCCCCTTTATTTCCCCTCTTTTCAGAATATTCCACATTTCTGCTTCATTTCTACACTTTCTTAATTCTTCACTCTTTCCTTTCAAAATCTGTATTTTCTTCTTTTCACATATCCTACGATATTTTTCTCTAGCTTTTCATACAAAAGTATTTAACTTGTTTTATTCGATCCATATTTGTTTTTCTCACTGCGCCTCCCAATATCTCTATGAATTCATTCTGAATTTTCGGCAACAAATAGGAGATTCTATATTTATTACCCATCTTAATTTTTACTACATGTTCACGTAATACTGGGTCGTACTTAGCCAATAAGTCAACAAGCTCTAGAAAATTTCCTCTATTTTCCATTGAGTTTATGTCTTCACGATGACCTCGAAACGCCAAATTTTGTTTTGCTAAGAATCTAATTATATCAAGTATTATTATAAGAATTTCCTTCCAATTTTATATTTCCTTATCGGTATTCTGTTGTAGTTTATCAAAAGTTGCGCCATGTCCAAATCATATTTCTAATTCCTTCCATTGGGAAAATAATCGAATGTGCAGGGGGCTCAACTCGTGTTGACTTATTTTGGGATTAAGTTTCCACCATTTGTTAAAACCAGTTTCGTGTTAAAACTTGATTGATAATGAAAATCAAACAATTTGCAACAAAAACAATATATATAAAAACCAGTCGAGATTAAGCTTTCTTGTTTCACCTTTGGCTTTGATTGTATTACGAGGACGTTTTACTCCTTTACTGAAATCTTCGTCTAAATTTTGAATTAAAAACGGACCTTGGCGTACCAGTAATACTCTTGTATTGTCGTCAATCTTATTAGGCCATAATCCAACATCTATCATAGAAATTGTCGGACTAATTTGAGTAGCAAACTCTTCACCAGAACTTGAACTTTCTACTTCTTTGCCAGTATGTGAAGCAGGTCTTTCCTCTTCAACAACAGTGGAAGAAGTTTTTTCGCCTTCGAGGGCTGCTTCTTCGCCAATGGTTGACGCAACAAAATTAAAAGAACTAGAAGTTGATTCATGTATTTGAGTGGTGCTCTAGTATTTCCTCCTTTACCTTCTTTTTCTTTCTAAATGACGTCCTGCTTTCTTTTATTCGGTTCATCCTATTCTCATGGAGATTGACCTAAGGTCGAAACTAGTCGGAGTAAAATTAAAAAATCAGTTAAACAAACCAAGTGTTTTAATCAAAGTTCTATCAATAAAAGAATCTCGCTTAGTTTTTCTCCAATTTTCAGCAAAAATTAAAATTTGCTTCTTGACAACATTGCATTTTCTTACGTGAACAGGTATTTAATCTGATGATTAATTTAATAAAAAAATCCATTCGTGATTATGCTTGAAGTAAAATACCGAATTTAGGAAAACCTGAAAATCCCTGCAGTAGTATAAATTATAAACGCAATAAAGAGTGCGTTAAGTTAACCGCTTAACTTATGAAAGTATATCGGAGATCGCCAGTGTTTCGACTAATAACAGTGCTTGCATATGCATAACATTTACCAACAATACTGCCCGCGCCTCGTGCTTGTGACTAGCCGTGTCATCTCCATGGTAACGGTGGTTTTTTGAATAAAAAACATAGAGCACGGAATAGTACATATGTTTATGTTTATGTTTATTATTCTTTAGCTTACAATCCAAAATTAAAAAAAATACATATCAATATCTACACAAAAATTATAGGAAACGTACAAAAATTTTGACTGGACGAAGCTGGGCGGAGTTCGTGCAGCAGCGACGATCTTCCACTCTAACCCTTGTTTGACCACGATGCTGAGGGAGCAAATATCCTCTTGAACATCTGGATTCTTCTAGAAAATGCTTTAATTTTCTATTTTGTCCCATTTTTAGGGGAGACTTTTGGCTGTTAATGTCGGCACCATTGATGTCTGTATCCGAGCAACATTTTTAGAGATAATATTTTCAACACTACATTGACTTGATAATGAGGAAAAATATCCGAAATCATATAGGAATTAATAATTCGTAGAAATCGAACAGTAAGCTTATGAAGTTAACAAATTGTTTTTTATTGACATCTGATTAACAAGCTCCTAAAATATTCTCTTCCCAATATTTCATTTTCATTTTTTCCTGGTTTTCTTCCGCATTCCACTACGACCTACCTTCATCCCACTGAACCTTTTCTAGCCTTTTCTTAATATCCCAAATTGCGTTTGCACCACTGTCCAATTTCTTATATACTTCTTTTTGCTCGACTTCTTCTTCCTTCATCTTTCTACCCTCTTTGTTTATCTACTTATCCTGAGATCTTCTTTCAATCATTGTACCGCCATCACTAATTCCAGCCTTCTCTTACCCCAATCTTGCATTAAAATCACCCCCAACTACCAAACTGTCTCTTTCGCCGGATCTATAATTTATTTCCATTCTTATGTCATTTCAGTTTTTATTAATATATTTATCAACTTGACTCCCTGCTGTTATAAACTCCACTTTATCCTTTTTGATACTGTCTCTCATTCCCACTATTATTCCATCATTTGCCCTTCCTTTCGTTATCGACTTTGTTGCCTTTTTCATTGACTACCTAAAGCCCCCTGGTAGCCAGCGTTTTATTTCCTCTCGCTCTTCCTTTACATCCACATTTCCAGTAATCCCACAATGACCTTTCCAGTTACCCAATCTTCAAAATTCTTTAACCACATACCGTGCTTACATTTAGACTTAATTCCAGTTATATTCCAAAACACTATCGTTATAAATCAAACAAAGGGAAAGAAGATCTAGAACAATAGGGGAAAAGAGCAAAAATCTTATTGGGACATTGACATATAACGCGATACAAGATGGAAAAATGTTAACTGAAAAATCTGTAAATAATACAAACGGAAGCGGAAAATCAACCGAAGCGATTGTAAGTGCACCAAAAATTAAAGGGAAAAATGCTAATCACACGACTCTCCATGCAGCAACTGCGATGACAACATTATGGGTTTCGAATCTAGCGCCGGAAACAATCGAAGAATACCTTATTAAATACATTCAGTCTAAAGCTAACATCGATCAAGTAGGTGCACAAAAATTAAAAGTGTATTCATCTCATGTGGCTTTTAGAGTAACAATTCCCGAAAAGGAAAAGGAAAACATACTGACCGAAGAGTTCTGGCCTGTGGATATCAATGTCCAGTTATTTCGATTCAAGCAGAAATTTCAGAACAAACGACAATTTGCCAAAAGAAAGGATGTCACAACCGCATAATTTTATGTTCCATAATGCAGTGTCCGAAGCGTGCGAAAAAGGCGCACTAACGGTAATTTAAAAACGCACGAATTAAACATATTTCACTTAAATATACAATCGCTGCGGAACAAATTAACAGAAATTGAAGCATACATAACAACCAACGTGGACAATATATATATTATGATATTGTATGTTTAAGTGAAACATGGCTATCCAACCAAGAAATTGATTATTTTAAAATTCCAAACTACACAATTATGTCGGCATTTTGTAGACAACATAAAAATAATGGAGGCTGTGTTATACTTATTAAGAATGACTTAAAGGTAAAGCCCAGGCACGATTTGATGAATTTGGCACAAGAACTTCACGGTGAAATTGCTGCGGTCGAGCTAATCAATATACCATATATAATAATAACAATATACCGTTCTTCAAATGGGAATTTTGAAGAGTTTTTGAATATTTGTTCAGAATTACTGGAAAAATTAAATTTTAATTTCTACAAAATTGTTATACTGGGAGATTTTAATATACATTTTAATTCGAATAATCCTAGTAAATTAGCTTTTATCGATCTGATAAATTCATTTGGGCTTAAAGTAATGATTAGCGAAAGTACGCGACTTAATAACTGTATGGATAATATAATAACTAATATTAATAACATTGAAACTAAGGTGAAAGAGACTTGTTTGTCAGATCACAAAGCGATTTCATGCAATTTTATTATAAATAATTTCGAAAGACAACTTCAAAGCATAAAGGTTTGCCCCATAACAGAATGGGGAAAAATATTTTTTTTTGAGAGTGTATACAATATTAACTGGGATTTCATTGACTCTGAGGCCTTAAATGTGAACCAAAAATTTGAAATATTTATTAAGAAATTCCAAGAATGTATTGACACTTCATTCCCCCTCAAATGTATTAAAAAAACTGCTTCCGCAGATGTTCCCTATTTTAACGATACACTTTATACAATGAGAGAGAAATTGCATCTATTAAAAGATATATGCAATCAATACCCATCAACGCAAAATATTGAGATATTTAAAAAATATAATGCTGATTATAAACGGACTCTGCAAGCCACGAAACAAGAAGCATATGCAAAACATCTAAAAAAGAATAATTACCATCCTAAAAAAGTTTGGGATCTAATTAATATCAATCGGCTGGGTAATAGTAGGGAACAAGAAGTAATATTAAATGCACAAACCTTCAATGATTTTTTCTCTCAAATCGGAGAGGATATTGTTAAAAGCATCCCTGCAAATAATAAAAATCCAATGGAGTTTCTTGATAACACGTATGTTAGAAATAATTTCAAATTTAATTCAATTTCTTTCAATAAAGTTCGTGAAGCAATAGTAAACATAAAAAGTAAAAGCAGTAGGGATATCTATGAAATTAGCATGGTATTAATAAAATATGATTTAAATATTTTAGTAGTACCCTTAACAAAATTATTCAATGATTGCATAAAAAATAACATATATCCCACATGCCTGAAAGTCTCAAAAGTCATTCCAATTCTTAAAAAGGGAGACTCATCGGTCATGTCAAACTACAGACCAATTCCATTGATTCCAATTATGAGTAAAATTTTGGAGACTATTTTAAAAATTCAATTGGTTTCCTATTTTGAAAATAATAAATTGTTCACAGAATCACAATTCGGTTTCAGAGCAAACAAAAATACCAGTAAAGTACTAAGTCAAATAGTACAAAATATTGTAGATGCTTTTGAAAGCATGAAATGATTGGAATCTTATTCTGTGACTTAACCAAAGCTTTTGATTGTGTATCGCACGACATTTTATTGGCAAAATTGAAACATTATGGAATACAACATGACAGTGCCTTATTGTATCATACAGAGGTAAATTATCAGAAATGGCTCCGATTAAATATGGGATTCCTCAAGGGTCAGTACTGGGACCTATTTTATTCATAATTTATATAAACGACTTGCCTTTGTGTGATAACATGTCAAATTTTATTTTATTTGCTGATGATACATCTGTCTCGGTAAGCAGCAACAATATTCAGGTATTGTTACAAGGGATGAGCGATATGCAGTCAAGGGTTGAGGAATGGTTTACTTCTAATAAATTACATTTAAATAAAAGTAAGACTGAACAAATAGTATTTAGTATGAAACAAATAGACGAGCATTTTGTGAATAAAAATGGTGTAAAATTATTAGGAGTCAACATTGATCAAATCCTATCATGGGAAAAACACGTAGATCAGGTATGTTGCAAATTATCAAAAGTTGTGTACCTAGTACGTAATTTAAAGAAAAAAATGGATATACCGGTACTAAAAACAATTTATTATGCACTGTTTCAGTCAGTATGTAAATACACGATTTTGCTGTGGGGACATACACCACACTTGAAAAGGATATTTAATATCCAGCGCCGCATAATAAGGATAACAGCAGGTATATCCTAACAAGCTGACTGTAAAACATATTTTTCTAAATTAGGATGCATGACTGTACCTAGTATATTTATATATGAATGTTTGTTATTTGCTAGAACACATACACATTTGTATGCTACACATAGTGAAGTGCATTCATATAACACTAGACACAAAGATAACTTGCAACCAAAATTCGTTAGATTAGAAAAAAGTAAAAATGCGATCAATTACAAATAATAGTCTCAAAAACTTTAAAGCTAAAATTAAAGGTATTTTGATTAAAAGGGCATTTTATAGCGTGCAAGAATTTCTTGACTGTATTATACAGGATTTTAAATAAATTGACACAGATATTTTAAATTGTTTGTTTTATCGGTGTAATTGAATGTACTAATTTTATATCAGACTTTTATAGACCTGTTTCGTTCTAATAGTAATAAACATTATTTATTTACATGAAATTTTACTATTTTTAATAAACAAAAAATGTATTAAATTTTGATATAATATAATCAGATGTGATATTTAATTTTAAGTTTTTTTTATGTATACACTACATTTTAACAAGTATAAATGCTTTATGTAAATTTGTAACTCTTTTTATTTTCTTTGTTTTAATGTATTATTATTTATTTGTTTCGTACGCTGCGCTTATTTATTGAATTCTATTATTTATTTATTCGCTTTAGCGAGTTTAATTAACCATTTGCGATATATGTTATTTATGATTCGCTTTTTTCTTGACTTGTGCAAGACTGTATATGTTAGTAGCACCAATAAATATTATTATTATTATTATTATTATTATTATCCAAACTGCTATCATTATTATATCTAGTAATCAGTATAAGCACTTATTTCATAAGTAGAATTATATAGAATAATGTAATTCATTTCAGAGTAAAGCATTTTTGAATTCAAGAAACGTTTCTTCAATCGCAATTTATTATTTTATAGCATTTATATTTTTTTGCATTCTTCAAATTTTTTGACTTTTCTAACAATATCTCTTCCATTTCAGGAGTTTTTATCATTTGTTTTTATTTTAACGGAATTTTCTAAAAATATTTCTTCCATTTTACAAGTTCCATTCACTTTTTGGTTTAACTTATGAGAATTTTCCATCAACTCTTTTTTTAGGTTATACGGTAATAGAATATCATCACAAATGTCAAACATAAATATAAATAAATACTTAAGAAATTGTCGCACAACTATCAGACCTAAGTAATCTCATGTAGTGTGAAGTGTGGAAAAGACTTTAGATGGTAGCCTTTATTTTGTAGTGATGTCTTTAGTCTCTGTACTAATATATTCTTTTTGTAAGGAGTAAGTAAGGACGAGTAATTATAACACAAACAATTCTCTTGATATTTTTTAACATTTTGCTGTAATATTTACATAACTTTAGACAGATCCTATTAGGTATCCTATTTTACTTGTTTCTTTCGAAACTACTACAATATAATTATTGTTTTTGTGATTAATTAATTTCTTAATCTTAAACGTCATATAACATTTGTCGTGCATTAAAAAAACTTATTTTTGTCCCTAGTTAAGATTATCGTAATTAATTAATTAAATGTATAGGATGTATTTAAATTGGTATTATATAATTTAAATACAATCGATCGTTCGTTCTTGTAATATTCTTTAAGTCTATTAAATATGCTATATAACCTAATAGGTTTATGGCCCGGTTTAATTTGAAAGTTTTCCGGAACCAGTTTAATGTAATATTGACGAAAAATAATGACAGTATTTTATTAGATAATGTACTTTTATGTGGGTGCCCGGTGTGCGTTAAGTACTTTGGGGAATAAATAATTCTGATTAGGCCCAGTGGCGTGCTAATCAAGACCGCAATTATAGATTTGGTTACGTGATCAATACACTGACATCATATCGATTTGCTGTTATAAGTTCTAATTTGTTTTCGTTTAGTTTATTTAATAATTGGTTATTTATAAAATGCCATAGTTTAGTTTATTTTATTTTATTGGCAGATTATAAAACTAACAACATTATCATTTGATCCATAGCTTAAAATTTATTAGATACTTATTATTCTACTTTCTTGATAAAACAAAATTTTCAAATTGGGAGATTAGAAATCGATAATACTGCAGACATTCATTCAATTTGAATATTTCTTAATTGTTTGTTAATCACTTTAATTTTAAAAAAGGTACAAAAAATATTTAACATAAAATTTCACTTCCTAGTAATACAATTCTATATAATATTTAATGATGCAATTACTATCATATTAAAAAAATAAATTTATACCTAATTTGCATTGAATTTACTTTTTATGTATGCAGTTCCCACAATATTGTATAACTACTGCACAGTCATGACCGTTTAAATGTATAATAATTGATAATTTTAAAATATGTTTTTTTCATGCCATTATAGAAATTGCCAATTTAAAATAATTTACTCCTATATTATTTGTGGAAAGTCTCACAGCGGTTTGAATTTACATTGAATGAAAACCGACGAATTACCCATGAACAATATCTTTATATCTGATTATTCCTACTTAAAATCCAAGCATTCGGGTACATTTTAAAATATTGAGTTGGAGTTTTGTAAACACGTTTAATATAGCACACACGTTAATAATTTTAATCATATTTATGGGAATTTATGTACATTTTAAAGGCACGTCCCGACTTCAAACACTTCCGAAGGTGACTAAATATTCACACAAAAACCAGGTGCAATACACCAAATCGTGAGCCAACATGAAATATTAATGATTGTGAGGCAAAGAGAACACTTGATTCCAACATACATTATTTATATTGGAAAGTACTTGGAATCGGAGCGGTTTCGTTACAATATTTAAATTAGTTTATAATGTGCAGTAATCAATATTTTCATTCATAGAAACTATATGGCTAAATATAATGAATTATTCTTTATTTCTAAAAATGTAATATATATGTTATTAAATCATATATTGCAGTAATTAATTAATAAACTCATTATGAAATTAATTTATTTTGACAGTCAAATAATTCCATCAATTAATAATCATCCTAAAGGGAATATATTATTATATTCTAAATACTCTACTTTTCAATACATATTTTAAAGATCAAGCGCTTAAAAAAGAATAGATCCAAATAAATTATTTTTAAGTCAAATTAATAAGAAAGTAGTGACGTTAATCTAATTGATAGATATAATTTTATGTTCAATAACCTCAGTCCTAATTAGAGCTTGATTAAACTCTATATAAAAATTCTGAAACAACACAAAGAGGTTAATTAACCTCCCATTAATATAAAAATGAATTTAATTCATCGTAACCTTATTCCGCTGTTCCTTTAAATTAATTACTTCACTTGAAGTTGATATTTCTGTTTAAAGTGTTACTTCAACACTTATACGTCTGTGAAACCTTAAGTCTAAACTAGCCTTAAAAATTATATTAATAGCTACATCGAGTATTTATGACATCCTTAAAAACTACTATCATTCTATATACTTACAAAATTAATATATTAAACAAAAAACAAGTTTTATTAAAATAATTTAATTGCAACCTTCTTATTGCAGCTAAACTGAGTTAGATTTAGCTATGGTATATTAGTTTACTTAAAATTGAACACAATTCAAATAAAATATTTTTTTATGAATGAAATACTTTCTCGTCAGTTTTCAGACGCATGGCATTTACCGTGGACCTGTATAAGGTTCAGATTTCTTGGAGGCAGAGCAGATAAGTGATCTTCACGTTTTCACGGTGTTAGTGTCGAAAGATGAGCATCTCCCGAGGACGTGGAGACTCCTCCAGAAAAATAAAAAGTAATATTCGTGGGAGAAACGTACTTTATATGTATATCAGTCTCGTTATGTTTTATGCAAGCACTTTATATTCATGACACTCGCGCATATATAGGATGGCCACATCAAATTAGTGGATTGCTTTTTTTAAAGTGTCACTGTACAGTTAGACGCGACGCTGTGTTTCGTGGAGGTACCGAGGATTAAGTTTCTCTATCTGGAAATCTTCAGCTCTGGTAATGATGTAAAACGTTCGAGGCTCGCTTTTTTGGGCGATGGTATATTATAACTGGTTTCGTTTCGTAGGCTGTATGAATGGACATACGGATTATGAATGAAATTATATTACGACACGGGTTATGTTATTTTTCTGGATTAATGAATATTTAACACGATCCATTTAAATTCGTAATGAACTCAATTATACTTTCTAAATAAAACAGTAACTATAAGCACATATGGTTAAGTTTTAGGGTAATTTCCCTTATTCAACTTACGAACTAGAAAAGTATATTGTAGGCAATAAATAATCTGTGAAACTATTTTTATTTGGAAACAATAAATTTGAGATTTTGGTTAGAGTATTAAATAATACTCCAAAACATTCTAATTTTCGTTTCTTGATGGTCTGAACAAGTTCTTTTCCTTTTTGGACTTAGTGCATAACTTCCTCATTTGTTATATGGTCTGTACATGATATTTTTAGCATTCGCCGATAGACCCACAATTCAAATGCCTCTATATTTTTGGTGTTATTTTTCTTAAGCGTCCACGCCTCCATTCCATATAACAAAATTGAAAAAATGTAGCATCTCATCATGCGTATTCTTAGCTGCAGATTTAGGTTACGATTAGCAAGGAGCTGTTTCATATTAACGAAAGCTGCTCTCGCGATCTCAATTCGTTTATTTTCTGTAGTTTGATCATTGTTATCTTCAAACCAGGTGCCCAAATATTGGTATCCTTTTACGCTTTCGATTCTGTTGGTTTCTATAGTCAGGTCTTAGATATTATTGTTATGCGTCTTGGTCACAAATATATTTAGTTTTCTTTAGATTTAGCTTCAATCCGTAGTGGTTTGATACAGTATTGACTTCTTGAAGCATATTTTGAAAATCCATGTTACTGATTGCTATTAGCACAGTATCGTCTGCATACCAGAACTGCGAAAGTTTCTTTAAAAATAGATTCTGCGTACACATTGAACAAGATAGGCGATAGTATGCAATCTTGCCTAGCACCTCATCGAATTTTGATCTCTTTAGATTGTTGTCCATCGGCGTTTATTACAGCTTTCTGGTTCCAATATAAGTTTTTTTTTCTTCTAGAATGTTCACCATTTTGCGTTCCGTAGTTTATCAAATGCCATTTCGAAGTCAATATGGCATAGATATGAATCTACATTCATATCAAGGCATCGTTGAACCAAGACATTCATTCCGAAAAGGGCTTCTCAGGTGCCAAGATTGTTGCGGAATCCAAATGGTGTCTCGCTTATATCGGCATCTAATTTTTCATATATACAATTGTGAGTGATCTTCAAAAGAATTTTTACAGTATGGCTCATCAGGCTAATTTTTCTATAATCTGCGCAATCTTTGGCATTATCTTTCTTTGGTAGACGAACGAAAGCACTCTTCAGCCATTCTTGTGGTATGTTACCAATACTATAGATGTTATTATAGAGATCTACTAGATGGTGTATATTGTCATCTTCAATCAGTTTGAGGATCTCTACAGGAACTTCATCTGCACCAACCGCATTTTTATCTTTGGAGTTCTTAATAGCATGTTTTACTTCATTGGAGGTAATTGGTGGTCCTTGTGTTTTTGTATTTTCTTCTCTGTTCTGATATCGTAACATCGAACAAATCCTTGATGTACTCTTCCCATCTTATGATCCTATTAGGTAAATCCATAATAACGTTTCCATTCTTATCTTTAATCATCCCGTTTTGCTTCTTCTTTCCGATACCAGACAGCTCTTTTACCTTTTTGTGTAGGTTGAATGAGTCGAATTTTTCTCTCTGGATCTTCAATCTCTTTGCATTTTGGTTTTATAAAATCTTCCTTTGCCTCTATGATGTTTCGTCTTACTTTTTGTTGTATCTCACTGTATTTGTTTTTATTTCTTCCTTTGTGCTGTCTTCTTTCTTCCATTAGTTTAAGTATTTCGTCTGTTATCCATTCATGTAGGGGATTATTATTACGCTGGGTGTTTTTCCATATCCTTGCTTCCGTCCAAGAGATTTTTTGATATTATCCCACTTTTGATTTACGCATGAAAGGTTTTTAGCCATATTTTCTCCTTGCCTTAGGTTATTGTTGATATCTTCTCTAACCCTTTCTCTCACTTCTTCCCTTCTAAGCATTCGTGTATTTAATTTACGATTTTGATATTTTTGTTTAACTTTTTTTAATCTGGTTTTAAAAACGTCATCAAGTGAATAATGGTCAGACCCCACATCTGCTCCTGGATAAGCTTTAACTGAAAGTATGGAGTTTTGGTATCTTTCATTTATTATTATGTAATCTATTTGATTACGTACTATATGTTGTTCTGTGTGTGCTGGCAATGTCCATTTGTATAACCTTTTTTGTGTAATTTAAACCATGTGTTCGTGATTACTATTTTTTCAGGCTTTCTCCTCTCTCGTTTCTCACACTACACACTTCAATTAAATACTGCCACTAGTGCCCATGGACCTACACATCCCCTAACCTGACTTTCACCTACTTTTGCATTAAGATCTCCTAAGGCGATCGTGGCATCTTGGTTTCTTGTGATTTTTAGTATTGAATCTACATGGTCATAGAACTCGTCTATCTCATCATCGCTTTTATCCGTTGTTACGGTATATACTTTCTTCACTGCACTCTTGATGAAACGAAATTATAATATTAGGTAATTTCAAATTAAAACACTTGTTTAGTTTCATATTGTAATATTTAGTTTCCTGACATGTGTTTCGGTTAATGACGACCATTCTCAAAGGAATTACAAAAATATTATTTATTTAAAATATTATTTTTGTAATTCCTTTGAGACTGGTCGTCATTGACCGAAACACATGTCAGGAAACTGAATATTACAATATGAAAGTAAACAAGTGTTTTAATTTGAAATTACCTAATATTATTAGATGTTGGTGCATATATTTGGATTATAATAAGTTTACCTATTTGGGTTTTAGGTTGAACCGTTATAATTCTGTTTGAGAAGTTTATAAGATTTAGAACAGTTTTATTTACTTTTTTGTTAGAATAATGGCGACCCCATATTTGTGTTTTTGGTTAACTCCTCCGGAATAATAGATATGGTGGTCATTGATGAAACAATCTCCACTTCCCGACCATTGCACACCACTAACCCCTAATATATCTATGTTTATTCTCTTCATTTCCGCTATTACGTTGTGTACCTTCCCTGCTTGGTACATACTTCTCACATTCCTTATTGCTATTTTAATTTTTGGGTTATTCAAGTCTTTTCCCTCCGAAGATCCGAGATGGGGATTTGAAGCTCCAGATATTAATTTCGAATTTAATATTACCGTTTTTACTATTACTATAATGATTTTCCTAGGTATATCCTTGCGGATCTTTAATGCAGTGGCTTTCTGTTGCCTTCTGCATCCACATGCCGTTGACCATGGTTGATTCATCCGCTTTTTGGGATTATTTCTAATCCCAAGGACAAGAGGGTGCCTTTACTCTTACCAGCTCCTCCACCCATAGCTGTTGACCAGCAAGAGGTGACTGCTTATTCCGGCAGTCGTTCGGTCGACAGAGATTGTCTTTTGGGTTACCCAGTTATTAGGAATCACCCCTTACACCCCATTGTACGACTTAGTAGTTCTCTATTCCGATTTATATCTTCTAGCACTGTTGTATTTCGAACTTCTTTAATCAATGAGATCCTAAACAACCTGTGGTATGCCGCTTATTTGTTTTTTGTTCCGATGAAGAGACAGAGCTAAAAATGAGACGTTGAGTTCACAACTCTTTCTTTCTTGTTTTGGTAGATTTCTAACACTACAGGATCACAGTTGTCTCTTTGTATACTTTAATATTTTAAGATTTATTAAAATATTTATCTATTGCCATTAAATTTTGTATGGTGAAGGAAAACGCAAGTGATAGGTTTTCCTTCACCACTCTTCACTCAAAAATTAATTCTGGTAGTCTGTAATTATAATTATACGTGATTAAGATTATTTATTTTTGATTTTACCAACTAGTTACCTTTCTCGGTTTCTAACTTTTAGCTCTGTTACATTATGCACATGTTTGACGCGTTGTATGCTAAATATGCTGCAGGTTAATCATGATACTATAGTTCTACAGTTATATAGTTTTATACTTAACTATTACATTTAATTTGCTTACCAAAGAAGAAGTTTAAAAACACTACATAAACACATCTTGTTTCTTCCATCACTATCTCTATACCATCCTTGCAGGAGTAAAAATCTGGTATTCTCCCCCTTCCTCTTTTTGACGCCCTTCTTTAGCCGAGTTTTCACTGTCCTTTAATGAAAGTCTATTTTAGCTATGCGTTATTTAGTGAAGCTGAGTCAAGATTGTTACCAAGTCTGATATGATTTGGGGGTTTAGAGCGAGTATTTATAACCTCAAATTGGTCGGGTGTTGCGGTGATACTGTAGACAAGAGAGAGAGTTCTGCTGGATGTAGTCCTGGGGATTTCTATTTATGGTTAGGTGCACCCATGTTTCGGTGATCGCCCTCTTCTCCGGATTAGTGCGATTAGTGTTGGTGGTGGGGCATCTGTATTTACATAAGGCCGAAGACCTGATAAATGGTACGCTCCCAAAACCTTTTTCGTGGATTTCTCGTGGGATGGAGAAACCGTCAGCGAGTCTTAATAGTTGTGGGGTAATCTTAGAGGAGAAAGTGTTGGACTTAGATAGGTGCCTCGTAGGAGTCCTAAGGTTCCTGCCGTTAGGTAAGCCGAAGAGTATCCGATTATTTGGCAGATCTCAGTGTTGATGGCTGGCAGTTTCTCGGGTCGTAGCTTTCCTTGAACTGCGAGGTCAATTAGAATTTGAGTTTGCGGGTTAGCTGCCATGCTCTGCTTTATTCTCACACAGTGCGTCATTTGCTGCATTCCAAAACTAAATTGAGTTCCGTTGTCGCTAATAATGCGACGCGTAATTCTCGTGGATTAAAGGTCTCGATTAAGAATATGCATAGTTCATCGTTCAAGTCGGGGGGAATAGGTGCAAATAGATCCGTACTCGCTAGGGAAACCTCGAAACGTTGTATCACCGGTATATGTATGAGACCGGCGGTTTTCAAATTCAAAACTTTATATTTCAAGCAACGTTTGACGTAAGCTATTACATCGCGACGTGTACTTGGCCAGGTAAATCGTCTAGAAGAGTCCCTTCTTTGTCGTCGCTCAGACTGTAGTAGTAGAGATATCATTGTGCTAGCAGATATCCTCTAGCGGTCAATGGGGTGACTTCCTCGAATGCATCGATTATCTTCAGAAGCTCGGGGTCGGTCCCTTACGATTATCTACTTTCATGGGGTGTTTTTATGGGTACATGGATTGCTATAAACGCAATGTCTTGAGCATTCCTAGGTAGGATAGTGTATCGGCGAAGACGTTAGCTTTACCGAGAGTGTATTCAATTCGCAGGTTTAGTAGTGCCCAACGGGCTATGTATCCCGATGGTATCTTAGTGGTTAGTGGTCAGTTACGATGATTATTGAGATCTCCTCTATGTAGCCTTGATACTTTCTCGTTCTGTGGTGGAGTTTTTCCCTTTCGCGCCGGAGAGTAGTCGGCAAATAAATTTCGTCAGACTAAAAGGCAGTCAGAGAAAAGGCAGCGAGTGATCAACTTGGCAAAGAATCAGGGCTGTATGAGTTTAGTTTTTAATTTGTCGAAAGTCGATTGTTCGATCTCCGCCCATATGCAGGATTGCGCGTTCTTTATGACCTGACTTAGAGGACGTGGTATGGATTCCCTGGTGTATTGCATCTATTTCCTCGGAATCGGTCCTGATCCCTTCGATGGTGAGAATATGTCCCCGATATTTAATTTATGGGCATGCAAAGTGGTATTTATGACGGTTAAGTCGTGGGTCTCTTGTACACAGCTTTTCCAAGACCGCGCCAGAGCGGTTGTTAATGCTGCGAAGTCACCGGATTTAAGGATGAACTAAGAATGATATTGTTCAAGTAGGCAAAATTTGTTACTCCGACTTCACGACGAATGCTCTCCATTAGCCGCTAGAAGGTAGCAGGGGAATTCCGTAGACCAAATTGAATCCGTCAAATGGCGTGACGAAGTTGGTTTGATCTTTGACGGGATTTCAATTTTAGTCAATGGGTCTGAGTGAAAGAATACAAATGTGAACTCCGCCTGCAAGTCCTGTGAGCGAAGTTTTTGTGAATATTTTGTATAGTTATTATATAATAAATAAATAAATAAATATATTTGCTCATCTATACGGGGCTCCGAATATACGTCTGCTTAAGCGTTCAATTTCCTATAGGCAACGCATATCCGCAATATCCCGTTCCGTTTGGGTACCACACTACGAGAGCTGACCGACCGTTCCCGCATTCTTCAATGTTGACGTTTGCTAGCAGAAAGACTATCCTCTAGCGCAGTATGGCCTAACATCAGGTGGTATAGCGAAGAGCCAATTGATGGAATGTTGATAATCTCAATGTTGTCATCGAAGAGTGTTGTGGGAGGTTCATGTACGCACTGGCTGGGTAGTAATCGAGGTCCTTCATCCTGCCTTAAAGCGTCGACTTCAACTGAAATCCCTCTATTCCCACGCGATTTCGATTTACTACGCCGCGTCTTCCCACCGGAATCTGGACCCTTGACCTTGACATGGATCGAAGGATGATTCCGCCTCTATCGCCTCGTCAAGATCGGCGATCTGTGACACAGGTTTTATGGGCTAGTTTTGAGCCAACATCGACTGAATTCGGTGGTCATTAGCCGATTCTCTTTTCTCGGGGTCAGAGCCGTCTTTATATTCGAAACGGTATGTCTGTTTGGGAGCTCCGTCGAAGTGTCACCTTCTGGCTCGGAAGTTAACTACTTGCTATGAGGGTCTGGGCTTTGGGAGTATCCGTGAGGATGATCAGAGTGGTTTTAACTTCCCTTCCTTTAAGGAAAAGGAGAGTTGCGATTTTTGTCACCTCCTAATCCCTGGTGTTTCCGTTCACCAGTGTTATTTTCATAAAATCTCGTGTTTCGGGATATTGCTGTTTTTTGAGGGTGTAGTATAGGCTGGGGTTAACTATACTGGCGCTCCGGTGTTCAGAAATGCCGTTCCTGAATTTCCTTCTGTATATAGTCATATTCCTGGCTGGTATTTCAAGGTAACTGCTTCGATAGCGCAGAAGCCTGTGCTAGGTTTGGTGTTGATAGGCAGATGTGGCAAATTACAAATTTGTTTTCCACAGCTGTAGCATTTAATTGGTTGCCGTAAAATATATTTTGCTGCAACGCTGTGTCTATCGTTTGCCCGGCTGTCTGCTCTGTACAAAATATTTCGCGGTATATTGCGTAGTATAGTTTTTTGGCTTTGCGTAACATCATCGTGGCTCGGTCCCATGTATTGCTTGGTTCTTGACTCCATCCTATTTGCAAGGGAGGGTAGTACGCCTTCACGTAGCAGGGTAGCTGGTGCGCGCCCCCCAAGAGGGTATTAGCGACGCGTCCTGGTAATCCGCTACAAAGTTTAGAAGTATTATCAATTTCAAAAACCCTTTTAACTTGTCCTATTTTATCCTAGATAAATGATATCACAATGTCTCCCTTCCTAATATAATATTATTTTTTTAAGTGTTTCTAGTCCTAATGGATTACTTTCTTTTTAAACATGATCAGTAGGTTTTGCTGATCTAATTATCGACTATAATGATCGTGTTCTCGCCAACTCGTATATTATTTATTTATTAACATCTTTGTACTCCTTTCCAACTTAATATTACAAAATTTATAATATAAAATATGTAAATATTATTGATTCATTTTCCATTAATTTTAATTTGTTTGTTCTAACACTGAGCGTATATTAAATATCATAGAAAAGAGGATTTATCGTTGACAAACTCTTCATCTGATTAGTATTTTATATTTTAACTTTCTACTTTAGAAGATAATTGGAACAGTATAAGAATGTTTATTATTTGGAAATATTTTCCTGATTTACTTCACCAACAGTTTTTGCTTATAACTCGTTTTTATGTTCTAAACATTTTTGTAAGGATTTAGTAAAACTAATTAGGCTTCGTGGATTCGTAATTCTTTATAAAAAACGAAGTGCCTTTCGTTTATCTCGATTTCTCTTAAAGTATGTAATTGTTTCTTAAGAATCCTAAAAGAATCTTAGTCTCTACTCCTCACTTTTTCGTTTAGTAATGTTTGTTGGATATGCAATAAACACACTCTCATGAAATACCCGAAAAATTATCCTGTATCAAAATTGTTTCTAGCATATTTATATTAGATTTCATCGTATCTGCATAAATTTCGACTTGTACGTTCTTTCTGTTGTTATGGGTTTTATGGCTTATACGATTTATAATTTTGGTCCAGATTTTCTAAAATTTCTACTCTTTTCTGTTTATGTGTTACATAAAGAATTAATGATGAATTATTCCTATGTCTAATACGGAAGCTTTTTTATTTCTAATTGTTATTTTTTCTTTATATTAGACGTTAGTTCATATATTTTATTCCATTTTTTGAGTCTATATTTCTGATTTTTTTAAGATTTTGTTCGAAATTTTAATTCTTTTGCATCTTTTTTTTTAGTTTCCTATTTTTGTTAATTTTGATATTTTCTTAGAATCATCATATCTAATATCTTCTGATATATTTCCTTTAATCACATTTTTTATATCTAGTTTGTGTGGTCTTATTCTTGAGTTAATGACTGTCAATCTTAAGAATCAAGAGCTTTAAAACAATTCAGCTTATATAAATCCCGTTTAAATTTTATGAGCCACACAATAAAATCTTTATAAAAGCACATAATTTCGTTGCATGTAATAATAAACTTTACTTTAGCACTGTTGCTATACAGGGTGAGTTTTTTTCGATGTTCTCTATGGGGATCTCGGATAGAGAAACCGTTAAATGGGGAAAGAAGTGTAGATTTACGAGACGAATAAAATTCCACTTTCAAAGTTTTCAAAAAAGTCAAGGGTAACTAGATATTTTGAAAAAAGTAAAAAGTGTCAATTTTTTCAAATCAATATATCTCGGTTATTATAACAGATAGAAAAAAAACTGTAAAGAACAAAGTTTTAGATAATTTTATGGAGATTAATAAAAAATAAACAGAAAATTTTAATCGCCATTATTTTCTGAGATATGGCGCAAACTTACATTTTTTTAAATGGAAACCATAGTTGGCTATGACCTCATTCAAAAGGTAATTTTTTTCTCTTTAATCCAATATAGCATATGACATAGTTATTTCTAAAAATAAGTGAGTTATAGTCATTTTAAATTTTATTATAAATAAAAAATGGGTAGCCATGAAAAAGGTGAAAGTAAAACAATTGCAGTTGTTTATAATAATAGCAATATTGTAATTATTAGTTTTACAGAGATAAACCAAAATGAAACAACAGCATAAAGTAATTCTGTAATTATCAATATATCAATGGGAGAGAAATTTTAATATTAAAAAAATATGGTCAAAGAGTCCACTATTAATACTATTATGACATAAATTATATCTTTTTAAAATTGAATTTATGGCTTTTTTGACTATTCTCATGTAAATTGAATTAAATGTTTCATTAACAGCTAGTTTATGATCCTCCACGAATTGATATGATTTTTCATATTTTTTGTTTTTTACATAACTCAACAGAAAAAATTCTAAAACGCGCAGATCGGGAGATCTAGGTGGAGCTAGGAGCTAGGAAAAGCATCATTTAAATAATTTGTAAAGCCAACATGTTAAGAGGTGGAGCACCGTCATATTGGAACCATTTCAATCTTGCTTGTAATGATAAATTTAAACAATCGAACGTATCTTCATGTTTTCTGAAGAAAATTCAAGTAATCATTTTCACTTAGTGAGCTTTCAAAAATATATGGACCGAGAATTATTAATCCAAACACACCATGGATTAAACCCAAATTTAATTTGTTGTTTTCTCTGTAAAACTTTCTCTTGAGTTCATCTATGTTCATTGTGGCGATTAAAAATACCACAATTAGTGAATCGCGATTCATCTGTTCATAATATTTTTGTAAGAAACGTATTATCCTCTTGACAAATGTGTTTATAGCACATACAGAATTGTAAACAACTGCAATTGTTTTACTTTCATATTTTTCATGGCTATCCATTTTTTATTTATAATAAAACTTAAAATGACTATAACTCATTTATTTTTAGAAATAAATATGTCGTAGGTCATATAGGATTAAAGAGAAAAAAATTACCTTGTGGATGAGGCCATAGCCAACTATGGTTTCCATTTAAAAAAATGTAAGTTTGCATCATATCTCGGAAAATAATGGCGATAAAATTTTTCTGATTATTTTTATTAATCTGCATAAAATTATCTAAAACTTTGTTCTTTACAGTTATAATAATAATAATAATAATCGACATATATTGATTTGAAAAAATTGACACTTTTTACTTTTTTCAAAATATCTAGTTATCCTTGACTTTTTTGAAAACTTTGAAAGTGGAATTTTATTTGTCTCATAAATCTACACTTCTTTCCCCCATTTAACCGTTTCTCTATTTCTTATAGTTTCCGAGATCCCCATAGAGAACATCTAAAAAAACTCACCCTGTATAAAATATAATAATAATAATAATAATAAATTGACTTTATTGACAAAAATATAGTTATAAAATTCATAACAAATATATATATATATATATATATATATATATATATATATATATATATATATATATATATATATATATATATATGAAATGTCTTATGTTATTAACTTATAATATATCACTTAATCTTAAAAATACAAAATATGCCACACTTATGCTAACAAAATAAAAATATAGTATCTTAAATATAAAAATATATGACAAAACACAACATAACATAAAATATAATATATGTACAGTTCCCACTCAATTTGAGAACAATACAAAACAAAACAACTATAAAAGTATCATTCTTAAACTCTTTAATAAAAAACTAAATAATCACAAGACAAGTCTTACATACTCCTACACGCTTATTATGTACTCTCGTAATAAAAGAATTTTTTTTTATATTTTCTTGATCTTTAATATGTTTAGGAAGTTTATTATATTCTATAGCTGCCCTGTAGAATAATGTATTTTGTCCATGTTTTGTATTTTTGTGCCCGAGATATATGTTTCCTCTACTTCGTGTATTGTGCGAATGTATATCTGTATTATAAGTAATGCAATTTTGATAGAATCAAGGCATCAGACCTTTACAAATTTTGTGTATAAATACAAGTGCTTTAAATTTAATTAATTGCTCAACATTCAACCAATTTAACCTTCCAATCATATAATTAATGCTTGTGTATTTATCACATTTTAATATTGTCCGCATCCCTGAGTTCTGCAAAACTTGTAATCTTTTTAAATTACTGTTGTTTGCTAAGTATAGAATTGTTCCCGAGAAATGGAAATGTGGTAATATTATGGTGTTATATATTGTTTGCTTTGTATGCTGCGATGTATAATAACTGCATCGTTTTAACACGCCTAATTTTTTTGCTATTTTCTTGCATGTGTAATCTATATGTTCCGAAAATGTTAGTTTATTATCTACAATTACTCCCAAGTATTTTATAGAATTTACATAATCTATTGTTGTACTATTGAATTTAATGGCAAAATCTTTTATATTAGATATTTTCTTATTAGTAATTAATATAGCCTTCGTTTTATTTGTATTTATTTTCAGTGTATTACCTTCTAACCAGTTTTTTATATTGTTAAGGTCTGAATTAACTGCATTAGTGTTTTCCTGTATATTATTCGATGTCATGTATATAATTGTATCGTCCGCAAACAGATGATATTTGCAATGTTGTAGACATTTACCGATATCATTCACGTACAATACAAAAAGCAGAGGTCCCAAAATACTCCTTGTGGAACTTCAGTATCAATTGGTAAAGTATTGGACATACTGTCTTCAATTTTTACATTTTGTACTCTTTCTGTTAAATAACTACAAAACCAATTTATTACCGTTCCCGTTAAACCATATATCCTCAATTTTGCTATTAAGATGTCTCTGTTCACTGTTTCAAATGCCCTTTTGAAATCAAGAAATACAACACTAGTAATTTTTCCCTCATCTAGATGTTCTTTCCACTCACTAACTAGATATTGTAATGCACTTTCACAGTTATATCCCTGCCTGAAACCTGATTGATACTCTGTAATTATATTTTCCTGCACAATGTGATGTAGTAGCTGTTCATATACTACCCTTTCTAGTATTTTTGTAATTGTTGGCACTGTATTTATTGGTCTGTAGTCCTCAGCTTTATTGCTAGTTGGAACCTTTTTAATGGGTACTATTGTATTACACTTAAGTTTTTTTGGCACTATTCCTGTTTCTAATGAGACATTAATTATATTAATAAGGTACGGGATTGAATGTGGTAAGCTAATTTTAATCATTTCTGCAGTTATGTTGTCAGGGCTTGATTTATTTGGTAAATTTAATATTACTTTTTCAAGTTCACTCTCACTTATAGTTTTAAAATCGGTCATGTAGTTATTTATTATCACAGGTTGAAGTTTATTGCTATTTTTTGGAATTGAACTAATTATATCTATTATACTATTGATAAAATACTCATTGAATTTATCACATATTATACATTTATCCGTATATGTTACTCCATTATATTCTATGTCAGTATAACTATTCCCTTTTTTACTTGATATTACAGCTTTTAGTGTTTTCCACATTGTCTTCGGATCTTCTTTATTGGGGTCTACACATTTCTCAAAATATTTTGTCTTTTCATTTCGTATTGCATCTACTACTCTATTACGTGCATTTTTATATTCTTTCCAATCTTCTGCTCTTCTGGTAATACAAAATGTTTTGTACAAGTCATTTCTATTTCTAATTTGGATTTGGATATTTTGTCCAAACCACGGATTAGATTTATTCCTAAAAGTAATTTCTTTAATGGGTCTCAATTCGTTCAAGATGGCTTGGAACTGTTCATTAAAATTATTATATTTTACATCTATATCACAATTCCTATAATTAACTTTAATATTTTGTACTCTCTCTATATATAAATTAACATATACTAACTTTTGCCTAATTATTTTGGTATGCTTATATTGTAATTTTTTAATATCCAATTCTACCCGTATCAGTGAATGGCTATTAAATACTGGCGATCTTAAAACATTACAATTACAATTAAAATTAGTTATGACTAGGTCTATTAATGACTGACTTCCATTTGGAGACATGTGTGTCCATTCATTTATACACTGTTTAAATCCTGTATCTTCTAATGCTTGTTTCAACTGTTTACTGTATGTATATTCTTTATTTAAGTAATTGATATTAAAATCACCCATTATTATAATATCGTGTGTGAATTTTTCAGTAATCTCTAGTAGGTATTGTTTAAGAAAATCAATAAAGATAAAGTCACTACTACTTGGGGAGTGGTACATGCCTCCCAAGATAACTTTTTTATTGTCTACTACAATTTTTATTATTAGTACCCAGTAATTCATTATATGTATAGCAGTTTCAAGTTTTTGAGCTTTTATATCATTTCTAACATAGAACATAACACCCCCTGTATTTCTACTTTCTGAGTCTACCCTAAAGTTGTTGTAACCTTCAATACTTAATTCCTGATCTTCAATTTCTTTTGTTACATGTGTTTCTGTTAAACATAAACATAATAGTTGACTAGTTTTTAGAAAATATTTAAATTCATCAATGTGAGCTATTAGACTTTGAGCATTTTTTCTGTTAATTGCTATTGATTTGAATTTATCTCATAGTTAATTCTTTTTTTAATTTGTTCAATTTTTCGTTTATATATATCAGAATTAATGCTAAACGCTGAGTGATTGGTATCATTTTGCATATTGAACTTATTATTAACAACAATACAATTGATACAAGAAAGTTGCTGTTCTTTACATTCTTTTGTTAAATGTTTATCACTAATGCACTTACCACAAGTTGCCTTGTTTGTGCAGTTTACAGCTGTATGATTAAACCCATTACATTTGTAACAGCGCCGTACATCAATATGTTCATACACTGAGCATAATCTATAACCTATATATAAACCGTTTTCTACTGAATCCATTATTTTGGTAAATGTTCCTGGATCACACCTGATTATTGCAAAATATGATGTTTTCATTTTCTTAATTACTGTAACTTCCAATTCACATAATTCACTGACTATCGTCTTATTTTGTTGTTTTATTAAAGCAATTAATTCTTCTTCGTTGTAATTTTCTTCAACACCTGTTACTTTAATAGCTGGTTTCCTTTTTCTGGCACTTTGACCGTATATTTATCCCCTAGATTGTTGATAATGCTATCTTGTATCTTCTCAGCATCTTGTTTATTATTACAGTTGATCACTACATTTCCATTTTTCAACTCCCTTACTCCATTTATTTGCACTTCTAACTCCACTGGTTTCAACTTTTGTTTTATATTCTCTTTCAATTTTGTTTGTTTGTCGTTTGTGGACGTTACAATAACAACATTCTCCGTTACCTTCTTGGCATACGTTGTAGTTTCCAAGTCACTCCGTCTGCCTGTTGTAGTCTCAGATTTTTCTATTTTGTTTTCAAGGTCAGTTATTCTCTTTTGCAGTAAATAAATGTATCTACAAATTTATTAAACAATTTTAAAGATTGGATGAAGGAAATAAGTATTTGACTTTCATTTCTTCTCTACGCGCATTTGATCAGTTTTTCACCTCTGTTGCTCTTGACCTCTCTTCCTTCTATTCCCATGATATCTTAATTTATCCCGCTTCGTTTGTTATATTTATTTTACCTCTACAAGAATATATCATTGTCTTTTTTCTCATGTCTTTGTTCCCACTAAATTCAATTCTGTTATATGCATCATTTCTAAATACATCAATTTCTTTGGTTATTATTCTTTTGTGTAGATAGGTTATCCATCATACCTCTGCTTAAAAAAAATAATCATATATTAGGATAGCCCTTGACAAATAATGTTAAGATCCGTTCCAATAATGCACAACAATTTTATAAAAAATCTATAAAGTAATTATCGTAATACAATTTAATAATAATATTATGAACCTCAGTGGTAATAGAGATAGAACAACGATCGAAATATGTAAACCTTTAATTACATTACAATATCCGGTTTCTGATGGTTAATCAACGCGGCATACATGCACAGTATTTTGATAGCAACTTCACTAACGTGCAGATTTTGCACAGGTATTCCTATTTTGTAATTAGTACCGTGCGAGATAGTTTATAATTAATGTATCGGGTGTGTTATGAAAATGAACGGTTGCGGAAATTAATTACGGAGCACGGCAACACGTGAAAACAGGTTTCTTCTCTTGCGCCCCTCCCACGCGCGCACTTCAACAATCTCATATAACATAATAACATTTGTCATCCTACTTGTTTATGCAAATTTGATGTCATCGTGCGCGGATTTTGTGCTCGAAAAGTGCCTTTATAAGAGAACGGAAATGGAAATGATTATATGTGTGTACCGAGGGAGACGGGCTACTGGAATGGGAGGACGCTCGATGTTAGCATATTTTCTAAATTATTATTGCTGATAAGGGAATCTGGCGTGCTCTTTTGTTATTGTTGTGTTTTTATGATCATGACAATGAAAATGCTTTTATTTAACGTAAATGGATTTTTTCATTTAAAATCATCCTTTTTAAAAGCAAAAAAATATATTAAATTTCTTATGTTGTTCTATGTACCGAACTTTTACACTATCTGGATATTGTTAAAAATTATTAAAAAAATAACTTTCTATAATTGATTCTACATCCCAATGTGGAATTATTTTCTTGTTTGTCTAAAAGAAACTACAAAATATTCATCGCATTTTATCTCGATACTCTTTTGCTGGTTTTGTTTACTCTGGGTTTCTTATTTATTCGTATTATTCTTAATCTTGTTTGTTTATATATTATTTCAGACATGTAACGACAGCTAACAGTTATATCATTCAATGCCTGGCGGTGCTTTAGTACGGGGAGTAGTTGTTTTAACTGTTAGCTGGAGTATTTACATTAAAATGTAAATCATAAGTGCAGAAATGCTCACAAAGAAAAATTATTTTTCTTATTATTAATTATCTTAAGTTTGAAGTTTCAACTCAAACCGATAATTCGTTTTTGAGTTACAGCGCCCACCGACAGACAGACAGACAGACAGACAGACGGACAGACAGACAGACAGACACACACACAGACACAATTTTTTTTTTCCAGAAATTAGTTTAATGGACTCAGGGGGCCTCAAAACGGATATTTCCGCAAAAAAAAATTTTCAAAAAAAAATCACGATCACAATACTTCCCCTATATTTCATATAGGGAAAGTAAAAATCTAAAAGAAAATATGCTAAAATCATATTCAGATGATTTACTTAAAGTGTTATCTTGGTTCTTAGTTATTTTTTTAAATATTAGAGACAACAAACGCTAAATTATTTCAATTTATACATATTTTTTTTAAATATTACTAAACACTAAAGAATAAAAAATCATGAATTTAACAAAAAATATTTATAAAATCTTTAATCTTTAATTCAATATCAAATAAAGTAAACAAAACAGAATTTTTCATACCAAATTTGATTGAACTTTACAGTGACTAGTTTTGATTACACGTTTGGGATTCTCAAATTATTATTTTAAGTGTAGCGTACAATATAAACTAGAAAAAAATGTTATATATTTTTGTATTTCAATATTTATAATAAATTTATAATAAATTTAAATGTAATGTAGTATGGTTAAACAGTTACTGTGAAGTTATATAAAATATTTAAAAATCAAACACATAAGCATTTCTTTCTGAGATATTAAGACCTTAGTGATTAAACATTATTCAAGTGTAAAAAGTTGGGAGTCATCCGAAGTACATCTCTGTCCAGGCTAATAGTAAATCAAGAGCTCCAAGAAAAACTGTTCAGTGTGCTGAAAGAACATGGCTACTTGAAAACTTCAAGAAGATGCTAGGGGCTAGCGATGTATTCTCAACTACATCAAGATACTCCACTCCAATTTATGTTACACATTGCAGAATATAAAATTCGATTGTCTGTATGAATGAACATTATTCAAAATCAATAATTAAAGCGGCTCCTATCAAGTAAACACCAGCCAATTCCACTTATAAGCAGTCAAACAAATACACCAAAGTTCTACGATAGATACATCAGCCTAACATTCCCGTTTTCCATCAAAAACATAATAAAATTATTATCAAAAGGTTTTAAATACAACATAAAACCAAACTACGAACTTTTGATTCATCTATCACTTGGTGAAACATATTGTAGCGATTGGGTAAATATGTAATTAATTGCACTTGGTTTTATTTGTTTCACAATTTTTATTTATTTCACTTCCCTAACTAGTTTCGATCACATGATCATTCTCGGAAAGTGAAATAAATAAAAATTGTGAAACAAATAAAACCAAGTGCAATTAATTACATACCCAACATAAAACCAAATCAGTTGAGATAGAAATTATTAAATAAATAAATAATCATCTTTATTCATATTAATATATAAACAGTGAAAATACATATATACTTAGATTATAAAATAGAGTAAAAGGAAAATTAATAGACAAAGTATGTAAGAGTCATTCAAACTTAAATTTGAAAAATTCAAGTTATACGGTTCAGTTTTCAGCAGCATCCCAATTATCCTCTTTTTAAAAGTTGGTCCCTGTTTTTAAGTTCTTATGCTACTGTATTCTAGACGTGAATGTGTATTTGTGAATTGGGTCTACAAAATTTTATATCGTGTATTATATCGTGTCAGTTTTTGCTGTTGCTAAAAAAATGGTGTTGCTTTCAAACAAATAACAAACAATATAGAATATATATGGCTATTATTATGAGAAGCCCATTTTCATTAAAAAAGTGATCTACAAGATACTGTAGGTTTGAGACTAGGTGCTCGCTTTTGAGTAAAGAAAATTTTATTTATCTGTAGCGAGTTTCCCCAGTATATTACACCATATCTAATACGGCTTTTATATTTGGCAAAATAAGCCAATATCAAAACAGACACACTTTGTTAGTGAACGGCATGAAGCAAGATTTATTTAATTTATTTGAAATGTGCATTATATGGTCATTTCATCTTAACTTGTCATTAATAACTATACCGAGAAATTTTGCAGAACGTGTAACTTGTAATTTATAAACACCAAAATGTAAAATATTTAGTGTAGTGATTAGTTCATAAATAAGATACAATTAGATTTGCCATTGTTTACGATCAAACCGTTATTCTCTAACCAATTAAATATTTCACAAATAAAAAACTTTTTAACTTTGTTTGTTCTTCTAGTTTGATAATGACAAGTAGTTAAAATTATCGAAACTTTAGTCACTAAATAAAGTCAGTGTTATACAAACAAAGTTCTAAAGTTTTTTATTTGTGAAGAATAATGTATAACGAAGTAGAAGCCTCCACCGTTAACAGTTTAATTAAATATTTGTTCTAATGCTGTAGCCTCGTTTTGACATAGCTTAGTCATATTATTTTCTTTGATAACTATATTAGTGTCATCGGCATAATTAATAATAGTTAAATTAATAAATATTGTTAAGTAAACAATAAAGGACCCAAAATACTACCTTGTGGTATGCCTACCTTAATATCTAAAACTGTTGACTGTGTCACAAGACCTACATCTTGTTTTATCTCAATAATTTGTTTTCTATCAGTTAAATAAGATGTTAACCGATTTGATGGAGTTTTGACAATAAAATTTTGTAACTGAATAATTGTGGCTGTTAGTTGTTGAATGTTCTTATTCTTAATCATTTTGGTAAATTTACGTAAATAAAATACGATAACACTTTCAAATATTTATTTTGCTATATATATATATAAATAAATATAAATATTTGTAAATATTATCGTATTTTATTTACAAATATTTACCAAAGTG
This sequence comes from Ontholestes murinus, assembly GCA_963969525.1. Taxonomy (NCBI): domain Eukaryota; kingdom Metazoa; phylum Arthropoda; class Insecta; order Coleoptera; family Staphylinidae; genus Ontholestes; species Ontholestes murinus. The sequence continues at coordinate 30,476,340 of OZ018390.1, forward strand.
ATTAAAAAAATTTCGTGATTAATGCAATCAAAAGCTTTGGATAAATCAAGCAATACTCCACATGCTAATGGGTCTTCTTCAGTAGTTGAATATATGAATTTGGTGAAATTATATAATAGTGTAGTACAATTTTTGGTCAGACTACACTCCATGTATTTTTTTAAGAATAAACGATGGTACATAACTTCTTTTTGAAGGCATGTTTCGAACAATTTCTTCTAATTCTTTAGGAGTTATGGGGTGTAAAAACATTGTGCTATGAAAGAATTTTCTGAAGGATTTCTTGATTCCATCTTCTCACATTGGACTTTTTTAAATTTTATATTGGATAATAGGGTTTTAATCTCCTCTTCAGTAGTGTTTGGATAAAAACGAGTAGAGTGTACATAAACGAATTTTGTAGCTACCGAAACCATAGGTTCATCCGAAATTCCATATATCGGCTGCATTATCTGTTATGTCTGCTTCTTGTAGCTTACTTTATGAAAACCACCATCGTAAGAGTCCGTGCGCTCGGTATTGACTATTATTTCTCCAAGGGCCGTTGAACCAGCCTTGTATTTATTATCAAATTTTTGTTATGATTCGGACCGTTGTTCCTCTCCAGATTGATTTTGTGTAAAGTGTAGAAGTTGCAATTCCATCTTCTTATTAGTAGAAGAAGCAGCAACATCTACACTCCTTTGTATTGGCGGATTCTCTTTAGCGTGAATGATAATTTCCTTATTTACTAAATTATTTGCTTTTAAGGTTGTAACATATAAATTAAATAATTCTGATATTTTGTTAACAACATCATTGTTCGGTTCGGCTTACACTTTTCAAATTTTTATTTGGAATTTGGGCTATCTTACGTGCCGGAAAATCAACAATGCAGTGATCGCAGATCGAATTGAAATTCTTATTTTCCGTTACCAATGTTGCAGTTCGCTTGATACCACAAGATAGAAGCTTTGAACAAAGAAACAACATAAAAATGGTCGTAATCAAGGAAAACCCCCTTATGCCGATTATTTAACAGAACACATCCTAAAACTGAGCCTATTAGAGTCAATGGAAATTAACTAATTTAACAAACGCTATATTCTTTTAAATATTCTTATTGACGTTAATAATTCACCTTAGCTAAATATCACTTAACTTCTAACAATAATTCGATTATTATAAATTTCTTATTCATAGATCCTGTTTTTTTTTTTTGTTTTTTGTTATACCAATAAAACAAACACACACACACACTTAATATCCGAATATTTACCTGAATAAAATTTTAGACTTTATTAATTAAATATTCAGAAAATTACTAATTGTTTCTTAAAGGTAGGTTTTTCTTAATTTTTATAAAATAGTTTATGTTATTTAATATAACATAATTATAAATGCCTAATGAATTTATTTTTATAATGTTTAATTGTTATATAATTGGATTATATTGATACTTCCTATCATGATAATAAATAAAAATTAAGATTACTTAAAAATCGATTTGAATATATTTACCAAATATAAAATATATTTTTTTCATTCCTAAAGCCAACTATAGATACTAGATTAAAATAAAATAAACTTTGTTTATATTACACTCTTTATTATTTTCAGTGACTATAGTTAATAAAGTGTGTAATATATACAAAGTTTATTTTATTTTATTTAAAACCAACTATATATATTTCAAAAGATCGTGGATTTTATAAATTAATTAAAGTAACCATCTTTTTATAAAATCGATATGTATTCTAAATGTATAAGTAATGTATTAATGGTTCAACTGTGTAGGGAAACCCTGACCTAAACTAACGATTGTCGTTAGTAAAAGGAAGATTGCTAACGATGCGTGACCCATGTTGGTAAACAAAGCTCCAACATACGGATAATCAAATGTTAGGACATAATACCATTCTATTACTCTAAGTCGACTGTTTATCCTTCCCAATGATATATAAAACTTACATAGATAATCTGCAAAGATTTGCTTAAAATATTGTAATATTACAAGTTGAAATGAACTAATTCAACACCACGTATCATTTATTGAAATTATATTTTAAATAATGATTACACAGTTACTTAAAACGCATTTAGAATCATTCGCAATCTATAATAAATTTTATTGCAATAGTTCAGTAACCGGTGGGGTCAAATGGGTATTGTGTGTGTTGGTGGACAATGGTCAAACATAGAGGACCACTTAGAGCTTTGTTTTGGTTGCATAAGAGCACGTTTACGGTGGGCATTGTGGGGTGACTCCACATAATAGGATTAATTGTTACAGAAGGTCCGGATACTGCATTCAGTTTGGGAATAATTTAACCGTTTCCCCATATGAAAGTCGCCATTAAATTTACTGAAATGCATAGAGTAATCAATAACACTTCATGTAATATGATGAATCCAGGTCGTTTTCTTATATTGATAAAATTATGTTGAAATAGTAAATCTGGTCTCCACTACAATTGTTAGTGTTAACAGAGTTAACAAATAAAAATAGACAAATTCAATATTTCCTAAACATAAATAATCCAATATTATTCAACGTAGACTTAACATAAATAGCAAAAAATAAAGTTGCAAAATTAAATAAATATATAATAATTATTATATTCTAATCGTAAATTATTCCTCAAAAATTAAGGCGTTACTGATTATTTCTATGTATGTTGTGGTAATACCGTTTATATACTTCTTGTCAAATTGTGCGATGATGGCAATAATAAATTTCAATCAATTATTATAAATAAAATAAATAGAATTTTGAAGACTATATAAGTTATGTTAAATCATATTTTAATCCTAGGAATCTGTGGTTCAGCCGTTTTACATTAACAGGATACTTTGTATATAGTAGAAAAAAAAAACTAAACAACGAAGTTTTAAAAAAAATAACAAAAATTCAACGATTTTCAAAGTATAAGTGCCCAAACTTTGAAGTATTGAATTTTTATTTCAGTCCCTATATTATGGAACAAGAAATAACAGTAAAGAGAGTATACGAAGCCAGGGAGTAAGAGAAAAAGATAATCTTGGAGAGAAGAAGTGTGAAAAGCAGCAGAAATAAGAGGAAATAAATGGGGTGAACTGAGAAAATTAACTAGAAACAAAAAAGAATAGATAGAAAGCTGGAAAAAATAGGAAATGAGGAAGGAGTCTATTTAAATGTCCTAAGAATCCTTTAATTTTGTAAATATATAAGTAAATAATTTTTTATATATAAAGAATTAAAATTCGACACTGAATGTTAAAAAAATCTGGAATAAATAGAGAAAACATATAATGGATTATCAAGTAGTAACGGTGGTAACCATCATAATGATTTTTCAAAGTTATTGTAATAAAGAAATAGTGAAAATTATAGAAATGAAGTAAAGAGATTGAAATATCAAACAAAAAAGAAATTTAAAGAGATAAAACAGTCAAACTGCAATAAAACTTTAGTTAATTCAATAATTACCAAAAAACATTTTAAATTAAACTTATGAAGTGAATGCTAATACTTTTAAAAACCCTGCAAGTAATAGTTTTAAAAATAGTACTTCTTCCATACGACTCATTTTAAAGTCCTTTACATTTATTTGTTAGTTTCAATTCAAGTCAGCCTCAGTATTAATCAAATAAAACAAGAAAAGCCTTAATTAAAATTATTGATTATTTCAGTATCTTTTTAGTTCCCAATGTAGCAATATAAAATATATTTTAAACTACCACTGTAGCATATAAGCTGCTTTTTAATAAAAAAGGCAATAACAGACATAAATTTGACAATTCACAGTTACGCAATATGGGATTACTTACAGCCGTACTAATAGACCGAGTTTTTAGTTACATTTAAATATCACTGGTTTTATGTTGGTATCACGAAACAGCTGATGGTATTGTCAATATAACCCGTGATTGTCAGTTGAGGAGCATGTGCAAAAACATTAAATGAAAATAATTCTACAATTTTCATTGAACATAATTATCGACTGTACTTACTTTAATCTTGATTAAATTAAAAAAATGCTTATTCCTTGTCCCTTAACACACAAACTAACTTTGCAAACAAACAGTTCACGTTCTTCTTTACTGCCAATCACAGAATATACTGACAATACCGTCAGTCAGTCAGTTCCGTGACACCAACGTAAAACCAGTGATATTCAAATGTTACTAAAAAAGTTACTAAATCTGACAATGAATCTAGGATTCTACAATCCGAGAATTAATCTCCGACTATTAGTACGGTTGTTAAAAATCTTGACCATCTTGACTTTCACTCTACTTCTCAAATTATTATACTCATATTAGAGGTTGTTTACAATGAGATACTTGGTTGGTTTCAGAATTTTTTTTTGCCTCATTGTAAACAACCCCTAATATTAAATATGTTTCACCATGAGATAAGCGAGAACCAAACTCAACAAATATTATACTCATACATAAATTTCATATAATTCTTATTATTTAAATAGTTTACAATTTGTATATATATATATATATATATATATATATTCAACATCTTTATTAACAAACACAAATACAACTAATATAATACATGAATGATACAATTGGCTTTTGTGTGTTTGTTTGCTAAATGGCTATCGACTAGCGGTCTTTCAGCCTGGATTTGTCATTGTCGGCATGTTTCGTCAGTCTGTCTCTGATGATGGTGATTGATAATGTGATGTGATTAATTCAAATGTTGTGAATGAAGGGGTTTTATATTTTGGGATTTGGTTAGAATTTCTGCGCAAGCAGTAAAGGGAAATGATATGATGGTTAAAGGAATTTTTGGAGAATTTTTCACTGAGGTATAGAAGTTCATTAATGGGAATAACAGAGGTAGAGTCATATAGGAGTTGGTTAGAGGGATTGTGCAGAGGATTATTAGGATGGCGGATTTTGGTAAGGATTCTTAAGGAGGATCGCTCGCTAACTTGGATATTGTGGAGAGTAGGATTGCAGGAGTGGGAGAAAAGGACATTACCATAGTCGAGTATAGGGCGGAAATTCATTTTATAGATTTTAACAGCTGATTTGGTGGAAATGCCCTTGTTTTTGTAGGTTAAATTTCTGAATAATTTGACCCTGGTGATGATTTTCGTTTTGTTTAGAGCTGTGTGATTTTTAAAATTAATTTTTTGATCTACGGTAATGCCTAGGTATTTTATGGATGTAGAAGGGGAAACAGTTGTGTGGGAAATATGAATATTGTGAGCAGGATTATTGTTACGGTGATAGGGAATTAGAAACTGGGATTTATGGGGATTGATTTTAATTCGCCATTTGCAAAACCAGTGTTGCAGGGTGTCAATAAGCTGCTAGAGGGATTGAAGGGCTTTATGTACAGAGGGGGCATGGGAGATTAGGGCTGTGCCGTCTGCAAATTGAAGGAGGTATTTAGAGGGATTAAAGTACAGAGGATCCGGATTATAGATATCAAAGCAGAAGATGTAGAGTAGAGGAGATAGGGGGGATCCTTGGGGTAGACCTTGTACAGGAGTAAAGGGAGGGGTACAATTTGTATTTTTCTTCAAATTTAGAATACAATAATAAAGGACTCAAAATAAATATCCACTTAAAGTGAACAAAAATTAAAAACTTATACGTTTAAATTTAATCTTTAAATATTTAGAAGCTTCATTTAGTTTTGAAGATTCAAATCTGCAAAGTTATCAATACGTGCTTCTTGCTTTGCTTTGGAATTTTTTATGCATTATTTTACATTTTGTGTTCCTCTATAATCTCTAAATTTTGTATAAAATACAAACACAAAAGTATTTTTTTTAAATGAAAAAGTTTACTTTTTTGTAATAAAATTAGCAAAAGGGGCCCAACTTATTGTTAGCAAAAGTTTGTCAGCTTTTGGAAAAAAAAAATGAAATTATAAGTTCAAAGTCTGAATATACAGTATATATCAGTTTTTGAAATATAACAACTTAAGAATTGCAACAACACTTATTAAATAATAATTCTTGCATAGTTTCATGAAACTGTTATAGTCTTTGAATTAAAAATAAAAAAATAGGTAATTCTTTGTGTGGGCTAGTCGGAAGAACTGATGATGGGTCTGAGTGGTCTGTCGGTTTTGAGTATTTTAGGTAGACAGTATAGCTTACGGCATTTGGAGGACTTTCTGCGTGGAATTAGAGATTGTTTAGTTTTCCTGTCGAAAGGCGACTGCGTGATTTTGGTTTTGGTGGTTTTTTCAGCTATTAGTTTTCGCTACTAGTTGGATCAGAATCGTTCAATATACAGGGTCCTGCAACAGTGCGTCAAGCTTTCCTAGCGCCTTTCTCGTAAGAGATAGAAAAAAATGTTTCATATAAAAATTTATTGAATTAAAAATCTCTATGCCGTAAAATTATTTTCAAATATACAGGGTGTCCCAATTTTGCGGTATAACAAAAGCAAACATTTTTTTTAAATGGAACACCCTGTATATTTTTTCATTTTCTAATTTGAATAATATTTTATAACTTGAACCTTTTTTTGGTTTTTAATTTCGATGTGGCATTTCCGAGTTATTGACATTTTTCTGAAAAAAATGTAAAAAGCGGAGGTTCACAAAAAAAATTATTCTGATGTTCTATTTAAAATTTAAGAAATTTTCTTTTTCCTATGGTTGGTCATAACTACTGTTTATGTACCAGTGTTAAAAAATTTCACTTTTGAGGAACCCTGCCTTTGTATCAGACACGCCATTTTCTAAAATTTCAAATTGTCGTAACTCTTTTTTTTTAAATGGAATCATATATTTTTTTAAATTTTATATTATTCTGCATCTAATTTCCTACAAAAAATATTAAGCATATCCTATACCTAGAAGTGATATTTTTCAAGATATAAAAGAATTTATATTTCAAACGGTTCTTGAATACGAATTTGTTTTTGAATAGATAACCATGACTGAAAAAAAATGCATCTGTCAATTAAAAAATTAGTTTGACATGTAAATGGGAGGTGTGAATTACAAAAAACAAAAGAAGAAAGCCTATCATCAACGAGGAACCAAAAAGACATTGCTGAAGGAACTGGCATAAGCGAGAGGTCAGTACAAAGCATTCTGAAGAAAAATCGATATCAAGCATATGATATTCAGTGCTATTGGTGATTCCTTATAAACAATTTTAGGTTTTGTTAGATCCGGAGATCTAGCATTTGGTGGGTCCATTCCTACCAATCCACTGGTTGGGAAAAATGAAATGCCCTCACGTCTTGTGAAAATTGGGCAGGTGCTCAGTCTTGTTAAAACCACAACCTGTTTCTTGTTAGTTAGGGTACATTAGCTAATGTTCCGGGTAATTCAATTTGCAAGAAGTACAAATACATAGACCTACTGAGATGGCCCTCGAAGAAATGTTGACCTACAACATGGTTTCCAAAAATTCCGCCCCAGACATTCGATGCTGATGATCAACTTGTCTCATAACATGCGGATTATCAGTTAAATAATAGTGAAAATTGTACCTATTGACAGATCCGTTGTTATGGGATGACGCCTCATCCGTGAATAAAATATATTTGAAAAACGCTAGATCCTCCTGTATTTTCTGTCTTCCCCAGAAACAAAATTCGGAACGAAATTAAAAATCAGTATTACTCAGTTCTTGATGTAGCTGAATATTATATGCTTGATATCGATTTTTCTTCAGAATGCTTTGTACTGACCTCTCGCTTATGCCAGTTCCTTCACCAATGTCTTTTTGGTTCCTCGTTGATGATAGGCTTTCTTCTTTTGTTTTTTGTAATTCACACCTCCCATTTACATGTCAAACTAATTGTTTAATTGACAGATGCATTTTTTCAGTCATGGCTATCTATTCAAAAACAAATTCGCATTCAAGGACTGTCTGAAATATAAATTCTTTTATATCTTGAAAAACATCACTTTTATGTATAGGGTATGCATAATTTTTTTTGTAGAAAATTAGATGTAGAATAATATAAAATTTAAAAAAATATATGATTCCATTTAAAAAAAAAGAGTTACGACAATTTGAAATTTTAGAAAATGGCGTGTCTGATACAAAGGCAGGGTTCCTCAAAAGTGAAAATTTTTAACACTGGTACATAAACAGTACTTATGAACAACCATAGGAAAGAGGAAATTTCTTAAATTTTAAATAGAACATCAGAATATTTTTTTTTGTGAACCTCCGCTTTTTAAAATTAAAAACCAAAAAAAGGTTCAAGTTATAAAATATTATTCAAATTAGAAAATGAAAAAATATACAGGGTGTTCCATTTAAAAAAATGTTTGCTTTTGTTATACCGTAAAATTGGGACACCCTGTATATTTGAAAATAATTTTACGGCATACAGATTTTTAATTCAATAAATTTTTATATGAAACATTTTTTTCTATCTCTTACGAGAAAGGCGCTAGGAAAGCTTGACGCACTGTTGCAGGACCCTGTATAACCTAACTGAGGTCGCCTAACAAGTTACTCATTTTTGGATGGTATTCGGATTTGTTCAGAACGACTATGGCATTCCCTTTGTTCGTCTGTAGGATTATTCAGTTTTTCAGTGCCATAAATTTGTTTCGTGGTAGATTGGACTTTGGTGGGCGTGAAGATTTAAATAGATGGGCCACTTCTTGGCTACATCTTATAGGTTCGAATGCGGCACTGTCGTTTTTGTGGAGATTGGATTCGATATTGCATATATTTTCTTTTACAGGAATCGTACGGGAAGCTACTGCAAGATTGTTGCCATTTGATAGGACGTCTAGTCTAGTAGTTCGTCGAAAAAATTGAGAGAAGTTTTACGGTGCTGAGTTTTAGATATATAGAGAGAACTGGCGTTGCTAGTTTCTCGCATTTCTTTTCTAGCTTGTCGGTGGACAGTGATTTAATGATTTCAGTTCAGTATCAGTTCGGAATTAGAATAGTTGGTAAGTGTTCAAAGTGTAAAGTGAATTTTGTTAGAGAGTAGGTGGCGACGTGTGAGGGGTTGCTCGTAGGATTGAGCTAAGAGTGCTTGGCTGAATCTGTTTAGAGTGGATCACGTTCGTTTTAATTGGGTTTGAGACCGTAATTTGGTAAATCTGAACAAGATTTTGTTGTACGTACTGGTGATAAAGAACTAAACTACTAAAGACTACCCCAATCGGTTCAGAAAGTGAGATCTTGGAAATGGAGTTGGTTGCTCGTTGTGAACATGATGCAGTTCTGCAATCCCCTAATGGAGAACTTCAATTCTTATCAATCAAAGCTCTAAATGAATGGTACAAGAAACTAGCCAACGGTGTTGAATGGAGGCTAAAGTTGGATACTCAAACAGGCTAACGAACTCCGCAATAATGCATGCAAATTGTCAAAATGGACCATCAAAGCCTTGCTGACCGGAAGTGATCAGGTTAAGTTCGGTTATGTGTTCAGGTCCCACGTTCGGGATAGCAGCAATTTAATCGTGGACAATGCCTTAGGCATTCTCTATTGCATCGTGGATATCATGATGAAGCAGAAGGATTGAAAGTATCTCATCAAAAATACGTTCGAATTGGACGGGAAGACGGTGTCTGGGGATGATGTCGTCGGGGATGCTAACGCTTTCCAAACTCTGCATTCTTATAGTGCAAGCAAACGTTAACCCATTTTCTATTTTTATGTAACTTTGTGGTTTTATACATCTAATGAACATTAGAAATTTGTCTCGGAATCTTTTTATTAATTCAGAACGTTACAGTTAATTTGGTGCAAGGTGTCCTTGTCGTAGAAGCTGATATTACATTTTTGAGCAGAATTGTTACAATGAATATATATGAGTTACCTACCGTCCACGATAAGGCTCCTTTTAATAAAGAACAATGAGCGCAATATTAAAATAATTGTTTTATTAAACATAGATATTCTCGCATTAATCCGCCGCAAGTATATTTGAATTTTTATTCTACTAAGTCTCTCAGAATATTATTATAAATAGATCTTCATCTAATACTATTCCCATTAAGAAAACATTAATAACCCGTTGTGCACGCGAATCTTGAAATAAAAAATTTAAAAACTTAAGGTACGTTATCGAATTTTAACTGGCGCATTCGGTAAGATTGTGTTAAATTGCCATGAACGAACATCAGTAGTCACTTTTGTATTAACGAATTTATCAACCAAAAATCTAAAAATGGACCTCGAAGACGCTGCACTTGACCTCACACTCAAACTTCAGGAAACCAAACCCAGGGTAGTGTGCACTTATCCTTTCCACGAGACCATCATCTCCCTTGGGATGGATCTGATTGATGTAACTACTTTTATTATTCAGAGTTCAAATTTCATGTGACACGATATTAAAAGGTCAGGTTTAGCTTCTCAATCAAACTCTAACCTTACTGCATCACGCACTTAAGGAATAACGAAATCCACAAATTACTTATTCACAATGGCTCAACTAAAACCAAAATATCTTTCAATGATCCCAGATTAATTCAAATGTTGATTTAAACACATATATCACTTGTTTTTTTTTTTTAATTTTACTCCGATTAGTTTATATAAATATGTACATTTTTTTACAAATTTGCAAGTATTTATACAGATTAAAGTAAGTAACCGAAACGGTTTAGGGTTTTTATGCTTTGTAGGTTCACAGAAATTTGTGAAAAACTTGTCAAACGCCCTTATAATAGGGATGACCCCGATGATTTTCAAAACGAATATTTGATGTCTACGATATTGTCTCAGGATAAAGTTGACGCAGCACGTAACATATTCTTCTGCATAATCCGATTTTTGGAATAGATTAAATGACATATTGACCTATAAATTACGTATATAACTAATCACCTTAATCACAATTAAGAAGATTCCACAAAGTGTTTATCAAATGATAAAGTTCCTGATCAAGATGTAAAGGTTGTACTAATAAGAGCGCCGTATTTAAATTTGCCGCCATTTTGTTAATACGAGTTGTACGGTGATATATTTAATAGTTGTCACGTACAAACCACACGATTTAAGAAAATGAAGAAGTATACAAACGAACAAGGTTTAATTAGTGTAAAAACACATTAGAAAAATGATTGAAGTTTTGCAAAAACAGTTCGCCAATTCCGTCAAGTTTTCGATCGCAATAATGCGTCAAATGAATCGACAGTGAGGCGTATAATTAAAAAATTTGAGACCAAATTTACGCTTATGGATCAGAAGACATTGTTCGTCTTGTCGGTCACTGGAAAATATAGCTAGAGTAAGGGAAATTGTGGCCGAGAATCCAGGAACTTCTATTCGGCATCTTGGTCAAGTATTAAACATTTCCAGAAGCACTCTGCAACGAATTTTGTTAAAATTTGTGCATATGCACGCGTACATGGGTTAATTCATGCAAGAAATTAAGCCAAGGGACAATGAGCAGCGCCGTGGATTTGCTGATTGGGTATTGGAACAACATCAAATTAATACGGATGTTTCAAGAAAATCTTTTTTTGTATTGCTTTGAAAATGCGGCTGGAAATACGCTAACTGTAAATGGTGTGCGCTATCGCGAAATATTAAAGGAGTTTTGTGGCCCAAATTGGATGTAATTGAGGAGGACGTGTTTTTCCAAAAAGACGGTGCGATCTGCCATAATGTACGTGAAACAATGTTGTTACTGCAGGCCAAGTTTCCAGGCCGAGTCATTTCTCGTTTTAGCGATCAACATTGGCCACCAAGATCGTGCGATCTAACGCCGATAGACTTTTTTTTGGGCTATGTGAAGGAAAAGGAGTATGCGAATAAGCCTGAAACAGTTGAACATCTTAAAAAGGAAATACGGCGCGTTATTAATGAAATACAGACACATTTATGCGAAAACGGTATTCAAAATTTCAACAAAAGAATAACCCTCTGCCAGGGGTTTCATGGTGGCCTTTTGATTGGTGTTGTTTTGTTTGATCGGAACTATTTTTCTTTATGTTGAAATCAAAATGTTTGCCACAAAGTTATGGCTTCAAGCATCCAACATATCTTTAAGTAAATTTGATGAACTCCAGTTCGTGAAGTGTATAGTAGTGCTTGATAGGTCAGAAACTGTTATTAAAGTTGAAACACAAAATGTCATTTCAATGTAGGAATAATAAAGCATTATGTACTGTTATTAATAGTTCTTGACAAAAATAGAAATATGATTTTAGTCAAGTTCCAAATGTAAACTTAATTGATACAAATAATATAAAATTTGATGAGCCTCTCATCAATTTAAAGCATATCAACAATGAAGAATATAGGCGATATAAATTATTCAGGGTTTCAATTCATCTTTGTATAACACATAATTTATTTTTGTGACTTAAGTTTCGGTAACTGCACGTACCATTTTCAAACAGGAAGTAAACTTAAGACATAAAAATAAATTACGTGTTATACAAACAAAGTCATATATGTGTTTTATTTCTACTTAACATGTATAACGAAGTAGAAGCCTTCAATATCAACCAAAATTGTACCGCACCTTTTGGCCACAGACCTATACACCCTTCCGATCCCTCGACAACCGCCGCTTGCCACCCGACATAATCACCATGCCTGAAGCATTCGATTCTATAAACGAAGATGATGTAACTGGAGCCTCTGCCTCAATGTCTTCATCATCTGATCGTGGCATAGATCCTACCTTGAATCTTCTTTTCCTCCGGCGTCGATACCACCATAGTATTTGTTCACCTCGATGCATATGATAACTTTTCAACTTTTCCATCAGACGTTTTATTTCCTCCAACTTCTTAAAGGTGAAGGGGTATGATGGAATGGTGATGCTCGCATCCTTCTTCTCCAGTTTCAATAACTGCCTCAAGGATTTCCTCATATCTTCAACCGTCGATGGTTGCAAACCCCTGGTCGTGACTTCATAAGCTAACTCGTCCGATGACAACCTACCAATATCAATTTTAACCATGCTGAACAATTACACACTAGAACAACAAATCGAAAATCACCGTCTAAAACCACACTAACTAGACCAATCGGAATGCAGAGAGAGCTGTAAAAAACAAGTCCAAATCTTCACCTAGAGAAAAAGAGCTAAATATTGGCCATCAGGTCAACCGGCCCTTTCCTGGCGTAATAAATCAACAAAAACACCCTAATATCACCCTAAAACTTATCAGCCTGTTAAAGAGTAAGGCTTTTCCTAAATCTGACCATTAATATATCGAACCCTAAATGTAAATGAAACAAGTGAAGTTTCCCTTGACAAACAAATTTATTTCCTTCAACGTGAGTATTAAAAGATGTACATATATCAAGACGAATTCAAATCAATGAAATATTGTTCGATAATAAATAAATTCAAACTAAACTAAATATTATATCATCCGCAGAAACAAGTTAAATAAATATCTAAAACCACAATCTATTCCACAGAATTCCTTCCACAACCACAATAACCACGTTAAACTAAACACGTAAAAAATAACACACTTTTATATAAAAATTTATAGATTTAAAAAAACTTTAATATTTTTGAATTGTTTAATAAGTTAATATTATTGTTTACTAGGTAATTTTCTTTGTGTGTTGTAAATACTTCTTTGAATCAAGCATTCAAATATATATATATATATATATATATATATATATATATATATATATATATATATATATACATAAATATGACTTTTCAAATTTGTTAACTTAAAATAATATGTAAAGCTGAAAATAATTAACTAGTTTATTTCAGCGAATGCCCAGTGATGCCAGTATAGATAAAATAAATGGAGCATATTAAATACGTTGATAAAAACTAATATATAAAGATGTGATATTATCAAGAACGGTTTTCATTAGTGAAGCTGTACTAGTTTTCCGGCAGTTTCCTAGAGTGCACAGGAAAATTTTATGGGCAGTAAAACGGCGCCGGTGTTGTAAACGTTGATTGCGGTGCAAATAACAACATAATCGTAAAACTAGTTCGGTCTTCACCTTATCTCGCGTTTTGCTACACTCCTCCTCATATCTTTTTTATGGTCAAGCCAAATGATCGGCATAAATTAGTGGGAAACATGTGGAGCAGAATGTGCATACAAATGAGTGTCCCGCCTGGAATTAGCAGGAAAAGTGCAACATATTACGTTGTTGTGCATTAAACACGTCAAGCCATTCCCATTTATGTATAGTTTCCGAGGTGACACATGAGACATGAGTCAGAGAGAGTTAAATATGTGCTTCCATAATTCTCACCGTATTTACGGTGGCGGAATACGAATTGTTTAGGAGCAAGTGGACACTTTGTCCTGCAAATACCGTCACATTGTTATGGGGCACGCACCGCTGACCTGAACCTAATTGTGATTCGTATGCACAACGACATGACGAAATTGCATCACATATATCAAATCATATTTACATATACGAGTACATGCCTTATTAACTCGCATTCGGGAATGGAAACGATACACAATCAGATACGATCTGCCCGGCGTCTCCCTAAACTATTCTTTTTTCCCGCGTGATGCCTCATTGCCTTGTGAAAGCACTCACGAAATTATTATAATACGTTAAACGTGACTTACCCGAGACCTGGGAATTGCTTCCATTTTCTCTTTGCACTCATTAATTTTAGTGTAAAAAAAGCATAACATAAAAACGTTTCACATTCGAAAATAATATGTATATATAATCGTGCGCTATCTGCTAGAGGCACTTAGCAAATGAGAGTGAAAGAAGAATGTTTGCTTCATTAGAATCAACATATAATATTTTTTTACATTCTATACATACAAAAACTACACGGAAGTCAATTAACTGCCCTAGATCATAATTTTTTAACCTTAATTTACTGACCGCCCACTCTGAGACTAGAACCCCAACCTTCATTTTACTTACCATCTAAGAATATAAAACAGCTATTGCATATCAATGTCCCTAATTTTCTCTGAGCCTTCTATGCAAAAAGCATATAATTTTATTGGTAAACAAATTATGAAGAGTGTCCCAAAATTAACAAATGTTTTGAATTAAATAAAATTTCAAATTGTATTTTTTTATTGGGTCGTAAAGTACACAAGGTAGGATTATATATTTAATATTACATAGAATAAATGTCCCCCACAGCTTTACTAGTACATACGTATTCTTTTCCCGATTTGCATGAATGTAACTATATTTCAAAACACGCATTTTGTGGTCTTGTTTGCATAGACCTTTCACTTCAAATAATCCCATACAAATTTAATTGTAGTAAGTCATACAATCTAGAGAACTAATTCTTATCATCGAAATGAAAAAGTACACAATACAGAAATTAAAGTATTATTTAGTAACTTAATTGTTTCACGAACTCTATGACATGTCTCATCGTCTTGTTGAAACCACATGTCGACTACCCTAATATTATCTTATTTTGTCAGAAAAAAAAACTAGGGTCTTGTCGCAATATCAAGCACCAGTAACATTCACTGCCTTATTTTCTAAAAAAAACTGTGGTCCTGAATCACACGACATCAAGATCACACAACCAAGTATTGAATTATTTCACGAATGATACAATATATGGTACCATCTTATTGAAACCATATACACTGCTCAAAACAATTAGCAGGTCACTAAGTTTTGCCTCCATAAAATTCAATCGGGAATTGTTTTAATTGGCACATATGGAATTGTTAACATCACGTACTTTTAAAGTGTTCCCATAGCACGAAGGTCTTCTTGTGATATAGCGTACCATTCTTCAATAAGAGCCACCGTTAACTGCTGGATGGTCTGAGGAGAATTTCGGACCATATCTCAACTTGATCTATGGGATTTAAATCAGGACTTAACGCAGCCCACACGCCATTGTTTTAATTTCAAGTTCTTGTGGGAATAGATAGATTCATACCTAGCTACAACACAACTGAGCTGAATTCTTACTATTCTTACTTGATACAACAATTTGATGACAGTAACTATGCTATAACTCAATATACTAGGAAGACATGGAATCAGGGGATAAATATTCCTCATTCAAAATTGGTTTTCCGGAGAACATAAGCGACTTACATATCTTTGACACCACAAAGTGGCCGCAGGGAATCAAAGTTAGATTTTTTCGAGCAAAACGCCCACACACAGACAATCACCCAAGAAGACGCGACCAATTCAATGGCGGACGACAATGGACATCAAAGTGATCCAATCGGAAGGTACAAATATGCAGTACAATAATTTTGTAGAAACATTTCAATACCATATGTACTCATGTTTCCCTTTAAAACAGCAATGCATCCAATCGTGTAATTCTTATTCTTGGGTAACACCAGATATAAAGAGACGATCTGCAGAACTGAGAGACCTATTTATCCAAGTCGAAACTCTAAACAGTTACTAAATGTGTACAAAGAAGAGAAAAAAGTCATAGAAAATACATTGAAGACAAAAAGAAACAGTTTTATAAAAATATTATTAAAAAATCGTTAAACATGCCGAAGAAAATATCGAGTACGTTGAATTCCCACTCTAAAAATGCGAATAAAGTAGATGTAATAAGTTATATTTCAATCAGTTCAACGGTTATTTCAGAACCAACCAAGATTGTGGACTAATTTAATAGGTATTTTAATAACAATTGTGGTTGTGATCTCCAATTGAAAAATTATTAAGTTCCTGTTATCCTGAACTGAAGTGGAATCTGTCTTGTACCAACTACTCCCTCTGAAGTTAAAGCTGTCTTACATGAAATTTCCTCCAAATCATATGCTGGAGTGGATGATATGTCATGCTGCCTCCTTAAATATGTTGCCTCTATTATTTCTGAACCACTAGCAGTTATTATAAACAATTGTTTTGAATCAGGAAATTTCTCGAGAAAAATGAAATATGCTAAAATTATCCCTGTATTTAAAAAATGTCCAAAAGACTGTTTGGATAACTATAGACCCATATCTATCCTCCCAGCATTTGCAAAGGTATTTGAGAAGTTATTATATATCCGCTTACTAAGATTTATAACAAAAAAATAATATAATAAATAAACACCAATTTAGCTTCTTATCAGATAGATCTACCGAAGATGCTATATACAATTCTATTAATTAAATTATTAAAAATCTAGACCACAGTAGCGAGTATATATTTTGATCTGTCAAAGGCCTTCGATACAATTAATCATGGTCTATTGATTTACAAACTGGAGTGCTATGATATACGAGGAACTGTTCTTAATATTATAAAATCATATATGTCTAAGAGAAAACACCGGACTTCTATAACACATATAAAAAATTATACCTTATTAAGAACCATGTCTAGTGACGCGATATAAAGAAGAGGTGTACCGCAGGACATTGTTGACCTAATTGTTGTTGATGACCTTAATCGACATCTTGAGGCAGCAAATGTATCAGTATTTCAGTTTGTTGATGACACATCGATTATACATTCATCTTCAATTCCATCTTTAGTCAACATAGCTAATAATGCAGTCGCTGGTTATCAGAATGGTGTGCACGGAATAGGCTTAATTTAAACTTAACCAACTGATATCCTCAACCTTAATACCCCACCAACATCCAAAGTATGTTTAAATATTCGCGACCATCAAAAATCCATTCTGGAAGATGAAAAACAAACATTCTGGATTGACAGATCCTTAACATGGGAATCACAAATAAATAATATTTTAAATATATAGAACGGCGGTGATACCCATTGTCACCTATGCTGCCCTCGTGTGGTGGCCGAAGACCCAAAAACTAGACACGCAAAAGAAGCTGAGTAGGCTTCAACGTTTAGCATGTCTAAGCATCACAGGGGCCATGCAAACGACCCCAACCGCGGGAATGGAGGCAATCATTGGTCTCACATCGCTCCATCTAGTAGTACAAAAAGAGGGACTTGTGGCAGCCCTCCGACTAAACCAGAGGAAGAAAACATTGCCGGGAGACTGGATAGGACACTTAGAAATACTGCAGCAAATCGACCCGGCCCTTCTGTCTAAACCGACGGACATTATGTCCAGGTAGCTCGAATTCGAATTACCGTTTAAGGTGTCGATCGAGGACCCCAAAACATCTTTGATGAGAATCAAGGAGTTTGGACGAGGGATATCAGCCAACCATAGGAGTTTCATGGCTCTGGGCACGACGCCCACGATTTTGCAAGCAGAAACGATTGCAATTGATATGTGCGCCAGCGAATGCTTGGCACCTAAATGGCGCGCATATATACATCTGTTCAGACAGCCAAGCCGCATTAAAGACCGTTCGGGCCTATAGTCACGGCTCACGGACTATCTGGGAATGTCGAAGATCACTCTCGCAACTGGCGAAGAACAACTTGTTGACCCTCATGTGGGTTCCAGGGCACGGGGATATTAAAGGCAACGAAGTGGCCGAAGAACTCGCAAAAAGAGGTGCAAATGCCACTTCTATAGGACCAGAGCCGTTTTGTGGACTTTCCATGGCGCATAGAAGAGAGGTGGTGCAAAAATGGGAAGAGGACAGAAGACGTAAGCATTGGAACAATGTACCAGGTCTACGTCAATCAAAACGACTCCTGAAACAGATGAAACTACCGAGCACATACTATGTACTTGCGTCGCGATTGCTCACAAGCGTCTTTCACACTTCGGCAGGGACCGATTATCCCCCGAAGAAGTGAGCAGTATCACCCCCAAGATAGTTACCAGGTTCATGGTGGACGTGGGACTGCTTGGGAAGTGATTGGTTAAGGGTAGAACAATAGATCTGTTAGGTCGCAGTTCACGAAAGGTTAACACACCTCACTAAGACCCTACTTAACCTATAACCTATATAACCCATAAATACACTCAATAAGTTAGGTTATTGAATTAGAAATCTTTCGCAAATAGTGAATATTAACATTCTAAAAATGTACTATTATGCGCATATACAGAGCAGGTTATCTAATAGTGTTGTGAGTTGGGATTCATCGCACCTCTCGAAAAATGTATTTATCGCACAAAAAAAGATAATTATATATATTCTAAAATTAACTTATGACACTCCATGTAGGGACCTATTTGCCAAATTAAACAATATGACCTTACCTGGCATGTACATTATTTATAATGTTATTTATAAAACATAAAGGTACTTTTATTCAAAACAATGATGTTTTTGATGTTCATATAGCGCAGCACGCAAGGGCGTTATTTCAGAAAGGCCAAACTTTTAACGCGATCAAAGCCTACAATAATTTACCAGTTCATCTAAAGCACACACTATTAAATAAAAGTAAATATTTATTTAAACGCAAACTTAAGGAGTTTCTAATTGCTTAATCATTCTACAGTTATCAAGAATATATTAATACAACTGTATGGGTTTGAAATGCATTCAATTATTAATTAATATGACTTAAGTAATATGACGTTATAACATTGTAACCTTTTGTTATTTTACTTTATTTTTAGTATTCCAAACTATATGTTTATATTTTGTATTTATTTTGACTATGCAATAGCCGTACTGTTCACCCCGCCAAATTGATGTTCCTACCTTTCCTCAGGTGTCTCATGCACTGTATAGATATAAACAATTCAGATGTTTAGTTTTAGATGACCAATGTGCCAATTAATCTGGTTATATGAATTTTCAATTACTCTCAAAAAATTAATCAGCTTCGTCCACTAGTTTTAAAAAATTGTTCAATAATAAAAAAATAAAAAATAAATTTTTACTAATCATCAGGTGTCAAATGATTTTTCTAATAAAGTTGCAAATACTTTACTGGTATATATAACCTTTATTTGGCATACCATTCCAGCCTATAAACTTATACATTTGTACAATAAACAATGAAATAATAGTAAAACTAAACATCTCCTTGCTGCCATACACGCCACAGACACTCTGTTGCATTCCTGCAGCACCGCGTATCCGGGTGTGGTCCTCTCCAACCCTATGCACCTTTTGTGGTACTGCAGTTGCAACCTTTCCACCTTTTCTTCCACACTTATACCCCATACTTCCGATCCATACAATAATATTGTCCTAACGCATGCATCCCACCAAATAATTTACATTCTAACATTATTTCCTAGCGCATCTTCCCACGTTCTCCTCAATGGCTCCATCGCTACTCTCGCTTTCTTACAAACATATTCAATATGCCCTGCCTTACTAAAAAAAGCCTAGGTATTTGAACTCTTTCACTCTTTCCACACGCTCTCGCTTCCATACCAATTCTTCTACTTTCCCTTTTCTTCCCACATTCCGATATATCATCCATTTTGTTTTCTTCACATTCATAACCAATTTTCTTCTGTCAAAATACCTTTCAAGCCTTTTACTCATCTCTTGCAGTTCACTGAACGATTTAGCCAACACTACCACGTCATCTGCGTAGGCCAGGCTCCAAATTTTGGATGTACCTATTACTACTCCCCCTGCTTGTCCCAGTTCTAAAAATCTCTCCATATCTGCCACATATAAATTGAATAATAGGGGACTGAGGGGACAGCCTTGTCTTAGTCCTTGCCTTACTCTTAATCGTTCTGACACATTCTCTCCCACTTTTACCTTACTTTACTGTTGCAAATTCTAATTAATTTTAGGATACTTTATTTTTAGGATATTGTAATACTTACAGAATTTAAAAGAAATATTAAAACAAGAACGCAACCTTAAAATTTTAGAAAACAAAAAATCCAAACTAAATCATATTTAAGTTATTGTTTATATGTTTATTCGCTTGTGATTTGGTTTAGAATATTGTTGTTATTAATGTTTGTGTAATTAAATGTAAAAGGTGTTAACCGTTAATAAATAAATAAATCAAACTAGCTCAATACACCACCTTGGATGGAATGGCATAAATACAAAAAATTGACTACTTCTCCCAGTTGTGTAGCTTCAATTTTACAAAATGCATTAATAATAAATTAGGTGAGAGAAACATTTTGAATGAAAGAATCGACAGACTAGAAGAAATGAATGAAAAACTGGAGAGAGAAATAACATCGTGATTACAGGACTCAATGTAAAATATGGTAATGAAGTGAAAGTAGTAGAAGAATTTCTCAGCAAAAATACATAAAATAAACAAAATAAAAAAAACACAAAAAACGATATTATTGTGGCGACATTTGAAAAATTTGAAGATAAAATAAAAGTAATAATAAAATAAGAGAAACATAAAAAAACACAAAAAAATATATATATATAGTGATCTAACAAAAACAGAACAGTATATACAAAGATACCTAAGAGAGAGAGCAAAAGAACAAAGGAAAAAATGTAGGATATAATCAAAAATTAAGAATAAATAACAAATCATACATATGAAACAAGGATGTATAAGGAGTAATATTATATGAAGAAGAGGAAAGATTGGTAAAGGAATGAGAGAACTCAAAAAACTAACTAGAAAACAAAAATGGCAAAGGAAAAGGCGCAAAAATTGGACCTGTAAATGGAGATAAAAAACACAAAACCAAATGGTTACTAGGTACGTGAAATATAAGAGGAATAAAAAAAACAAAGAAAAAGACTAATAATTAGAAAAAACACGAAAATATTTCGTAAAATCTACAACAAATGAGTCTTATTAAGACTACAAAAACAAACCACTTTTGAAACAACTACTTCTCTAGCTAATACTTCGACAGACATTGAATAATACAAAAGTAATTTGCGTGTTACAAAATAGCAAGGCTATCAAAGCAACACTAGTTTGAACGTATTTCTTTCTTTAAAATGAACTAAAAATTCAATCATTTTTAGTTCATTTTACAGAAAGAAATACGTTCAAACTAGTGTTGCTTTGATATTTTATTATCAAAGAAAAAGAGTTGGAGGAAGAATTAAAAAAAAAATAGGACTCGATATTTTAGGTCTAACAGAAATGAAAAGAAACGGACAAGAAAGTCAAGGAATAAGGAAGGAAACTAAAATCTAGTGGGACGACTTTTGTTCCATTGCTATAGTTATTATTGATAATTCGTCCCCTTCCAAAAGAAATGATTAAAAATGTATCTTATGTGAAAGAAATAACTTCAGATCATCAGCAAATAGGAGAAACTCGTAAGGTTTAATGTATAGTTTATATCGTTTATAAATAACAAAAATAGGGATTGGCCCACAATGGAAACCTTGAGATACCCCTTTGAAATGAAGTTATTAATTTTTACGAATTGCAGCCTATCAACCAGAAAACTACTAATTCAGTTGGTTATAATGTTCCCAAAACGTATACGCAGTATACAAAATGTATAACAAAGCAGAAGCCTTAAGAATCAACTATACTACACCCCGTAATTTATTTATCAAAACTGAATGAGATACTCGGCCAAATGCCTTAGAAAAGTCCGTATAAACAGCATCTACTTAAGTTTATTTTCAAAGGCCTTATTAAGCAATATTAATAATTTGTATATTCATTTAGTATATTCCAGACTTAATAAACAATTAATCTCCTATGCGTATTATTATTGCTTGAAAATATCCTTTGAACTACAAGAATACACTGTTTAATTATCTCATCACAATCACTATAAATAGCAAATTTAATTGATGTCACAACATACAAATCTGCAAATACGGTAATAATTTTAAGAAAAACAATACTAATACTGACAGCACATGTAAATGAAGTAACTAACAATATTCAGGGTTTTTAAACTGTCTAACTAATTTCGTCATTTCGAGTGGGAATAAATAATACATTCAAAATGTATATACAAGATATTTAAGGAAATCAATCTATTAAACTAATCGTTACTGCCCTTCACAATTGTTAATTGTTTCTTTTGTGTGAGTATGCAAAATAATTTTTTCTTCTTATCGGCATGGCTTTATTTATGTTAGAATTACGGTAACTAATTTACTGAAATAAAGACAATTTCTGTCAAATTATTTGGAGAATGATAAACATATTAATATATAACTTCTTTAATGAAATTTAACAGAGTCTGATATGATATGATTTGATTATTAAACTTGTATAAAATAATATTGAGCAATATTGAAAATAAAAATTACACTCAGTTTATTCCTTAGTTCACAAGTGAAGTAAGTATTGGGACTAAATGTATCTCAAAATTGTTTATAATTTTTAGATGCTTGAGTTTTACATAATTCGAAATAAGAAATACGTTCCACGGCCTCACGAACCGAACATAATTATTAAATTACACGAATCAACAGATTAATGAAAGCGTGTACAAAAAGAAAGCAATAAAGAGGGTTTTGTTTGTTCAGGAAAGGAAAAACGAACGAATGAGCCGTTAATAAAAACGTCCCGGCCTGATTTATGCCCCGGCAGAGCGTAAGCGTCTTCACGACTCTTCACTTCTTCACGGTGGTAATAAGGCAACATTACAGATGAGGCGCATCCGGCTGGAGGCAGGTGCCGATTTCTGAATTTAACTGGGACCCACCGGACTAATCATAGTAATCAGCGAAGGTGCCTACCCACCACACTCTAACCTATAACTTGCTGTATTTGTCTTAGAGACAGCCCTTATTAGTCTTTATTATACTGGCAATCATCCGATGCCACCAAATTGGGTACGGGGATCAGGTTACGGAACGGCATATGTGCATAATGCATAATTAGCTCATCTCCGTGAATTCATAATCAATTTCGGATTTTCTACAGCGGCTGCTCAGATTAACATCGGAATTGTTTAATTGATTAAATCTCTTCTTAATCGCTTCAGCCGAACATGTAATGAGAGCAACATCATTTTACTTTATTATATATTATTAATTATTTATTTAAAACTATATCATCCATATAACTGTATGTACTTAATATCTTAATAAATATTCACCTCATATACTTAGATGTCCATCCGTAACAAAAGACGTGGACTCTGTTCCGAATGTGCTGCGTTTCATATTTAAATTTAACCCTCTAATCAGGCCTCATCTATATGGCACGGTCCGTTTATATAAATAAGAGCCCCCTATCTGCCCCCCCAATCTCATAACTATATCATATCTTGGCGCCATTTTGGACCACACAACACATAACCAACTCTATTATATGCTAAAATATACCGGGAAAAAAACTCATATCTCTGATGGAATGGTCCCGTATATAAATAAATAAAGAAATGGTCTGTTTTCGGACGTGGACGGCCACGCTAATGTATACGGGGCTGCACTAAATTCCGAATCAAATAATTTCCCCCCGGGAACAAAAATAAAACAAACGTTGACGCAGCATTTTGTTCCGGATGTGATGTAATTTTATACTGTCTTATTTTCAGCGAGTATCTATTCAGTAGTGCATAGGCATGCTGAAATTTATATAATTTTCACTTTTAATATGGCCGCGGCAAGTACAATTGGATTATACTTGTAAAGCTTTTCAGCTTAAAAGTTCAACGAAATTTTAATCTTGATTAATACTCTGATCAACTCATATTGGACTCCTAGAGAAGGATTTAATAAATAGTTAAACAAAATGTACGCAATATACATATGCATTTACAATCAGGTCTTTAACATGATGCTGAAAATATCCTACAACTAACATTTTTCTCAAGTCTACAGTGACAACATTTCTGCTAAGCTCGTCGATTTGAAAAATATAATCAAATGCCTTTATATATAAATAACTCAGCGCGTATCTCTTCATTCCTATCAGGAAAAGGTGGTAATAATGTAGTAATTTATTTATTTACGAAATATTTTTGTGTTTTTTTCTAATTTGTATTAGTTAATTTTCTATAACGTAAAGGACTTATATATTTTTATTAGTAATTCATTGTTAAGTTTAATTGCAGTCATTAATAAGGCCTTATCTAGTTTCATTTCTTGTTTAATTAAAATCATTTTAAACATACCTTCCACTTCTGAGTTTCGTTGTTGTAGCCACACAATATTTAGGGCTGATCGTACATTTGATAATAGAGAAATCTAGGGGTGGTGGGATTTTAGTAGCGGTTAATAACTAAATTATATCTCATGAAGATTGTATATTTGAAAAGAAGTGTTGAGCAATTGTTTATTACTCTTAATATAAATTCCCAAAATTTGATTATTGGAGAAGTATACCTTCCACCTTAGTCTCCTTCAGGAAAGTACTTAAAACATACTACTACAATTGAAAAATTAAGGCTAGATCAGGATTTTCAATTTTTACTCTTTGGTAATTATAATTTGCCTAACATTAAATAAAATAACGATGATTTGGTAGTAAAGATATTAAATTCGAATAATTCATCAGCTAATATTATTGTTGACTCATTTAGTTTTCTAAATTTGTTTCAATTAACCTCTTTACCTAATCAGAGAGGTTTATATTTTCATCGATTCCTGATATAAACATTTCAATTTTAATTTATGGAGCAACTCAATATATCATAATGGGTATGAATTCAGGTTAATATTTGCTTAAAGTTACAGAACAGCAAACTTCATTTCACTTTTGGGAGCTTTGATTGCTAGATTTGCTGTCGCGCATGCTGGCTGAACGACGCCTCTTCAATTCTTCCTGACGACGGGCCTTGGACTCTTTCTTACGTTGGGCCAACAATTTGGCGTAGTTGTCAGCTTGATTCTTGCGTTTCAAGCAATGCTTCTTCTTCAAGGCCAAACGATGCCTCTTGCGTTTAAGTACTGATGGTGTAATCAAACGTTGGATCTTGGGTGCCTTGACACGTTGCTTCTTGCCCTCCTTTCCTTCTTTGACTGGAAGCGGGCGCTTGACAACATATTGACGGACATCATCTTCCTTGCCTAAGTTGAAGAGCTTACGGATCTTTGAAGCCCTCTTTGGACCTAACCTACGTGGTACTGTAGTGTCCGTGAGTCCAGGAATTTCCTGTTCGCCTTTACGTACAATTACCAAAGCAAGTACGCTAAGGTTGTCATCTACAATACATCCACGGACATATTTCCTTTTACGTTCGCCAGTACGACGTGGACAGTAGCAAGAATGTCCCTTCGAGAGTAACAGCCTAATATGTCCGTTGGTCAAAACACCCTGTTTCATCGGGAAATCTTGTTTGTCGTTTCCACCGGCGATGCGAAGCACGTAACCTTTCCATTCATCTCCTAGAGTATCAGCTTCGACTTCTGTCCCCATACGTTTCTCATAAAACATACGAATCTTATGTTCATCTACCACTTCAAAGAGTTTTTGACATCCCGTCGCCGGGTGAGACACGTTTAGCTTCATGGTTAGGACATGTATATTCCGACAGAAGCTTGTGAAGAAAGAATGTGTTCAGTTGGTAAAGTAGATTATAGAATCGGAATGTGGTGAATTGTGTGTAGAATTAATTACTCCTGTAACTAATCAACAATTATACTACATGGATTTCGCTTATGATTTTAAAAATGGAAATTACAGAGATATTAATAATTTTCTAGTAAGTATTGATTAGGATAAATTATTTTTAAATAGAAATATTGATCAAATAATTGAAGAGTTTTGTAATAATTAACTTAACTTCGCTATCTTAAAATATGTTCCTATGATACAAATTCAATCATCTTCATTCCCTTGATGGTTCAACAGAACGCTAATCGGTCCAAAAGCGATCGGTCCATACAAAATACAAAACAAGTAAATATCCTATGTATTATGAATTCATTCGAATTCTACGTAATCGTTGCTCACTGTTAAGTATATCATTATATGAAATATATTAATAAAGTCGAAACCAATATTCGTCATAACTCAAAATATTTTTGGAAATTTATCAATGAATTCAAAAAGACTTCAGGAATTCCTTCAGGAATGATATACAAGGAGGTCCAATTGGAAAAAGGTCTCGATATAGTAAACTTGTTTGCAGATCTGCTTATTATAATCTTAATTGTAATTATAATTTTGTTAAGTCTGATGAGTCAAATAAGTTTATAGTAGTAGTAATAGCCGAGAGAAAGGTTGATGGAGTGCTTGAAGAGAAGAGGTGTGAGCAAGGTAACAGTGGAATGGGTGAGAGGAATGTATGAAGAAACATGGGTGAGAGCAAAGGTAGATGGAAGTGTATCGGAAAAGTTTAGAGTATGGATGGGGGTGAGACAGGGATATCCGCCTAGCCCGTTGCTCTTCAATTTATATATGAGTGAACTAGAAGAGGTCCTGAGAAACGGGCAAGCGGGCGGGATTGTAATAGGGAAAATGAAGGTGTGGATGTTGGCGTATGCGGATGATGTGGTATTGCTGGCGAAGGATTGGGGAGAAATGAATGAGATGTTGCAAAGGGTTGAAAGGTATATGGATAAGCGAGGTTTGTGTGTGATTGTAGGAAAAACGAAGTGGATGAGATTTAGGAATAGAGGAAGAGAAGGAAGAATGAAATAATTAACATGGAAGGGAGAAGTGATCGAGAGAGTGAAAGAGTTCAAATATTTGGGTTTTGTGTTTAGGTGGTGTGGGGGGGTACATGGAGCACGCCAGATTGGTCCAAATGAAGGCGAGGAAAGCGTGGTATGTGGTGAAGGAGAAGTGGGGAGAGTGGATGAAGGGTAATTTTCAGATGGCGTGCAAACTGTGGGATGCATGTGTGAAACCAATCTTAATGACCCCATACATTAAGATTGGTTGGAGGCATGGGGTATGAAAGCATATGAATGTATCGAGAGAGAGCAGGTGACATTCCTAAAGCAGATGTTGGCGGTGGAAATATCAACGCCCAGCTACATTCTGCTTCAGGAAACGAACAGAACGTGTATGCATGGAGACGCAATGGAAAGAGTGACTAGGTATGAGATAAAAGTGATAGGATTGGGGGAAAGGCTGGTGAAAGAAGTGTGGAGAACGTGTGTGGGAGTAGGAGAGAGTGGTTGGAGAATAGGGAGGAGAAAAATGTATGAAAGAGCAGGAGTATCTGAAAGTTTGGTAAATGAGTGGTTGGAAAAAGGGGTGAATGTGGCAGCGTGGATTAGGGTAAAATGGGAAGAAGTGGAAAAGCAGAAGCGTCAAGTGTGTATTGAGAGGAGTGGGTACAACCCTCTTTATAAACGGTGGTAGGTACATGGGAAGATACCTGGGTACCTAGCAAATTGTACATTAAACAGAGGGCAGAAGGTAGCAATGGCTAGGAAGAGTATGGTAGGTGTGTGCTGTATGGGAGTGGGAGAGATACATGGAGTCATTTAGCGGAGGAGTGTAAGGAGATGCGTGAGGAATGGATGAATGGGAGTAGACGGATAGAGGAGTGGATGCGAGAGGACGGAGCTGGCGTAAAGATTGTGATGACATTAGGGCGGGAGAGGGAGATGAGAAGAAGGATGTAATAAACGAGTTAATAGGGATTAAATATTTAGTTTTGAATTGTTGTTATTTGCATATATGTATAAGTTTATGGATACCAATAAAGGTCTTTTTTTTAGTAGGAATAGTAGTGCTTGGCTATCGGCCACATGGTCCTTGTTGCTGTAAAGGATCGCCCCCGTCACTCTAAATTGTACTCCAGTGGTGAATGTAAAAGATGATTTTAACCAAATTGCCAAATAATTTTAGTTACTTTTTGACCAACACTGTTTTCACCATTACTAAACCTTTACATGTTTTATTATCAAATTCACTTGAACAATCTGTTTATTCCAATTTATGGAAATCTACGTTTTTAACACCTATTTATAAAAAGAGTAAACGTAATAATATTTAATATTGAAAACTATAGAGGTGAATCTATTCAAATATCTATTCCTAGATATTTTTAAGTGATAATCATGATAACCATAAGTAATTTATAATATCTTGAAAATTATTGTATAAAGGCCTTCGAGATGCAAAAGCAAGTAGATACAGTCTATAATGATTTCTTTAAGGCCTTTGATCGTGTTAATCATAATATTTTAATAGCTATACTAGTAGCCTATGGTTGGATATGATTAGATAAGATGATCATCAGAACCCAAATTGTGAAATACAAAAATGTTAGGTCTAATCCAATTTCTGTTTATTCCGGTGTTCCGCAGGGTTCACATATTTTGTTTTTGTTGTTTGTGGATGATATATTAGACTGCTTTAAATTTTCCAATTGCTTGCTATTTGCGGATGATATTATTCCTTTCAGAATAATTAATACACAAGATTGTAATAAACTTCAATCAGAAAAAAAATTGTTACTATGGCTTCAGCTAGATTCGCACTAACAATAATAACACTCATTATAATGATATGTGCCGATTATTATGTATAGACTCTTTAAAAGTACGTAGAATAAAAAGTGACCTTATTTTGTTGCACAAAATCATTTTTGGTAGTATAAACTGTAATAATATTGTCATCTCATTGATTTTTTATGTAAATCCTGTGTTAGTGAATACTTGTAATAACTTGCTTTTTAGATTATAACATGTGAAAACTAATTATAGCATTAATAGCCCAATGTATTGATGTATTAATGGTTTGAACCACCTTCATAATTTTAATATTATTGGTAGTACTTTAAATAACTTTGATTAGTGTGATAATTAAAACATTGACAATGGTCACTTTGTGTCCGAAATATATATCTGTGAATTTAATTAAAATTGTGAAGAAAGGTTTGTTAGTACTTATTTATGTTTAAGATATAGAATATAGCTACTATATATTTTAGTTATATTTTTTGTCTTACCTCCTTCACTTGAATTTAGGTATTTGTTACATTTTATGTAAAAAGCTAATCCGTTAATAAATATTCTAATGTTTTAAAAATCCCAACCTATTATACTGATTTTATACCTAGGTTTTTTTTTTAAATTAGTTCTCTTTGTTAAGAAAATACCCCATAATTAATGATTATTTAACAAAATCAAAGCCCATATAATATAATACAAGATATTGCAAACGGGGTAAATGCTTTCAATAAATATGAAACCGTTATTTTGAGGGCCTATAATTATTATTTTTTGTTATTTTTAACAACTACAATAACAAACGGTTT
Source organism: Ontholestes murinus (assembly GCA_963969525.1). Taxonomy (NCBI): domain Eukaryota; kingdom Metazoa; phylum Arthropoda; class Insecta; order Coleoptera; family Staphylinidae; genus Ontholestes; species Ontholestes murinus. Next base: position 30,506,082 of record OZ018390.1, read on the forward strand.
ACGCCGGCTCCATTTACGCCGATTCACAACAATGCCACATACCTACGTCTTGAAAATCCCTGGTTTTAATGGGCATATACTGGGATTCTCCGACCCAACTGGAGAACTAGACTGGTTGATGATCCAGTGATTAAGTATTTACCGAGCTGCTACGACGTATGTACATTTATTAAACGCAATTGAATCCATTAACTTTATCTGTGTAATATCTTTAAGTAAATTATTGGTAAAGTAAACCATGTCTAATGTCTGACTGGAAGAACATTCTGAAAAATGAAGTCCGCCTGCGATTCCTGTGTATTGTATTTTTATGTATGTATCCATTAATGTATTTTGTTAACAGGTAATCCAAAGAATCATAGTAAATAAATAAATAAATAAATAAAAGAAGTGCAGAAAGCTCCATCGACGTTTAGTACCATCATGAAGAATGCACAGAGAATAAAAGAGTTTGCGCAATAATCTACGACTATAGATGCAACACAAATCTATTATAAAATAAGATTTTTGAAAAAAATGAAAAAAATATTATCGTTATGGGTAGATGATTTAAACACATTCCTTTGACTCAGGCTATTATAACTGAGAAAACAAAGACGATTTTTGAGGATCTTAATAAGACAGAGGGAAGCGAGGAAACATTTTTGGGAAGCAAAGGTTAGTTTATGAGATTTAAATCTCGAAGTAAGTGTCTTAGTGTCAAACTATGTGATTAGGTGGCAAGTGCCGATGTTGATGCAGCGGCTGCTTTTCCAAAAGAGTTGCAAGACTATGTAGAATATGGTAATTAACTCATTTTCAATGTCGATGAAACTGGGCTTTACTGGAAAAACTTGCCAACACGTACTTTCACTTTCCGCTCCAGGTTTTAAAGCTGTAACAAATAGACTCACTCTTTTCTTGGGAGGAAATGTTTCCGGAACTTTAAAGCTTAAACAAATGTTGGTGTACCAATCGCAAACACCACGTGTTTTCAAGGGACTAAACAAAGAGATGTTGCCAGTCAAGTAGAAATGGAACAAGAAAGGTCGGGTCACACGAGACGTTTTAAAAAAAATGGTACACAGATTATGTTTGTTCAACCGTACTTCGCTTTTGTAAAGAAAATGATTTACCACTCAAGGCACTTCTTCTTTTAGACAATGCCCCTGGACATCCTCTAAACCTTACTGAAGAAAGAACACCATTGGATGTCACATCCCCCCAAATATATCACTTTTGCAACCAATGGATCAGGGAGTTATTGCAACTTTTAAATCCTATTATCTCCGCACTAGCTTCATGGAAATGGTGAGATTCTCTCTCTACAGAAAAAGCAATTAAAGATTATGATATTTTGAAAGGCATTTACAACATCAAGGCAGTTTGAGATGAAGTGTCAGCAAAATGTTTAAATTGAGTGTGGCGTAAACTTCTACCAAAATTTATGCACGATGTCGAAGAATTATAGCGTGTAGATAATGTTTTTGAAGACATTACCACGCTTGCGCGAGAGGTAGGATTATACATTGTGACATATTTACATGCATAAATAGACAGCTTCAGACAATCAAGTTCTGTTTCAACTTTCTTCTCCATTTCTTTATATTGAAACATTTCCGAGAACAATTTATAAAATAAATGCAAAAACCGTATGAGAAAATGTTTGCATTTATATTCATCCGGCAATTGCACACCGCGGAATGAATTTTGATAATTCGACTCGAGGACGCGACGCAATCAACAGGTGGCGCCGTCGCGTAATCATACAAAACTCAGGATCCAGCCCGCGAACATCATAATTTAATGGCTCTTCCCCGTAATTATTTTTCAATGAATACTCGAATTTCAGATTTAATCGGTAAGGTCATCGATGGGAGTCACTTAGTACAGATGGGCGCCGTAGATTGTACAATAATTAATTAAAAGTAAATTAGTTGGATGTTTCTAGGGATTCCGGTGCGGATACGGGTCGAGCCAAACATGATGTTCGACAAGCTGACAAAATACAAACAAATATCTAAAATGTTAAGATTTTTACTACAGATGTACCACATACCATATCGTTAATTTACTGTAGCCTAAATACTACTTAATTTAATAAATTCACCAAAAAACATAATTTTTAATATAGTTCCTGAAGAGCAAGTGAATAATAAATAATTTACTGACTGTAGATTAATTTTGATATGCAATTAAAATAGAATTTTAAAAGTTTATTAAATAGTTTAACCAAAAATTTAACGTGTTTCTTATATATGCTGTGAACAGCGTTACTCAAAAGCAGGGTCATTACCCGACACGAAGTCACGAAGAGAAGATTCAGGATCAGAGATAAACTTTACCAATAATATAAAAAATGTTATAAAATAAGCTATTTAAATACTAGTCTAAAACATCTAAACATGATCCATGCATAAATTATATTATTATAGTAGATTGCGTGTGCGTGAGAAAAGTGTTAATAATAATATTAATAATCGACATTTACATTATTACGTTTAGTATAAACCGAAAAATATTATTTTATACATTAACAACTAACCTTATCATCCACATGACTTTAACAAGGATAATGCCTTGATAAAACACTAAAACAGAAATGCAAATCTCCATTCCGTTGGATTTACAGAAGAACAAATGAGAGATGGTAACAACGATGAACCAAAAAATCATAGTCGGGTGAACAAACAAAACCATACAAATAATTTCGTCAGCAAGGTGGAAGGCGGAGTTCACTCTTGAAGAATGTAACCTGTAGGTACTCTAATTCAATGTTAAGAATTTTTGCCCCAACCATCAACAAAGAGTGTGAACCAGAATACATGTTGTAATTTCCTGCAACAAGAATTTTACTGCGTTGTATGCATTTAGACACATTGGAGTACCAAGGAATTAATTAACCTTCAAGTTCTATGACTGCAAATTGTTGTAGATCACAATAAAAACACGGCGGCATGTGCAGTTACATAAGAAAGGTTATCTCTAGTGACGTTATTTCATTGGAGCAATTCTGCAACGAAGAAGATGAAGAATTTTGTGCAGTTTACGTTCCTTGTATTGAAATAATTGTGATTTGTACCTACAGATCTCCTAATGGAGATCCATATACCTATTTTAAATAATCTTAATGATATTTTTCATTATATTATATGATATATTTATAAGAATTGTAACTTAAATCTGCCTGGCGATTTTAATATTGACTTTAACAAAAACCGTATTTACAACATAACTTATTAACATTGATGAAGTCATTTGGATTAAATATTCTAATAACTGATAGTACACGAATTGCTTCAAAACCTGAAAGTTGCATTGATACCATAATAACAAATTTGAACAATTTTGAAGCCGGAACTATAATAATAATATATATAATAATATATTGTTTATTCATAGTTTATGATAATTATTTCGCAGAAACTGTTTTAATAGTGAAACGTGTGAATACTGTGCAGTTGTTTTATACGCGTATAATTGTGAGTGTGTGGGAGTTAATTTTTACTGCTTATACTACCAACGCCTTGTGCACTTTGTGATCTAAAAGTGGAAGAAGATTTCTCTTGCTTGAAACGGTAATTGTGTTATTGACAAATTATTATAACCTCACTAATTCCATCAACGTCGTGCAATTTTTTTATATCAAATTCTTTAAACGCCGTTAAAATTTCTGCGTTCTTATCACTTTTATATCGAGTCAACGTCCTTTTTTGTATTCTTATGTTTTGATTCCGTCGCCTAGTCTTGTTTGTTTACATATTAGTCACCACAATATTCATCCCTTTAATTTTACGTGTTCAATATTACCACTATTCATAATGTCTTTGGAATGCGCAGAATGTAATAATATAATTCCGCCTAAGAATGTATCTATGTGTATTAAATGTTACGGTGCATGTGGCAATTGGTATCATGGAAAATGCGTTAACCTTACTGATAAAAATCTTGCATTTTATCGAGGCGAAGAGAAGAAGGGCAATGGTGTAAAATGGATTTGCCAGTTATATTCACCGTCGGTTCTTTCAATTAAAGAGTTCTTTCGTGCTGAATTTTCTTCTTTTAAGGATGATATTAGTAATAAATTTACATCAATTCTGGATACTATATCATCGCTAAATGCTAGATTACTTGAGGTTGAACGTGAAAATAAAATTTTAAAGGATGAAATGCAAAGGTTAAAAGGCTTAAATAATAGTGAAACTGTAATTTGTGAACTAGCTGATAGAGAACGCCGAAGTAATAATATTATAGTATATAACTTGCCTGAACATTCTTCTGAAGATGCTAATATACGTAAAAAGGAAGATATCAAAAAATTTATCACAATCACAAAAGATATTATTATTACTGAACCTTTAAACGCAACTAGACTAGGCAAAAAAACCGACAAAATAAGACCTCTGAAAATTACATTAAGTAATCAAAATCAAGTGAAAGTTTTACTTAGAAACCCTTCGAAAATTAAAGAATGTAATGCCACAGTCAAATTAAAAGCTGACTTAACTTTGGATCAACGTAAATATATAAAAGAGCTTTTCAATGAATTACATGTCAGGAGAAGCAATGGTGAAGTTGGACTGTTCATTAAATATATTAACGATCACCCTATTATTTGTGAGAACAAACCATGTATTAATGATAATCTAAATCAAAAAAACAAGTGCTGTATTATCAAAATGTTGGTGGAATGAAAAGTAAACTGAATGATATTAGTATTAATTTAAATTTGTCAACGTATGATATTGTAATTATCACTGAAACATGGTTAGACTCTTCAGTTAGTGACGCAGAATTAGGTTTTCATGGATTTAATATATATAGGTGTGACAGATCTAATGTAACAAGCAATAACAGTCGAGGAGGTGGTGTATTAATAGCGGTTAGTAAACACTTAGAAACAAGGAGGATTAATACATCATCTTGTATCGAAGAATTATTTGTGTGCATCTCAAATAAGCTGATTATTTCATCGATATATATCCCCCCAGGATCGAACGAATCAAGTTATCTCGGACATTGCAAATCTGTGGAATTAATTTGTAATTCATATCCAAATTGTAAATACATATTTTGCGGTGATTACAACTTACCAAACGCGTCGTGGGATTTTAATTATGAAAATATTCTATCGTCCAATAATGAATCTGCTTATGCGCAAATATTAGCTGAAAATTTTGAATATCACAATCTACGTCAATACAACAATATTCCTAATAGTAGGAACGTACTCCTTGACTTGATATTCTCTAATATTCATTATATGAAAATCTACACTTCCATTGATCCGCTACTGCCTACTACTGCACACCATGAATCATACACAATTGATATCGAAAACATTTATTGTCTGAATTATAACTCCCTTGAGTATGATGATTTTATTCTTGATTTTAAAGCAGCCGACTATACCTCTATTAATACCTGCTTGTCAAATATTCCTTGGTCCGAATACTTAAATGATTGTGATGTAGATACCCTAGTTGATAAGTTTTATAGTACTTGTTCATTTATATTTAATAAGTTTATTCCGCTTAAACATATTAAGTCCTCTACATTCCCAAGGTGATACAATCCTGAATTGAAAAAATTAAGTAGGGATAAAAGGGCAGCTCATCGTTTGTATAAAATAACTAGAAGTCCAAATGATTACAACACATTTAAATTATTGAGATCAAATTGCAAAGATTACGCAAGAAAACTGTATAGGCAACATATTCTGAAAATTGAGGAAGGCATTACAAAGGACCCCAAGCAGTTCTGGAATTTTGTTCGTGAGTCGACAGAAACAGAAGGTTACCCTAAAAATATGTTTTTAGACGACAAGATATCGCATTCCGGACTTGATTGTGTAAATTTATTCGCTGATTATTTTGCGACCGTGTATAGTGATAGTGAACAACAGTTACCTTTTGACGAATTTAATAACACCAGCTCATCTAATAATACAATTTTAAATCAGTTTTCAGTCAGGATCAGTGATATATTTAATACTATAAATTCTTTGCTTGATACATGTTCCGTAGGTCCTGACGGCATCCCAGCTTATTTTCTTAAAAGATGCGTTTACTCTATTTGTCAGCCACTACATATAATTTTTAATGTATCTTTAAAAAGTGGTATTTTTCCATCATTGTGGAAGGAAAGCTATATTACACCTTTGTATAAAAATGGAGATCGCGAAGATGTAAAAAATTATCGTGGAATTTGTATGCAGTCCACTATTCCAAAGATCTTTGATAATATTATATCTGACCAGCTTATATGGGCTTGCAGACAAATTATTTGTACAGAACAACATGGATTTTGTAAAGGGAAATCAACTGTAACGAATCTCATGGTTTTCCAAAGCTACATTTTGGATGCTTTCGAGAAAGGCAATCAAGTTGATGCGATATTCACTGACTTCTCGAAAGCATTCGATCGAGTTGGTCACAATATTTTAATCAAAAAACTTGAGAAGATCGGATTTGGAGAATTGATTTTAAAGTGGTTATATAGCTTTCTAACTGAACGTTCTCAATTTGTAAAAATTAATCATTTCATATCTCGTAATATACCTGTATCGTCAGGGGTACCGCAGGGCTCACACTGTGGTCCTATTTTATTTCTACTGTTCGCTAATGACATTAGTATGTACATTAAGAGTAGTAGGTTCTTACTTTTTGCAGATGATCTTAAAATTTTTAGAATTATATCGTCAGAATCTGATCACTCATTACTTCAAGATGATATCAATAATCTATGCAAATGGTGTATAACGAATTGTCTTTCATTAAATCTTAGTAAATGCTCAGTCGTGTCATTTTGTCGAGGTCAACATATTTCATATACAAATAAAATAAATAACTCCGTTTTATCCCGAAATAGCTTTATAAAGGATCTCGGTGTAATTTTTGATAAGAAATTAGCTTTTACTGATCACATAAATATGATATCATGCAAAGCGATGCAATCCCTAGGATTTATAAAACGTTTTGCAAAATATTTTTCTATAAATACGCAGAAGGTATTATATCTATCTCTGGTTCGTTCACAATTGGAGTACGCTTCATGCATATGGTCACCTCATTTCAATAATAAAATAGTACAAATTGAACGTGTCCAAAATAAATTCCTTCTAAGTATTTCATACAAGTTGGGCATTCCTCGAGAGCAATATAGTCGATCTTATGTTATTTCATATTTAAATTTGGGATATCTGCAAGAAAGAAGAATTTACTTAGATTTATGCTTTCTTTTTAAATTAGTTAATGGCTTGACGGACTGTAGCGATTTGCTTAGTATGATTAATTTTAGTGTTCCCACCATAACTAGACTCCGACAAATCTTTTGCATACAGTTTCATAGATCAACGTATGGAAGTAATAAACCGTTATGCCGAATGCAAAGATTTTGGAATATATTAAATAAAACTTATAATGTATCCATTTTTGCCACCAGTTTTGATAGATTTAAACATTTGATAAAGCATCTTAAACTAACTGTTTGTATGTCGTAAATATTTGTTTCTTTCTTTCTTTTTGTCTTTTTTTAATTAAAATCCTGTTTAATCTTCAAGTATTATACAAGCACATATTTTGCAAGATTGTATTTCATTGTTCACAATAATTATTGATTTCCATGCTGCACTGTAATTTTAAGAGTATTTTATTTAGTTATTTAATTATTATGTATAACTAGGTAATTTAAGATTTTGTAATATATTGTAATATGGTGATTAGCCGTAAATAAATAAATAAAAGATACAGTGATAAACCTAAAACAATAAGTAAACCCAGAAAATCACGAAGTTTTACCACTTGTGTGTGACAAACAATAAATATAAATGTTAATATATTGAATCAATTAAAATTTAAAAATACATAAATATATATATATATATATATATATATATATATATATATAATAAGGGTGAATGTAAACACATTAAAATAAAAATATTGGCAATTTTCCTGCAGCCAGTTATGGGGTTTCCTTCGTCATCTTTAAATATCGTGAATTTGTGTTTTTATTGGTAATTCATTTTGAATCTTTTTTTCTTTGTTGGGTTATCTTGTGTAGGCTATTTTTATAATTATTGTATTCATCTTTAAGTTCAATATTATTTGGATATTTTTTAAGTTGTCGAAATAACTGATTTTTGCTATTGATAGAATTTATTAATCCTTGCGTTATCCAATCTTTCCTTTTGATTTGATTTGATTTTATCCTCTTTATGAATGTGCAATTTTGTATTGGTTTATTGACTAGATCGTTAAAAGTGTTGGCGCAGTTTTCAAGACCGTCCAAAATAGGAATTTCGTTCCATGATATATTTGACATAAACTCTTTTAATTTGTCGTAGTGAATATATTTTTTGAGTTTTTGAGACTAATTTTTTTTTATTGCGTTTATGAATATTTGCATGGTTATTATAAAGTGGTCTGTTATATCAGACTGTATTATCAAAGGCGGTATAAGGTCAGTAGTGTGGTTGTTATTTTTGACAAACATGTGATCAATGCATGACACTGTATTGTTTTGTATTCGTGTGTGTATCAGTTATAGCTGATAAATATCCAAATTCATTTAAGGTACTTAAATACGCATTGCTTTCATCACCAACCGTTAAAATATCGATATTGATATCTCCTACAATTACCTTATATGTTATTGAATTATTTTGGTTATTTTTAAGATAATTACCTAAATCATAAACGAATTCAAGTGAGTTTATTGAGTGTGGCTTATATATTGCCAAATTTCAATTTGATTTTTATGTTTAGCTTTATAATTTTAACCAAATTTCTTATTAGATTATTGTAAGAGTATTTTAGTTTAGAATTTATGTCCATCATTTTGATTCACAGATCTTTCGTTATATATAGGCCTTCAAGTTTAAATAAATAAAATAAATTCTGTCAAAACTATACAGTCGAAATCGATTTCTAGATGTTTCAAAAAAAATTTAAATTTTTTAATGTTTTTATTCATACTTCTTATTTTGTTTTGGATAATTTTGAAGTCACATAATTCTTTATTTACATTAAAAATTTATTTCGCTTCTAGATATGATTCCACTATATATGATTTGATATCAGAAGTTTGAAAATTTCTTAAGTAATGATCCATTTCAAAACCAATTACAATTTAATAATATCGATTAATTTAAATATAAAATAAACTATTATCAACATTATTCTAATATAATTATATAGACTAGGTGAAAATAAGGTTATTACTTTTTAAAAGTGTGTTTGTTCCTTAGTGCTCGTCCCTCTGTTGATGGATTAATTAGGTTATTTCCACTTAATGAACCTGAGCGAGATTGCGGTTGCCTATTAGTGATAATTAAATATTCTTGTTGTTTTGTATTCGGTTGCTTGGCCTGGGATATGTTCTCTTGGGAAATTTCACTAACTTCACTTTTGTTTTGGGCCTCGTCTGTTGTTCATGTGTTGTTTCGTGGTTATCACTGACTTCTGAGGTAAACTGCTGTAATATATTTCCTTTTCTTCCGTTTTCCCTCGTTCTCTTCTTTTCTTCGCGATCTTCTAAAGTTTGATCATGTGCTATGGCAGTACCGGAATTTTGCAATTTATTTGCTTTTCGGAAAAGCATTTGTTTTGTTAAAAAAGAATTCAATTCGCATATTATTGTTCTAGTATCTGGCGTATTCTTTCCCTATTTGATAAATATTATTTACATCAGTAACTGTGATATATACATCAAGTTTTCCATTTAATATTTCAATCACGTCCAGAGTAAGATTTCCAAATATTATTATGTTATTCTTTCTGGTGCTCCTTTCCAAAGTTGTATTTTTTGTTTTAGAGAGGCGTTTTCTTCCTCCAGTTTTGTGATCCTCTTGTTATATTGTGTGGTTATATTTTCCAAAATTTATTTTTTCGTCGTATTAATTTCCTTTTCCATAAAATTTGTTAATAACTGATATAGTTCCTTATTTGTAATATTATCGTTAATTTCACTACCCATAATTAATTAATTATATTCCACTTATTAACCAACTATATCGAGTTGAAACTTTACACATGTATACACTAAATAATTATATAAATCCTAATATATAGAATCATATAGGCCAATATATTAAAACACAGATATTAATTAAACAAGACGTGCAAATTGTTACAAAAATAACATTAACTTAGTAGAAAAACTTCTTATGACTTCATATTTTCTTCTGAACAAAAAGATGTAAATTCAATTACCACGCATTTGGTATTCATTCTAACTGAATTGCTAGAAGTATCGAACACACGTAAAAATAATAAAACAATAAGCAATTGGTACACCACAGGGCTAAGTAACATGAGAAATGTAATGCATTTTTATATGAGAACTACAGACTCACTAGAAATATTAACGATAAGGAAATGTATGTTGATTACAAGAAGAATTACATTAAACAAGTTGACATTGCTCGCAGATTTGGTTATGGCAAATATTTTTAAAATTCATGCATGTAAAGATTTCAAGCAGCTCCTATATCACCTCAGAACTTTAACAATTATTTCATTGATCATATTGAAACCATTATTAAAAATATGTCAAATGTATCTTTAGCGCTTTCGAATATTCGCTCTCCTACCGAGCCTTTCTTTTTTAAGCCTATCCACCCTAAAGAAATAAGTACGGTAATTTTGAATTAAAAAATAAGAAATCAAAAGATATTTACGGCTTAGATGCATGTTTATTGAAACAAATATCTAGTAAGATAGCTCCTTACTTAAGTCATTTGTTTAACCTCTGTTTCACAAGTAGAATCTTTCCATCAGATTTGAAGATTTTGAGAATTGTCCCTGTTTATAAAAAAGGGGATAACGAATTATAGTCCAATTTCCATTATTCCTATAATTGGAAAATTTTGGTCAAGCATAGATTGATTAAATATTTTGATAAAAATAGCTTTTTTACTAATTGTAAATACGGATTTAGATCCAACTAAAGTACTAAATCAGCTATAGATGAGATAATAAAAGTGTTCGTAAGTAACATTAACGAAAATAAATACACGCTCTGTGATTTAACTCAAGCGTTTGATTGCGGTAATCACAATATATTGCTGCAAAAACTGTAATTATATAATATCCTTGGATGTGCATTAGACTTTTTTAAATCGTACCTTAGCGATCGTAAGCAATGGTTCTGTATAATAACAATTCTGATATACAAAAGTTAAATTATGGGATTCCTCAAGGGTCTGTATTAGGACTATATATATATATATATATATATATATATATATATATATATATATATAAACATTTACCAATGTCTATGGCCCTGGCCAAGGTTATCTTTTATTGCAGATGACACGTCATTTATTTACAATCATTAAAATGATACTGTCCTTGAAAATATGGTAGAGGATGCCAATTGAAAACACAGAAATTACAAGTCGCAAGTACATAAGAGGTACCGTTACAAACTCAGTGACAGTTCTGACAATCAATTAAAGTGGTTAGATCATCTTGAAAACCTATCAAAAAAACTATGTAGATCTTTGTTTGTGTTAAGAAAACTTGACAAACTAATCTGCAAGCCGACATTATAAATGAATATTACGGATTATTTTATTATCATATATTACAAATCTGGGAAAATTCTAGTGTTTCATTTTACAAAAAAGAAGTACGTATATTAGCAGCAATAGGCAAAATGGATTCATGTAGGGGATACTTAAAACAGTTCAATTTGCTGAAGGTGCCTGCCATGTTTATTTATAAAAACATGTGTGTTTATTGATCAAAACACAACTAAATTCATAAATATCAACAGATCCCATTCATATTCAACAAGATATGGACCTAATATATTGACATTTAGAGAAAAATATGCCCGGGTGGGTGTTAATAAAATTCAAGTAGGTTTATATAACAAATTACCAGAACATATTAAAAAAATGACAACAAATAAATTTAAATCCAAATTGAAAAGGTACCTCATTGAACTGGAACCATATACTGTGCAAGAATTCTAACGTATATGATTCTGTCATAGATTAGTGAATTCTTTTGATTTTTTAATTGTAAATGTATTGTTTCGTAATTTTTAATATTTGCATTTTATAACATATGTTATTGTTCCTATTAATTTGACGTGTGAATATTTGTAATCTGTTAACATTAACAAACGATTATTAGTAGTAGTAGTAGTGTTTGGCTATCGACCACGTTGTCCTTCCGCCGTGTGACTTGTGTATTTGTGTGTGTGTTAATGAGCTTGTTACTTTAAAGGATCGCAATATACCGAGACAATCAATTCACTTGGTTCGTTTCACTTTATTTTTTATTTCATTAATCGATTAGTTTAGGCACTGGGATATTATCAAGAATAATATACAAACATAATTTTAACAGGTTATATATAAACTTCAGGTAATAAGCGCAATTTAATGTGGGGGAAACCCAGAGCTCTTCATTGTCGTTGACCACGTTTCCGCTTGATGCACAAGCTAATACTTAATCTCTAGCCCTTTCCAATAATAAAGCCCGAGCATGAGGATTTTCTTCGGTTGTTTTTTTTTATTATTTTAATGCTAAACAATTTTAGCAAGCGATTACAAAAGAAACTAATTTTCCACTTAATTGTGGAGCGATAGACTGGTTTTGAAAAAAACGCTTTCCTAAAAATCTGAGACGCGACCCTTTTTATCTAAAGTAATATTTATGTCTGCAAGGATACTCTTGAAAAAAAAAACACCATCTAACTTCTTCTTCAATGGTCTGCTAAACCTAAACTAAACCAAGTAGTCAAATTCAATGGATCAAATCCAGACGATGTTGCCAAAGGATATAACTAAACTGAAACTATAAGCATCCATCTTAATAGTGTTTATCGAAACCCGATGTTTGAAAAATATTTATTAATTTATGTAGCGCGCTCTTATTGGCTATAATAATATGGTACGAAACTTGATATCCTAGAAAATTAACAGGAGAACCAAATCCTATTTTTGGCATATATGACCATCAAGAGCAAAAATACCAATAACACGTTGTGGTGTGCCAAAATACAAAGAATTATTAACGCTGAAATTAAACTAGCAATAAAACAGTATTATGTTCAATACAGAAAAAATCTGTCAAATTTCAGCCGTGATGATATTTGTATTGAACTGCAGAACATATTTTCAATAAATTAGAATTAAGTTAAGCTCTTTTCATTCATAAATTGAATCCTAGGAGAGTACAAGAAAATAACCAAGATAATGCAGGAAAAAAACGAAAATTTAAGCACCCCATCCTCTGGCAAGAGAGTCAAAACCGACATTTTTATGAATCACATGTTTAGGAAAGACCTGCATTAACTTATTTGGCAATATAACTCAAATAATTAATGTTTTACGTTAGATGATCTTTTGGCAAATTCGCGAGAAAATTTAGAATTTAAAGATGGGATAACAATTTTATACAAAATTCTGAAATCGATGGGAGTATAAAATAGTAAACAGTAGCAAAATTTTATGTGAACAGAAACACGTCGTTGTAGCTAAAATTACATTTTTCAGAAAATTTTTAAAGTTTCAAAATTCTAGTGAAAATTTTACGTTTGTATATCTTGACGAAACGTGGATTTACCAAAATGGGTCGTCAATTCATCGTTGGGTGCACGATTTAGATTTGAAAAATAATTGCAAAATTAAAAGTAAAGGGTCAAGGTTTACAATTTTAGACGCAGGATGTCATTTAGGTTTTTTGAAGGGATGTGATTTCTTGTTAAATTCTAAAAATAATAATAGAGATTATCATAAAACAATGGATGGAAAATAATTTCAAAATTGGATAATTAATCAGCTTATTCCTGCTTTGACAAAGTTAGATAACAAATGTGTAATGATTTTTGACCAAGCGCCCTATCATTCGGTACAGCTGGACAAGCCACCTACATTTTCATCTAAAAAAAGTTGAATGCAGGAATGGCTGAATTAGGTATAACTTTTCGAAAAAGCAACTATGGAATTTGATAAAACCTTTAAAAATTGTTAGTAATCGACGATACATAACAGATGAGACATTGAGAGAACATGGAAATGAGGTTCTTAGATTACCCCATACCATTGTCAATACAATCCAATTGAAATGGCATGAGTGTTTTGTAAGACCTAGACTTAGACAAGCACATTAATCCATCGTCTAACGACAGAGTTGCGAATTTATGGCTTGAGTCTATTTCGAAATGCACTGAAATTGTGCAAAATTTTTGTAAACATTGTGAACAAATTATTTCGGAAGATTGGGCGAAATTAATGGGAAATCTTTCATTTGACAACATCCCCCTTTAATAATTACATTAGGAGAATTGGACTCGGAATCTGATTGGGATTTTGATACAAATTATGATTCAGAATTTTCTAATGAAATTATGGAAGTTGAATAGTTTTGTTCTATTTGTCAAAAATGATAGGTGTCTAAAAATTTGGAATAAAAATTCGAAAAAAGGTACTTATTAAAATAAATAGGTATTTAGGTACAAGATTTTTTTATAAAATTTTGTTTTAGGAATATTTTGGTTAAAATCAGAAATGACTGAGAATTGGGTGATCTGGCTCTACATAACCTATCTGCAGTCACCATTACGATTAAGTCCTTTTAGTCAAGAAAATTATAAAATTGCACATTTTACAAGTAAAATTCTCACTATTTTTTTTTCTTTACCTACTGAAATTCGAAAAATAATTTTAATAATTAATAATATAATGAATATAAAAATAACATGGTTTGTGTTCAATTGTGAGTATTTTTCTGCTGCAACCTATTAAAACTGACAACAACGCTCACATTGTTGACACCTCTTGTAACATCAAACTTATAGAAAAATATAACCTAAATCAGCAGACAATTTTAGTGCCAAAATAAATGCTAAATTTCCATGGCCTCCGATTATGCAAAATTGACGTGAATAAACACTATTGAAGTATTGTTTTCCTGTCCGTATCCGTTGTTGAAGTTTCTTAAACGTAAGTATTTAAAAACTGAAAGATTTATGTAGAAATTCCCTAAAATACTTAAACATTATTATTATATTATTTAAAATTGTTGAAACAATAATATTTGAGAGCAATTTAAATAAAAATTGCTCTACGTATTTAACAATTCTAAAAATTTAAAACTTATACAAATATCTGGAATTTATGGAAAAAAACCTTATATTTTAGATAAATGAATTATACGAGTAAATAAAATATATTTTAACTTATTGATCCTTTAACGTAACAAGCTCATTTACACATACACAAATAACACGGCGGTCGATAGCCAAACTCTAATACTACTACTAAAATATATTTTTTATATTTGATTTCCATTGTCATCAGAAACCTCAATATTATGTATTTTAAATATAACATTCTACATACATACAAATATGTATGTACATATTAAATGTTTGCAAAAAATAAAAGAACCAAACAAAGTAAAAATGTAAAAATAATTCAGTATGTAAAAAATTTACTTTACATTACCTAAAATAAGTATTAAATTATCTGAAAATGTACAATTTCTTGATACTTTAAAATGGATAAAACAGTAATTGTAAATTTTGTAATAAAACAGTTTGTGTATATAATAATTCAAACTTCAATTATCTCAAAAATAATCAGACCGGCTTATTATTAATTAAAAATTAAGATCGTCCATCGGTTATGCATTTAAGTAATTAAATTTCCATTTAGATGCAATTTTTTCTCTTTTATATGATTGATGGCGTCCAGATAGAGTTGTAAATGAAATTTACTGGACGCGCGTAATCGCCGCGATTTCGTGCATTCCCCTTATTACCTTATTACGTCCTCCTTCTTTTCATAATAATAAATGCTCGAAGGCGATGAGAGAGTTGTTTATGTGTTAAGTCTGTGGTTTGAATATGTAGCAAGGAGATGATCATTTATCTTGGCAAGGGATGGTGTCGCCGTCTGGTATTTGGTTTAACCAGTGGCCCGCCCTCTATACCCATTATCATAACTACTCTCAGCGCCGGAGTGTCCAAGGATCTTCTTGACATTTCCCATAGCCGAAGAAGAAGCTGGTCGTGAGAGACCTTTTTTACCGCGACCATTTACATACGTGTTTTATTTTCTTCTTTTTTGCTCCGCGATATTTTCGTGAGAA
The DNA here is from genome assembly GCA_963969525.1 of Ontholestes murinus. Taxonomy (NCBI): domain Eukaryota; kingdom Metazoa; phylum Arthropoda; class Insecta; order Coleoptera; family Staphylinidae; genus Ontholestes; species Ontholestes murinus. The sequence continues at coordinate 30,522,176 of OZ018390.1, forward strand.
ATAAATTGATTACGCCGATTTAATTACGGGTACTTAAATTTTAATGGAAAATTTTGGTCATTGAAATTTTCTAAATTTATGGAACATAAATTTAAAAGTCATGGATGAATATAATAATTAATCCTTCATAACAAATAATTATGATGCAATTACAAATGATTAATATCAAATTATATATTTTTTATTATAAAATAGCATATTTTTATTTTCCTAATTCATTTATTTCCGTATATAAAATATATTCAATATTTGTGCTGCTACTATCCTATAAAAATCAATTTTAAAACTGGTATTCTTGTTATGTTTCACATCTTTGAACTAAACAACAGCAATACCTATACATGACGGACTTTATAGGTAAAATAAAAATAATTTTCCTTCATACGGTGCCCTACACTGCAATTAGCGATCCAACAATTTTCAATCTAATTATCCGTGTTGCTTAATTGTACAAAGTTATTTAATTCTAATTAATACCCAGTATATTAATACAAATAAAGTGTTGCTTAATTTAACAGAATTTTCAATATTTATTATTTTTTTGTTGATTATTACAGATGCTAATATTCCTATATAACTTTATACTTACAATATGGCAAATAAATCTCTCATTGATTTTAAATGGTTCAAATTTATTTCTTGTTTATTACTCCTATATATTATTATATAATAAATGATTTATAAAGGATTTTTTCGTGAGGGAAAATTAATATATAACCCTCATTAGGTATAAAAATGTTAAATATTAATGTTAAAAGAACCGAACAAAATCCTTGGATCACAGAAGAAATAATAAAACAAATAAAACTAAGGAACCATTTTTTTTTAAATACTTTAAAAATCCTACTAACGATATAACAAAATCACAGTATAACGAACAGAAGAGAAGTATAACAACTCTAATAAAACAAACAAAGATTTAATACTGAAAAAATGAACACTATGAAAAAGCATAAACAAACAAATAAACCAAAAAGAAAAAAAGCAAAACATCATACAAAAGAATGCAAAGAAGATTGCAACATCACTAACAAAAAATAATAAATACTTTGCTAATGTAGGAAACTAGCGGAAAACAAACGAATGATACCAAATCATCCCACATAACAACAACAACGACTAGAAGGGGTATTGACAACCTAAACTTTAGACAAACAGTATACCAAGAACTTGACAAAATAATAACCAATCTAAAAGGCAATAAAGCACCAGGCAAGCAACTACAAAACTATATTAGTATATGTACTGGTAAAACTCATAAATATAGTACTAGAACATGTAATATATGAAATAATCGATTATTATACCAATACACATAAAAGGAGACAAAATCAACATTTCCCTTCTATCTTTGCCAAACAAAATATTAGAGAAAACAATACAAATATAAATCACAGAGCACTTTAACAAAAACAACAGACATATTCCAACAGGAATCAGGGACAACATCTGCAGTGAACGACCTTATAAATTATATTAAAACCAACCTAGATAAGAAAGAAGCAGTTGCCGGGATAAATATATATATATATATATATATATATATATATATATATATATATATATATATATTAGGGTGACCAGAAAACAATTTTTTTTTAGAATCGGATCTCCTACTGGAATTTGTCATAGAGATCCCTGAGAAATTCTGATACCAAATATCAGGTCATTTGATAGAAGTTTAGAGGTCGCTCAAATCAAAAGTATGAAGAAAAACCTGAAATTCACATTTTCATCGAATAACGGCAATTCTTTCGTTTTATCGGATAAATACCAAAGATGATTCGCGGATTTGTTGAGCGCGGCAGAAGCTACTACGTCATTTTCTTCTTTATAAAGTATCATGTTCTAAAGAAACTTAAAATCATTGCTTGGACTAGATAACGCATTCGAAGCAGTGAACCACGCTTTTACATAAAACTTTACAGTAAATATATTCGATGAAAATGTCTCCGTCGATACGAAAAGGAAAATCGTCGATACGTTGAAAAACAATATTAAGTACGAAGTTCAGTCCAAGCGGATTAAAATCAATTTGAATAGTGCATTAGAGTTAGAGTTGTGGAAAACCCATGAAATTCAAGACTTGGTTTCGAATCAAAGCGAAAAATTGTTCTCGCGTATCGGAATTGACAAAGATTTTCTGAACATTGTTAGTAGGAATCAAATGATTAATATAGTAAATCAAAAACATACTGATCTCCTTTGCCCGTCATAAATGACACGGCCGTAGCATGAAAAGTAAAAACACTTTGATTACGAATTCAGAAGAGCAAAAGCATTACCTATATAAATATGTGCCTGGTCATCAACAGCAATTCCCGAATGCTAAGAAATCTAATCTTAGAACATTAAAACAGATTTGTGAGAGCAGATTAAAATGTAAGTACTTGGCTACCTACCAACAATTCAATTGTTTATTAAAACCTGACCTTGGCCACGTTTTGAATTAAAACATGTTTTCCCACATGAGATATGTTATTAGAATGTTAGTACTTAATTTCATAAGTGTTTAATGAATAAAGACAAAAAATCTTGAAAACGCCGCTCAGAGCACCTGGACGAAATACCGTGTTACAGAAAGTGGGAGATACCAGTAAGTGGTGCAAAGGTGTTGCACTAAGTCTTATATGTATTTTTTAGCGTTTAAGACCAAAAATAGTGATGATGTCATTTGTCAACCGAAGTTATACGTCAAATTATCCGGAAATACGAAAATTTTGACCAAAATTAACATCTAAAAATGGACCCAGCGTTTCAAATATGAGTTTAATAATCAAAACCTTTTCTATACAATGTTTTTCAATGGGAAAGTACGTTACGGCACTTTAGTAATTGGTTTTGAAAATGCCACAGATTTAAATCCGCCAAAAAAATAGATTTTCAGGTTTTTCTTCATATTTTAAATTTTATAGATAAAAAGCCTTCGACACAATCTCTAAACCAAAATTGATAAACAAACTGATAAAAATAGAAATAAGGGGAGATTAAATGAACCTGATTAAAACATATTTAATGAATAGACCATAAACAACAAAAGTAAACGGTACAAAAAGCCAACAAGCCAGCAAGGAGGCAACTTACCTCCGACATTATATATAATACATATATACGAACGATCTATTAGAGCTTGATCTGAAGGTAAAACCGTACATTTACTCCGACGACACCTGCCTGATATATACTGGAAATAACTGTGATAACATACAACAAAACATAAACATGGTAAAATGGTACTACAACAACCTATTATCAATCAATCAAACAAAAACAGAATACATGATATTCAGCTATAAACAACGATCTATAAACTCCAAATAAAAATCAACCAAACATGAATTAAAAGAAAAAAGGAAGTAGAGTACTTAGGCTTGAAGATACAAGACATCCTCAAATAGGATGAACACAAACATCGGATAGTGCAGAAAAATACAAAAACAATAGCAACAATAAATACTATTAAAAACTACATCGGCGATTCAACAAGAAGACAGATATACCATGAATTCTTCACTTAAAAAAAACTACTTAATCAACAAAACAAAATATTAAAAACATTATACAATCTAGAAAGAAGAACACATATTACACAATAAAATACAAGAACTAAACATAACAAGTACGGTAACACTAAATAACATGCTAATGATCTATAAAATCAAAAATAACCTTATAAAGAGCACCATAGCGTTACAAACAAACAAGGAAATTCATGAGCACAATATAAGAAGAAAATCGGAACTGAGGACAAAAAAATATAAAACAACAAAATACTTTGAAACCTTAACAACCAAAGCTATAAATCAGTATAATGAACTGCAAGAGCACGAAAAAACTCTGAAATACACTACCTTCAAATTAAAAATTAAGAACCTAATATAAAACAACAAAATCTAATAAACCGAAAAAAGAAGAATAGAAGAAAGCCAAGACATCCCACGATACCATTAGCCTGATGCGTAGCAATCTGGCAATGCAGACAAGCTGTGTGGAAAACATTGGGACTATCTCCAAAGGTAACCCTATGGATGTACATAGCCATCGTGCGGCCAATATTGGCATATGCATCAATAATATAGTGGCCAAGAACGACCACGAAATTAACCGTAAGGCTCCTAGATCACGTTCAACGTTCAACAGAAGCCATTAGAACAACACCATCAGCGGCTATGCACAGGGTAGTAGCAGCGGCTATAAGGCTTCGAGCAACAAATGGATGGCTTGTAAGCAACGGAGGAGGCGAACACCACAAAATCTTAAAAGATCTCGGAATTTCTTTTCCTGAGATGCCGGTGGACAATATCCCTCGAAAAGACATATTTACTAGATAGCTTCAAATAGAGCTGAGGTACGAAGACTCAGGAAGACTCAGGAGCAGGAAGCAAGCACAAACACATTCACATACACATTGATGGGTCGTCAACGAAAGCAGGGGTTGGTATAGGAATTTTCTGCAAAAATCTGTCCCTAAAAAATAGTACTGCACTAGGCGAGGCAATGAGCACACCAACATTGGTGGAACTCGTGGACACACTATATGCAGCAAAGGCAATCTCTGACAAGAAGATCAAGGAAGAAAACATATACAGGGTGGACCAAAAGTCCGTTTAAATTTGAATATAGCGTAAAAATGAATCTCCATCGATTCAATTGATTCGAAAATAGGTACAGAAGTTCGAGGTTCAACAATGAATCAATTTGTGAAAATCATTAACTCTCTACTCGGAAGCGGTCTAACGCCTTAGGTGTGCACAGAACATATTTGATTCGTATTCTTGAAAAAGATTTACATTTTCATCCGAACAAAATCCATATGGTACAGGAATTAAAGCCTCAAGATCATGATCACAGGCTCCAATTTGCAAACGAAATGTTAGAGATGTTCACCAGCTTTAATTTCACAATTGTGAAGAAAGGTTATTAGTGCTTTATTTGTCAAATTAATTTGATCTTCACGTAACTCAAGCAACCAATTTATTTTTTCACCAGCTTTACCAACATTTTTTTCTCAGACGACTTCCATCTAAATGTGCAAAATTGCAGTTATTGGAGTAACACTAATCCTAAATTGAAGCAAGCATCAAAAACAAACCTCTGCATTTACCCAAGGTTACGGTATGGGCAGCTTTGTCAGCAAGAGGCATGGCAATTGGTCCATACTTTTTTGAAGATCGCCGAAGAAATGCTGTTTCAGTGAATACAGAGCGGTATATTGCCATACTACAGAACTTTTTTTCATAAGCGCTACAGGGTTTCGATGGTTTTAATCAACGATCGTAGTTTTAGCAAAATGGGGTAATATGTCACACTTCCAACGACTTATTAAATGCTGTTCGCGAAATTTTTGGACAATAAGAGGTGCCAATAACTGGCCACCTCGTAGCCCGGACTTATCCCCATTGGACTTCTTTCTTTGGCGATACCTTAAAAGTACAGTTTTTAACAGCAACCTAGTGTCCCTAGAGGAATTAAAGGAAAATATTCGAGAGGAAATACAAAACATGTCACGAAACACTTGGGATGCATTAAAAATTTCCGCTCCAGGTTGCAGCAGTGTCAAAATAGTCAAAGATCACATATGGATGAGGTAATTTAAAAAAAATTAAATCCCTACGTATGTACTTTAATAATAACTAAAAAGGTTTTATCTCACATAACTAGTTTCTTTTAAATCATCATTTGAAATGTAATCGAACTTTTGGTCCACCCTGTACATCATAACGGATAGGAGAGCAGCAATTTTGTCCATTACCAGCTGTAAAATTACCTCAGCATTGACAACAAGGTTAGTAAAAGGACTCAACAATAGCAGAGGTAACAGAATAGCAAATGGTTTGGCGAGGAAGGCATCCGGACGAACAGTATGTGGACTGAACCCCTCCCTGCCGATCTCCATGCTAGACCCTACTGAAAATTGCAAGAATCAGATACCACAAGGAACGATAGGACAACACATCTGACTGTAGGTTTTCAAAAAACATCATCGCAATGAACACCAAAACGGCCAGATACTGTATGCAAACGTCCAGAGAAAACCTACGGAAAGTTTTAGGGCTCCTAATAGGACACTGCAATTTAAAATCTCACCTGAACAGACTGAGACTACAATCTAGTCCCATCTGCAGAGGGTGTGAAAAGGAAGAGGAAACCGCTGAGCATGTACTTCTAGACAAACTGATGAAAATAGAATTAAGAGGAAATAAAATGAACCTGATTAAAACTTATTAATTGAATAGACCACAAACAACAAAAGTAAACGGTATAGAAAGCCAAAAACTCGCAGCCGAATTCGGAATACTGCAAGGAGGTAACTTACCACCGACATTATATATAATATATACGAACGATCTATTACAGCTTGATCTGATATACGACGACGACACCTGCCAGATATATACTGAAAATAACTATGAGTTGAGCATGTACTTGTAGACTACCCAACCTGCGTGAATCCACAATGGGAGAGGGATATCTAAAAACATCTTAAGGTCCATCTTCCTGCAGTCCTGACATTTGCCAATGCCTTGGTTTGGCTTGACCGTAGCAAGGAATGAGGACTCAGATGAAAGGACGCACAAAGGGCTCACTGGGGCCTACGTGCAGCGGAACCCATCGAATAAATCCAGATTCAGACCATTAGCCTGGGATGGAAACAAGGCCTGAAAATTCCAAATTGAAGTCAGAGGGAAGAAAACAAGAAATAGTGAAAAAAATACAAATAAATCCATTAAACTGTTTCTAATAGTAGTATTAATTAAGGATTTATTTGTATTTTTTCTGCAATAAACAAACCTATTCTATAAAAAAATAACAAATTAGACTTTAGTCTTTATTGTCTTTATTTTAGGATTTTTCTTTAGTCATTAAAATATGCTACATTTTGTCTTTTTGCAGGATATTTTAGATTTAGATTTAAATCATAATTGTGATGTTTTTAAATAAGCAGAGTCGTGTAAATGTATGATTTATTGAACGAACAAGTTGAACAAACAGAAAGAACAAAACGCAGTTGGCGGACGCGCGTTGCTGGTTAGACGTTCGGTTGACTACTTACGTCATTCCGTTTTACGCAGCGTTGCCACGTCTCTTAGAACTAAATCTAGTTACTTTAAACAGCTGTGATTGGCAGTACATTCAAATTCAAAACTTAACAATAATAAGCGTTATAAAGATCATTAATGGCAATAACAAATTGTATATTTAACAAATTAACAACAAACAAGAACTATCCTAACGTAAAGCTAAAAAAGAAAACGATGTTCGTGCAGTTACCATAGTCGAACTATAAAGAAAAATCTTCAAATCTTCTGAATTACAAAAAATCTATCTTCTTCACTATATGTTGGATGCTTGAACCCATAACTTTGTGATACATCTTGAATAAGGAACTTTATCAAATGATAAATAAAACTTACTTTGTTAATACCACACACGGAGTTATTTCGTAACTATAGTTTTAACCTTACGCCATTATCAAACGTTCAGTCGTACTGTACGTTTGATAATGGCGTAAGGTTAAAACTATAGTTACGAAATAAACTCCGTGTGTGATATTAACAAAGTAAGTTTTAAATATCGGATGAAATAAAACACTATTTTCTATGTTTTTTTACCACTGTATATTAATGATTAATATACACTGGTAAAAAAACATAAAACATAGTGTTTTATTTCATCCTATATTTAAAAATGAAATACCACATAGTAACGGTCACCACAATCCTGTTTCTAAAGTAAGTTTTATTTATCATTTGATAAAGTTCCTTCTTCACTCTAAACAAACGAAGAAATGTGATTTTAATAACAATAGTATCACGTAGTAGTAGTTTGTAATCGGATTGTTTAAACATGTTTATCAAACAATGTCAGTTGTAGCTAAACGATTAAATCGTCTGACTAGAAATCAGATAGCCGCTGTGAGTGTAGTTTCAAATCCTACCCACTGCGACACTTACATTTTCTGCTTAAAATTTTAAACCTTTAGTACAAACTTGACTCACTTTCATTTATATAGATTTGCTATCTCCAACAAAAAATTATCATCGGCGCCGTGGCTTAGTTGGTTAAAGCGCCTGTCTAGTAAACAGGAGATCGAGGGTTCGAATCCCTCCGGGGCCTAGAGAATCAACAATTGCCTATTTTTGATCAACAAGTTGTATATTATCTAATCTTGTTAAATATTTGAAAGCCTTACTGTCTATCACATAGAAAGTATTTATTTATACTGGATGTCCCAAAATTAACGCTGCCATTTGTGCAGTCAAATTTTGGCAACCCTGAAAATAAAAACAAATTGACGGCTGAGAGTTTATGGTTAGTAAGAATAAATTGTTACACGATACAACAATATGATTTCATTGTTTGATTGTTGAGGCACTTAAGTGTTGAAAATCCATATTCACTATTTAGATAACAAAACTGTTAGATTTTCAAATTGGTTTTATTGTAAACACTACATATGTTTCGCCACATTGTGGCTTCTACAGGTGAAGAAAATATAGTGTTTACAATAAAACCAATTTGAAAATTAAACAGTTTTGTTATCTAAATATGATTTCATTATTGAACAATATATAAAGGATAATGAAACGGACACAATTTCATCCAAAATATGGTTAGAATAGTGCTTTAAGGTTCATCAACTATGAAGAGATTAATTAAAAAATTTAGGTAGACTAGATCAGCTGGAGTCATAAACATTATAGTCGTCCAAAAATCGGCCGTTTAATCGTCAATATGGAAACAGTGCCTGAGAGTGTTGATGAAAATCCCAGAACATCATTTCGGCGTCGTTTACAAGAATTGCAAATTTCAAAAAGTTACACCACAACTAAAGCCTAATGACCATGTCCAGCAAAAATAATTCGTTGAAAGGATAATTGAACATTAACAAGTGAATTCTAATTTTTCAAGCAGACTCATCCTAAGCGATGAAGTATGAACATTGAAACGCAGGCTCTACCATGAAAATTCTCCCACCCACATGACCTTCATCGTTATACCAATTTCTTTTAATCGCCAAAATTGCCGCGTTTGAGGTTATGGTCGAAAAACAAATGCTGATTTTGGACTGAAGGCATCATTGGACCATACATTTTTGAAAATGAGGCTGGTCATGCAGTGACTGTTACTGGTGCTAGATATCACAACATAATGATACAGTTTTTTTCTGCAAAAATTGAATGATATTGATATAGCCAATATGTGTTTCAACAAGGCGGTGCCACATGCCATACAGCCCGCAAAAAAATTCAATTACTGAATGAGGCATTTTCTAGTCGTATACTATCTCATTTCGGCGATCAGAATTGGCCCCGTCTATGTCAACAAACCTACAACCACCAGTGCATTACAGGAAGAAATTAAACGAAATTCCGCAGAATAGCCATGGAAATTTCGACAAAAGATTGCGTTTATATCAGCAAAGTCGTGAACGCCATTTTATGATTCAATAAAAAAAATGACAATTTAAAGATAAAAAACTGTGTTTTCTATTTAATTCAAATCTTTCGTTAATTTTGGGACACCCATTATAATGGAACTAGTTATATTTAAGTTTTTGTAGTTTGTTTTCTGTTATGAAATATGGTACATTCAATTTCGTTTTTAATTTCTGTCTTCTTTTGCTAAGCTGTAATGGAATAACTTTAATCACTCTCTTTGATTGTCTATAAATTATTGTGACTCTTCTCTATCTTTTGCTTTTTCTTCCGCTTGTTCCAGATTATCCTTATTTTTTAGTACTTCCTTTATTACTTTTTATTGGTAAAAATATTTTTAACTTTTGCTTTTGTGCCCCTTTTTGTCTAGTAGTGTCTATTTAATCCTAATTATTAATACGACTTTCATCATCCATCATTCCTGATCTTTTATATTTTTTATATTGCTCTTTTCACTCTTCTCATATGTTTTGTTTCGTTTTCTTTCTTATTTTTTATTATCTCTAACTCGCACCTGAATCTTAGAATAGGCCTTAATTTGCCCTATATGTTTTTACTTTCGTTTCTTACTTTTTACTTGATAAAAAATACAGTAGCTTATTTATATTGTTTTCAATCCTATTACCTGTTTCTATCTTTTATTTCTCTCTACATAATTCAAGTACCTCCTAATTATTGTATAATACATTATGTAGGAGAAGTGTTAAAAAATATAAGAGAAAATTACTGGGATTTTCGAAAAAGATTTGGAAGGTTAGAAGAGTTTTTCGCCCAAGTCATTACTGTAGGTAGTATATTTCAACTAGACATTGACGCACACCAAATATTTAACAAAATTCATCTACTCGCTAGTAACTAAGAAGTTTATTGAGGTCTTGTTGAGAATAAGACTTCAATAAAGGCGCTTATCAATTCATACAGCGAAAGTCAAGGAGCTACTTAATCAAAAATTATTCTATGGGTTAGATCAACTGAAGCGGATATAATGAGCAGCTTGCTAAAAGTCAACACACCAATATAGAAATATTTTAGTATGCAATTACAATTAAGTAAAATTCGATATGGAAATACTACAGATTGTTATTTCTTTCAAACGCAGAATATAAAGGCGCCTTATGCAGAATTCAGAATGTACGACTCATTGAGGGATTAAATATATTTAAAGGAGGAAATGTATTCAATTATTAAAAATGTCTACCAATCTGAACGCACGAGGTCCAAAAAGGAAACATAAAACCGTAGCAATACAACAGGAAAGTCAACATTAACCGTTACAAGTTTTAAGTTGTAAGCAAAATTAATAGTGAAAATTCGGTTTTTGATAATTGATACAATAAAATAAGCTTGATGTTTTAATCGACATAAACTGCACATTTTCCATAAAAATTTACTCTTTTAAATTTTTAATAAATATAATTTAATATACATTACCATTTTGTAACGTAACGGCTGCAAATATCTTTACGAATATTATTGATATTAATATCTTTTATTGGAACAGGAAATGTCAGAATACTTTCCAAAAATTAAAGAATGTACTTAACGCCGCAAGTTACCACCAAACCGATGCAACAAATGTAGAGCTTGGGGCTGCATGATTACAAATCCAGAACAAACATACCACTTAGTAACGGTCGTAACCAAACTTATGAATATATTATAGACATATCGATTAATCTTAACCAAAAATTGGTCATTGCACGGCAAAATTTGTACGATAAAATGACATGGTGTATTATAGCCATGAATCAATTATCATGGAACAATCAATTGGCCAGGGTCGTTTATTTCAAAAAACAGCTGTTCGCACAAACGCGGGATACCTGCTGTCTACGGTTCGGGCCCCAACAAGAAGATGATTAAATAAAGATTACGCCGGGTGATCCCCAGATTGTTAATCAATATTATTTTCCTCTCTGACAGAGTAATTACCAAAACCAACAATAGGGGTGTACAAATTACACACTCTGTGTTTAAGCTATCTGCACTTAAGCTGACCATAACTTCAGGTTATGTGAGATAATGGATCACCTTAAACACACACACACACACAAACGCATACATTCGAAAAAAGCAGCTGAATCAAGTCCACAGTAGTACTTAAGTTCTGATTGTGGTTCCTCATCTCATTTGCATTATTCGATAATAGTAAATTATAGGTAACGTTTCTATTTATGTTGAGACGAAAAATATAAAAAAATCTATATTCATTTCATAATTATAAGAAATTAAGTACGACTTACATACATCTTTATTAGACGATATATATATACAATATATAAAAAATTTCGTTAAGTGGCTATCGACTTAGTCCGAATTTGTCTTAATATGTCTTGTCAGTAATGTGATAAAATAAATTCAAATGTTGTGATTGAGTAAGGTTTTGAATTTTTGACTTTGGTTCGGGTTTCTGGATAAGCATAATAAGGGGATGATATATCCGTTTAAGGGATTTTTGGAAAATGTTTCAAGGTATAGAAGGCGATCATTGATAATGATAGAAGCGGTAGAATCATATGGGAGTTGGTTAGAAGGATTATATAGATGATGGGTCGGCGAATTTTTGATAAAGTTCTTAGGGAAGATTGCTCGCTAACTTGGATCTTATGGATAGTGGGGTTGCAGGAGTTGGAGAAAAGGACATTACCATAGTCAAATAGGGAGTGGCAAATGATTTTGAATATTTTACGAATGATTTTTTAGATATGGCGTTAGGTTTATAAATAGTTTTTCCTCAGTGAATTATATTTTTCTAGTGTTTAATAGTTGAATAGATGAAGTTAATGAAGTTTGTTATATATGTTGGAGGCTTCTACTTCATTATAAAATTTTGTAAATTAAATGAAACTATATAAAATTGTATAATTTGAAAGCTTTTTTATTGTGACTAGTTTCAAGAAATTTACCTTGTATGTATGTATCAAACACATATGTGTTTGATATTGACAAGCTAAATTTGTCGAAACTAGTCACAATAAAAATGTTTTCAAGTTATACAAACAAACTTGTGTATCAACCTCATCAATTCAATATTTCAATTAGAATTCAGTTCCAATAATTACCTTAAATATAAAATATTTCAATTCACGATAAAATTACTTATTCATTGTTTAATATACATATTCCTAATATATATTAAATAATATGTTTTTTACATTTTTAATATACGAAAGTAAAAATGTATGGTTTCATTTCTAATGAATCAATTACGGAAAATTAAAGAAATACCAGATACGTCCGTTACAAATTTTACGACACCAATTTAATCTAATTATTTTTATTCCAAATTATAATTTCATTTCTGTGGAAGCTCGTAAAAATTCGGACAACACCTTTCGTCTAGCCGCGGCGCGTCTTCTCGTACCATCATTAATTTCTCATTGGGGCACAACTGTCGTCGGGTACCGGAGACCCACCGTTCCAAATTCACAACACCATAAATTATAATTTATTTGTTTTCGGGGCCATAAAAAATGCTTTCCCCAAATTAACACGAACATGGCACGGCCAGTTTTCATGGTTAAAGGTTAAATTATTTGGGGGCGTAATGAGCTGTCAATGGGGGCCCGTGTTTAATCTGCTCCCCGCAGAGTTATTATTTTTTTTTGCCGTGGTCGCGACGTCTCAGGTATAAGAAATCTATTTGGGACGGATGGATCAATTGTTCGGAGGAAGCGAACAACGGAAAACTATTAAAAATTTGCAATTATAATAGTACGTCCATTTTTACAACACCCTTATTTTTGAATTTATAATTTAATGGACTGGTAGGAAGGTACACACAGAAGCTCTTTTGACTATCTCTCGTACACGCGCTTTATGTCAAAATAACAAGTTTGCAATATATTAGCGATTAAATGTTGAACAGTCTAATATAATATGTTTTATACATTTTTTATATACATTAATTCTAATGTAATATTTTACGTAACATCAAAACGGGAATTGTCGTAATTGCTTTTCTGATATTTTGGTTAAAGGAGTTAACTATGAAAAACTTTGTTTTTAATGAGACCGTATAAATAGACAGATCAAGGAATATGGGAGGCCGTTAAATGTTGACTTTCAGCTACCAACTGTTTGACTTTTATCCATTATTTTATAACCAGGATGTTCAATAATTTGTAGTTGTTTTTAAGCATGCCAAGAGGTATCCTTGATGTGCTAGCTTTCTAAATCTTTTGCTTTCAACAGTACAGCTTTATATACTTGGTTATCAAACTCTTTAGTTTTCGCTAGTTTATAATAATTTAATCACCATTTCTTTTTCATATTTTGACATACTAAATTTACTCAAAAACTACTTCAAATTTAAAAATTAATTAAAAATCAGAAACTAATAATAATTTAACATGATGATGACAAGATCGCCCGAACAAAGAAAAATTGAAAAAGAAAAAAATATCAAAAGAAAAACAACAATATACATAAATAAGGGTAAATTTAGAAGAAGAGACAAACAACATGGAGGAAATAAAAAGATTGTTGAAAGATATGATAAATGAAGAGAGAAATGAATTAAAAACGAGATACAAGATATGAGAAAAGAAATAAAAAAAGAGAAAAAGTGTGAAAAAGAAAAATCACTAAACGCAATAGTACAAGATCTGGAGAACAGGATCTAAGAAATTGAAAAAGACAGGGGCATAAAAAGAAAATTAGAAGAATTCATATACAATGAGATAAAAATAGAAACCAAAATACAAGATGCATATGAAATAAATATAGAAAAAGCCACAGAAATGATCATCGCAAGACAATGTCATGGGAAATAAATACAAAAATAATGACAACGAAAAACGTCCTAAAAGGTAAAAAAATATACATAGACAACGATTAAACAAGGAGTGAACTGATGATACAAAGATAAGAACAATAAGAAGTATCACAAGAGAACAAATAAATAAGAGTAATAGAGTTAAAAGGGGATATCAAAAGATTACAATCAACGAGAAGGAATATAAATGGAACAAAAGAGAGGAAGGAGTGACTATGATTGATAAAGGACAAAATAGGCAAACAAAAAACTAATAAGAAAAAACTAAAAATAAAAAGGCAAATGAAAACAAAACGGGGACAAGAATATGGAAACAACATCTAAGTCGGAAAAACAAAAAGGGACAAGAAGGATAGAAGATAATCAATTTTTTTATATTTTTCATATTTCATATTTAACAAAAGTCTGGCGGGAAAAGAAGTAACTGGTAGATGAAATGAAAAAAACAAAAAATAGAAATATTGGAAATAACGGAAACAAAAAAGGGAAAAGGAATACAAAGAATACATGGAGGTTACTGGTTTATATGGTCGGGGGTAGAGTCGGGGGTAGAACACTAAAAGAGCAAGAAAAGGAGTGGGAATTATAGTAGCACCAGTAAGAATATAAGACTTAACAAAGGAAAAACTTATCAAGGAAAGAGTAATGACTATCGAAATGAAACTAATAGAAAACGAGACGTGGACATACGGGGTAAATGAAGATGCAAAGAAAAAGGATAAGGATTTATTCTACGAGAACATACAAATAGAAATAGATGAGAATACAGAAAATATAATGATTTTGGGAGATTTAAATGGAAGAGAGAGATTTAAATGGACGAGAACACAGCCATCCTGAAACGAGAGATCAGTGAACGTAACAGCAAAAATATAAACAGACATAGGGAGTGACCACCACTTACTAAGAATGGACATGAGATGGAGAGATAAAAAGTGTATAAAGAGTGTATAAACTAAACCAAGAGTCACTTCAAAGGAAATTTAAAGAAAAAGAAAAACGAAATATCATAGAAGGGAAATGGGAGACATTCAAAAGAATTATACTAGAAGCAGTGCTGTAGAATAACAAAAATCGGAAACACAGAAGTAAATAGAACCCAATTGTGAACAGAAGACATAAAGAGTTAAATGTAAAAAATACCTACAAACTAAAAGAAATAATAGACTACGAAGAATACAGCTGAAAAATTAAAAAAGCAAAACAATAATCATGGATAAAGTTTGGAAAATCTATGAATGAGAACTACAGAGAAAATCAAAAACTATTTTATAGAACAATAAAGCAACTCAAGCAGAAAAAGAACACAATATGATGAACATTAAAGACAAGCACAGAAACATAATCACAAACGGAAACAAAATTATGGAAAGATGGCAACAATAATTCGAAGATCTGACTGAAGAAGAAACATAAGAGAATGAGATACATGAAACAGAAAAAGAGGCACAAGAAAAGACAATTATGGCAACCATAGAGAAAATAAAAAAGGAAGAAGTTAAGGAAGCAATTAAAAAATTTAAAAAAACGAAACTTACAGCAGAAATAATAAAATACATGGTTGACAGGGATTAATGAACGAAATAGTAGAAAAAGGAAAAACCCCAAAATAATGGAACATGTGAATAATACTTCCAATATAAAAGAAAGGAGATATTAATAGTAACAATTAATGTCATGCATGTGTTATTATTCTTACTAGTAATATTTATTATTATTATTATTTTATTTATTATTATCACATCCATTCACAATTTCGTTTTATTTAAATTTCTAGTAATTTCCTTTAACTTTATTAACAATATTCTAACTTAATTGGAAGAATTTCCTGGGAATAAAAATAGTAGCAAATAATGTCATGCAAATCCCATTTAATATTTTTACTTATAATATTTCTTTATTATTATTATATTTGTTTTTCTTTGTTATTATCGCATCCATTCACGATTTTGTTTTATTTAAATTTTTATTAATTCTCTTTTATTTTATTAACTCATTTTAATTATATTTGCATTTTTTTATTTTTCTAGAGCGGGTACTTGGTTAGCTTTTTTGCGGTATAATAAATACGTAATTATTGTTTATTTAATATTGCTTACAATAAATTACAATTAATGTATAATATTTCAGTGTGTCATTTAAACGTGCGATCTCTTAGTCATAATTTTGTAAACTTTAAAGCTCATTTACTCTCGTTAAATTATAATGTGTTTGCTATTTCAGAAACTTGACTTACATCCAATATGGGCAATTCACATTTTATATCACGGGATATAGTTTTGTTCGTAGAGATAGGGCTGCCAGTCGAGGGGGTGGGGTTGCTTTATATATAAGAAACAATGTAAAATATGAAGTCGTTGCAACACCTGTAAGTAACCTTGAACAAATCTGAGTAAAATGTAGGATGACAAAAACACCTGTTCCATGGCTTACTGATACTTTAAAAGAAATAATGATACATCGTGATAATGCTTACAGCAAGTCAAAACATAACACGATTTTAATCTATATAAACAGTGGCGTAATACAGTTAACGCAGCTATAATAAGGGAAAAAGCGTATTTAGGGCCTATCAGTATATTACCGGTTGTATCAAAAGTATTAGAGCGTATGCTCAGGTAAACGTTGGTGTCCCTCAGGGATCAATATTGGGCACGATTTTATTTTCCATTTATACGTCATCCCTCGCAGATATATTAGATGATTGCACTGCAAATTTATATGCGGACGATACACAATTATTATATTATTTTAAACCTGATGACACTGTGTTAGCTGCTAAAAACATCTCTTCAGATTAATCAAAATTAGTGAATCTCTCCCGTGAGCACTCTCTATCTATCAATATCAACAAGACTTCAATAATGTTATTTGGTCCTCATAGCCAACTAGAATCGAAAAGACTGCTCGAAATTAAAATTGATGACAATATTTTGCCCTTTGTGGACAAGGTTCGAAATTTAGGTCTAATAATTGACACAAATTTACGTTTCAAGTCTCACATTAATAAGTGTATTGCTCGATCTTTTCAAAGTTTAAAAATGATTTAATCGAATAGACACTATTTATCGATTAAAACAAAACGGATGCTTTGCGACACACTTGTGCTGAGTCATTTTAATTTTGCAGACGTTTTTTATAATACTTGTTTAGATCAAATCACAATAAATCGTATTAAGCGAGTAAAAAAAACACATTTCCAGCAAACTAACTGACTTAAATTGGTTAAATATGTATAATCGCCGCATTTTACATTGTTGCACTCTCTATTATAAAATAATACAATCTCCTACGCCCCCTATCTCTATAACTGAGGAGTGTTCCGATCTGGTGTGCACAATATCAATGTGAGATTTAGAGGCATTATCTCACCACCGTATCACAAATCTGCTATATTTGAGGGTTCATTTTCTTGCACAATATATATAAAATGTATAACAAAATACCAATGCATCTAAAAAATCTTACATTGATTAATTTTAAAAATGAACAAGCATACCAAGCAAGATACTAACAAGAATATTAGAAACAAGGACGAGGGACCAATTAGAAGAAAAATAGAGGATAATCAGTGTTGATTTAGAAGAGGGAGAAGTACTCGGGATTAGATATTTATAATAAGACAAATAAGCGAGAAACTAATAAAAAAAAGAACAGAGAAATACACATATGCTTCGTAGATTTAGGAAAGGCATTTGACAGGATAAAAAGAGAGGACATATGAAAGGAACTGGAAGACAGAAGAACGTAAAAGACAATGATAAATCTGTTAAAAAAACATGTATAGAGAGGACAAACATATAGTGAGAATGAACAACGAAGAATCAACATCATTCAAAACAAAGAACAAGGACGCGTGCTGAGTCCACTGCTATTTACAATAGTACTAAACAAAGCGATGAAAGAAGCAAAAAAAAGATGTAAACATTAAAAACAGTGGAGGACCTGCAATACAATATGGAAATATTATATAATGAATTATCAAAAGTCATCATGAAAATAAACCTTGACAGAACGAAGACTATGATAATAGCACAGGAGGAGAAAAAGAACGAAATAAAGATATAAGGAAAGAAGATAGAATAAGTTAAACACTACAGATACCTAGGAACAATAATTGAGAACAACGGGAAAATAGGATAAAATAGGCAATGGAAATGAGGTTCCTCAGAGGAATAGAAAATAAAACCAATTAATAAATTAACAAAGGATAGAAAGAAATACTAAAAAACTAAATTAATGGAAAGAAGAAAATAAATAGAATTGTAAATGTATGTAACGTCCTAGACCGAAAGGTAGAAGGATTGATGATTAAATGAAATAAAATAAATTAAAACATTGTTTCAAGGGTGATGAAAAGTAACGATAAAACTTTAACTTTAAAAGTTATAAATAATAATCTTTCTCGATAAACTTCATGGTTTTTGAGAAAATGCAGGCAAATGTCTATGATGGTATGATCATCATTTATTACCATATATTGTCTGAGCGTTGTACTAATTCCCTTTTTGGGTAAATAACCACCGAATAATTATGGGGAACTATCAACAGCGACAATATCTTCAACTGCGCTACGATGATGAGATCCAAAATAAATCAAAACCGGTCGGTGGGAACAATAATTTGCTTAGATCACCATTTTTTCTTAATATTGAAAATTGAAAAGTTATTTCTAAAATATTTCTCCACTACATATTAAACATTAATTAATATTGATTTAATACAACTTGAATACGCCATTAGCCAAAGAATTTAAAAATCAGTTAAGTAATTAACTTCCAGTTTAATATTTAAGCCTCTGTGAGCCGAATTTTTGTTTTAAATACTAAAAATAAAGAAACAAAAAATCAGCAATCATAAACCTATATGAAAAACATATTTTATTGTAAAATATTAACTATGTAACAACCGCCTATAATGTTTGCACTCCTGCATATAAAAACTTAAACGTGAAATTCCATAAATCAGTTTGCGCTTGGTGTTAAACATAAATGTACACTACGTTTGGAACATTTAATTTTCCTTTACATCCAGGCTTTTTGCAGAATCCTCTCTAGTCCGGAAATATAGCCAATGTACCACTTCATTTTTTTTGGTCTTCTTTTTCTTTTATCTTGCAATTGATATTCTACGCCATTAAAAGCAGGACGCCGTCTTTTCTTTCTTTGTGCTCCTGACATAAACAAGATGCAACGTCAGTTTCAAATTTCAATAAACTATACTGACGCCCATGGCTTACAAAAAGCGATGAGCAATTTCGCTTATATTAGAGCCAAACATTGACAACCGTTAAATCTTCACCTATTAGATTTAATATAATGCGGTAATACCACTTCCTTGATAGATTTTTAATTCGATATAACGCTCTCAACGAATCA
Organism: Ontholestes murinus; assembly: GCA_963969525.1. Lineage (NCBI taxonomy): Eukaryota > Metazoa > Arthropoda > Insecta > Coleoptera > Staphylinidae > Ontholestes > Ontholestes murinus. The sequence continues at coordinate 30,541,771 of OZ018390.1, forward strand.
ACGAAATCTACTCCACTTATGTGTCAGTTGTATTGTTTCAATAAATTTAGTCGTTGTACCTCAAGCATTCTTTTTTTTGTTCCATCTTTCCACTACGTCTACTGGTTCAACTTCCCAAAATGTGCTCATCAAATGAACCGCTTCGCCGCATTTATGGTGACATTGTCAATAGATGTAAAAAGTATATCATAACTTCCTCTGTTCATAGTTTTCATGACTTTATCGAAAACTGACAGTTTTTTTTTCCTAATTTTTTCAATTCGATTAGTAAAGGAACCGTCAAACACGAATTGTCGAAAGAAATATTGTAAATAATTGCTTTATATACCTTCTTTTTTAGGATTTTTAGACATGTACTGTTTAGAATGTGTTCTTCTTTAAGTTTTTAAATAATATAAACTCGTCAACACACACATATTCAGACATCAGTCCCCCCTATCCCCACTCCTCTACAACATCTTTGTGCATAACATATACAACCCTAATCCCAATTACTTTAATCCGTCTGCATATTGTCTTCTGTTTGCTGATGATACAGCACTTATTGCACATAGCAATACAATCCCTAAAGCCCTCAGTACACTACAAAGGCTGATCGACACTCTACAACACTTGTTTGCCAAATGGAGAATAACCATCAATCGCAATAAATCCCATCTTTTCATTCCCTTCCATCGTGCATCCACATCTCCATTTGGCATTAACATAAATAATTCATATATTACACCATCCGCAACCTGCAAGTATCTTGGAATTACCTTTGATCCTAAACTGTCCTTCAAACACCATTCCCAAACTCTTAAGACGAAAATTAAAAACAGAGCTCGACATTTCAGACACCTTACATTTAAGAACCAAGGAATTTCCACAGAAACAGCAGTAAATATATACAAAATGATATGTCAATTTCTGTTAGACTATGCAGCAATCCTTTTCTTAAATAATTTTTCAGAACAAGAGGGCCCCTCCTGTTCTAAGAAACTTGCAGGTGTGTAAACGATCGGCCTTGCGAACCTTAACTAAACTAAGGCATCACAATAACTCTCTACACAATGCTTCCAACACACTGCTGTATCTAAAAAGCCAAGTAATTCCCATTGAAAACCACCTGGAACACCTTGCTACAAAATTTGCCACTATGTAACAAATAATAAATAAAGATGTTTGTCTCTCTCAGACAACAGAATGCGATTAAAAATTTTCACCATCCCTGTCTCTCCTAACCACTCTAAGCTGGCCATATGGACTTGTTTCCGAGGCAATTTTTTTTTTTTTACAATTTATCTAGAATAGTTCTTATTCTTTGTAAACTGTCTGTCATCTCTGCATTGCTGTAAATTTGTCTGTAAATTTCTACTAAAATGTATTTTTTATTTTATTTCTTTCCATTACCTACGACTCATAGTATCAGCAACAGCAGATACTATTGTCTCTGAATTCCAACACATTACAGTTCTTAGTAAATCCGTAAATGGACATTAAAAGCAGCAGCCAAAGAATTGTTCGATTTCATTCACCGAAACAGCAATGAGTTTTGCTAGACCACATTGCATTATATACATATTAGTATAGTCAACTATTTGCTCATAATTTTGTAAAATAGTTTTCGAAAATAGGTCCCAGGGAAATGGGGTGCTTCAGGGTCAATAGAGCCATCTCCTTTCCATGGGCGATAACAACTAATATTATTCGTCTGGGGTAGTGGTTGCCACACAATTCTTTGTGATCCTGCATCTTCCTCGTCCGGTGAAGATTGAGTACTACATTCTTCCTCACTGTCAATGACATTTACCCGTCGTCGGGGAAATACTATTATATTTTCATCGGATTCGGAATCTAAGAAATAATTAAGGGATCTATTACCGCCATTCTAATACTAATTCCTCTTTTGTTTCTATCTGATCTTGTATTCATATTTTAGGTGAATGTTGTATAAATCTGAAAACAGCTGTTATAATAGGCCACTGATGATATGACAGCGGGAGAACGAAGAATACAACGAGAAATTAGAAACATTGCGAGGGAACAAAGGGAAAAAGGCAACAAAATAAGGGTTAGATATCAAAAAAATTATATTAAAAGAAAAGGAATACATGTGGAATCACATAGAAAGTGGGCTACTAGAGAATGGACAAAGTAAGCCGACAAAAAAATAATATTACAAGCGGAAAAAAAAAAGGAAAACACAATAAAAACAAGAAATATGGAAATAAGTAAGGAACAACTATTAATAAACAAAGAAGATAAAAAAATAACCGTTACAAATCAATAAATACAATGGAAGTGAAAACAAAAAACAAGGATGGGCACAAAAATCAGCACTAGATCTTAAATACACAAAGAATAGAAAATAAAACAAGAACATGGAGGGTGGGAACCTGGAACATTAGGAGCTTGAAAAGGTATACATGGACATACTAGACATATCGGAAAGAAAGAAGACAGGAAGCAAAACAGAGGGAAAGAAAGAGTTTGCATTATAAAACAACAAAACTGGAAATATGTACGAAACTGGATTAAAATTTTTGAAAGAATACTAAAGATAGAGATGCAAATCAACAAGCAAACAGAAATAACGTTTATAGTTGTATACGGACCAAATGAAGACGAAACAACTAAAAGTAAAGACGCCTTTCGGGTACAATTAACAGAGCCAGCAGAGGAATGCAAGGGACGATTGATTATCCCAAGAGATATTAACGGACGGGTAGGGAAAAAGGACGGCGAATAAGGAGAAACAATTAGAAAACAAGGAGAAATTATTAGAAATAACAATGGAACGAGGCTGATATATTTCTGCATAACAAATAATTTGATAATAACAAATGCGTTCACAAGTATACAAGAGAAATCAAAAGTAGAGGAGAACTATCAATAATAGATTATGGAATTATAAATAGGAGTGCTAGAAAAGAAGTAAAAGATACAAGAGTGAGAAGAGTAGAGGAAATTTACTCAAACCATTTCCTAGTGCTACCATAGGTAGAAATCATAGCAATAAAAAAGAAGTAGGAAGGAAAAACATTAAAACAAAAGAAAAAAGAAAAAGGTATAAACTAAATGAAGAATGATATGCTAGGATCTACAATGAAAAAACTGAGTTCGAAATGTCTAAACTTAAACAAACTAAAAATAATGTATCAATGGAAAAAAAACCATGGGATACCATAAAGGAAATAATCATTAAAGTAGCAAAGGATGTTTGTGGAACAATTAAAATAAACAGATCAAGGAAACAAAGAAGATGGTGGAGTGAAGAAATAAAAGCAGAAGTAAAATTGAGAAAGAGGGAATGGAGAATATACGTGAGAAACAGAAACAATGAAACTATATTATATACAAGTCGAAAAGAATAAAAGTCAGAAAATGGTAGAAAAATAAAAACAAAATTCATTGGAAGAGGTTGGAACAAAATGTAACAGTATAGACACGGAAACCAAAAATTATTTACAAGGTATTGAAAACACTTACAAGAAAGAAGCAATACAAAACACATAAAAGATAAGAAGGGAAAGATACTAGAAGAATAACAAGATATAATGTCACGATGGAAACAATACTTCGAGTACACATTAAAAATGGAACAACTACATAATGATCAAGAAACAGAAGATAATGAAGAGGGAAATACATAAAGGAAGATGTTAAAAAGCTAACAAGAGGTAAAGTAGCAGGTAATGATAGAATATTGAATAACAGAAATGTTGAATAACTTAGAAAGAAATGATGATGATGAAAATGAGTAGAAGTATTTACAAAATTATACAACAAAGTTTAGAAAGAAAACAGGAAATACAGGGTGGACCAAAAGTCCGTTTAAATTTGAATCGGTAGCTGCGACGAGCAGCGTCGGCGGGGTGGGGCGGAGTGGTTACGACGCGCAAAAGCGGCCATTGGGAATTCAGTACTATGGCGTCGTTCAGCGATAAACAACGTGCGTTCTGTGAACGAGAGTACTACCGCAACAACGATTCTTATACTCTAGCGCAACGAAAATTTTGCGCTCATTACAACATACGGCGTAAAACTGAAGCTTCATCGATTCCATTGATTCAAAAATGGGTACAGAAGTTCGAGGAGACAGGTCCAACAATGAAACAACCACGATCCGGCCGACCTAGAACATCAAGAGATCCCGAAAAAGTCGAGCGTGTAAGAGCGTCTATTCGTGAAAATCATGGACTCTCTACTCGGAAGCGCACTAACGCCTTAGGTGTGCCCAGAACATCTTTGATTCGTATTCTTCACAAAGATTTATATTTACATCCGTATAAAATCCAAATGGTACAGGAATTAAAGCCTCAAGATCATGCTCACAGGCTCCAATTTGCAAACGAAATGTTAGAGAGGTTCACCAGCTTTACCAACATGTTTTTCTCAGACGAAGCACACTTTCATCTAAATGGGCATGTGAATAGGCAAAATTGCAGATACTGGAATGACACTAATCCTACATTGAAGCATCAAAAACCTCTGCATTCACCCAAGGTTACTGTATGGGCAGCGTTGTCAGCGAGAGGCATTATTGGTCCATACTTTTTTGAAGATCGCCGAAGAAATGCTGTTACAGTAAATACAGAGCGGTATATTGCCATGCTACAGAACTTTTCACCAGTGCTACAGGATTTCGATGGTTTTAATCAACGATCGTGGTTTCAGTAAGATGAAGCAACATGCCACACTTCCAATGACTCATTAAGTGCTGTTCGCGAATTTTTTTGACAAAAAGTGATATCCAAAAGAGGTGCCATTAACTGGCCACCTCGTAGCCCGGACTTATCCCCACTGGACTTCTTTCTTTGGGGATACCTTAAAAGTAAAGTTTTCAACAGCAACCCAGTGTCCCTAGAGGAATTAAAGAAACATATTCGAGAGGAAATGCAAAACATTTCACGAAACACTTGTGAGGCTGTCATTGAAAATTTCCGCTCCAGTTTGCAGCAGTATCAAAATAGTCAAGGATCACATATGGATAATTTTTTTAAAATAAAATCCGCATTTGTGTACTTTATTAATAAATAGAAAGTTTTTATCTCACTTAACTAGTTTCTTTTAAATCATCATTTGAAATGTAAACGAACTTTTGGTCCACCCTGTATTAGGAATTGGGTATAATACTGCCTTTACATAAGAAAGGAAATAATATAAAAAATTGCAGAGGGAATACTCTGATAAGTGTGGTAGCAAAAGTGTATGGAAGGATACTATAAAAGAGACTAAAAGTAATCACTGAATAACAACTAGAAGAACCCCAATGTGGATTTAGGAAGGGATGAGGAGTACAAGACCACATATTCACTATAATACAAATAATAGAGAAGAACAAAAATAATGGTGTATTAGTAGTTTTAGTGGACTTTTGAAAAGATGAGGAGTAAACGGAGAACTAATGGAAAACATAATAAGCATGTACAAAGTAACAAGAAATGTAGTTAGAACGGGCAACATACAATCTGAGGAATTTGAGACCAAAGATGGCTTAAGGCAAGGGAGAGTTTTGAGCCGAACTCTTTTCAACGTCGTTTTAGATGATATACTTAAAGAAACGAGAGAAAAAATAAAGAAAATATGAATTGGATACAAAAATATGAACATAATATCAATTTCAGAATGCGCCTTCGCAGATGATTTAATAATAATGGCAAGAAATGAGTAGAAACTACAATATAATATAGGAATATGGGAAAGGCATTACAGAAAGAAACCTAAAAATATACATAGATAAAACAAAAGTAATGGCAATAGGGAAAGATAAGAGAGAGGTGGCTGCAAAACTAAATGGAAGAGAGTAGAATCTGAATTTTCAACTTGCAGTCCTATAAGCCACATCTTGTAGTACGACTAACGCATTGTTTGGAGTGATCTAGATGGCGACTGCAAGATTAGTCGACAAATTCCTACCGCTTCTTGGTATTGTGATTTCCACTGAGTAGAATACACAACATATCGTTGTTTACATTATTTCCTGAGTTTTCTATAAATACAAAAATACGTAATTTATTTCACTTATGTTTATGACAAATATATTATAGTTGTATGCTTAAAAAATATTGCATTTCTTAAGGTAATAATTAAATATTTACAAAACTCTGTTAATTTCCCATAAAATATCAGTAATCAATTGAAATTAGTAACAATAATATAATACAACCAACAACTCAAAAACTTTAATAATTCCCACAATTTTTAAATTATAATATATAATGCCGTAATATATCTATTATATGGATTGAAACCAGACATTTCTTCAATTAACGGATGTTTAGTAGAGAGCGCCTAGTGCGCATCGTTCGATCGAAATTATTTCTCCTCTAGAAAAAGGTATAATCATCTTCACCTATTTTTTTATAATGGCATAGGTACACCTATCTTATCTCGTTGTTTGTTTTAGTTATTATAGGTTCCCCTGTCCATTTAATGGGTCGAGCGTGTGTGTTTACGCCATACATCATACCACCATTATCATATCGATACGTAACATCATTATTAAGGCCAGAATTTGAGAATATCTACGCATAGTATAAAAATTAATTACTTGGCGTGATTGGTTGTTTAACCATACGGTATAAAAGTTAATTTGTTCGCATAGGTTGAGTTGTTCTTTGCGCATTTATGTTGTGCAAGATAACAACAAAGTATCTACCTCATTCAAAATGTAACACAAAGTAATGGGATCTAATATCAATCACATTTAATGTGGCTAGTTTGGTTAGAATTAAAATCTATTTATGACACTTTGAGGTACATATAGATATAAATGTTATTTCTTCATTGCAGTCAGAAAAAATAATAGAAGATATTATATATAAATATTTAAGCATAAAATCAATTTCAAATAAATTTTAAAATAACATTTTTCAGAGGTGTCGGCAAAATTACTTCTTGGTATTATGAGTGTAAAGAAATAACCATATACATAGTAATCAGGCCACCAACGTTGTTAATATGAAGTCTCCATTTAGAACCCTAAATTATAACGTCAGCTGAGGACTACTAATGGAGATATAAATAGCCATAACCTGTCGTCAAATTTTGCACAAAACGAGACTGTTGCGGTTAATAATTTCAAAATATTTATGCAATAGTCCTCTCTACTCGGCCCATAGAAAAAAAAATGGTATACCGATAAATCTTCATGAACCACGAGACACCAATTTACCAGCTCACGTCCCTTAATATATATCTTAATCCCATGGGTAGGTAGGCACTAGGCAGGTATATATCAATATTTGAATCCGTGGACCCCCCAGATACACACAGAGAGAGAAAGAGCGGAACGCGTAACCCATTATTATTTAGGTCCGGCCCCCTCCGTGAGCACCTTGTTAGCGAAATCATCACCGGCCTGGGGCCCCCCTGGACCCCATACATTCTCTTCACGTACGGAACGGCCCGAATTCTATCCCCCATTCAGTTTTCGAGTTTTGCTCGAAATGAGGAAAAATTATCCGGTGATTATTGAAACGTGCAAGCTGTGGTTTTTGTTTATGGAATAATTAATTACTCCTTGTAAAGCTTGGCGTTTTCCTGCTTTCTAGGTAATCGATTTTTTTATGGTGCCCCCCGGGACGTATCGGGCGCCTGTTTCTTTCGCCTCGAGGTAGGTGCTATCTTCCTCGCGAAGAAAGTTAATTGAATATTATTTACCCCGACCAACTACGATTGCATCAGCCAATTGTGCAGTACGTTGATAGATATCCTAGTTATTTTATAGAATTAAATTCCCAACGTCCTGTAAGTTTTTTTTGTTCTTGCTGAGACCGCAGAATTCGAGCTTTATAAGATCGTGATGATGTCATTGTCTAGACAACCATGACGGATAAATGGCTCTCAGATAGTGTTGTAATAATTAATAATTATTTATGGTTGGTGGTATTTTAGATGCCCTGGTTATATATTTATTTTTTAGTGTTTATTGTTTTATTCCACCTTTCCAACACAGATTCATTTCTGAAAGAAAATAGTAATGTTTAGTTGTAAAATTATATTTGTTAAAATTATTTATTTTCAGTTCTAAATACTTTATAACATAATTCATTGAGTAAAATAAAAAAAAGTTTATAATTTTATTTTATTGCATCTCTTGTGGTAAGCACACAGTTATATTATGTTTATTCATTTTTATGTTTATGTCTATTAATCTTTAGCTTTCTTTCCAAAAAAATTAATACATATGAATATACACAAATATAAAACAAACCGTACAAAAATTTTGGTTTGCAAAATGAAGAATATAAATTAAAATCGATCATCACAAATCCCAGCTACAAATTTCCTATCAGTGTTACCATTCTTAACATAACTTTCTAATTTCCCATACCACCATTTCCTCTTCTTTTATAAAATACCTGAACATCCCCATAGCTCAAACACTGAATTTTAAAAACCACACAGCTTTGGACAAAACACAAATTTCAACCAGAACAAAACTTTTTAAAAGCTTAACTTGACAAAAGTAACCTGGCGGCTACAATAGATAATCCTTTGTTAATTATTAATTGTGTTAATTGCTAAAAAATATATTTAATTATTATTGCATCATTTCCTATGTATTTGCTAAAACTGTATTTTCATCCGCAATAACACCAGATTACACTTTGCTTAGGTATCATTCCATATCATTATAAATAGGACCACAAGCCACGAGCGCACAGATTATTGTTAGTTATTATTGTAATTATAGTCGTCGTTATAAGTAATGTAATCTTAAAATAAACCAATTTATTCGTGTCATGTAAAAGTTAAAGTTTTTAAAAACACCAAAACCAACCCGAAAAATATAATTGGCGCAGTCGGTAGGATTCTCTGAAGAAGTCCTTAGGGAACATCAAGACTCATTTGTTTCAACAATTTGTCAGATACCTGAAATATCTCCGTCGCTTCCGCACCGAAGGAGTCCTCCGAGCATCGAGGACAGCAGCAGCACGAGGAGTCATCACCAGCTCGACATCATCCCCTGGACGAATACCAAGGACAATGTACCGTGTGATAATTTTTGAGTAAGCGTGTTATTTAGAGGCTCACTTTTATCTTGTTCGCGAATAATTTATGTCTGACAATAGTACAAATTCTGATTCTAACTTTATAAATTTAAATTTAAATGCTCTAATTAACTATCATTCACCAGTCGGTTTTGTTTTTGACGAGTTGATTCAAAGATTAGATAATATAAATTTAACAATGGCAAATATTGATTATCAGTTATTAAAATTAAACGTAGAAACTATTCCTGTATTTAATGGTGACAGTGCTTTAACCGAAATTTTTATAACACGATGTGAGGCCTTTTTAGCTGTGTTTAGACCCTTAAAGAACGAACAAATTAACACATATTTAATTGATGCTATTATAGGAAAATTTAGAGATAGGGCTTTGATTACAGTAAACACTTGGCCCGAAATTAGGGACCATCTTCGCCAACGGTTTGGTGATTTAAGAAATTACGATTGCATTGTACAACAATTATTTAATCTAGATTTTGGAGAAAGATTGCAAATTTTGAGGAGTAAACTTTCAAGTAAAATAAATTCTTTGCCCATCATAGAAACGAACGAACGTTGAGCGATCACATGTGCGTTAGTTTTGAAGCTATATATTCGAATATTGAAGTGGTATTTATCTGTAATAATTTGTGTAAATCATCTACATAAGAGTATGAGGTACTAGTGTTGGACTAGTGAATCCGCAATTGTAAGTAATATACGATTAATTAACAAATTTGCGGTTTAACCTTAAATTAATAAAATTTTATTTTCGGAACCGGTGTGATTTCAAGGCTGCGCTCTGTGTACATTCTAATTGTTTTTACCTCTGTTTACATTTATTAACCTATCCGTGGTCTTTTATCCTTGTCTGTCATTTTATTAGTCACCACGAAAGACCGCGTTGGTGTGAAGCGTGTATCCCCGTATTTATTCCAGTACATTATTTTCAATTGTTGTATATTTTCTTCGGAGATTGCATATTAAATATGGTCAATCTTTGTGGAATTTGCGATCGAGGTGTCACGCCCAATACCCTTTTTATTAAATGTGCTGGTAATTGTTTAAAACATATACATAATAAATGTAGTAACTTAAGTGACAGTGAAATTAGTCGTATAATTTCATTAAAAACGAAGTGGGTCTGTCCTAAATGTATTTCCCCTACATTAACTGATAAATCACCCTTAACTATTGAATCCATATATAAACTGATTATTGAGCAATTTAACATATTTAAAGAAGAAATAAAAAGTTCGATATCAAGTCGTTTTGAAAACACTGAATCTCGAATTATAGAATTAGAAAATAAGCACTCAAACTATGAATCCGACTTATCACAAATAAAATTAATGTCTAGCCTTACTTCTAAAGAGATTATAATAGAGATTGAGGAGAGACGTAATAGGTTGTCGAATGTGATTCTTTTCAACTATAGCGAATCTTCATCCCCCATACTGGAAGATCGTTTAAAACATGATATTAATGGTGTCACTGATATCCTTGAGTCTCGCAATGTTAATATCAAGCCCATTAAAACTGTCAGATTAGGTAAATTACCAAGTAGTAATAGGCCCAGACCATTAAAAATAATTTTTAACTCAAAGGAGGATGCGAAAAAGGTTTTAAAAAGTAATTCGGCATCAAACAATAATTTTGTATTTCGATCTGACAGAACAAAGAAGCAAATAGAACATTATAATAAACTGAAGAAAGAACTAGAGACTAGAAAATCGAATGGGGAAGCTAACTTACGCATTATGTATCGCGACGGGGTGCCTTATTTATCTAACAGTAAAGTTTTACGGAATAATAATGAGGCTCAAAAAAACTGAATATATATTTTCAAAACTGTGGTGGCCTGAGAACGAAAATTAATGACTTACTACTGAGCGTAAATATTAATAACTTTGATATCATTATTTTAGTTGAAACATGGTTATATGAGAATATAACTAATAGTCAACTCCAACTATATGACTATAATATACACAGATCTGATCGGTCCATTGATGGTGATGTTAGGGGTGGCGGAATTTTAATTGCTATCACAAAGTTTTTAACATCAACTTTTATTTTAAGCGACAATTCACTTGAGCAACTTTTAGTTTTATTAAAATTGAAGGATGTATCGCATATAATTGGAGGAATTTATATACCCCCATCTTCTCCAACTGAAAAATATCAATCGCATTGCAATAAACTCATAGAAACCTCTGAGCGCTATAATTGTAATAATCTAATAATTTGTGGTGACTATAACCTTCCTAATATTATATGGAACAATGGAACGTGTACGCAATCAAATCCCACTGTCAATGCCTTAATTGATTGTTATAATTTTTTGAACGCTTCTCAAATAAATAGTATTCCCAATTCATGGGGAATATTCCTTGACTTATGTTTCTCTACTTCCTCTAAGCCATCAGTTTCTTTTGCGCAAAATATACTCCTTCCCACTAGTATACATCATTATGCATATAGTATTCAACTAAATATTGGACATATAGATAAAATTGTTACCTCAGAAAAATATCTGTTTCATCTAGCCGATTATGATTTATTAAACAGGTACTTTAATGCAGTCGACTGGGATTTTATATCGACAAGTTCTGACATGGATTACATTGCGGATACATTTTATAGTATTGTTTATGCGGCGATTGATAAATTTATTCCCTATAAATATATATATATATATATATATACATATATAATTATAATAGATCTTATCCACGATGGATGTCGAGCGAATTAATTTCACTAATTTGTAAAAAGAAGATCGCCCACACAAAATACAAAAAGAGTGGATTGTGGGAAGATTATTATGAATTCTCATATGTGCGCGATAAATGCAAATCTTTAAGTAAATTATGTTATAACAATTACTTGTCTCGTGTGGAATTGTCCCTCAAAAATAATCCAAAATATTTCTGGCAATACGCGAAGGAACTTAGAAATGAAGAAGGTTATCCAAATATGATGTCTCACAATGATGTAAATGCAATTGGTGGACAATTTATTCTCGGATTATTTTGCTTCAGTATATACTATATTCAAATGATCACCAGGATGTTCATAATATAGGGCACATAGATTCAATTCATAGTAACCCTTTGGTTGTTACTATGAAAGAGGTATTTAATGCAATTTTAAGTCTGAAATCATCTCATTCTCATGGACCAGATCAAGTATCGAGTTACTTTATTAAAAATTGTATTTATTCGCTTTGTTGCCCAATTCATAATATGTTTACTAAATCTTTAACTTCGGGTACAATGCCGTCTGTGTGGAAAACCAGTTACGTAATTCCAATCTATAAATCAGGTTCAAAACAACTGATAGAAAATTATAGAGGTGTCGCTATTCAATCAGTTATACCCAAGATGCTGGATAGGTTAGTGGCTGATCAATTGCAATGGTTTTCGCGAACAATAATATCTAATAATCAACATGGATTTTTACCAGGTCGATCCACTGTTTCAAATCTCTTGAAATATAAGCAGTTTTTATCAAATGCCTTGGAAAGAAGTAATCAAGTTGACACAATTTACACTGATTTTTCAAAGGCATTTGGTTTGTTTTATTAAATAAACTGAAAACATATGGGCTTAATAGCAGTACCTTAAATTGGTTACGTTCGTTCTTAACAGATCGTACTCAGTATGTTCGTATTAAAAACTGTATTTCAATCCCAGTAAAGGTAACATCTGTCGTGCCTCAAGGGTCACATTGTGGACCTATTTTGTTCATTATGTTTATTGATGATGTACACCATAGCATCAAAAACTGTGAGATGTTGTTATATGCAGACGACTTGAAAATTTTTAAATCAATTTATAGCTTTAGTGACTGTTGCAGCATACAAGAAGATCTTATTCGTTTGAACGAGTGGTACATCAGTAACAAGTTACTATTAAACGTGAGCAAGTGCTATTCTATGACAACATCTAGAGGCGGAAATCAAATTAATTATACTTATAGCATTGGATCATCAGACCTGGTGAAAGTTGACACCATCAAGGATTTAGGAGTAACCTTCGATTCAAAATTTTCATTTAACTCTCACATTGTAAATTTTAGTAGGAAAGCATTACAAATTTTCGGATATGTTTGGCAAATCAGCAAAAATTTAAGTGTCCAATGTGTAATAACATTATATTGTTCACTGGTAAGAAGTCAGTTGGAATATGCCTCAGCTGTTTGGACTCCTTTTACGACAGTCAACATCAATCGCCTAGAACTAGTACAAAAGAAATTCTTACGGTGTATGGAATTTAGAAGTGGCCTTCAACATGTTTCCGGCGAGATGTTGGGTATCACGAAACTCGAAGACCGTAGGAAAATAACTGACTTATGTGTACTTCATAGGATAATCAATGGAACAATGGATTCTCCCAATCTATTGGGTCAAATTATATTTCATGTCCCACATAGGGTGACGCGCTCAAATATAATATTTTATGGGGACACTTACAGAACGGAGTCTAGTCATCACAATTCACTTGCCCGCCTGATGGACTTGGCCAACCAGTTAAATAAAAATCCATGGTTTGACATTTTCGACGGATCAATTTCTGCTTTTAAACACAAATTAAATATACGCAGTTAAAATAATTTATACGTACTTGTGGTTCCAATTTTGCATGAATTAATTTTTATTTTACATTACATATTTTATTTATCTTTATTGTCAATTTTTTTTGTAAAGGTGGTTACCGTAAATAAATGTATTATTATTATTATTATTATTATTAAATGTCCGATGCCGCAAAACGTGTGCATTTAGCAAGTTACGATGAACTCGCATTAAAAACATATCTACTAGGTCTACGCGGAAATATGCAGAGTATAATTAGATTGCAAAATCCAGCTTCTTTAAGAAGCTATTAATTTTGTTATAGAAGAAATTAATTTTCAAAATACATTAGATGGACAAAATTCTTCAAATTCAAATTTAAATATTAGGCATAATTTTCAAACGCCTAATCAAAATATTAATAGACTAAATATCAAAAAGAAAACATTAAAACTATTGATTCTAATCGTAAAACAGCAGAAGTAGAAACCAGACCACATAATCAATCTAGTAAAATTAATTTGTCAAATATTAAACGACCAAGAGTCCAAAAATCTAATTTAGAACAAACTCCAAATTTTGAAACATTTATTGAGATATTAAATAATAATGAAGAAATAAACAATAAAAATGTAAGAGAAATTTCACATGATTTATTCAATGCCCCTTTAGAATACACACTGACTCACTGTGTGAGTAGAGTTTTAAAAATGAGTACAGGAATAGCACCTGAATTTAAATTAAAATTTGGTACAATTAGAGATTTATCAAAACAGAATGCAAAATTATATTCTCTCTGTCATATTAAAGATAATTTTTGGGTAAGCGTGTTATTATTATTATTTAAATTAGATATATTATTTATTTGATCACTAAAGAAAATTATTTCGACAAACCCACTTTAGAATGTTTGTTTAATACATTGATAAAATTTAAAACAATTCTGTTTAGACAAAAACATCTCTAAATTATCTAGGCCACATCTTATTATAGCTTTAACTGAATTATAGTCTAATTGATCTCAATTAGACTATAATTCAGTTAAAGCTATGATAAACAATATCTTCCAAAATTCTAAATTACAAATAAACATCTATTTTGGTACACCAAAAATTGGTGGAGTACCAAGGCCATCATCTTCAATCATTCCAAATCCTAGTTTAGTCCAGCAAAGGAAGTCATTTTCTGAGAACTATACTAAATCTTAACATTCCAAAATTAGTAAACAAAAATAATTAATTTCAGATTAATTTTCCTTCCGCATGTAATATGTTTTGAAGTTAAAAATATCACCGAAAATATCGGATTTTCCCACGCATCCACCCTAAACAAAGCCTTTTCCAAATTGCAAGGGCTGATTGATACCATACAATTGTGGTTCGCAAAATGGAGAATATCGATAAATCCAAATCAATTCCAACTCCTCGACGTATTTCATCGACCTTATAATTCTCAATACACAATAACAATAAATAACCACATACTAACACCTTCTCAATCCTGTAAATACCTGGGTATATCATTTGACCCCTAATTAACCTTCAAATCCCACACCCAAAACCTTAAAGCGAGTATCAAGAAGAGAGCACGACATTTTAGAGTGTTAACGTATCAAAATCATGGCATATCGACACACACAGCCGTCCATATTTATAAAACGATTTGTAGGCCTCTTCTTGAGTTCTCCGCTATCCTATTCCATAATCCCCGTCCCGCCGTCTTAAAAAACCTCCAGGTAGCAGAACGACCAGCCCTTCGCATCCTTACTAAAATCAGACACTCTTTTAATCCCATTCATAACCCATCTAATACCCTCCTATATAAATTAACCCAAGTAATCCCTATTAAGGTGCGTCGAAATCCCTAACCAGTTTTGTAATCCTCGTAACCCTTTAATCAACCCAAAGCCAAAACATCCACAAATCACCATTCATCAATTCATCTCATCAGTTCATAATGACATTAGCGACCATAACCTTGAAATGACAGAAAACAGTTAATTTCGTAAGACATTAGTAATCACGACGTTTTTGACAGTTAAATCCAGGCTGAAAGACCGCGGGTCGATAGCCGCTGATTAGAAGAAACCTCTGTAGTCTGTACACTGTTTACTTCATAAAAACTGTATACCATAAATACTTACTTCTTATAATAAAGATGTTTTCTCTCTCTCTCTCTCTCTAACGGATTAATTTATGTGAATTTAGGCACAACATAACTTGAACAAACCAAGCAAACGATAGTATATCATTATGATATTAAACCCATATATAATATGAATTTGAAAATCTAAATTATCAATATGAATTCTTGAAAAGTACCATGAGCAATATTTCCAAATTTAAACGAGAATTTCTGAACTATAATAAATTGGTAAATTACTCCAGAAATGATATTGTTGATCAAATTAATACTATTCAATTAAATGTTTCACCCAAAAGAACTAAAAGAGGCTTGATAGATGGATTAGGCACTATCATTAAATCGATAAGCGGTAATACGGACGCCCGTGACGAGAAAAGATTAAACGAAATTTTAGAACATTTGTCAAGTAACCAAAATAATTTACAAAATCAGATAAAATTTGGATATAGCGTAAAAGAATTTTAATAATACTCTTCAAGACAGTTCACATAATCAAAATACTCTACAATCTAAAATAATGCAATTACATGCAATTTTAATGAAGATATTGACCACCAACATATTCTGCATGCTAAAAACCTATATAATCAGATGCTTTTACTTGTTGATCCAATTAGAAACATACTGCACAAAATTACTAACTCAATAAGTTTCTGCAAATTAAGAGTCTTAAACCCAGATATAATAAGACCTCAGGATTTATTTGAAGAATTAGAAAAAATCTCTGTCCATTATCAAGAGGAACTACCTTTCGAAATGAAATTAGAAAATATTTTTGACTTTGAATCTGTAATGACAGTTAATTGCAAAATTGACAAAACATAAATTCATTATTTTCTTCATCTTCCAATAAATTACGAACATTCATTTGACCTTTACGCTTTACATCCAATACCTGCAAAGTACAAATCAGAATATGTAACAATAATATCGAATATTAAATACCTATTAAAATCAAAATTTAATTCTAAAATTTGGCCTCTAAATGATATATGATTTGATGGCAATAAGCAGTACCAATGCAGCAGTGAACATCTCTTAAACTATGATGCAGATTGTGAAACAAATATATTAATTTATGGAAATATTAAAACATGTCAATATACCCAACTAAACATCGAAATCATTTGGAAAAATTGCCCGAAACAAATATTGCTCACTGTATTGCCTAAGAAAGAAACCCAACCATGAGGAAACAACAGAACTACAAGGTGTCTTCTTGATCGAGCCAGATGAGTGCCAGATATTCTACAAAGACATTAAAATTCCCAAAATTGAAGCAATATCTGGAAGCCCGGTGTTTATTAGTGCATCGACACAAAAACTGAAGAACTACAACAACAATTTTACCATTCATCTTAAAAGACTGAAATTAGAAGACATCCCTGTGTTATTCACAATGCCCAAAATTACAGAAACAGTTACACCCTTAAACCCCGGTGCATGGACACTCTCGTTATATGTGTTACTGTTAATTTGTGCCCTAATTTTAGGAATCAAATTTTTAAAGAAGAAACTTCGACATGTTGCCCCCATGGACAATTCCCCAAAATCTCCAGCCGGAGTTTGTCGAATCTGAGGGGTAGGAGTAACCTGGCGGCTACAATAGACAATCCTTTGTTAATTATTAATTGTTTTAATTGCTAAGAAATATATTTAATTATTATTGCATTTTTTCCTATGTAATTGCTAACACTGCATTTTCATCCGCAATAACACCAGATGCCATTTTGCTTAGATATCATTCCATATCATTATAAATAGGACCGCAAGCCACAGATTATTATTATCAAACATGGTTAAATATATACAAATAAAATAACGAAACATTCACAATATGGAAGGAATACAAAACATACATATAATAATACCATGCTGACGGGCGGAGTTCACGCTTGAAGGTGATTGGCCACTCAAACCAAAAGGAATCACAAATAAACTCTACTTATATACAAATAAAAAGGATATATATCTACAAATTAATAGAGCTGAAATTTAATAATAATAACTAAAGACATTAGGTTTTACGTTGATTTGATAAAGTTAATTTTTTCAACATGAAAATTTTCTATTGATTTATTTTTTAACCTACGTTGCCATTATTGACAAACCTTTTCTTCTGGATTGTAATAGTTTTTTCATTAATTCTTCATTCATTTTGATATGAGCAAATGCAATTGTGATTTGTATTAAAATAAAATTTTGTTGCTGTTTTTATTTTCAGTAAAAAGAATTTTAACTTAATTAAATACGATAGATTTCTTTCCATCACAGTTTATTGTAAATAAGAAATTAAAGAAGAAACATTAAAAATATTAAACATGTAAATTTACTATTGCACTATTTATAATCGCTTATTAAATAAATTAACATTTAATTTCGTTTGCTGTAGGTTATGCGAAATATTTCGAAATCATTGATTTAATGCGGACTGCGCTGATGTACTCTCAGGAAGAAAACATGCATTGCATTAGCGTTGAGGGTGAAAAATGGGGCGAAATTTGCATTTCCCACTTATCTGGCGATGTGTTTTCAGGAAAATCATAATTTCGCTGCGTTTTCTATCGACGTAAGTGTACAGTGAACCCCCAAGAAAATGCATGCATAATCCCCATCATGGTGCCACTGCAACTTGCTGTCGTGTTTTCGTCTAAAATTCACATTTATCAACTGGTCGTTTCTTTTATCGACACGAAAACTATTGTTATATGTAGTTTTGATAATATTATTTCATTTCATATGAACAATTGTAGTATTTAACTTAAACCTAATACGTATACGAATTATGCATTAATCTTCAACCTAGAAAAATAAAATATATCTTGTAATTATACCATAACAATCATTTCCCATTTTTAAAATACTAAATTATAAAATAAAGCCCCAATTTATCTTAAATGTTATTGCCAAGAATATAAAATGTAAGCACTTTAGTGGACTCATAGTTGAAGATACCAGATATTTGGTTTTAGATGTTTCAAGAACATAGAAGTTGTATGTACTTTTAAAAAATACTTTTAAAGTTAAAAAGCATTGGTAGAATTGTTTGATTTTCCAATATCAAAGCAAATAGGCTAAAAATTTAATTTTGATCTTTAGGCATTTTTTATTATTTATCTTCATTATTATCTATTTGATGAAACATCCAATTACTTAATATGTTTAAAAATTCAACGAAAAAATTTTGATTTACTTAAACTGCACATTATTTCCGGAAATTATGATATCATCGAGTGAAACCTGGCTAAACGAAAGTATCTCAGGTGGTCAATGCCACATTGATGGCTATAAACTGATACGAAGAGACAGGCTCTCAAGAGGTGGGGGTGTAACTTTTTATATAAAAAACTATATAAAGTACAGAATAATTGACAGTAATCACTCAATTGAGCAATTATGGATCACATTTTCTATTCATAAAGTCACTTTTATTGTGGGAGCTGTTTATAGACCTCCTACTTTGAACGTTTCTAGTTTTCTGAATTCATTAGAAGTATCTTTTAGTAATTTAATTCCTAGAACTGATATTTTTTCTGTATTGGCGATTTAAATATTAACTTACTTGATATTAATCATAATTCTATGCGTCTATTTGATTCCTTGCTATCTACTTTATCACTTAAACAAATTATTGAAAGTCCTACTAGAGTAACTAATACTACATAAACACTTATTGATTTAATTATTACTAATAGTCAGCAAATTTGTAATCTAGCTTGTAATAGTTTGCACAATTATTCGGTCAACAATATGATCTCATGTGACATCCGAGTTATGAGACCTAAAATTAAACCTACAGGCCTTTTAGAGAAATTAATGTGAATGATCTTAACACTGACCTTCCCCATTGTAACTTTGACTTTATTTACTCTCTAGCTAATATTTATGACAAAATTTATTATTTCTCTGCAACGCTTTTAGACTTATTTGACCTCCATGCACCTTTAAAAACAACAACATTTACAAAAAAATATTGTCCATGGCTAACAGATAGCATTAGAAAATTAATAGACCTCCGGAATAATGCCCTCGATAGATTTAAAAGAACACAAGATCCAAATCATTGGGAGTATTACAAATCTCTTCGAATCTTAACGACATCTAGTCTTAATAAAGAAAACAAAGCATATTTTGAGCATAGCTTGAGAGCAAATGACTCTAAAGTATTATGGAAAGAGTTAAAAAAACTTAATATTGGTCGTGGGGAGTATTCTGATATTGAAAACTCTACAGTGTTAGACATAAATATGATTAATAATTATTTTGTAAACTGCATTCCTACCATTTCTATAGATAGCTCTGAATTAAACCAATACTATAGCTCACATTTACTTAATCCCCACAAACCAAGGTTTTCATTTACTGAAGTAAGTGAATCTGAAATAAATACTATAATTAATAATTTATCAGAGGGTTCACCAGGCAGTGATGGCATCAGCGCTAAAATGCTCAAATTATGTTGTCCATTCATTACCCCTTACGTAACACATATTATTAACAATTGTCTTTCACAGGGATATTTTCCATTCGCTTGGAAAATATCCCACATAATCCCTATACCCAAAAAGGCTTTAGTTACTGATCCTAAAGACCTACGGCCAATTAGTTTATTATGTATTTTATCCAAAATTTTGGAAAAAGTGACTAAAACTCAAATTAATGATTACCTGTCCCGCAACTCCATACTACCTGCCACGCAGTCTGGTTTTCGTAAACATTATAGTTGCTCTACTGCTTTAACCGACATCACAGACACTATAATCATTTCCCAGGACCAAGGTCTCCTTAAGTTACTTATACTATTAGATTTTTCAAAAGCTTTTGATACTTTAAATCATAACACACTGCTTGCAATTTTGTCTTATATTGGTTTTGATCAGTTATCCATTAGTTTCTTTAAACATTACCTAACCAATCGTTCGCAAACTGTAAGATTGAAAAATAATTTTTCGGACGAACCCATAACTACTAAAAGTGTACCACAAGGCTCAGTCTTGGGACCTTTATTATTTTTAATATATACGTCCCAAATATTTTCAAATCTTAACTTAAATAATTACCACCTTTTTGCAGACGATACCCAATTGTTATATACATTTGCTGAGAAGGATGCTACTACAGCGTGCACTAAAATTAACTCTGATTTGAGTAAGATTATTAAAAAATGTAATGAGCACGCTCTCTTAATCAATAATGCAAAAACTAATGCTACTTTATTTGAACCAAAAAAGGGCTCGAGAGAGAGTAGTTCCTCTCCTTTCAATAACTTTGGACAACACCAATTTGATTGATATAAAAAATTGTGTAAAAAGCCTAGGAGTTCATATTGATACGAATTTAAGATTTTATAAGCATATATCTTGTTGTATTAGTAAAGGTTACACAAATCTTAGGTTAATATATATAAATCGGTATTGTTTATCTCAGAGGCTGAAAACTATACTATGTGAATCTTTGGTCTTGTCCCATTTTAACTATTTGCTTTTGTTTAGATAAAAAACTATTGATAAAATTCAACTTTTACAAAATTCCTGTTTAAGGCTAATCTTTGGTATTAGGAAATCCCAGCATATAAGTCATAAGTTACAAGAGATAGGTTGGCTCAAGATGAGTGATCGCCGTCTACTCCATTTTGCCACATTCTGCCATAAAATAATCCAATACAAAACTCCGCCTTATCTATACCATAAAATTAAATTTCGCTCTGACGTTCATTCACTTAATGTACGCTTTAGAGGTTTATTAACTCCACCTCAACACAAATCAGCCTTTGCAGAAAGATCATTCTCAATTCAAATTTCTAAAGTGTACAATAAGGTACCACAAGCGTGTAAAGCGAAATGTGCCTTATCCTTTCGAAAACAGTATGCCAAACACCTTAAAAGCATTTGAATTTGTATCGGCCTGTTATAAGTGTGTATAAGTGACTCCTACTTGTGAACTCATTATTTACGGACTAACATTAATCATTATTGTAAAATTATATAAATACGCAACTTCTTCTATACTCGTCAAATTTATTTTTATCTAAACTGTACTGCATTTGACCAGGGATGGAAACAGGGTTTGATAAAGTTATTATTAATAAATTTGTTCAGTTTAAATGTACAGCCTTTAAGAAATAAAATATTTAAATTGCAAGCAACAATTAATAATAATGAATTAAAATGGTAGGCTCATTCGTCCACGAAACTTATTTAGATACATTAATATTATATCTGAGTTGAAACAGATTCTGTATGAAATTGTTAAAGCTAAAAAGCAACTGGCAAATTAATAATTATTAAAAAAAGCTATTAAAAATCGAAGAAATAAATAAAAATGCGGCTAAAATAGAGAGCGAAAATAATAGAAAAAGAAACAATGTTATAATCATTGGTCTAGAAATTGAACACCAGCGCGATTTACACGTACGAGTAGTTGAAAAGCTAAAAGAACTCTTAGGAGTGAACATCAATCTAGAAGATGTCAATAATTTGTATAAACTTGACAAAAACCAAAAATTCGCCAATTCTGTTTGTTTGTTTCTGTTTGAGTTTGTATCTTACATAAAAAAAATGAAATCCTACGGAACAGTTTTAAGTTAAAAGGATCAAACATTTATATAAATAATGACCTTACTGATATCGAAAGAAATGAAAATAAAATTCTTAGACACCACCTAAAGGCAGCTAAGGAAAACAGAGAAAACATATGCTATATAAAATCTCACAAACTTTTTATTAGCGGAAATTGGTTTACCTCTGCATAGTTATCTGATGGATACTTAGAAGAGAGTAACACTGAACACAATCCAAGATCGAACAGTGCGCCGAACACACTCTGAATTAGGAATGGAAAAGGTAGCAATATAGAGGTAGAAATCTGCGAACAATCACCAATTAAGAATATTCAAACAACATTAGTAACACAAACATATTAATTAATGAAAAAGAGAGTAACAAAAAAAAAACGTCGCTGTTACTTTATTTGAGGAAAATGAAAGAAACAAACCCACAACCAGATACGAAGGAAAATACGTAAAAAATTCAAAAATTGAACTGTCCTATACAAATTATTAATCCTATGTATATATATATATATATATATATATATATATATGTTTTTCCAATCCGTGGTCTACCTGTAACAGTTGTTGAGCCTTGATCGACCCTTTGACGATTATGTGTCTGTTTCTTGTATCCTCCTACCTATTTCTCAAATTCTTTAATTGAAAAGAGAATGAATAATTAACCAGCTCCACATTTTTCATTAAAATGCTATGTTAAAATAGGTTTTAGTTGTTTCTGAGCCAATATTTCTAATTGTATTACTCACACCTAAGCGTACAATATGGACCAATACATTAGAGATTTTGAAGTTCCCAAAATCGTTTCACTTTGAAATCCACTGATAAAGTAAATCAAGTGCTAGACATAAATAACAAAAATTGCAATTTTAAATTGCTCCTTCAAAATATACGCAGTATTGCGAAAAATCTAGATGAACTAAAAATATACCTAAAAAGTATGGAAGCATTTGAAGTTCTAGTTCTAACTGAAACCTGGAACCCAGGTACGGAGAGATTCACAAAATGGCAGTTTAAATGAGGAATACAAGAAGCTGAAGAACAAATTATGTGAATTAATAAGAATAACAAAAGGAGACTATTACAAAAGCCAAATTTACAAGAATAATAAAAATAACGTAAACCTACGGAATACAATAAAACAATTCAGAAAAACGAAGTAACCGAGAAAAAAAAAATTAAATTAAAAATATTGCGGGTCAAATTTGTAATGACTTACATGAAACAGCGGACACATTCAATAAGCACTATGCTGAAATGGGCCAAACTCTAGCAAGTAAGTTTAAAAAGGTGAATACTATTAAAAGAAAACCTCAAAGAAACTCGTTTTATCCTTATAGCACGGACAGGTCCGAAATAACAAAAATCATACATCTCCTCAAAAATAAAAAATCTGTTTGCTATGATGACATAACAACTAAAACCTTAAAGTATCTATCTGAAGAAATAGCTTAATTAATAAAATATTTGAATCTGGTATATGCCCCAAACCTTTCAAAATAACTGTTACTGTACCAATTCACAAAAATAGTGATACAGAAGAAGTGATCAACTATCGTCCAATGTCACTTATTTCAATCATAGCAAACATTTTTGAAAATGTATTAAAAATAAGGTTGTTGAGCTACTTGAAAAAATATAATTTAATCTCTGAGAAGCAATTCGGATTTCAGGAGGGAAAGATGCCCTAATTAAAATTTCGAATGGAATCTATGATTCATTATATTGTAAAAAGTCATGTCTATGTCTTTTTATTGATTGTGCAAAAGCCTTTGACACAGTTGATCATGCACTACTAATACAGGATCTAGAGGATATAGGAATCAGAGATACCCCCTTAGACTTATTTAAGAGCTACCTGATAGAACGAAAGCAATGTGTTAAAGTAATAGACCCCTGCAGTTCGTACAAAGAAATTACATACGGTGTCCCACAAGGAACTGTCCTAGGACCTATACTGTTTATTATTTACATAATTAGTTTGCTTAGTATACCAACCAAAAGTGAAATCACCAGTTTTGCCGACGCCACTGTGTTATTTTGCAGAGGGAAATCCTGGGATGAAGTAAAAAAAATATTCAGAGCGTATTAAAAAAAGAATAATTAAAATTGTACTTAATAAGCCGTATATGTACCCAACTTAAGACTTTCATAGGGAGGCTAAACTATACGATGTAAGACAGGTCTACTTTTTCTGCTAGGTATTATATCAATACAAGCATAAAAATTTATTAAAATATAAAAATGATACACGCAAAACAAGATCTGAAACAAACAAACTGGTAATTCCGAAAATGGACACCACTTTTGGACAGAGGGGGTTTCCGTTCTTGGGACCCAGAGTTTCTATATCAGGAAAATCTTCAAAATATTTACAAATGTATTGATTTTAAAAATAATTAATCAAGGAGCATAAACAATAAAAATAAAAAAGCTTATTTACTTCCTTACCTACTTCGTTATTATAAATTTATTTTAGAATATTATGTCCTATTTTAACATTAAGTTTTAAATTACAATTACCCATACATTTTATAGTTTAGGTTACTTAAGTTATACTGTACACGTTTTTACATTTTTATCTTTATTTATATTTTTGTCCATCATACACAAGTGCCTCTTTTCTTTAGTGTTTAATCCATTGGTTATAAAATGAAAGTTTGTGTTATCTTAATTTTTTTTATTCGTAGCTCTTGTCTTAGTTTTATGAACTTTAATGTACTATAATGTAATGTAATGTAAACTACACTGAATTGGCAATAAACATTATTATTATTACTATTATTATTAATGCGTGAAACTATACAACTTATTCATAAACTGTGCTCTAAGCAGTGTGGCCATGAATTATTTCAATTAATGAAAAAGATGAGAGCAGATTATAAGAGAGCTATAACGTTAACTAAAATCAAGGCTAATAACAAATATATTGATATAGTAATCTTCCAAACACACCCAAATGTGATATCTCCGACAGTCATTTTAATACTTATTTCACAAATGTAGCAAACGAAATCCTAAACAAAATACCAGTATGCAATACAGATACAATTCTTACAGCAAGTACAAATATCAAACAAAATATTGACAACTCGTGTATTTCTAGAGGCACTTAAGCTTCAAAAAAGGTGATAAAAACGATCTCAATAATTATAGACTGATTTCTCTTTTACCTATCTTCTCAAAGATAGTCGAGAAAATTATGTTTTCGCAAATCATTGCCTTTCCTGAAGAAAATAAACTCCTGTCTAAGTCTCAATACGGATTTAGGGAAGGAAAGGGCAGAGGAGATGCAATCAATAATTTTGTTGACATAATAATATCCCACTTTGAGAGTGGTGAATATGCAATGGTCACCTTTGTTAAAAAACTCTATTTGTTTAATTTTGAGTCTTCTGCTTGCAAACTTGTTCTATTCATTTTTATCGAATAGAAGACAAGTGGTATGCATGAATGGCACAACATCTGAGCAATTATTAATTAATCATGGGGTTCCTCAAGGATCAACGCTGGGACACTTGCTATAATTGATGTATTGCAATAATTTTGTAAGTTTTATCGTTTGTAAAGTGGTTTGCTGATGATGTTACAACGAATTTGTGAAATTGCCTATTACGTGAAATAATCAAAAACATTGACTATTTCGTGCAATGCGCAAGTCCGTTGCAAAATTCACGAATTAGGCAAATAATCTGCTAAATTCATGAATTCGGCATTATTTATTTTGCTCATTTCGTGCATTGAGTAAGGTTAAGTAGTACTTTATGGTGGTGTTTTTTTGAAATTAAACGAAACGTCACTTCAGTGGACTGTCGCCGCTGCAATTTTTAAAGATAAATCGCAATAACTAGAACTCACCTATTAAGGTATACATTCTATTTCTAATTTCGATCCCACCAAATACAGAATTTGATTAGTAGTAGTAGCAGTGTTTGACTATTGACCACATGGTCCTTCCTCCATGTCTCATTTGTATATTTGTGTGTGTGTAAATGAGCTTGTTACTTGAAAGAATCGCCTCCGTCACTCTAAAGCACCATTAATTGTATCCCAATGGTGAATGGTACCGGTCACCCATTCAACTACTGATCCGAATCAACGTTGCTGCACGTCAATTCGGGGCCGTAACCGAATGCGCCACCACCAGCGTATAGAATTTGATTATTTTTTTAAAATTTTTCACTTAAAATGGACATACAGTCAGTAATCATATGTGGACCAAAGACCAACAGAAGCATGTAATAAACGTTTTAGATGATAATAGTAGCCTAAAAGATAGAGAGTATTATCACATTAAGAAGACTTTCAGGTTAGTGAACCTTGTTGGAATTAAGAAAGTATCAAAAATGAAAGATCAGAAAATTATGGCAACCAGAAGGAATGTATTATCGATTATCAATAACATGCATATAGCTTAAGGGTAAACATAAGGGTAAAAAGATATAAAAAAAGTTTAACAACACTATGCGAATATACCAATGTCACCTATAAAATTGTTTATACAGCAGTGTGAGAGATGCACGAAAAAAACTTAAAAGAGTTTTCAAGCAGGTAGGTAGGTGAACTTAGTAGATTTTCAAAGTTTGCCTGAGAGCGATAATAAATTTATTTTACATTATAAAGAACATTTAACACAGTACAGTTTTTTGAGGCCACTTACTTCTAAAAGGGCAGTAGAAGTAGCAAAAGAACTCCTCGGTATATTCTTAAACTTTGGGGCTCCACATGTTCTACTATCAGATAATGGGAGAGAATTTACTGCAGGTGTGATCCAAGAATTGGGGTCTTTATGGCCTTACTTGGTGCTCGTCAATGGTAGGCCAAGATTTCCCCAAAGTCAAGGTTTTGTTGAAAGAAGCAATCAAACAATAAAAAAATATCTGATTCTGCTTTTGGGGAATGAATACAACTTACCATGAAGCTATAACAATGGAACCGGACAACCGGCTAAAATAGGCCGATGTCAAATTTTCATACTTTAGTCAAACAAATCAACAACGATTTGTTTGACTAAAGTATGAAAAATAAACCTATTAGGTTTATTGTTAATTCAGAGACCAATAGAACACCAGCAAATGGAAATGCAGTAAAAACCGTTTGTATCACGTCTCCACAAAGACACCAAGTAAGAGGACACCTTAAATTTCCTTAAACAAAAATTTCCGGAAATTGTGTGTGCATCAGCGGAGTCGAAAAAACCAGAACACTATGCATCCTTTAAATTAATGGTAGACCTTCACCATTTTGATTGTAGATCAACCTGCCAGAATTAATATGGCCGATGCAAGTGTACTAATAGATCAAGATCTTATCATGCAGCCACATCTGGACGTTGAATGTAGAAAAATAGCAACTGAAAATTTGCTACTTCAAGCTAACTGAATGGTGGAAAAGTCATAAAAGAAAATGGTGATAATGTTTTAGTTGGTATAAGTCAGTTTGATAAGAGCAAGGGATAGATATAAAAACATTGAATCATTGAGAATCTATTAGAGAAAAACAGTGTGCAAGAGACAAAATACATGAAGCTAAAAATAAGTGATGTTCGTTAAGAAGTAAAATCTATTAGGACATTAGTTAGTCAACTCCGTGGGTGGTGGTCAGGGATACTAAAGGTGCCAATGTACTCAGGGATGCCAAACCGTAAGATTCGGGTGTTTCCGAAATAAATTCGTTTGCAATTCTGTCTGTCATGGTGGCAGAAGTTGTAAATTTTAATTAATTAGTATTTTGAAGTTAATTTACATCATATATCAGTTAACATTGTTGATTTAAAATAAATTACTTAATTCTAAAATGGTCATTATTTTCCTATTTTGATTTAATTTCATAACCATGTCCTTTTATTTATATAGTAGCGTGTCGTGTTGTATATTATTAAAATTAATTAATGTTACTTATTGTTAAAAAGGTACTTCATCCAAATGCTGAAACCTGGCCAATAAAATACGCAGATCCTAAGAGATTCCATCTTAGATTAAAGTATTGAATAGACGAGGCCGTTACTTGTTGAAACTCCATTATAATCACTTAATAAAACACTGGTATAGCGTGAGGTTTCAAAAATTAATTTATTGTACTACGACAATTGTTTCGCCACACTGTGGCATCATCAGGTAGATGTATGATGCCAAGTATGGCGAAACAATTGTCGTAGTACAATAAATTAATTTTTGAAACCTCACGCTATACCAGTGTTTTATTAAGTGATAGATTAAAGTATTGGTAAAGGATTATTCAATTAAGTTCGCTTATATTCACATCAAATCATATTTAATAATATGATATAATTTGTAACTCGGCTTGTTATTTCATTCGGAATTACCAATAATTGTATTACAATGTCAAATGATACCGATCACCCAAACTTGACGTCCAATATGGCAGGTCAAACACGAAACTGAATGCAGCAACTATTTTTGTTAAAATAAATAATAATTCTACTGCTCTACTGCTAAGTGGACAATCTCATTTTTTAAGTTA
This sequence comes from Ontholestes murinus, assembly GCA_963969525.1. Taxonomy (NCBI): domain Eukaryota; kingdom Metazoa; phylum Arthropoda; class Insecta; order Coleoptera; family Staphylinidae; genus Ontholestes; species Ontholestes murinus. The sequence continues at coordinate 30,570,527 of OZ018390.1, forward strand.
ATTATATTATTATGATTTATAAATATATTATTAAAATTGGTTTATAAATATATTATTAAAAAATGTGTAAAAAAAAGCACTTAAAAAGGCACAAAATTTAGAGAAAAAGCATTAAAAAAGCATAAAAACAGGAAAAAAAGCATAAAAACACGAAAAAAGCACTAAAGAAAACTATATTTTCTTAATATGTTACACGTTTATCAACATATTTTACATAGAAATTCTGCTTAAAACTAAAATAAACATACTTTCTTTACGCAATATATAATGTCATGTAAGTATTTAAAAATTAAATTGTAATTTTGTATACATTTCAAAATAACTAAAATCTATTCATGAAAACGGTAGATCATTAAATGTTGTTCTAGGGGTTTAATTGTAAAAATTATTACTTCTGACGCTCAATAAATTTTTGAAAGTGGAAAAGCTTCTCTTTATTTTAAATTATAGCTGGATCCATTTGCAAATTGCCATTCAAAATCAAGTTTAATTTAATTATTATTAAAATTCTTTCATTTTCACCGAATACTTTTTTCGGTATTATTTTGATTTCTTGGGCAATGCGTCCAAGTATTTTCTAAAATGAATCTGCTTTTATAAATATTTGATTGTGTTGCTCACAAAATTTAAACGCGATTTTATGTAACTAAATTGTTTTGAAGGAAGCTCTTGTTTCTTAAGAACTGTTTGACAGTCATTAACTGATTTGCTTGACGTTTCGGGAAAGTTGTATATAACCTTATTAAATTCTTCAAAATTGTTCGCATAGTACATCGTAGCATATAGCCAAGTTCCCCATTTTGTTAGCACTGGTTTATGGGGCAGTGAGATATCAGGTAATGACTTCTTGAATAATTGCACTCACAGAAGAATATAAGAACTATTTTTCCATATTTAATTAAATCTACAAATGGAAATTTCATTCTTATAGTTTCAGAAATTCGTTTCTATCCATAAACGTGTACAATGCACAAAATGCATTATTAGTAAAATTTTGTAACTTGGTATTGTCTACGGCAAAAATAAGTTTGTCAGTCTACCATTTATGAATTTTGCTATAATGTTATTATCAGTTTTCTTTAATTCTTTTGTATATATCAAAATACTATTGGTCGGATTTCTTCATGTTAAACTCCTATTATTAAATTAAACAAGCGTCTGTGGTTTCATCATCACATATAATTATTGTTAATAATATCTTTAATTTTTTGTATGGTTTCATAGTACGCAAGAGCTACATATTTTTTTCTCGGGAATGCGCATTTTACAATATTTTCCCAAGAAAGATTTAAATGCATTATTTTGTAATTTTCTTAAAGGGATATTCGAATGTAAAAGTATTTTGCACAAATGTAAATTTACAAGTCTTGACTAGTTAGGCTGCAGTTGGGAACTAAAATAAAACTTACTATTTTTAAACATGCCTTACAAAATAATGTATATATTTCACTTGTTAATTCTGGATAGTCTCAAATTAATTCTTGTATTGTGGTTTTCACCTTTTGCATTATAGGTTAAATATACATGTGAATTATATAATATAATTTATCTGTGATTCCCCAGGTTAATACGATTCACGCATATAATAATTTTTGATAAATAAGCAAAGTTTTTGGAATGTCAATTCAATAGTTTGTGAATGCGAGTTTGAATATGAAAATTAACGAAAACGGTAAATATGCGCCATTCGTCCCATCCGTATTTTTGCCGAGAGTAGAAAATTGATACGGTTGCAGAACACCTGATTATTAGCTATCACTTAAATTTGTTTACATTTAATACTTACTAGGGCCCCTGTTTGGGCCTAGTTTAACGACGTTTACATCCGGAATATCATAGGTGTGATTCCTATGAAGCGTTCGTCTGTATTATCTGAAAAATGAGACGGTCTATTATATCTACTTATTTATAAATGAATCCATTGTAAATTAGTAATTTGTACTAATATTTATTAATAATAAAATTCATTATTATTATTGTATTATGAAGGTTTTAAGCAATTATGTTGTCAAAAGACATGAAGAAAATATGTAATACAAATATAATCTATAAATGATGGGATAAAGATTTTTACGAAAATTCTCTATATTAGAACATTAATTTAATATCAGCGTGAAATTTTTATTAAATGTTCAAGAAAATGCTCCAAATAAGCATCAGAATCTAAAAAAAGCATGAAAATAAGCATAAAAAGTCAAAATAAGCACAAAAAGTCAAAATAAGCAAAAAAGCACAAAAAAACTTAGCGCTAAGTAATCACATTCTTTAAGATTCGTATAGATATTAAGAAATTTTTTCGATGCTATTAATATTATGGATAAGCATAATGCTAGAAATCCGCTCTCTAGTGATGATCTTACTCTTGGATTCTGGATTCTTGAATATGTCTGGACTGCACAGTCAGTCTGATATCAAACATCAAATCGAATATTTGATTTCAATAAAAAACCACTCACTGAAAATATTGTTTCGAATATCATATTACTTCGTTAAGCTTAAAAATTAGTCTTCAATTATACTATATACTATTTGACACTGAAAGGTTATTGCGCCGTAATTTACTAAACCACACTTCACTATTTTAAGTCTGATTTTTAAGGTGAATTTCTGAAAAATATGAAAATTTTGCCCAAATTAATTAATTAATAAGCGTTCTTTTAACTTTCCTTGTCGATCAAATCCGAAATTTCAATGGAAATATAATTTTTAAATCATTTCTGTGTTTGTGTATTCGTGGGTATTTTATCTCAAAAACCTCTAAAGATTTTGAACTGATATTTTAATAAATTTTTATTCTTCTTTGGAAGAACTGAAAATTTTTTAGCAAAAATTTATACATTATAATTTTTTTAGTATTTTTTTTAAGGAAACAAAAAAGTCCACCAAATTTTTCAACTAAAGGTTATGGACAATAGAAAACTGATCAAACTTATTTGAACAAACGTTTCAAATTTATCAAATTTTATGCCAGTTGTCAACAAAATGTATAGGACATGTTTTTATTTTATTACAGATTTTCGATAGTATTATAAAGGTACAATTACGAAAGAGACAATAACTTCTTTATTCGAACAATCATAAATACAATTAAAAAACGTATAGTCTGTTCGTTGGATCTTTCGTCGTACGTCACAAACTATCGCTTCAAAAAACGACGAAAGTTTTACAGTGCGTTCTTTTTCTAACGCATTTGGTTTACTTTATCAGACTGAATGTTTTTGCGTCGTTTCTCGAAGCGATAATTTGTGACGTACGACGAAAGATCCAACGAACAGACTATATACCTGTGTATATACAATATGAGTTTGGCATGTACTGTCCTGTTTTAACTTTAACTGATTTTATTTGTAAAATTTCTAGTTACTTAATTAATGGGTCAGAGTGGAAGAGAACATTTCGAAGAAATGAACTCCGCCCGGGTCTCTTCAATTTAAATTATAGTAATATTATTCATAGTAGTATGTATTTTAGATTAATTTATAAGAGAAACAAACTATCGGAATGATTCGAATTAATAAATTGATGTAGGGTGATATAAGGGTGTTTCATTTGGGATTTCGACCAGTTTTTAATTTTAGAATATTTTAGAATATTGATATTTACCACTGGAGATCTCATCTCTAAACTTAGTATTCTAGAATGTTTAGAATTGTGATATATTATCAATCTCTTCATTTATTCTTCTTCAGTAATCAGAATATTTGTTTGTATTTTATTCTGCTTGTTAGTCAATGATGAGATACTTAGGTTGACCAAATTATTTAAAAAATTCAACCAACTGCCTCTTCAATCATCACTAAATACCCGTGAAGTGATGATTGAAGAGGCAGTTGGTTTAATTTTTTAAATAATTTGGTCATTATTTTGTTTAACTTCTTGTTTTTTTTCGTCCCACCATGCTGTGTGTCATCTGTTTTTTATTTGCTTGTAAGTTCTACATTTTTTCTTGCTGTTTTAATTGTTTTTTAAAATCTTGCCAAATGTCTTCTAATTTTATATTTTCACCTCTAATATTAATTTCTGTTCGTGCATCCTTTAACATATCTTTGTATACAGAGAGAAAACATCTTTATTGCAGATAGTATGACAATATATATATATATATATATATATATATATATATATATATATATATAATTTAGATGCTGTCATGCTTTTATTGTCCAGTACTTTGGATAATTGTGCTTTATATAAAGGTCCTCTTATTTTTTCTATTTCTAACATAGATAATAATGAGTGCCTATCTTACTTTAGTTAAAAGTCTTACATATAAAACTGATTCCTGTTTCTTTTCTATTTACCTTTTCCACACCATTTTTAGTTTATTTTTATTCGGGCTATAATTTCCTATTATTTAATGAGTATTAATTTTATTTTAATACTGTTTCCCTTAAACTTTATATATCGTATAAAAGAAAATTAGTATAAATTTGCAGAAAAACATTATTATTATTTTAATAAATATCATTTATTTTGATAAATTTTTGCTTAATTACTATTTTGCATAGGATTCCAACTAATTAATTAATATTTTACTACGGTTATAATTACATCAAAATCTCTAAATTATGCGTAATAACATATTGGTTATGTTTAACATCAAATGACGCTAAAAATTGTAATCATAATGACTAATTAACTGATTTTAATGGCAGTAAGTAAATTACATGGTGCATACATACAATGCTTCACATATAATTTTGCAATTAATGCATGTAATTGTTCGTGAGAGGAAGAGACGAAAGGCGAAGGATGATTAAATAAAATCTTCTCGTTACATTAACGCACCCATATAGACGCCTATCTCAAGTTGGGATCCAATACATCGTGTTGGTAGGGCAGGTGATTCGGTGAGCATGTGAGCTTCGTCCTCGTCTGGCCAGAAGGTATGCTCTTGGTGCGGTCTCCCTTTTTCGGCTCAGGTGGAATTCGAAACATCTGTAGCCTGGCGCCAGGGACAGAACTACATCGTGCCGAGCTTTGTTTCATAATTTATAATTTAGATGCGAGAAGTCCAGGTAATTAGTTGCGCATTTTCGGACCGTTTAACGTTTTACCCATCGCTGTGGCAGCACTCGATGACCGCAAGGACCGAATTCCTCACGGAACGATCCGATGGCGGATAACTCAGAAATTTTGGTGATCTAATTCCATTCGTGTAACAACATGCATATCACACGGAATTAATTACTGGACGTGTTTTTATATCTCCAGTGTTTCACAGGGTTAAAATAACAATGAATCAGAAATTTCTAAAACTAATGATCATTTTAATTATTTTTTGAAATGCAAATAAAAGCTATGAATCATTTAAAACTCACCTATTTTAGCATTAAATAGGTATATATATAAATTATATCAAATATAATGCATAGTGTTAAAAATTTACAATTTAATAATAAAACTTCAATTATCCATTTGATGTTATTTGAAAATTTGGAATTTAATTGCTCAAAAGTGAAATTAGTGATATTATTCGAATGCAGAAATTTTGTTACGGCTGTTGTTGTAACATGAGGATTTTGTTAGTCTATATAATATATAAAGATGTCCTAGTCATTCAACTCCGCAATTTCATCAGTTTATTAATAATCGCTGAATCCTATAGTTTAATTCTTAGGCCTTCTTTTCATTTTTTACGGCAGTCCTCCATCTATTGGTGACTAGATGCCTTTTGTCGGTAATTTCTTCCGTATCAATTATTTAGATTTTCCTCTAACCTATTTAACCTGTTAAGTAAATATGTACTTGCACGAATAAATAAATAAATACACTCCTATAATGCTGAATATGAAAATGTAATACAATAAAATAAAAGTATTATTTTAATGAATAATATTATATAACCTGCATAATAATTCGGTTGATTTAGAACTATTTGTATAAACGAAGGTATATAATCGCAGATTTAAGACCACCCATTTTAAGGCTGCCGTAAATCCAAAGCACACCTCATTGTCTACCTAGAGATCACGCTTCGGCAATAAAAATAATTTCTCAATAAAAGTGCAGCAATTATAACGATTGCGAAAATGATGGTCGTAAAGATCACATCGGTGATTTCTACTGTTGCCGTTTTTGTCGGTGATCTCATTAGGCATAATTAAGGGCACTTATCTCTGGACACACAATCACATTATTTTAGACATTAAAGTTCGGCAGGCCTTGCTTAATTATGTTTTCCGTTTTATAAATGAAGATTCGTCAACTGTATAATCGGTCGGACGTAAGGTTAAACTTAATTAAATGCTATACTAATCGAATAATACTAAGATGTTTCATTTATTTTATATTACAATGAATTAAAATAAAATAATTTAGAAGATAGTTATGAAGTAGCATTTACAAATGAAGGAGTTAAACTAATAGAAGAAATTTTAAAATGATGTGTAAATGTAATAAAATGGTTATAATAAAATATATTAAAATTCTTGGTTCCAGAAATTTAACAACTATACTCACTTAATATTTTCCTGATAGTACGTTGGATTTTGAAATACACAAGAGCAATATATATAACACAACAATCAAAGTAACACTAGTTGAAATGTATTTATTTATACGTTGAATATTTTGTAGATGAAATATGTTTCGATCAGGGACGATCATTTTCAAAGGATTTAGTTTGTAATTTATATTACCTAAGGTAATTATTTCTGTCAAATAAACTTTATATTTTTAACTATATGAACAATTTTGATGTAAAAGTATATACGAAAAAATAGTGAATTTACAGTAATTCAATTCAGATAAAAAAGACAAAAATTATATCTAAAGTTAAGTTTCATGATGTTTAGACCTCATCAGAACCGACCTGTTTTTCTGAATAATTGCTATGTGGTCATCATCACATCATGCAAAAAAAAAATAGAGGAACTAATTTAAACAAATTACCAGTTGATGAATTAATAAAAGTCTGCTTAATTGAACAGACAGTGTACTTAATTAATTTTGCGAGGAACGTTTTGACGAACGATCGGACGGGAACGTGTTGCGTCAGTTTATTTTGCATACATATTACACATTAACCTCATCAATAAGGAGGGCCTCTCCTCACCTCTGACCCGTCGCTACGCGGTAGGTCTGCGATCTTAATAACCGGCAACAGATTCGCTAATCATTGGAAATACAATATTTTAACGGTTTGAATAATAAATCTCCATTGTAAAAAGTATAGAAAATATCTCTACACATAGCTAATATATTTTAAGGTAATTTAAATTAATTATTATATGATTAATTCTTAATAATATGTCTATTTGATTATCAACTTGGACTAAATTCGATCTTTATCAATTTTGACTTAAATATACTACAAGTGTAAATTGGGCTAGATTACCTCAATTGACCATACCTGTTTAAAGTCAAACTAAAACTGGATGTCACTGATAATGATATCAGTAATGTCGCTGTATAGGACATCCTAAACTAGCTAAACAACGTCCAATTTTTCTTGGATTTAACCATTTAAATTTGGTGAAATTAGCTTTACAAAATGCTAAATATTGAAAGAGTTCTGGTATCTATAGGGACTTATCAGCTGAAAGCCGTGAAATTTCAAAAGGGTTAAGATTCATTATTGGTAATAAATTAAAGGTGATAAATATTATGCTGTTTATAATCTAAGTCATAATCCGGTCCGGACGAACCAACTTCGATAAACAACGAAATGGACCATGCGGTCCAATGCATCCCACAATTCTCGTTACATCACCAGGAGACAAATTTCAAAGAAGACCAACAAAATGGTGGACCAACCCTTTTGAAGATGATTTTGCAGTCTTATCAATGTACTACCAGAACGTCCGAGGCTTAAATTCTAAATGCAATACACTTTATTGTTACGATGCCATCAGTGATTATTCAATTTTAACTTTTACGGAAATATGGCTTAGTATTTCTGATAGTGAACTTTTAGATAATTCTATCAAAACAAATCTGACGGCGTTCTATTAGCTCTCCATTCCCTCTTGCTATCCTCAGAAATCTTTATTGATACAACTGTCTCGCCTTTGCATAGATTTGTTGGTTGTAAAAGTAATTGTCGATAAAATCCAATTTTATATTATTAATGTCTATTTTTGTCCATCAATACGTATCGATCAGTTAATGCAATTTTCTATTGTACTTGATAGTAGTACTTTATTGAACAGTAATATAATTATTGTGGGTGACTTTAGTGTGCACGAGTACTTTATTGATCCCACTCCAAATAACTGTTGTAGATGCTTATTGAATTGTGTGGAGTTTTTTGGCCTGGAACAACTAAATGCTATAAAGAATGGTTACAGTAGGATTCTAGATTTTATCTTTACTAATACAATATGTTCTATCAATGATGTATCATTAATAAATATTAATATCATCCTGCACTCAAGATTGAAGTTCGTGTGTCCATACCTAAGAAAACAAATAATAGGTTTTCTAATAATCCGAATTGCATTGCTTTTAACTTAAAAAAAGATGACTTTATGAAATTCAATAATTCAATCGCTGATATTACTTGGACTGATATACTATCTTGTTGTGTAAATACTGCTTACAAATTATTCTACGCAAACTATACACTACATTTAAAGATTGAACATGAACTGAAGTCTATATTAAAGGAGAACAAAAAATATTTCAAATTAATGAAAAAGCATCTACTTTCCGTATATTTTAGGCTGAAATTTACGCAGTTGCGCAGTAAGACTAAATCTCAATTTCGCACTGATTATTCATGCTTAATTACTGAATCGGAAGAAAGCTTATGTAATGATCCCAAGAAATTCTGGAATTTCATTAATGTCTTAAAAAAAGACAGTTCAATCCCACCAACAATGTTGCTGGATGATATTGAATTATCGTTACCATTAGATATAATTGAGGCCTTTGCTTCTCATTTTGCATCATCATATCAAGCGCATCTTCTGATCATAATCCTAAATTTGAACACAGCAATACTACCAACGTTTTAAATATAAGGTTATTCAAGAAGATAGATAAAGCAAACGCTCTCAACAAATTGGGATCTAAATTAAGTTCTGGCTCGGATGGCATACCAGTATTAGTACTTAAGGTCTGTAGATTTGTTCTATTAACACCACTTAAACACATATTTAATCCCTGTTTAAAACAAAACGTATTTCCGGCCATCAACAATTTGTTGTAACAAAATATATTCAAAAACATTAGATACAATTGGTCCAAATCTATATTGACATCATTTCTACTTCCATTTTTGTGTGTACAGAAGATACTATAGTAAGATGTTGTCGGGCATAGGATCAAGAGGGTCGAACACGAAAAGCTAGAGGTACATAACCGCGTTGAAGAACCATATAGCGTGCAAATCGGCGTTTTATTGGCTTTAAAAGATCGTTTCTCCACCACCAGGTCCATTGCAAACCAGTGGTATGAAGAGCATGGAAGACCGATTGGAATTCGAACAGTTTACCGCTGAATTCGCACTTTTGGCTTTTTTTATTTTATCTTTAATTAACGGGAACAAGAAAAAGTCATTGGGTAAGGAGTGGCAATAGGATAAAGCTTAATCATCATCGTTCAGGAGATTATCTTTAGTTCGGGAGGATATGAAAAATTTTTCAATTTTATTTTTCTATAACATATAGTAATAGTAATAGTAATAGTAATAGTAATCTTTATTGTCATAACTACAGTTTTACAAACGTCGAATATACTTAATTGCTAGTAAACTAGAGATAATTTTACAATATATGTTATCTTCAAATATACTTTATCATATGTCTACATAGGCATGCTTCTAATAGCAAATATTCTTAAACATCAATGCCAAATTAAATGTGTTTATTGATATTGCCTGATGTTGTATATGCTCGAAAACAACTGGTAAAACATTTTAAAAGAAATTAAGTAATATAAAATAATAGATTAATCATATATAAAATATAAATATAAAAGTAAAAGTAAAACCCAAAATATAAAATATAAAAGTATCTAAACAAAACATATTTACACATATGATTAAAAGTTATAGATAAAAGTTAATAGAGAATAAAATAAATCTATACAAATAGATAAAAGTTGCATATATAAGACATTTGGCTAAAAAAATTAAATTGAAACAAATAAAATAGTTAGACGGATAAAATATTATATATAAGTTAAATATTAAAAATACAAAGACATACACACTAACACAGAGATAAAATTACAAATATTTAAAAGTAATAAATAAAAATAAATTAATTAAAAGGGTATCATAACTGTATGCCTACAAGACTACTGTTGAGGTACTCTCCAAAATTGTAAAAAGCGTGTTCTAATAAATATTTTTTCATGCAAAGTATAAATTCCTTTTGGGGTAGTTCCCTTACGTGATGAGGAATAATATTGAAAAATTTCTTTGCGAAATAATTTGTTGCATGCCGAGAGCCAAATAGTTTGTGCTTATGTGGATAAAGGTCCATTCTATTTCTAGTAAAATATTTATGTTTTGATTCATGCCTAATTAAGTTGTTTTCAGATTTTTTTATATATTTTAAACAAGCTAAAATATACAAACAGGGCATGGTTAGTATATTATATGTAGTATAAGCACTTCTACAATCTTGTCGATATGTAAGACCTGCTACAATACGTACCGCTCGTCGTTGCAGTGAAAAAAATCTCTTTAGAATTGGAGAATGACCCCATACCAGTAACCCATACGCCATGTGTGACTGGCAGAGTGCATAATACGCTACCCTCAGCACGTCACAAGTTAAAGTATTGGCCATATTGCGTAATAAGAAAATGGTGGAAGTTAATTTTTTGGCTAGTATATTGCCATGGTGTGTCCATTTAAGGTGGCTATCCAGCGTTATTCCCAAAAATGTTGTTGCCGAGGTATTTGGAATAGCTTTAGCCTTGGTTTGCGCAGAAAAATAAAGTTTCTGAGTTTTGGCTGTGTTCATTGTTAATTCGTTACTACGAAACCATTTTGATACCTCTGACATGAGGGAATCATGACGCACTTCTAATAATGTCAGGTTATAATCGTTTGTGCTTATAGTGGTATCATCCGCGTATAATACTATATTACGATCTATTACATGTTTGGGTAGGTCATTAATATATAATAAAAATAATATTGGTCCCAATATTGACCCTTGAGGAACACCTATGTTATTAAGTAATACTTTTGAGTAAGAATTTTTAAAAAATACAGCTTGTTTTCTATCTCGAAGGTACGATGAGAGCAACTTACAGCTGTCAGGATGTATGTTGTAGGCATACAGTTTTCTAATGAGTATTTCATGTGATACACAGTCAAACGCTTTGGTTAGATCAATAAAGGAAGTGGTTATATATTGGCCTCTTTCAAAGCACTCAATGGCGCAGTCAGTGAAATGTATGATGGCATCTGTTGTTGATAAGCCTTCTCTAAATCCAAATTGTTGTCTGTTTAGTATGTTGTTTAGTTCTAGATATTGAATTAACTGATTTTTCAGTAATTTTTCAATAAACTAATTGGTCTATAATTTGATGGACAATTTGGGTCGCCTTTCTTAAAAATGGGTATTATTTTTGCAACTTTTAAATTTTCTGGAAAAATTTTATCTTTAATGCAATAGTTAATTTTTTTCGTCTTTTAACATGCTGGCTGTTAATCCATAGATGTCAAAGCTTTTACTTGATTTTAGACCATTGATGGCCTCCCTTACTTCATTGATCGTGACCTCGCGAAAATTAAAATATGAGGGGACTGATGTAGGATTTTCTACGCTACACATTAAAACAATGGGATCAATATTCGATTCTTGCGGTGATGACGTTAGTGATTTTGGTGCGTTTATGAAAAAGGTATTAAACTCATTTGCTGTTATATTGCACTCATTAGTATTGGACTTTACTTTATTTTTATTAATAATTTTCCACATTGCCATTTGATGGTTTTTATGATTTTTTATATATTTACTAGTTGCTTCAATTTTTGCCATTTTAATTGCATGTAAATACTTTGTTTTATATTTGTTTTTAATTTGAATATGTTCTTGATTCTTGGTTTGTTGGCAGACACTACTCATAAACCTAAGATTTTCTCTCATGAATTTTAAATTATTATTAAACCAGTATATTTCTGATTTATTATTCGTTGGTATTTGTTTTAATTTTACAGGAAATGCAGTATTAGATGCGTTTTCTAGTATATTACAAAATTTTGTTGTTTTTTGACTAGAGCTTAAACTACAATTATATAAAAATTGCCAATTTTCACGTAGAAGGATATTATGAAAATTGAATTTTCCTTCCAAAGTTATTGGTTTACACAATGTTTTTGATTTGACCTGTTTATAATTATTGCATCGCCAAGTTGTTACGACTGCCAAGTGATCTGAAAATCCAGTTTCGATTGTCTCAGAGAACACTCCATTTAAGTCCACATTGGTAAATATGTTATCGAGACAATTGAGTTTTCGCGTTGGTTGACTAAAATTACTATCCAATCCATAGCTATTTAGCAAATCAAATAACTCATACCTGTGTGGATCTTCGCCATTGAACCGAACATTAAAATCCCCTGTTAATATAACGTCATGCTTTAAAAGGTTAAGGTTTTCAAACACTCTGGACAGGACATCTAAAAACACATTAAAATTACCTAAAGGTGAACGGTACACAGTTAAAATTATGCAGTTAATATTTCGTACACATATACCAGCAATTTCGCAATCACGTTCAATACAATATTTGGCTAAATCAAGGTCAGTGCATAAATATTTGCTATTAGATAGGATAATTACCCCACCATGAACATGGTTTTTCCGTGAGAAATGTGAATTTACAATAAAATTATTTAAGCTAATTTGTGCGGATTCTTGCTCACTAAGCCAGTGCTCACACAGGCAAATAAAGTCATATTTATTATTATGTTCCATTAGAAGTGCTTCCATCAATGCAATTTTATTTCTCAAACACTGAACATTTAAATGGAGTAATCTTAATTGCTTGGAGTACTTATCTTCTTGCCCCGTTGTAGGTGGAATAAAAAACGGTCTATTATAGTTCCTTTTGGCCACAGGGATGGATTCTCTAAATCAGCCAACTTACCAAAAGGAACAGTAACTTTAAACGAGCTGTATTCGAGAGGGTGCTTTGATTCCAACTTCTGACAGGAAACATCTATTATATATTCAAAGTGTTGCCCATTTTGATCCGAACTTAAATATACCCGGCGTTTCATGTTATTGAAGACATTTATTTATTTATGTATAAAACAATTACAGGCCTTCTGACATGTACCGAGCGATACATTTGTTTGTACAGATAAATACCGAAGCGATTTCTTTGGACTAATATCTATTCTTTGCTGAATATCTGCAATGACTACTTCCGTAAGGCCAGCTAGTTGACCTGTAGATTTTCCTTTAAAAACTCTGCCGGTTTCAAGGAATCTCTTAACAATATGGAGAACATGTTGCACAAAGAAAGTGTGGCGGAACTCAAGATCAGGAAACTGCTCATGAAATTCCAATTACCGCAATGACACTTGATGCCCGGACGCTAATGATCAAACAAACAAATTCGCAGGCAAGATACCAACATTGTAAAAATGAAAAATACGCGCCAAATTTAAACGCCTATCAAACATGAACGCAGTGTATGTTGTTCCTTACAATTGTACAAATTATAATAAAAATAAAATGATTTATACTGGGTGTTTGGATTTCTATGCCACTTAGTATATTTCTCTTTTTCCATTATATTGGTAGAACAATTTCCAAAAAAGATTTCATTCCTTGAGTGAAATTCATACATTTTCTAAGATAAATTCCCAGAAAATTCTATTTTACTGGAATTTTTAAATGGTGGATAAATTCTTGAAAGTGGAGTAGAAGTAGATAGAAATTTATTAATGCTCAAAAAATTTAAAGTAATTCATGGTAGAAAGTTCTCTTAATATGGAAAGACGTTAGAAATTTCTTGAATTTATGAAAAGAATCCCAGCAAAACATACGGTGAAAATTTTACTGCAAATTCTACAGCCCTCGCAGTAAATTCGGGAATTAGAAGAGAAATTTCTGAATTGCTGAAAATTACGAATAAAATAAAAGAAGAATATACGGAACCTTTGATCACAAAACATAACAGAAATTCAAAGAATGTTTTGAAGGATTAAATTAAATGAATAGATGTTTATCCTGTTTTTATATAAACAATAACTTTAAGAACTATAAAACTACTTAAACTATTAACGGTAGAGGCTTCTACTTCGTTATACATTATTCTTCACAAACAAAGTTAAAAAGACTTAATAAAGTCAGTGTTATACAAACAAAGTTAAAAAGTGTTTATTTGTGAAAACTACTTAAAAGATGTAGTTATTTTTTTAATAATATTTTCCGAAACATTTTTTTTATAAAAAGAAGGCTATAAGATTAGAAACTATCTATAATACAAAATCAAAAATAAATAACTTGTTTTTGTTTTGTCATTTTTCTTTGTATAAATAATATATTTTAAGAAAAACTAGCTGATATAGCCAACACAGTACTTTTGATTATTCTTTATATCATCTTATTTTATTATCTTTTACAATTATTTGATACATATTATTTATATAAATTTTATACTTCTTTCATATTATATTATGCAAAATTTTTGAACTTGAGGCTTGGATTGGTTTTTAATAATCATAATATAAATTAAAACAGTTAATAATTTTTTATAAAAGAATCAACAAGTTTGTAAACATTTGTCTCTATTAATGTTTAGTTCTCATAATTAATATTTTTGAAATATTCTGTAAAAATGTTCTTATCAAAATAGATTTAAAAAAAGAGAACAATCAATGTTAATTCGGTGAACGGTATTATACCAAAACCTTTAAATTTTCAAGAAAAGCAATTAAAGATTAATTTAAACGCTTTATTTGAAAACTTCTTTTAGATTTTAAAGTATAGCGACCATAATATTCTAACAAGAATTTGTCTCAAAAATCAAAAATAAATTATTATATATGCTAGTTTATGTTTTTTCTTGTGTGCATTCAGATTTGAGACCAGAATTGCTAATATATTTAAAATTTTAATTCAGAACATACAACATAGATGAATATTGTTTTTGGTCATTTGTTCTATTTGGTTATTTGTTTTGTCTCTACTTACATTTCTACAATACTAACGTTTCTACATTTTCACCACAAATAATCATAATTATTATTATAGCGATGTTTTTAATGCAATTTAAGTACGAAGTAACTTTTGCAGTCATTCTCTTCTTGTAAATTAGTTTTTGCATAATAGTTCTCGTTCTGAAGAATAACAACTTTGAGGCTAAAGAGCCAACAAAGTTAAAGAGTCACGTTAATCTTCACTAATGTTAGGTGTTCCTCTTTCCAGATGCTAAAATCTCTCTCCTAGAATAAAAGAGGGAATATATTAGATTGAGTCTTAAGAATTGGCCATCTTTTGATGACCTCAAGCCATCTTTCGGATAACATCATGATGACAAATCTCAGCAAATGAAGTCTTGAATTGGCCATTCAAAGGGTTTTGCATATTTCGAAACAATTAGTAGTCGGATAGCGCAATGTCTGATGAGTATGGGGGATGGTCCATCAAATCCCATCGAAGCTTTAACAGCAACTTGAAATACATTACAAAATATATGTCACTAACTTATATTTATAAGGAAAATTTTAAGAAATTTATCAAATAATTCCAGAAAAACTTATCAATTTTCGTCTAGACTTTAAACTTTTGTTAAAATATTGAATTGACAAGGCTGATACTTGGTGAAATTACATAATATATAAGGTAAATTAATCACTAGGTTTGTAATTTCACTAATTTGATTTCAACTTCTCATACTGTCTGTTCTGTTTACTTATAAAATATATGTAATATAATTATCATTAATATAGTAATACGTTATACATGTATTAAATATAAATTATTTTCATTTTATAAATGGATATTTTTTAAATATAAACAGTTAATATTAACAAGTTTTAAAGATAGAAGAAAAAATCTGATATAATTTAATAGAATTATGGTAAACACCATTTTATGCGAAACTCAAACCTGTTTTCACGCTATCAAGCTGTCCAAAAATTACCTAGTCAATCTTTGGCGTGATTGTGCGCAACACGTCTCTCATTTCTGTTGATAATAATAAAAATTCATGCCGCCCTCGCCGTTCCGCCGCAACAATTAATTTAAGCAATTATCTCTAAACATGTTAGTTAACAAGCGGAATTTAACCGTTTTCACTAATTCCTTTGAGTTGTAACTGTCGTGTTGTCTCGCTTACAGCTGGTATCGGATGGTGCCATCGGTGATCCAACTGATCACCCATTTCCAAGCCGGCGAGGTGCATTCTATTTAACGAAACGGCCATTTGTTATTCGCTATCTACTGACAGGGATGTACTACCGCCATTATAAAGACAGTCCTTTAATATGCCACTGAAAATCTGTGTTAGAATACACTATTCGACTACGAATAGTAAATAGAAAATTGTTCGTAATTAACGATTTCATTCTGTCTGATTATAATATAATATCAACATGTAGTATAGTGTGAATATGTATGACTTATATTTATTTTTAATGTAGTCAGTGTATCATTACATAGAATTAAATTAATTCTTTTTATTCCTAAATATTAACATTATATAATAATATAATAATATATTTATGTTATTTACGGTATAACACCTTTTACATAAAATAAAACAAGAAATTTGATCAACATGTACGTGTCTCATATATAATCATGTGATCCATGTATATACAATTTTTCGTATTTTGTTGTGTTATGTAAGAAAATTAGTTGCATTTCTTGTATTTTTCGCATATTTATGAGCATGATTCCTAGTTAAAATTAATATTTTTAAAACATAAATAGATGAAACTGTTAAAATTTTATTACTTAAGAATATTGACTTGCAGGAATCAGAGGTTTTAAAATTATATATAAACCATAATAGCCTTTTCTGGGCAATAAATACTCTTACACATGAGGTTGTATTTCCCCATAGTGAGATATTGTAACAGATTTATTTATTTTATTATTATTTAGTAATACATTCTGATCAACTGTATTTCTTAGTTTGAATATTGCATAGTGTGCTTTATTAGGTTTTTTGGTAAGGTTATCAGCGAGGATTTTCCAACTCAACATATAATCAACATCTACACCTAAACATTTTGTATGATTTTGAGATTGAAGTAGCATTTCATTACTTATAATGGATTTATGATTTTCTAATTTACAATTTTTAAAATAAATGCATAACGACTTGTTGATATTGAGGATGAGATTATTTTTTTTACAATATTCATACACTTTTGAAGTTTTTACGATAAAAGCTATCGAAAAAAATCTAAGAGCAAAGTGGTGCATAATTACCGTCGCTATGTTTCAAAAATATTTCTAATCATCAGTGGCGTGCCGTACTCCAGTGGCGTACCAAACTTATGTTTTTTTTAAATGGAATGCCCTATTTTTTATTGCACTTTAGCGGTTTCGCTGTTATAACCCCTTCTTTCAAAATTGCGCCCCATTTCTGAGATTTTTTGTAGAGAAACTAATTGACGCCGGCGCCTAAATTTTGAATTGAGGTACAGGTTAAGACCTCGTATACCTTTACATAATTTTTTTTTCGGGTAATTTATGGAAAAAAAATAATTTTTGATTGATCTTCGCATGTTATCATTTTTTTCGAAAATTTCAAATGGCACCCCCCTAAAAAAATTACGGCGTTGTACAGCCAAAACTCTAAATTTTTCATTGGTACAAAAAAAATTACACATTGCATAACAAAATTTCGGAGAAAAAAGGAATTTCATCGCAAATGTCGGGAAACGTTTTCCGTTCCCAAGTGTGCTATGAGAAAACAAAAACACAAATACGGTCAACATAATAGTATGTACCTATTTATTCAACATGATATGAAAAATGCAGATTAAGAAAATTTAACAACTTAAACTAAATGTTTGAAATGACGACCTTCCTGCTGGAGGCATAACCGCAACTTCGACTCACAGGCTCTAGACACTGCCCTAAGGACTTCTGGTGATATACCGCGGAAAGCCGCGCGGATTCTCTCCCTCATATCCTCGACAGTAGTTGGTACCATCCTGTAAACCTCGTCTTTGATATGGCCCCAAAGGAAGAAGTCAAGGGGAGTGAGGTCTGGTGATCTTGGCGGCCACCCCACAGGACCCCCACGGCCAATCCAGGAGTTCGGAAACGGTTCATCGAGAAATTCCCGAACGACACGGCTATTATGTGCAGGAGCCCCATCGTGCTGGAAAACTATCTGTCATAGAGCGGCTAGAGGGACATTTTCCAAGAGATCATCCAAGTCGTCGCGAAGGAACCTCAAATAACTGTTGCCTTTCAGGTGCCCCTCGATGAAATAAGGACCCAAAAGGTGTTCTCCAAGTATGCCTCCCCAAACATTCAGCGACCATCTTTGCTGGTGGTTTATCATTCCCATGGCGTGTGGGTTTTCATCGGCGTAATAATGGTAGTTGTGGCCAATTTCTATGGAACGTCAGAAATCTTGCCTCGCATGAAAATCTTGAGGTTGCAATTCTTGATGCAGTTGAATCTTAAATGGACGGAATTTGTACTTTTGAAGAACACGATGTACGGATCGCGTTGAAATATCGTGATTCCTACTAATATCACGGATACTGGTATGAGAATCTTCAATAACTGCCTTCAGAACCTACAGTTCATTATTTTCGGTAAAAGCTGCCTTCTTTCTAACTCTCCTTGGCTGTTTCACACTTCCCGTAGTAGTAAATCTCTCCAACACTTTTTGAAACGCACGTTCATTTGGATGTGCCCTGTGCGGATATCTCGCAGCGTACATTCGTGACGCCAAGAAACAATTCTTGTTACATTCTCCAAGAATAAATATCATGTCAACCATTTCCTCTTGAGTTCGGAACATTTTTAGAACGTTTATCAAAAATGACTTATGGCTGCTACTGGCGTCTAATAATTTACTTTGACAATTACCAATCTTTTGTTTTCTCATGGCACACTTGGGAAAGGAAAACGTTTCCCGACATTTGCGATGAAATTCCTTTTTTCTCCGAAATTTTGTTATGCAATGTGTAATTTTTTTTGTACCAATGAAAAATTTAGAGTTTTGGCTGTACAACGCCGTAATTTTTCGAAAAAAATGACAACATGCGGAGATCAATCAAAAATTATTTTTTTTCCATAAATTACCCGAAAAAAAAAATTATGTGAAGGTATACGAGGTCTTAACCTGTACCCCAATTCAAAATTTAGGTGCCGGCGTCAATTAGTTTCTCTACAAAAAAATCTCAAAAATGGGGCGCAATTTTGAAAGAAGGGGTTATAACAGCGAAACCGCTAAAGTGAAGGGTATAACATGTTAGATAAAAAATAAGTACTCTGCGAGCACTTTCCAAATCTGCAATAAAAAATAGGGCATTCCATTTAAAAAAAAACATAAGTTTGGTACGCCACTGGAGTACGGCACGCCACTGATGATTAGAAATATTTTTGAAACATAGCGACGGTAATTATGCACCACTTTGCTCTTAGATTTTTTTCGATAGCTTTTATCGTAAGGGAGCTATGGTCCGAGGCGTCTTAAGTGCCACACTGTAAATTTGCTGTAAAATTTATCCACAATGCAATCCATGTCAAAATGTGATAGTATGAAGTCCCAGTTTACCGAGTGAAAGTGAATATTTAATTCATCCGCCAAATGAAAGAAATATTTCTTTTCGGAAGTTATTAGTGTTGACAAACTCATTAACTAATAATGTAATGATATATGCATGATGATGAATACTAGTTGGAAGGAGAATATCATGCACAAGAGACACCGATGTGTTAGGGACAGTGGAGAAACATGAGTCGAGGAAGATTCCTCAAGAATTTGGAATATCAATAACCTTCTAATTAATTTGGGTAGCGTTTAAAAATTGAAACAATTAACATCATTAACTGTAAGATTCAATTGAGTACAAGTGCCATTACTCCATACAATATTAGCTAGTTTTTCGTCGCCACATACTAATAAATTATTACAATTATATAACTATGGAATTTCTAGGACATTATTGAAATGCAACTTATATTTTTCGATTGAAGAAGAGGGAGATGTATAAATTCCACCAATTATATAAGATATATTTTAATAAAACAAAAAGCTGTTCAATAAATTTATCAAGTGAAATAAATGATGAAGTAAAACGTTTTTAAATGCAATTAAAATTACACCTCCTCTAACTTCTCCTTGAATGGAATGATCAGACCTATATACATTGTAGTTGAAGAGTTATTAGATATATAAATAGGTAATTGTGGAGGCCTCTACTTTATGATATATTATTATATAAATGATTTTAAATACCTTTTTTATATATCACACACTTTTAATCTTTATTTGTGACTATAGTATCGACAGATTTTCAGAGATGTATAAAAGGAATTTACAATCATTTATATTAGATATATTTCCATAAAGCCATGTTTCAACTAGAATTATAATATCATAATCAAAAATATTTACATTAGGCAATAAATCAGTTAAATTTGTTTTAAGGCCACTGCATTGGTAATATATAGTCAGTTTTTTTGCGCCGATTGATTATTACGCACATTATTGACATTAAACAAATAAGGCACTCCATCCCGATGTATATTATGTAAATTAGATTCGCCGTTCGATCGTTCATGTAGTATTCAACTTGTTTCTTGGTTCTATTAGAACGAAATATGAAATTATTAAGTTTAATGCTTGAAGCCATCACTTCGTGATACATCTTGATTTAGGAACTTTAAATGAAAATACACTTCGTTGATATCGCACACACACAGGATTTATTACGTTACTATAGTTTCAGCCTTTAATAGTATATTGTATAATGAGCATACAATGATACCCATTGCCCACGAGTATGAAATTTGCTGCATGAGCCGAAGGCGAGTGCAGCAATTCATACGAGTGGGCAATGGTCATTGTATGCGAATTGTACACTATACTTTTTCTACGATTATACATATGAATTAAAAAATTCAAATATAGATTTCTACTAATTGACATTGAACAAATTTTTATTTATTAAAAATATACGTGATATTGATACAGTTATGAAACATTCTTGGAGATCATGTATATGATGGAAAATTTACCGTAGGGTTTAATTTTGTAACAAAACTACTCTTATTATTATTACTTACCATTATTTTGCGTAAATTTCAACTCACTCGCAATTTTATTTTGACGTTTAATTTCACGTCAGAAACGTCAACTCAAAAATCAAATTTTATAATGTTCGTATAATATTTGCGTGTAATTGAAAAACGTTATTTTTTGTATTTAAGGAAATAATAATAATAATAATAATCTTTATTCCGTAGACCATATAGTGTACACAATATACATTTATAGTATTGGAAGCGTCAAAATACAAACTTAAAGTATTATTTCTTACATAATATCATCACATAAATTATAAAACAATTTTTCACCTATATTAATTATAAAAAACGTTTAGTCTGATTCAATATTAATATTATTAATACTATGTTATTGTAATATCCCTCTCCTGTTTATCTATTGTAGCACTAGTGCTCCAATGGAAATATTGTAACACTAGTGCTACAATATACATATTGTAGCACTAGTGCTACAATGGTTGCTATGACAATGAAAATATAATATATACATAACATACAATGTACTACTTTGTATAATCAAAAAGTAACCTACAATTATGTTATTTCATTATAGGAGTAGAAAAAAGACCATTATCAAACGTATAGTCACCCTTTTAAAGGTTGAAACTAAAGTCACGTAATAAATCCTGTGTGATATCAACGAAATGTATTTTTCATTTAAAGTTCCTGATATGAAATTATTGTTTGATGCCATTGAATTTCTTTTCAATTACCAATTTAATGTCCTCTTTCGAATTAAATATTAATTTTAATAGTCTTGGCTTGTTATCAGTTGATAATTTTCCCAACCTAATAGTTTTTAAAGATTTAATTATGACTTTGCGAGATTCAAGCATACTAATAACACTATCCACATGTTTACCTCGGCTTTTCTACTATGGCGATCCTCAACCTCATTTATAATATCCTCAGAGAAAGTTTGTATGTGTTATTGTAAAAAAATCATATGTTTTATTTTTCTACATAGTCTCCGCTTTTATGTACACATTTTTCCTAGCGAGGCGGAAGTTTCTTGATGCTACTATCGAAGAATGTAGTCGTTGGTGTCTTCAGCCAATTGCTCCCAAAGATTCCACATCTTCGTCATTATGAAAAGGAAAGTCACTTTGACACTTGAGACGTAAGTGCATCATTACATCTTAGAATCTAAACAGGTAATCATGAAGTGGAGACAACCTGGGCAAGCTCCACCTAGATTTTTGGGATAAAAAAAGCCTATAAATACTTATTTTTACAAAATTCCAGTTTATATTTGATTCACCCATGTACAATTAAGTAAATAATATTAAATATTAAATATAATTCTACTCTTACTGCAAAATTTCTTAGAATGCCCTTCATATTGAAATCTTTTCAAAAATAATAAGTAGAGTTTGTTACAGTTTAAAAATGCTTTCTAGAACTACGAATTAAAATATAGAGTCATCGAAACACAGTAGGCAAGAGCGGAAGTTCATATTTTTATAAACTCAAGCCTTTCAACGTGCAATCAAAATTTTTGTAGGAAAGTATTGTTTTAAAAGTATTTTGAATTTTATTATGTAAGTACAATGAATAAATAAATACTAACTAACTAGCTAACTATATGAAGAATATTTTATTATGTCTCTCATTTAAAATATGTAATCATATGTTGGGGTAATAGCATGAATTTATTTGATTACAAATCGAGCTGTTAGTATAATGAGCCAGATAAATTATAGTGATGGTTGCAAGAGGAAAATAATTATTAGCATTTACACAAATTTATATACAAAAATGTAAAATTCTTGTGAAAACATAAGCATTACTTACAAAAACAAAAATTCATTTATGCTCACCACAAGTCAGCTTTTTTAAAAAATTGCCGACCTTACACATGTCTTAAGATATTTAATTATCTTCCTAAAATTTAAGCTAAGCTCAAACACTTCCGAAGTTAAAACGAAAATCTTGTTTTTTTTTTAGTAGATAATTTTAAAATTTAATGTATCTATAAAATGCATTTCGTTCAGTGGTTGTTAATTTATGAGCTAGATACATTATTTCGAACTTTTCTTATATGTATAATTCTTAGTAATAGGGACAAATTTGTATCTATTTTTGAAAAGAAATTTTAAACATTCATAAATAAATAAATCTACAAATTAAAAAAAAACATTCTCCTTGAAAACTTCTTTACAAGATTTTCTATATGTTAAGCCAAAAACTGAACATATACATCGTTTCTGTAGTATAAAAATATTTTGTATGTGGCTACTATTTCCCGAAAAATTTATTCCGAATATTAAAATGAATTCAAAGGAGACATAATAGATTATTTTTAATGACTTTTTATTGAGTATTCTTTGAGTAACAGAGATTCGCTGTTTTTTTATGATCTATTTAGATAAATCTAAAAAACACAGTGTTGAATTTCATTAAAAATTTCTGATATAATAAAAATCTTTAATAACCTATCACAAATTGCAGTTTCAAATATTTTTGAGTATGCTGCTAGAAAACTTATAGGCCTATAGTCATCCATATTCTGCGAGTCTCTTTTCTTAAATAGTAATAAGGGCTAATTTGAATGTATCAGGAAATATTCCGAATTTAAAAGAATTGTTAATTATCGTGTTTTAAATCATTTCAACTCTTTATATGATTTCCAATGTTAATATTATCCAGACGATTTTCTATTGATCTTATGTTCTGATGAATAATAGCATATTTAAGTCAGTTTATATGGGCGTCCTTAGATGTTCTCATATTAAAATTAAATCTCCGAATTTCAATTCCTGTGGGACACGAAGTCGGATTCATTAACAAATCCAGGTGCTCAAATATAGCTCCTGTTAAATCCTTCCTGGAACACATATATATCCCACTAATTTTTATGTTAGGACTAAACACTTTCAATTCGGTTAGAATTGGCTTATATGTGTACCATTTAGTTTTCTAATGTGTTAGCATAGTGTATGCAACTGAGTCAGCATAAAATGTTTTGATTTCTTTACATTTGCTTACTTTAGTCGAGCATGTTGAGTGTCGCAGCACATATTTAGAGAGTGTTATTGAAACTAGTGCGAAAATATTAGTAATTAGTTTGAAAATTGAATACTAAGTAACAATTGTTTGGAGTTTAGAAGGTAAGTGCAATTAAAGTAAATGAGCTACAAGAGGTGGCAGAAAATGTGTGAAAAACGAATGATCAATCTGAGATCGACAACGAATCTTCTGATGAAGAATTAGAAATCCAACCGAAAAGTGATGAGCAAGCTGAAAAAGAAAATTAAGCTTCAGAAGAAAATAAAGGGCCACGGGGCCCTTTATGGTCAAAACCAGATAAAAATTTTGTCTCTAAAAGGCTAGTAAACATACTTGTACACTAGCCTCCGATATACAACAATCCAACGCGATATGAATGATTCAAAAATATCTTTCTACATTCTTTAGATTTGTACATTGCTCAGTGTACAAATGAAAGAATTCAAATACATAAACAGACAAGGAGAGGCGATTGCTTGTAAGAAACAGATAAAGGGGAACTGCAAGTTGTCCTTGGGTCCATGTTTGTAATGTGTTACAACCATGTTCCCCAAATAAGCGATTACTGGTCCACTCATCCTTCGCAGGGAAATTCAGCAATACAAAATGCAATAGCTCGTGATCTATTCAAAATAATTTCATCAAAAATGTATTTTGCATCCCCAACCAAACCTGCAAAATTCTCCAACACATATTTTATTGATTACGTAGTAAATTACTTGAAATACTGTCAGGATAGTAGCTTTGAAAGCATAGACGAATCCATGACTAAGTTCAAAGGCGTTCGTCTTTGAAGCAATATATGCCATTAAGGCATGTAAAGAGAGAAATCAAGTTATGGCTTAGATCAGATTCTTTCACTGGATATACATACGATTTTAATATATACACAGACCGGGAAACTCAACGTCTAGATGGAACTCTTGGTAAACTTTTAATGAAAAAACTCATTTCTACAGCAAAATAGGAAGATGTTACCTTCTGTTTTGATCGCT
The DNA here is from genome assembly GCA_963969525.1 of Ontholestes murinus. Lineage (NCBI taxonomy): Eukaryota > Metazoa > Arthropoda > Insecta > Coleoptera > Staphylinidae > Ontholestes > Ontholestes murinus. The sequence continues at coordinate 30,595,719 of OZ018390.1, forward strand.
TTTCACTTTGATCACTCTACTACAGAATGTGGATTATGCAGCAGTAAGAACTTGTAACCAAAATAGAAAAAATATACCTAATCAAGGATAAATTGAAAAGATGTATTCCAGTGCAACAAAGATGGACTTTTGTTTGTGAAATGGCAAGATACAAAAGAGGCCCTTCGGTTGAGCAATTACCATACTGCTAATGGTATGTCTGTCAACAAAATTTTGAAAGATAGCTCCAAAATTAGTGTTTCGTGTTCATAAATGGTTGCATCATATAAAAGATTATGGGAGAGACCAGATGATGTGATTATAGGAACTAGATCGTAAATTAAATAAATTGTGGAAAAAGGTTTTTTGTCGTTTGTTTATGATGGCAGTCGTAAACGCAGGGATTATCTTTAAAGAGAAGACAAAAAAATCCTATCCTGCAATTTTTACTGTCCCTGGCGGAAGAAATGATAGCTGAAGGAAGAAAAACAACAACAATGCGACGTTTATCGAAAAAAAGAATACCTTCTGTTAAAAGACAGCGGCTTGAAAACGTATCTTTACATCTTCCATTTGAAGGTACAACGAGAAGAAGGTGTGCAAAAAATAAAAATGATAGCTGAAGGAAGAGAAACAACAACAATGCGACGTTAATCGAAGAAAAGAAGACCATCTGGAAAAAGACAGCGGCTTGAAAACGTATCTTTATATCTTCCATTTGAAGGTACAACGAGAAGAAGGTGTGCAAAAAATAACACCCAATAACGCACAAAGAAAATTTGTAAAGAATGTCATATTCCGCCATGTTCCAAATGTTTGCAATATATCATTCTTAAAATATTTTGTATTATATACAATAAAAATATTTAACATTTTTCAAAAAAGTTTTTCTAGTGGACTGATGGTGCATAAAAGTACCATAGCAAAAGACTAAAGGTGCTTATATGTACCACTACCACCCCTTCAAACCTCTTGTTAGTTTTTTCGACATTTTCTATTATAAAATATAATTTTGACTTATACACACACGAAAAACCACAAAAGTATTCATACGTCTTCCAGAAAAAATAATCGTCGCAAAAGGGTTTTTCACCTCTGGTTTATCAATTGATTTAATTTAAATAGCTCCGAGGTTCTCCCGCAAATATTCTGCAATCATATGCCCGACTCCATGCAATTTTATCACATGTTTTAAATTCATCAGCCTTTACTTGCGAGGTGCCAATAAGTGCTTTTTTGAATTTTGGTTTCTTGTATTCTTCAAGTTTAGTCCATTCTGAATCTTTTTTTTTACCGATTCTTTTTCAATGATAATTCTTTCGTTTAACTTATCCCTTGGTTGTTTCTTAAGTTCGCTACTATTACTTACTGAAGTTTTCACTTTGTTCGCATATGTATTTATTGTATTTTCTTCTTGTCGAGTCAAATTATTGTTTATTCCGTTATTTCTCACATTTCTTCTGATTTCATTTGTGTTAATATGGCTACCTATTTGTGTTTATTATTTCCAACAATATTTTCTTATAAGTGTTGCATAGTATTCTTCATTTCCCTAATTAGCTCATCTTTGATTGCTGGAAATTCATCCTTTGCTTGGATGACCTCTTTTTTTAACCCTCTAATAAATGATATTTGTCGTTATTTACCATAACCTCACTTTCACCATCATTAATTATGTCATCCATTTATGATGTATTAAACATTTGGGACGGTACAATTTTTCATAATTGTCACACACAGTATTTCTTCCCACCGGTTTTCCAGATTTTCCGCCACATTTATCACTACTAACGATCGTGGATACAGAAGAATCGCCTTCTTCGTTCGACGCCATTGTTAGTTACAACGTTATTATTATTATAGGAATATTGAAATTAAAAAACTATTATTATTATTATATAAAAGGGACAGCTACCCATTGGTATTTTTTGCAAGTATTATAAAACAGATTTCACGATGTAAAATCCACAAAATAGGAGGCCAGTGAAGTAAAATGAATATATACAAACAAAACGTTTTTTATATTTTCACACGCTTATATAATCCAATTACTCATATTCAAACTGTAAACTTTTAAATCGTATTCATTTTTTATCATTTTTATTATTCCTAGTATTTGGGTGCTCTTTGAAGTTATTTATTGTGTTAAATAAAAATAACATATAATGCACTATTCTTCTAAAATAAAATACGCGTGTAGGTATTTTCTGTGGTGGTCACCGTTCAACATAATTCAGAATTCTATTTTTATTATTTAAGATGACAATCTAGACGATTATAAATACAATTAAATTGTGTGATAAAATAAAAAGTTACATATAAATCTTTTTACGTAATCCAGTTATTAGATACTTTCTTGTTTGACAAAGACTATTTTGAATCGTTTGCATGACCTCATACATGTTAGATGGATCTGAAATTATTAAAATTGACTATATATTACAATTTATTTACATTCATACACTAAAACAATACGATTAAATAATTTCTCACTTAACCCTTGTTTAATTGTTATCTTCTAATTATCACTAAAACAATGTTTTCATTAAAATGAATACTATTTAATACACTTATCACGTTGCTTTTCAACTCAGCTCTTACTGTGCTTAGTTCAAGATACTTAGTCTGAAGCAGTGCTCCACTATTTACCAATGTTTTCTTGATGTAAGTTTCTGAAAGGGAAATTTCTTGAAAGATAAGTGAAGATCATTAAATTGATCCTGTTTCAAAAAAATTTCAATTATTGTATTTTTTCAGGCTATAAGACGAACTGGACAATAAGACGCACCTCAAATTAAGAGACGATTTATTTAAAAAAAATTAAGTCTATTGCTCTATGTATTTTTTATTTTCCCTGTTTCCTGAAAGTATGGTTAAATCTCTGGATACAATTTTTCATACAAAAATCATGTCTGTGTTTGTATGCATGACCGTAGACACTGTATCCTAAAAACCGCCAACGAGTTTAAACTAAACTTAATAGAAATAAATACATTCAAATTTGTGTTGCTTTTGTAGCAAATTATTTTTGTATAATTTAATATCTGTCGAGGTAATATAATAGCCAGAGAAGTAATTATTTCAATGAGTGCTTTGTTTTACAGTCTTTATAAGAAAAATTATTATTTAAACTGAATCTTCATTCTTTATCCTAAGAATTCGAAAGCCTTTGGTAAAACTTTGATCAACAGAAGTAGGAATTCAAAAGCCTTTGGTAAAACTTTAATCAACAGAAGTGGGTGTTTATTGTTTTAGTTGGAGTGTAGAAGTTATAAATACTAAAAATGGCAAATAATGGCAATTGTAGTTTTAAATTCCAATTCTTAATAATTAGCATAAATAATAAGTTAAGTTGTGCTAAAAAACTCGATTTTAAGAAATTACAAAAAAAATTAATATAAATGGGACGGGAATTATTTAAAACTCGGATGATATGTAGTAATGCCCAGAAATTTATTTTAAAAATTCATCAAATAGTTTCTACAAAGTCGTAAGAGCATTACATAACTACAAGAAAATTAGAACTATAAAAGATTTACAAAAATTGTCATCAATCTAAATTAGATTAATGATATGAAATAAAGGCTAATTTTAACTGGTCAAACATTATGGGTTTAGTTGTAATGTTGCTATGGCAACATCAAATGGATATAGCAGAAACATACATAAAGGCAGTACACACAGAAGTCCACAATCGGAAAATTTAAAAATTAGATGTATTTTTACTTCCCCTATACAGGGTGAGTTTTTTTCGATGTTTTCTATGGGGATCTCGGAAACTATAAGAGATAGAAAAACGGTTAAATGGGGAAAGAAGTGTAGGTTTACGAGATGAATAAAATTCCACTTTCAAAGTTTTCAAAAATGTCAAGGGTAACTAGATATTTTGAGAAAAGTAAAAAGTGTCAATTTTTTCAAATCAATATATCTCGGTTATTATAACAGATAGAAAAAAACTGTAAAGGACAAGGTTTTAGATAATTTTATGTAGATTAATAAAAAATAGTCAGAAAATTTTTATCGCCATTATTTTCCGAGATATGATGCAAACTTACATTTTTTTAAATGGAAACCATAGTTGGCTATGGCCTCATTCAAAAGGTAATTTTTTTCTCTTTAATCCAATATGACATACGACATAGTTATTTCTAAAAATAAGTGAGTTATAGTCATTTTAAATTTTATTATAAATAAAAGATGGGTAGCCATGAAAAAGATGAAAGTAAAACAATTGCAGTTGTTTATAATAATAGCAATATTGTAATTATTAGTTCTACAAAGTTAAATAAAAATGAAAAACCAGCATAAGAATAATATTTTTGTAATTATCAAATGGCCTTCTGTATGTGGTATAAACCCATTTGTTAAGAAGGTAAAACGTTTCTTACAAAAATATTATGAACGGATGAATCGCGATTCACTAATTGTGGTATTTTTAATCGCCACAACGAACATAGATGAACTTAAGAGAATCCACGAAAAGTTTTACAGAGAAAACTACAAATTAAATTTGGGTTTAATCCATGGTGTGTTTGGGTTAATAATTCTCGGTCAATATGTTTTTGAAAGCTCACTAAGTGAAAATGATTACTTTCTTTTCTTCAGAAAACATTTGAAGATACGCTCGATTGTTTAAATTTATCATTACAAGCAAGTTTGAAATGGTTTCAATATGACGGTGCTTCACCTCATAACATGTTGGCTTTACAAATTATTTAAATGATGCTTTTCCTAACTCATAAGTGGAAAGAAATAAACCAATCCCAGGGCCACCTAGATCTCCCGATCTGCGCGTTTTAGAATTATTTCTATGGGGTTATGTAAAAAACAAAATTTATGAAAAATCATATCAATCTGTGGAGGATCATAAAATAGTTGTTATTGAAACATTTAATCTAATTTACATGAGAATAATCAAAAAGCCATAAATTCAATTTTAAAAAGATATAATTTATGTCATAATAGTATTAATAGTGGACTCTTTGACCATATTTTCTTAATATTAAAATTTCGCTCCCATTAATATTTTGATAATTACAGAATTACTTTATGATGTTGTTTCATTTTGGTTTATCTCTGTAAAACTAATAATTAAAATATTGCTATTATTATAAACAACTGCAATTGATTTACTTTCATCTTTTTCATGGCTACCCATTTTTTATTTATAATAAAATTTAAAATGACTATAACTCACTTATTTTTAGAAATAACTATGTCATATGCCATATTGGATTAAAGAGAAAAAAATTACCTTTTGAATGAGGTAATAGCCAACTATGGTTTCCATTTAAAAAAAATGTAAGTTTGCGTCATATCTCGGAAAATAATGGCGATAAAAATTTTCTGATTATTTTTTATTAATCTGCATAAAATTATCGAAAACTTTGTAGTTTACAGTTTTTTTCTATCTTGTATAATAACCGAGATATATTGATTTGAAAAAATTGACACTTTTTACTTTTTTCAAAATATCTAGTTACCCTTGACTTTTTTGAAAACTTTGAAAGTGGATTTTTATTCGTCTCCTAAATCTACACTTCTTTCCCCATTTAACCGTTTCTCTATCTCATATAGTTTCCGAGATCCCCATAGAGAACATCGAAAAAAACTCACCCTGTATATTATGTATATATATATAGGAGGAGTATTGTTTTCGTGATTTTTTTTAAACTCCTTTTTGCGGAAATGTCCGTTTTTGGGTTCCCCTGAGTCCATTGCTTTGATTTCTGAAAAAAAAAATTGTATGTGTGTGTGTGTCTGTCTGTCGGTGGGTGCTGTATCTCAAAAACGAATGATCCGATTGAGATGAAACTGGAACTGAAAAGCTTTTGGTAAACATTCATAAACCGGAAGTGTGTGTTTACTCGAGGCGTTTTTTGGTTTTTTGATAATATTTTTCTAAATATGAAAAATTTTAAAAAACGGCTCAAACAAAAGTTAAAGGGAATAAAAAAACAAGTTTTAATCGAACATGTTTTTCATAAAATACTTAACTTTTGAGAAAAAAAAATAAAAATTGAAAATTTTGAGATTTTTTGCCAATTGCCAGTAATCTATTGTGTAACATGAAATTTATGTAATCAATAATTGTAGAGAATTAAAAACTGAACAAATTATTCAGAATAGCTTTTTTGCGTAAACCTCATAGTTTTTTATTATTTTGATTGAAGTTTGAAGGTGCATCGGATATATAAATTATAATGATGATGAAGATTTACTAGAAATAGGAAGAAAAACATATTTTGGACAATAGTTGAATGGAACGAAAATAAATATTGATTGCTACACCCACAGTGGCATTCTTTAAAAGCAATGTAAAACATCTGAAAGAAATTTTATACTGATAAATATCTGTTGATTACAGGCAAATGTTGCAAGTCTAAAGATTGAATTTTTAATATATTAGGAACTACGAGAATTTATTGTGAATATTTTAAATACTTCAATTTAAAAAATACCTCACCACTTAATACCGCTTAATAAGCGGTAACTAACAGTATGTAAACAGAAGAAAACAATGGTGATATCATAGAACTTACAATTACGGTTTTTGAATGAAGAAAGGTTATTAGTGCTTTATTTGTCAAATTATACGAAGGAAAGTAAAAAAATATTTATTACAAAAAGTCTTTTTGTGCCAATAATTTGGAAGTTTATTGTAGCAGGAAGGATTTCTTCGCATTCAAGATTACAACCAATTTAAAGAAATGTAAACTGGGTTTACACACGATGCAACTATTTTCAATAACTTAAATTGCGCTTGGAAGGTATGAATGGAATTTTAATTGTGGAAGTTAGTGGTTACGCCAATAAAGACAGTGGAGGTCTTAATAACCTTATTTAATATGCATTCGTTGATTGCCTTCATGGTTTGTTAAATATATAAAAAAAGTCTGTTCTATACTATATACATATTATTATAAATAGTAAGTTTTTAACATACGTTATCTGTTTATAGGTGCAATTTTTGAATAGAAACTATTTTGTATATTGTAAACTTAGTTAAACTTAGAATAAAACACATCATAAATAAATACTATTGATACAGTTACCATTGCAAAAACTATCTAGTAAGATTTTAAAGATATTTTACAGCCAATATAAGTTGTGTTTCGTTGGATAAGCTTGGCTTTAGCAATAAATTTTATACAATTAAGCCTAGATTACGTCGATCCTTACTTTAACCTTATTTGAACAATTGAAACTGAGAGTTATTAGTATTAAACTGTTCGTGAAGTAATTTTTCATTTTATATGAAAATAATGGACGATTTTCTTATAGTGAATATTTTATTCAATTATATATTGTCCATTCTGATCCAATACATTTTACCATCTTTCTAGCAGTAGCATGATTCTACGTTGAAAAAAATATTGTTTATCTTGTAATTGTTTCTCATTTGTCGCTTGGTGAATATGTTAATCAACTATTAGTTTTTTTGCGGACAAAAACTGATTCAGGTAATTTTGGACTTACTCATTCAAAGTAAATAGTTTCAAAAATGTTTTAAGGGCCATAATAAATAATTCAAATCTTGAGAATTTTATGGATGTGTAAGCATATCTCATTCAAGCGAAAGCTTTTTTTAAATTACTATTTTTTTATTATTACACTACACTACACCTTTTCAATTGATCAACTCTGCACATTTCAGAATTAATTAATGTGAGTTTTGAAATCCACGAAACAGTTAGCATCACATACTTTTAAATTCAAAATTCTTTGAGTCGGTCCATTTCTTTTCTTTTTTAAAAATACTGTCATTCCTTATTACATGTTCCTGTACATTTCTTTCGTTATTTTATCTTTTTAGCATGTTAGAATTAAACATTGCAAAATGCAACAACCTTTCATTTCTAATGCAAATAATATCTTTATATATTATACATGTAAAAAACAAACGGCTTTGCCTTTGTCCTAGGTCTTGTATTATGTATTATTTTATTAAATATTTGATATTATTAAAACGTATTATTCATTTATCAAATCAAAAAAATAATTATCAACAAAACAAAACTACATCCGAAAAATCTAAACATTCGCGAAAGATATCCGAGCCTTGAAAAACTACAGTTTCGAACAAATATTGTCTTTCTCACTCGTAGCCATCACAGTAAAATATCAAAAATATTCTTTCTCTTTGAATGTTGCAAAATATCACCCCTTTTAAATTAATATTTGAACGCTATATGAAGGTTTTCCAAGGTTATTTTTGAATATTTAATTGTGGTACATATTGAATATGAATATGTTTATATGAGTTATATGAAGTTTATTATTTAATTAAATAAACACAGTTATATTTCTTACTTCACTGTTATAAGAAATATAACTGTGTTCATCTTGGATATAATGAAGAAGGAGATACAATTACTTTAAAATAAATAATCGTGTCTAAGACATTTTTGAAATTATTTTCATATTTAAATTTTTGTCTCCAGGAATTTTCATTATCAGTAACAATTCAATTATTTTTGATATATTTTTAATTAGAATAACAATACACATATATCAATCAAAAAATTAAAAATTATTCGAAATCTAGTTTTCAGGTGTGCATGAGGTATCATCATATATTTAATTTTCTATATAGAAAATAATATAAAAAAGTTTTTCTTATAGAAAAAATTTACCATAGCGAGGCTAGGACTTCGCGCAGGTTATTTAAATGGTCGAGGTTAAGTAACACTGTGAGTTGTAATTTTATGTTGCAAAATCAATTGCCTAATGCTCAATAAATTCTCAAAAACAGAGACTAATTTTTCTACCAAATAAAGTTCTAAAACTGTTTTTGATTTCAAAAAAACCATCAATAAAATATGTTTCCAACAGATTATTCCCAAAAATTCAAGTCCAAACTTTTCGATCCATTCTTGTTAAATATAATAAATATTTTTGGACATTTTCAATATTACTGTATTTATGTTTATGTTTATTAATTCTTTCTAAATCTTTCTTCAAAATTACATTTAAAAACAAATAAATTACAAAACACATTCATAAAATTTTGGGCGAAGTTCATATTAAAATACTTTCTTCCACTCAAACCCATCTTGTCCCGTCATATAAAAAGCTGGCATCACCTTCTACAATTCAATTCAATTCAATTTATTCGTGCTATAACAATAGTTTTACACATGTCATTAAAATACAGGTAGCAATATAGTAATATAAATCAAAGTATAATACAATTAATACAAGACTAATACTAACAATAAAATATTAAATAAATTGATAAATAATAAATATATGAATAAAATGGTGTATAGATAAGACAATAAATAAAAACAGTAGTCAAATTAAAGTAACGTATAAATAAAACAGCAGATAAAACATAAGTAGAAGTGTCAATAATTAAAACAAGTAATGTATGAAAACGTCGAATATATAAAATTTAAAACAATAATAAAAAACGAATAAAAAAAGAAATAAATAATAGAAGTAAATATGTTAAATATATAATATAAAAACAATCATACTGATAAATAATAGGACAAAACAAAAAAAAAATAAAGTGTACATATAAAACGCCTTACCTTTAGAGTTATATTACATTACATGAGTATTACAAACAAACATTTTAAAATCTACATAACATAAGATATACATATTAGAGTTTAAAATCAATTAAAATATAAAACAAGGCACAAAGGATCACATTTTAAAATCATGAAATTTATTGGATAAACATTCATCTATTGAGTAGAAGGCTTTTTCAATAAAATATTTCTTTATGGTTTTGTAGAAGTTTGTATCCGAAAGGGAGGTTATGCTTTGCGGTAATGCATTATATAATTTTGGCCCATAATAATTAATGCCATTTTTAGTTTTTGTTAAGCGCTGTCGGAATGGATACAACTGTTGTCTATGCCTGGTAAAATGGTTGTGAATTTGTTCATGGGTCAAATACGCAGATAAGTTTTTCCTAACATATCTAATGCATTTCATCATGTAAATGCCCGGAAGTGTGAGAATATTCATGTTTATAAAACTAGCTCTACAATCAGCCCGGTACTCAAGGAAAGAGATAACTCTCACCGCCCTGCGCTGAATGCGAAACAGTCTATCAAGTATAGGAGAGTGACCCCATGTAATAATTCCATAAGTGAGATGTGACTGGAAATACCCGAAGTAAGCTGTTAATACTGTTGGTTGAGATAACGTGTTTGTTAGGTGTCTCAGCAGAAATATAATTTTACTTAATTTAGCGGAAACTAAATCACCATGAGTGTACCAACTTAACTTGTTATCTAGGTTTATTCCTAAAAATTTGACATAACCATTGCAAATGTTTCCGGTTTTTACGAAAATGCCAATGTCTCACTTTTGCTATTATTGAGGGTAAGCTGATTAGAAGAGAACCACTCTGATACCCTTAACACCGAACTATCGTTAAGTTGTGAAGCAGTTAGTACATCCTCTGCTTGATGAATAAGAGTAGTGTCGTCTGCATATAACACTACTTCGGAATGACCTACCTGTAAGGGTAGATCGTTAGTGTAAAGAATAAATAGCAAAGGTCCAAGAATTGAACCCTGAGGAACACCAAGATTAAGTTTAGTTTCTGCAGATAGTGTATCTACATCCGGAATCAATTTTATTTTGTTTTGTATTGGTTAATTTATCAAATATTGGTAGGAAACTTCTGGGATTTAATGTCAGCATGACATACTCGTATAAAAAGAAAATTGAAAGATAATTTAAATTAACTTAAATCCAATTTAAAGTGTTAGTTCAACATAACAAAATACATAGATCATTGTTCTGTTTCATTGCTTAAAGACGAATGACATCAATTAACAATTGTCAAATTAACCAAAGTTGCTTTAAAATAGCTAATTTTCGTACTACTAGAGTAATAACACGATTCAATTGAATTGAGGTAGTTAATGATTTTGTGAATTACAATAAATCATTTACTTTAAACACTGAGTTGTTAGTTGCCGATTTATTGTGTCTATCAGAACGTGGCACATCTTACACATAAAAAATGGCGGATCGAAATTTTGTACTGGCGTTCTGATAATAACACTGGCGTTCTAATAATAATACGACGAATAATTTTGTTCTTGCTTGAACTGCATTTTTGCTATTTCTATGGCAAAATAAAACTAAAAAAACATCAAATGAATAAAATCATAATCTTCGTTTTCAATAAAGCTTATAATGTATGCATTTAATTAACGTGTAAAATTTAATTAGTTTAATATAAAAGTATATTTAGCGTTTATTTATGCAAAAAAAATGTTAAGCTTCCTCTTTCATTTAATAACCTATTGATAAGTATTGACCAGCTATATATTTAGACTATATAACAAGTTAAACTAACTAATAATAAATTAATATATAACACATACTTAAAGTTTCAAAACCGTATATAATATGTGTATCTCTTAAGGTAAACTGAATTAAAAATTAAAAACTTTGAAATACTAACCATTTTTATATGGTATATATCAGATAATTACATAGGTAATACATCTTCATCTTCAATAAAATTATTATTTAATATATACCCAGTAACGATGTTCGTATTACAATTTTTTATGTCCCTTTTGTATATTATTTAACTATAAGATAATGTCCATTTAAATAAAGTTTTATTGACATCTTGTATGTATGTATGTATACTTGTATTTTATTATATTCAAAGATGAAGTTTTCAATTCTACAGAAATTTCGGTCACATAAGAAAAGGCTTGAGTTACTTTTTATGTTTTTCACTCGTACAGACTTTGGATAGTGAGATGATCACCTTAAGTTCTTTTAACGCTATTCTTGGCATCATTTTTACTTATAACTTTGTCTATTTTTTACTGACCTTGTCAGATGTAAAAAATAAATTATATGCCAGTAATTAAATTAAATGATTATAATTAATATTATAATTATAATAATAATTATTATGCTTTTATTGGATGGTATTTACATGTTTATATGCGCTTCGAATTTATATCGATGAGTGATTGATTTTAATTCACTGACCCGCTTATTTTTTTGTATGCACTTACTATTGTAATGATGAAGCAATCATGCAATCAGAATTTACGAAAAGAAAAAAATTCAAAAACGTGGTTATTTCGAAAGCAAATAGAGGAAGATAACAGTGCAGGTATGCAATTATTAGCAATTCGTATTTGCTTTCGAGTGAGCAGATATCCGATGATGAAACGTATAAATATGATATTACGGGCATGTTAGTTGTGCACTTGGGGCCACAGATGAATGCGTGTTGATATAATGGTGGTAGTGATCGTAGTGATGTTAGTGATGGTAGCTAGTTTGAAACAAAAGGCAGCGCCAATACCACCCACGGAGTGAGACCACTAACAAATGGACTCACCACGAATCCGACTGACCGGCACCGACCTCTTCTTACACCCTGAATTCTTTGCTCATACACGGCGCTTGGGACCCTTATTCCAAATTGATCGATCGTCGCCGCCGCTAATTACTCATTCGATTAAATGCTTTTCATTGGGTATAATTAACTTTAAAAAAAAAGTTAATTTATTGCAGCGGGCATATACCTTAATTAAATAAAATGTTAAATATTACATTATTAAAAAAACATCAGATTATAAAATATTTGTGTAAATGGCAAGACTATTTGCGGCCTAACTAGTGATAGCGAGAGTTTAGAATCGTTAGTTCCAGTCAGCAATTGGGTGACCGGTATCATTCGCCATTGGGATACAATTCATGATACACATACACAAATAACAGGGCGTACGGACCAAATGGTCGCTAGCCAAACACCACTAGTACTACTACGGTTAATAAGTAACACATAGAGATTAATATTATTAAATAAATGATTGTGTGTTTGTTTAAAAAATCAGGTGTAGTATTTTAAAAAATTAAAATTTTTGTAAAAACCTATTTACATAATCCTAGAAAGTAATTATTTACATATTAATATATGCGGATGTGTTCCTAACAAAATGCTGAATATGTTATACATGCACATATATAAAAACATAGTAATCACAGACGAACTTCATTAATGTAAATTACAGAGAATTATAAACGTCGGTAATTAGGCATAATTCACAATTTAACACAGTTCCACATTAAATTTGCTTAATTGTTGATACCGAAATTTATTATAAAAGTACATGATTTGTTCATTCAAGATGCGCCAGTTATTTTGTTTATTATATCCGCTAAAAACAATATTTTTATTATTCTCCTTTAGTTCGTACGGTTCAACTGTGTAACCAATTTTCAGATATTGACATATATAATACTACCACTTATGGTGTCGATCATGCCTTGTGTCATCTGGGTACAGGAGCGGGTAGCCTGAAAAATTTAGCTAATGTGGATCAGGGTTATAAATAGCATGAATCATAAATGTTGTAAGGAATTGGTGATAGAGGAGAGTCTTGAGGGACCCCTTATTAGGGAACAAAATCATGTGATAGGGTATTGCGGATTTTAACTTGTCGAAGTCTGTTGGATAACTAGGTTAAGAAGATGAGGTAGTAGCTTTAAGGAATTGATTTTAAACAGCAAACCACAATGCCAGACTGAGTCAAAAGCTTTTTGGATGTCTCATAAGACTACCGCAAATTTCTGGCGTTCGGAGTGTGCTGTTTAGCAGTTTGAGTAAAGGATTGAAAGTGGTAATGTAATGAAACGATATTCTAAAACAAATTGTTAAGGAGGGTTATGGTGAAATATATGAAGCATTCGTTTGTTTTTTACTATGGTTTCAAAGGTTTTACCTAAGACTAGAAGAAGAGTAATTGGACGACAGTTTGACACATCTAATGCTTCCACTGGTTGTGTATGGTACATATGGTAGAATATTTTTAAGATGTATTTGTGGGTGTTATCTGTAACAATATAAGGTTAGCTCTAGGAACATTGTCATAACCGGGGGCGGGGTTTTTACCTTTATGTAAGCAAGTAAAATATTCCTTCACTTTTATATCATCATCAGGTATATAAGGAATGGGAGACGTTTTAAATTTGTCATACCAAGTGTTTAGTTTACTAAATTTAAAAAAAAAGTCGTTATTAAATGTATTATTAACTGTCATAGTATAATAGTTGTCAAAATAGTCTGCAAAGGCATTAACTATTGATTATTCGTCCATTAATAAAGATTTATTTATTCTCTTTTGTTTTTGCTATTTTCGTTAGTTGGTTCTTCTAATAAATTTGTACGCAGAATATGAGAAAGAAATAAAACAATTCAAATCATTAGCATTCTTTAGCGATATTAATTTAAATTTTTCAAAAATAGATTACATTTAAACGATTTACAAAAACAAGCAATAACATTTGCATTTCAAAAATCCCATCAATATATTTAATAAGTATCAACAAATTAAGTTGTTAAAAACGTAAGGGAATAGATTAAAAAACACATTCTATCATTCCGACTAAAACGAAATATTTCTACATTTGCAAAACATTTAATTCAATGAGGATATACATTTGATGAGTATGTACTTCAAGTAATCCAAAGATACCAAATGAACATACTAGAATCTCTCAAGGTACAAAAAGATAAACATCATCCGGAATTCACCTATTACACAAACAGACAAATTTAATATATTTCCTACTGTTTATTTCTGTTTAAAAATGTATGTTTCTGGTTAGTTAAATCAACTAACCTTAATTACAATTTATTGACAAGTATACGTGTATAATTATCAATATATGCGTTTTGTGTAGATACAATTATTAACAGTTTCAATCCTCATCAATATAAATAATGATTAGTTAAATTTATGCTAGTAAAAATGAATTAAATAAGATTTAAACGTTCAAGACCAATAAATGCTAAATATAGATTTACAACCCATGCATTAATAATAAAAAAGTAAAAAGATTTTCGTGTTATCCCGCTGTCACAATAAATATTTATAAGGCAGAATAAATCTTATCAACATTTTATAAGTAACTCGTAAAGACTCCCTTAAATTCGTATAAATCCAGTTATACACATAAATCCACATATAGTTCGTCCTCTTGCATATTATTAAAATATTAGTTTTTTTTACGTCGGTTTTACTGCTGGCAGTAAAATTTTATCGGAGCAAATAAAAAGTTTTCACGGATAATAGTCGCCGACATTTGTATTGTTGCGGCAGTCTACCTCTTTACAAACATTGTACATCTGCCAATCTGATAAGTTGGTAAGTTGTAATTGGGATGTTGAGGCGAAGGTATTCGGGAGAGATACGTCTAACTAATTATTTCCTCGATGGAGATGAGATAATTTCGGTTCGTGTAACAGAGAAGTGGCTCACTTTAGAAAATGTTAAACCAATTACAATATTTGTAATTTCTAAAATTAACTTAATATATCATGACAATTACTCGTTATTATATTTCCTGCTTTTTTAGATACAAAGCAATAACACCTTTCGACAGAAACTGTGTACTATAAACTCAATGGTGATATTTGAATTAATTATTTAAATTATTAAACATTATTTAAAATTATTTAATGTTAAAGCGCAAATCTCAAATGTAATCATAATATGTATGAAACACTTTCTTTTAATTTAGACTATTACATAAACTTCTTATATAATAATTATTAAAGAAGATTTATAAAATCAGCACTGAATAATTTGAAATTATATTAATTCTTGTATGTTGTCGGCGTTTACTTGGTAGTACATTTTAATTTAACATGAATATAGTCGCATTCAATAAATGTCCATTGTGGTAAAACAAAGTGAAAAGTGTATTTATTTTTATAATTATATTTTTAACACCCTGTACATTTCTTGAATTAGTTTCTCATGTAGCACGTGGTGAAACATTTTGTAATATAGAATAATAAACAGTGAAACAAACCAAGTGTAAATTGTCTTATTTCTATACCCTGTACATTTTTTTAATTTATGCAGTAGTATAAACTGTTACAATTTTCTGATAAAACCAAACCGAAGATTTATAACTTTGTATAATATTGTATTAAAATTATATCACATAATACCTTCTCTTAGATGTGCACTTAAAATTTAACTGGCATTGAATAAAACATTATTTAATACTACTTGCGTCATCTAGCGGTATGTGCTATAAGTACAACACGGTTGAAAAGCATTGCGAGCTACGGCCATCTATGTTTGTTTAAGAGAAATACATTTCATACAATAATTGCAGTAATTTATTTAAAAATGTAGAAACTATACATTATACAGATTCCTCTCTAATTATTAAATGAAATTTTAAATTTGACACCTAGATAACGCTACTTTTAATTAAAAAGTTAAATTTAACATTAATAACAATATAAAATCGTATCAATCAATTACATAACTGATTTAAACAAATATATAGATTAAGAAATACGTAGAATGATTACTACACATGTTTGGCCGCAATACGTTATCTAATCCAAAACATACAACGAACTGTCGATCAGCTGTTTGCTATTCAGAATGTCACGGCGTAGGTGTTAAGATTTTATCGATTTTGAATATTGCTCGCGCCCGCACGTATTATCTTCGATACGTGAGTGATAAGGGAAGCACAATGGAAACTCAAGAGACACCTGTAAATGGACAAACAGAAATGATCCCCTACCGCTGCTGAGAGGTTATAATTGGAGAGAGGGTAGTATTTTCAAATTGCAACTCATTTATTTACGTTTTAGACTAGTTATTTTCGACCGTTATTTTTCCTGCACAAAGTGACTATCTAATCGAAAAAAATGGATTCCAAAGGAAATTCCACAGCACTTTTCGATGATACCGAAGTTAATTTTGATAACCTATATCCAGCCCTCGTTACCTGTTTTACAATTATTTTAACTGGGTGAGTAAATTTTTATATATTATTTCAAGCCATTTTTAATAACAGTTAATTGAATTTTTTACTCAAATTAAAGAAATCGAATGAAAAATGGTATAAAAAACATTCTTATAACATATTTTAATTATGATAATTGTGTCAATGGGGATATTGTGTTTTTTCAAAAACCATTAATTAACTTTACCTTGGTAATTGTTACTCATTTACAAAGAGTATATTACCTGAAGTAATTAATTATCTTGTCCAGTAAATTACTTTATTGATCAATTGAAAACTAATATTGTTATGAAATACATTGTTTTCGCCTTGAAAAAAATTAACAGAACTGATTAAAAACAAAATATTAATCCTTTATTATAAATCAAAGGTTCTAAATACAAAGTTACTTCATTTGGCTAAGTAATAGTACATTTCTGACTGGCTGTATACACAATTTTATTACATACATAAGTACCTTTAATTTAACTGCAATTGCTCAAACATTTTTTAAAAACTACAACAGTGTTTGTAGAAAGCTATCAAAAATATTGAAATGTTCTTTGATTAATCTTCAATATGGTGGGTAGATGTTCACTATCACATCCTTCAATTATTTTAATATGAACTAATATTTGATATAAACTGTATTTCATCTTGTAAATTTGTAGACATTAATCAAACACCTGACGTATACCCCTGATTAAAGGGAGACAAATGAAACCCAACCTACATATGCATCTCAAGTTTAGTCACGATCACTCAAAACAATATTATTTTGGAAATTAATTAATTTGCTTCTCTGCCATTTTACTAAAATGATTACAAAGGCGTCATCAAGGAACTCGATTGACTTGATTTTACCACAATAAAAATAAAGACATCCTTCTGTGCCACAGTTTATACAATGAAAGCTTTACTTATTCATTGACATAAAGTAGTAGTAGTAGTGTTTGGCTATCGACCACGTGGTCCTTCCGCCATGTGTCATTTGTGTGTGTGTAAATGAGCTTGTTACTTTAAAAGATCGCCCCTTCACTTAAAGCACCATTTATTGTATCCCATAACATAAAGTATTTTGGCAAAATACTAATTATAAAAAGATTTTTGATTTTACAAAAAAATCTATTTTTAATTGACGAGGCGGATACATAATGAAACTCCATAACAAATTGAAATAAAACAACACAGTTGGGAGGGTTCACATTTATTGTTGAACATTGCAACATGTTTTGCCACACAGTGGCTTCATCAGGCAGATGAATCATTATTCGTCTGCAATAAATGTGAAACCCTCTCAACTGTGTTGTTTTATTTAAAAAAAATCTATTATTTAATTAATTGCTTCCCTCAAACTGATTCTAAATTTGATATACATTCTGTATATTCCATAAAATGGGCAATTAAAATTTCCAAACCACAACTTAACGATAATAAAACACGTTCATGTGGTTCTTTTGAACTATTATATAATCTACATATGTAATTTTAACAAAATGACATTATCAGTCACCATGTTAGCTGCTTTGAATTTAAATAAATGTGATAAGAAACATGTTTTGTAGGCTACTGTTTAAGTTTATAAGTTTTTACTATATATTAATTTATTCTCGATATATTTATTGTATAATCTGTGTGGAATATTAACATAATTGATGGGTATGTGGTTAGTGGTACAAATGTTATGCTTCATAGCTCATGGGTGAATGTAATACTTTCTTTGCACACAAAAACAGTAATATGGTATTTGTCACATGGTTATATCTTATCTCGTATATGGTTGTGGGGTAAGTTATGAAAAAATTAAATTAAATTAATAGACTCCTCCTATTTTACATAGAAAAATAGACATGCAATCAGTGGCAAGGTCATGATATGCATGAATTACCTCATGACATATTTGTGTACATGTGGTTATACAGGTTTTTTATTAAATTTTTAACATTGTTTTTCTACAATAATATAGAAAGTTATTCTTATTTTAATTGTAATATAACTGAATATAAGTCATGTATTATTATATATATTATTATAATTAGAAGCTATAGAAAATTAAAAAAATAAATACAATTTATTTCAACTAATTGCTTAAATAATATGATTCAATATCTGCAAAGACAAATAATGGATATTTTATTGCAATTACTTTAACTAAATTCTATTACGGCATCCAGTATACTATTATTATATCGGAATTTAAACAAAATTTAAAAAATGCACAAATAAAAAATAAACCCAATAATTGTGGATTTATTATCATTAGTAGCAGAAAATATAAAATAACCCTTTATTATTATTATTTACTATTTTTAGATACATATCAGGACGAACCAATTTAATATCACAGACAGAAGTTAGAGGGATCCATATTCTCATAAGTTACTTTGCACTACCCTCTTTAATATTTACCAGCATGGTTAGCCTGGATATTTCCACAGTTAACTGGAAATTCATTTTGGCTATATTCATTTCAAAAATAATTGTATACTTTACGGTTCTAACAATTGTGATGCTAGTGACAACCCCAACTAATCGAGGAAAAGCAGGCCTACTTTCCATTTTTTCGACTCAGAGTAATGATTTTGCTATTGGATTTCCCATAGGTAAGTGAAGATCAAAATCTGAGAAGGATACCAAAATCAACTTTTTCTTTCAGTTTCCGCATTATATGCAAAAAGCCATCCAGAATTTTCAAGTTATATGTACCTGATGGCGCCTATCAATTTGGCAATACTTAATCCTATAGCTTTCATTTTCATCGAACTGGACAAAATGAGGGGAAACATGCAGCTGGCCGTAGACACTAGTTCTAATGCCAATCAAATTACCTGTTTATTTACACTGAAAATCGTTAAAAACATTATCAAAAACCCAATTATACTGAGCACACTTCTTGGGATTATAGGCAATGGAATATTCAATCATAACCTACCAGTTTATTTAAAGAATGTTTTACAAGTAAGCAAAATTGATAATTCATTCACAATTGATTAACGTGTATTTCTGATAAATACTAACAGACATATTAAAAATTACTTAGTGTGTGTTTTGTGTGATTATTATATTATGTTTTCATGGTAAGCAGTATTTTTTGCTAATATAAAAATGTTTTAGGTTTTAGGATCAGCTTTCACTGCGTGTGCACTTTTTACTCTTGGTATGAGAATGGTTGGAAAAGTTCACACACTGAAAGGTATTCGTTTAATGGTGCCAGGTCTGTTAATTATAGCCAAATTGTAAGTCACTCCACATTATTTTAGCAAGAATTTAATTACCACTTATAATTATTAGTTATGATGATTCAATTTCTTGAATTTATTCCACTATTTATAAACTAACTAGGTCTTAATTTATCTTAACAACCTTAATTCTAATATACTTCTAATTATTTCATCAATAATGTATTATATCTAATTATTAACAGTAGCAGTAGTAGTAGTAGCAGTGTTTGACTATCAACTGCATGATCCTTTCACCTTGATTTTGTATATTTATTTTTGTGTAAATGCACTTGTTACTTTAAATCCAATTGCTGACCCTAAATATTAATATTAAACAGGACATTTTTATTATCATTTGCTGAGATTGTATTTAATCTTTTAATTTCTATACCTACATCATTTAAAAATGATATATAATGCATTTTTTTTAATTTTTAATAATAAATATGTGTGTATTATCAAAGATAGGGATATATTTTTGATATTAAAATTTACTTTTTAAATTTGTGATTTTCTTTACAGATTAGCTTTGCCAGTAGTAATCAGGGAAATGGTCAATTTATTGAGTGTGGGAAAAGATCCAAAGGATACTCTTGACTGGAGTACTTTTGGATTTTTATATGGAACGTTACCTTCTGCACCTACTGTTTTCGTATTTGCAGTCCATTATGGAATCGAAAGTGATTTAGTAAGTATTCTGAATGATTATATAAAATGATTAATGTTACAAAAAAAGCAATTATTACTTTGAATTTAGATATTTAAATAATAATTTGCCATGAATTTTTTAATACACTAGAATTTTAAATATTTCCAAATGTTTGCTTTACTATCACTAAATTTATAAATAAAGTTTCACAACATTAGGCAATTTTTATAAAGTTATAAATAATTCATTTTGTAGATTGCAACAAGTATGGTGGCCTGTACTTTTGTGAGTGCACCTTGGATGTTCATTTCGGCAAAAATGATAACCCTTACAAAAACCGACCCTGCTCAATATATGAATGTTCTTGTATCATATATTGTTGATATCAGTATTGTGAGCCTAATAGCAAGTACTTGGGTGCTTATAATATTTATGCTGACTAAGAAAATATGGAAAATACCTCATAAATTCACCATTTGTTTGGTCATATCTCAGGTATATATTAAAAACATGATTAAATTATTTTAATAATTTATTTATTATCTGCCCCTTTTAATAATGTTACAAACCATATAACTAATTATTGCATTTATTTTATTTTTAGATATTCAGTTGTATAGGTTCGATTTTATTTAAATATGTCGATCACAAGGAGGACATTCCAAGTTACATACAGTTTGGATTTTTTAACACCGGAGTTTATAGCTGCAGAATGTGGACCGCTATAATTGCCATGACTTTATTGTTTATGGAAAATAGAAGTATATGTTTCATCCTGTTCAAATTGCAACCATTCTTCATGTTATTTGGTTGGGGGTAAGTTTGAATATTGTACAATTATATGTTCCCTTTTAATGGGTTTCTTTTTTGTATTAACATATATAATGTAACCATTATGTAACAAATTCATTTTTATAGATTTAGAATATGCGTAACATAGATTACCAACCTCTATTTCACCCAATATAATCACAATTTTATTCTAGTGCAAATGAGATCTAGATTCAATAATCACCATATAAGCTCTTGGGTTCTTACTAGGAGTAAACCAGTAAAAAAGTAACGCTAATTCTTTTAATACATTTTTAACTTCTACTTGCAATATAACTATTGTACATGGGATTTAATACCACTTACTCATCTTTTAAGAGTTTAGACACATTTTTAAACTTATATTTTCATTTTGAAGAACATCACCTTCATTATTAGTCCAACTTCTTGATTCTACTTATTGTAATCTTCTATATTAACTCTATAAATCTCTTTTACTCCTATCAGGCTACCAATATTATTAACAATTCTGCTATTATTCTTTGATAAAGATAAAACATTACCGTTTGATCAACGAAATCCAAACTTTATATATGGTGACTTCCAAGCTATTATTGCCGTTTCTCTCCTAGTCCTGTGTTTTATTGGTAAGTTGGAATTCACTAAAAATTCATTAAAAATTTTAATCATTTCTTTTTTCTTGACTTATAGTAACAGCTGGCTGTCTAGTACTACATGAGATGTATAGGAGGCGTTACGGTCAGCCTTTGACTAACAACGAAATAACTAATAATTTGATAATAAATAGCAGCGATAATGATGAACCTTCAAATTCAACTACTAGTTCTCCACTCTTAGATGAAGAGCCGAAACAGCCGTGTGTGTATGGAAACTGTACTGCTGGGAATACTTGTTGTTCATTACCGACAATTAATGAAAGTAGTGAAAATTCACCGAACCAAGTTGTTGCTGATATTGAAGATCTATTTTCGGAAACAAAACCAATTAACAGGTAAGATTTTTATCAATTAATAGTAGCCGGTTTATAAAAATTCTACTACATATATCTCTTATGAAAATAAGAAAAAATTTGTTAAATGTTAAATTGTGGTTTTTAAACATAAATTAAAATTCTCTTTAAAATTTATTAATTGGATATAAATACGAGGGATAGTAAGAAAGTAGAACCCATTTGCTTTATGTGAGGCGATTACGAATAAAGTAGCCTCCGAATGTGTGCTAACATGTGTAGTTGCATTTCAACGTTCTGGGCGGCCGTCCTTCATTACGAACGAACTTTCAGCTCCTTCAGATTACCATCTGTTACAAAACTTAAGAACATTTTTACAGGAAAGAAAGATTACGTATCTTATTACACTGGCAGCGGAGGAATATGAAGTTGAAATACAAAAATTTATCTTATGTTACGACCAATTCTTACATTTAAAGTATTTATTAATATATACTAGTTTCTGGATTTTCCCAAATGGGTATTACTTTCCGGAAGGACCTTGTACATTCTTACTAGTGTTACTCTTTTAAATTAAACAATGCAACTGTTTGTCAATTATATTTTGTTGCTTCAGAGAAAATAATGGAACAGATAATAATATGGCACCATGCCCATCTGGGCTAGGATGCAGGCCAGACCACCAAGCTTATTGTCAGGGTATAATCCAGCAGTATCAAGAAGCTATTGATGATGATTTAGAACTTATAGAAGAAGAACAAAGTAGTCATGATCCTCAAGTTTTACGGCATATCGTATTGCTAATATTCCTCATGTGCTCCATGTTTATTGTAAGTTTTTTTCCATTTTGTATAATATGTTATATAAAATTCTATACTTTGCATGAAAATATTGTTATTTTGATTATAGGGTCTAGCTGTATCCATTTGGACATTAGTAATGGAGAAAATGTCTGGAATTTACATAGAACTAGCATTTTTAGATGTGACTCTCAACTTTGGTCAGAGTATAATAATTTTTGCAATATTCGGTACTGACACAAAGGATGTCTTACTACCATTACTAAAACGTTGGAGAAAACTTTGCTTCAGGACCAATAAATTGATATTGCCTATGCTCAGTGAACTAAGCCAGGAAACAAATCATATCTGTGAACAGTTCAAGACTCACCATCTGATCAAATGTGAATATGATATAGCAGCTAACAAAAGGTATGTTTTGACTATGCTTAGTTCTAAAAGTATTTTCACCAGAGCAATCTATTCTTCATTACTAAATATTTTATTTTTAATTTAGCATTTGTAAAGAAACTATAAAAAAATAGAACATATTTTTTCAATACTAAAATATTTAAAAAGTCAATACTTCCTAAAAAATTCAACAAATTCATTTATTATAATTACATTTTCAAGACTTATTTGACACTCGCCATTTTGTTCCATATGGCTTGTACAGGATTAATAATAAGAATTTGAATCAAGGTTAAAACTTATCTAATTATACATTTATATACAACAATTGATGATACATGCCAGAAACCATTAAATTGTATTTATTGTATTCATTTTAAAAGAGCACAATTGTTTTTAACTTTTTGACCACATAACATATTTCATATCAAGTTGATGAATAATATTATTTTGTAATTTAATTTGTTTATTGTTATATATCGTTGTTAATTTAATTATTGATCAAAATACTATTTATTTTATTACATAAATTTCAACAATACTTATTTAATGAATCTTTTCAGGTTTAGATTAACAACATACGAACAAGTATTTACTGGCAAAAAATTAGTAGACTGGCTCATTGATGTAGGTCTAGCAAGGGATAGAATAGAAGCTGTCAATTATGCCAGACATTTACTAGAAGGTAGAATTATCAGGCATATCAATGAAGTGTACCATTTCTACGACAAAAACTTACTTTATACATTTAAATGACACACAATATACCACAGGCACATCAATATTGGGAAATCGCTATTCAAGATGTGGTGCAATGTCAACAAACAAATGAAGAAATAATTTAAGCTACATATACAATTTTATTTATTTGATATACTTATAGAAATGATTTTAATTAAGCATAAGTACTATTGCTTGTGTGCAGATTCTATAATATTTGTGAGAATTCTTTATAATGTGAATAAAGGCTGTGCTGAGTTTGTGGTGCTTTGTCAAAGCATACAGAGATGTGATTTTCTACATGCTGTATTTTTGTAAGAATCTCGTTAATTTTAATGATGCACACATATAGGCTTTTACTTTCAGCACAAAATTACCTATTTATTTTTATATGTGGTTTACAATTTACTTTATTAAAATATTTGCACATATTTATTGTAAATTATCTGTATAGGAAGATGAATTATGTGTATGTGTGTGTGTACAAATAGCCATTTTGAACACACACAAGTCTGATGAATAGACAATATGTAGATAGTGTATACTTATTGTGAATGTATGTAAAATATATGTAGATAATAAAATCACTTCAAAATATACATATTAAAGACCCAAAGAACCTTTCTTTTGAAACTTATTTAATCCCTACTAACTACAAAGATACTAGTTATGAGCACGAAAACATCAGCGACGACCAGCACATGAACATGTACTCCCCAGATACAGTCACCCTTAGGAACATTACAAAAGACAACAAAAAGTGATATATACAAGGTCCACAACACTGACATGTAACTGGACAATTTGTCCACAGCCGTTATTTAACATTTTATGTCAACAATTACTTATTATTTATGTAAAATATGAATGCAATCGAATTCATATCTGTTGATTCAGTGAGAACTAACTTTCTAGATTAAAATTTTAAGTAGTCATTTCAGTGCATTCACATATTCACGACGAATTCAGGTTCAGTACCAGTTTATCAACATCTAGAAGAAAAAGTTATTTGCCATACTGTATTGTTCATATTATTCTTTAAAACTGTTATATAATGTTTACATAATTCTAATAATCTCTATTTTGACATGTATTAAGAAATTCTTTAACTTGAGAAAAGATTAAAAAAATATATAAAAATCATAAACTATTTTGAACCATAAGCTTATTTAGTATTATATAGTAAGTACAATATATAATTAAAAAAATGATTGAATATATTGTAGACAAATTGAAAGGAATATCAAGCAATAATATATTTTTTTTTCATTCTATAACTTAATATGAAAGTATTATACATGTTGTCCCCTGAAATTTTGAATACGGGCATTTAAATGCATTACTCGTTACTTAGTTACCACACTCGTGACGTATTTTAATGGACTGACCAACGGGAAATAATCAGCAATTTCTAATTTGTAATAAAATTGGGAATTAAAATGAAACATATTTACACAATTCTGACGTAACGAATAACAAATCACTAGAATGTTCATCTTATTCAATGTTCGGAAACATTTCTTTATTGAGCCAAACAATATCCTAGACGATCATAAAATTCCTGTTAAGATTTTGAAGCTATGTAAGTCAAATTGACATGCATATTGCAGCAACAACCATGGCAACCAATAATAATAATCGAGATACAATACACATTACATTACTCATATTCAAAATTTCAGGGGACAACGTGTATATAATTAAATATAAAATCTTATACCCCTCTGTGAGTACAATTATTCAAGGAGACATTACCTTATATCTCACTGCCCCATGAACCAGTACTAACGAGATGGGGAACTTGTCTAGATGTTAATGATTGTCAATCAGTTCTTAAAAATGAAGAGCTTCAAAACAATTTAGTTACATAAAATCCCGTTTAAATTTTGTGAGCTACGCAATAAAATCTTTATAAAAGCATATTCAATTTAGAAAATACCTGGACGCATTGGTCAAGAAATCAAAATAATATCGGAAGAAATATTCGATAAAAATGAAGGATTTTTAATAATAAATAAAATAAACTTGATTTTGAATGGCGACAATATTCCCAATTTTCAAATGCACTTCAAAAATTTATTAAGCGAGTAATAATTTTACATTTGATCACCTAGAACAACATTTAGTGATTGTCTTCATGAATAGATTTTGGTTATTTTGAAATGTATACAAAATTACACTTTAATTTTTAAATACTGTTACATAATATTATAAATTGCGTAAAGAAAGTATTTTTATTTTAGTTTTAAGCAGAATTTCTATGTAAAATATGTTGATAATCGTGTTACATATTTAGAAAATATAGTTTTTTTTAATGCTTTTTTCATGTTTTTATGCTTTTTATGCTTGTTTTAATGCTTTTTTCTCTAAATTTGGTGCCTTTTTTCACATTTTTAAGCTTTTTTTATCCGCTCTCTACATATTACTACCGTAAAATTAACCATAATCCTTAAAAAAAACTTTCCCAAAACATATTTTTTCAAATAGTTTTTCTTTACCTTTAAATAGATTAAGCTTATTGATTATACACAATCAAGTGTTAATATAAATCTTGTTCAATCTATAATGATTTATTTGGGTAACCAGTTTCCTCCACTTCCTTCTAATTGACTGCTTACCTACAAAATTTATTAATCTAAATATAATAGAAAAAAGTTTACAACAAATATTAAACACAAATCTATTCATTTCATTATAATAAAAACAATTTATAATAAAGCCATAATTTATTGAAAAATTTGTTAAATCAATAAAATATGGAAAATAGTATTCTTGAACTAAACTAGAACTTCATACGATGAGGGAACTGGGATGACCTCAGACCCCACATTGTAGCCAAGTAAGCGAAGAGCAGTTTGCGTTCTGGGTGTTTCCTGATTACACTGATGATGGCTTCATCCATAACCTTTTGATCAGCTTTCCTTTGGTCACTCACTTTATAGGTCTGAACAAAACAAAACATTTAAAAATAATCTGTCAAAGTTTAAAATATAATATGTACAAACATTTACTTTGGCTAGGCTATAAATGTTATTTTAATGCATTTCATATGTTTTATTATTATGAACTCTGCCTGTGCTTCTTTATGTATAATTTTTAATAATTTGTTTGAATGTGTATTATATAAGAAAGAAGACCAAAGATAAGTAAATAAATAAATAAATTACAGAAATTGAACCAATGATTTTTATACTTGCTGTAGTAAGTATTCAATAAAGTAGGTTACAATACAATGAATCAACTAACCTCTTTCTTGGCTGAGAAAATATCACCTTCTTCTTTCTTGGCACGCTTCTTCTTTTCCCTCCTGAAATACTCGTCTTTCATGTTGTCGGGTAACTTAACACCAGAAATGTCAATCTTGGTCTCTGTTCCGATAACATAACGTTGGGAGACACGACGTAGGGGGCAGCCATTAATTTTAAATGGGCCGGTCACTAAGAGAAGGCCGGAGTACAGCTGTTTAAGGAGCACAACACGCTTTCCTTTGTGTGGTCCGGCGAGTAAAATGCACACGGTGCCAGGTGTTAAAGTTTTCCTCAGGGAGCGCTTGTGTTGCTTGAATAGAGTCTTTGCAGGCCTTGGCTTAATCCTATAAAAAAAAATAGAATTTATACTTCACATTAACACAACCTATTTTCAAACCTGAATATAATTAAATATCACAAGCATATATAGTCTATGCGTTGGATCTTCTGTCTTACATCATTATTTTTATCCGCAAGAATTAAGTCGGTCCACTTACTAGTGGATTTCACACTATTCAATTCTACGAGTTTTATTTAATATATACATAAATTATTTTTACTATTTGTTCAACAGATCTTGGTGTATGCATGCAGAGTTTGGGTGGATGTCGTCAGCTGTTCCGAACTTAAACAAATATTGAGGTTATGATTAACTTCACTTAACCCTGTGAAATTCAGTGCAGTGTTCTGCTGATAACTTAAATAATTGACAGATAGTCAAATTTGTAGGTTATAAAATTAAAGGGAAGGAAAACAGCATTGCGCCGACTGCGTGATTCAAGTTAGCATTTTTGCCTGAATAGAAGGCGCACAACCACTTAGCTGCACCTGGGGATCTTGAGGGACCCTATCCTTTCTTAGAAGTACTTTTTAATTATTTAAAATTTCGAAATATCATAAAACTAATGCCCTGATTTAGAAGTAGAGAGCTAAAAGTAAGTAGTGATGGGGTCCCGGTCTCATCACGTGCATTCAGTTTACGTCTATCCACGTTTATAAACCTGTGGAGTACCCTAGTATGGCTGATTTTTCTAGTCCATAATGTACCAATTAACACTTTTGTACAGTTCTGTAGTCCTATATAGAGAATAGAAGAATTTTTTAAATAATTTTTCAACTTGGGGTCCTGGAAGACCGCATGTGCAGTTATGTTACAAAATTGAAGTGGTGCAGTTAAGGGTTAACACTCTATCTTTGTTACACTACTACCACTTTCACGTCGTCAAATTGTCAGTATGTCTTTCCTGAGGATATATATATAGACTTACACTTTAGAGTGCGTTCATATATATCTGTCATGCTGACATAAACAGCCAAAAAGTCTCCCCTAAAAAGGGGACAAAAAAGTAATACAAGTATTTAAAGAAGAATACAGATGTCCAAGAGGATATTTGCACCCTCAGCATCATGGACAAAAACAAGGGTTAGAGTGGAAGAACGTCGCAGCTGCACGAACTCCGCCCAGCTTCATCCATCCTACATTTTTGTACGTTTTGTTTTATATTTGTGTATATTCATATGTATTTATTTTTTTTGGAAAGAAAGCTAAAGACTAATAAACATAAACATAATGCATTTGGTTTATTGTATCAGATTGAATTGTTATTTCACGATAGTGTGTGACCTAAGACGGAAGATCCAACGGATAGACTATATCAAATGCTTTTGATTATAATTTTATATTTAATATAGCTTGCATAATTAAAACACAAAATCTATAAAATTTTATACCCACATAACTTTAAATTAAGTGTTTATATATATTTAGTCTTTGTTTTATTAGCTCATACATCTGGCTCGTTTATTGCTGTCAAAAATGTAAATACCAATTCAATATCCTCTATGACATACATATCCAAAATATATTAAAGAAAATAAATAATATTTGAATCTAAACATTTTTAATAAATAAAAGGACCTGAACCCGCTTTCGGTATACCCCATGAAACCGGAAAGGAAATAATCCGACGCAAGTTAGCAGAGGAGCACAAAAAGGCATGGCAAAACCAAAATGGAATGAGGCATAAGAGACTCTTCCTAGATGGTCCGGTACCTGACAGCATGTTAAAGCTGTCTAGACTGAGCAGATTGAAACTAAGAAAAATCACAGGACTAGTCACTGGACACTGTGACCTGAACAAGCACAAACATAGGATGGGCATTGAGAAAAGCCCCCTATGCCGTGGGTGTCTGGAAAAAGAGGAAACTCCCCAACACCTACTGTGCACTTGCGAAGCATACAAACAAGAACGCAAGGCGAAACTCGGGAAGCCCATGCTTCCTGTAGAACAGCTAAGGAATATCCCCTGGCAGAAACTCCTGGACTTCTTAGAAGATACAGGAGTTCAAAAGGAGTAAAACAGCCAGAGGTGCACAAAAGGACCACGGAGACCGCAGTGCAAAAATTTTTTTAAAAAAATATGTGTCCTTTTTTAGAAAAAATAAATAAATCAGAAATGTTTTGAAATCCATTAAATTAGCTTAATTAAAAAGTTAATTTTAAGGTTTTAATGTTTAAATATGATTTCAGACATTTAAATTTTCAATCTAATAAATCAGACAGTATTTAGGTAACTGGTTTAAGTACTTAATTGTTACTCATTAAATAATGTAGACTTGCATATGTTAAGTTTCAGTTTGAAGAGAAAACCATCTCTTAGCATAAAATCTGATTAATGTCAGCCTTTACATGAATATATAACTCTATAGAAATAAGCCATGGATGTTGTAATTATATATAATTTCAATTATTACATTTATTTAACCACTTCCCACACAATTAGTTTTGATATTACCTCTACTTTAAATCTTAATTTTAGTCACTTTCAATTTTTTTAGTTTGCATTATTAAATATTCTTATATCGAACAAAAGGATTATTGACTTTCTAATTGTCTACTATGTTGGATTAACTTGGGGAGTAGAGGTTTAATTTTGACAAACCTTTTAAGAAATAAGAAAATTATGCTCTACACACCAAAGTAACTATTTTTGTAATTAGTTTACTTTTGGGTACAATTAAAAACAAATCAGTAATGGTTACACAAAATGCATAACTTAAAAAGTTTTTTGAAAATAATATAATTTTTCAATATATCCAAAAACATAACCTCATAGGGATGTCTTTTAATCACATTCAAGCTCACAGAATTAACTACGCATTAGCTATAATATTAATTCATTTATAATTAAATTATGTTTGTTTTAAGAAGCTACTGAAAACATGAATAAAATAAATTTTACCCATATGGATATATAATTCCCAAAAAAGCTAATATAAATTAAATAACTAACATACATATACTCAAGATTATTTATAAATAATGTAATATATTTGTTATGTGTAACATAATTGGTTTTAAGTTGTAAGAAAGGCTTGTTTTTGAAAAATAAAAAGCACATGGACTCACTATAACCAAAACAATATAAATATAAAGTAACTGCTGCGATTTTAATACAACATGCCTCATATGTTTAAAAAGATAAAGTTGAGGATATTAGTGACTTGATTATAACGGGTGTCCAACAATTATTGCAGTCCCGGGTGGCGTTGGAATCAAAAACGTAGGTCGATTCTTACATGTGCCAAATAAATGAACTGACATTTTAATTGTCAAACATAACCTAAACGTGCATTTAAACAACACTTTAAATGTACGTTTAGGTTATGTTTGACAAATAAAATGTCAGTTCATTTATTTGGCACATGTAAGAATCGACCTACGTTTTTGATTCCAACGCCACCCGGGACTGCAATAATTGTTGGACACCCGTTAATAATGCAAGTGATACTTACTTGTCTTGTGTGGGGAAGTAATTTCTGCGTTTACGCACAACAACAGTACGGGTCTTTCCGTTCTTCTCACCACCAATCTGTTTCTCGACGCTCAAAGGTTTAACAACCTTCTTGGTGGGTTCTACCTTCTTTGTCTTGAACTTCCAGATAGCCTTCTTGTGGTACACTCGTGATCTAGAGAAGCGGACCACTCCATTTCCCAAATCGTAATTTCTGGGCTTGCCAACCTTCTTTTTGGCCTTATCAGTACCTTTTGGGGCCGCTGTTTTAGCCGGCGTCGCGGCTTTTTCTACCGTTGGAGCCATCTGAAAAATACACACTCACTTAGGTTATGCAGTAGAATATATTGCAGAAAACACCCCAACAAATGAATGTTGTTTAATCACCGATACTGTGCTACACGTGCGACAGTATATGTTTACACTTAAATAATCGAAAATAAACCCGTGAACATTCTAACCTACAGATATAACAAAACATGCCAACTGTAAACACTATTCTGCAAAATTTGGATAACAAATATAGATGAAAATGAAGAAAACAACCTACGGTTTGTGCACGGGTGAATTTAGAATACTATTTAACTTAAAAACTAGGCGGATTACTACGGATTGTTACATTTATTTTTAGGACGCACTTACTTCGTGTATTTCACTATGGCGAAAGAGAGGTGCGCAGGCGTCGAGGTTCCAAGTTGACGCTAATGTCAAAATGTGCGTGCGCAATCCATCTTACCGCTAAATTTAAATTTCAATCTTTATTGATTATTAGTTATTACTGTTATTAGTTACCAAATTCTAACAAAATTTATGAAATATATAAATTTTCGTATAAAATAATATAATATTTTTATATTATAATTATTTGGTTGATTAATTTCTCATTTAACCCGGGATGAAACATTTTTGGATGGTCTTCATTGATTAAAACCTTTAATTCACTGCTTTTATTTCTCTCCGAATAGTTTCGACCTTTGGTTATTCTCAATATCTCCTTAAAAATAATCAACGGTCAATACTAGACGGACAGAAAAACAGTAAAACAAGTGTTTTAATAAATCAAGGTAATTATAATTATTATCTTAATACTTTAAGTAAACTTGACATGCTGTTAAATTATATTCAAAATTACGATTTATTAAGCATCTAATACAAAATGCTAAATTGTATCTTAATTGTACGGAAATTAGTACCCGTTTGAATAAATCTGCGTAAAAATGCTCACAAACTAGAGAGTATGAATTTAATATATAAAATATAAAATTATGAATTTTTATCACGAGTTTCTTATTGGTTCTTATTTTGAGTTTAAATTTCAGTGTATTATGTGAATTTCTATTAATCGAAATAACAAAATAATGATTAATAGGTGGTGTATAATGGGTTGCCACTAACACATAGAATTTGTTACATACAAAAAAGATGTAATAAGTAATAATTTAGAAAGCGTGTATATAATTAATATGTTTTGGTTAAAACATTATTATGTGCCATTGATTTACGTACAATTTGCGTATGTTAAACTGGATTCAAAATGAGACTACATTCTTAGTATAGGCCTGTAACACAGGGCATAGTGGCGCTACAATTATAATTGCCTTTATGTGTTAGAGAAACAGGGGAAGAAAATTTGATTAATGATATTATATTTACATTGGTTATTTTCTTCTTAAGTGATTAACAAAATAATTTACAGCTTAGCCTGTATTTTGATTTAATATTTTGGTGGATTTTCGACTCGAGCGCCATCTGTCTGTACAGTTGTATAATTAAAAATATGTTCAAGGCCTGTCCTGACCGGTATCGTGCGTTTCTGTTGACACCACTGAATGTTTGAAACGTAACGGTCATTCTTGACAGCATTTTGACTGATATATTTTCAGGCAATACAATTTTTACAGTTAATTTAGGATATGGAAAGTACAAAAAACATATCGTATTTACACGCTCGAGATCCCAGTATTTTGGCTTGGGGTGGCGCACACCTTCAGAATGTGAAATGTAATTTGAAAAATTTGATGATGGATACTGTGGTAGAGTCTGAGGAGGTAAGTTTACATTTGTTGAAAATAATTATATGATTTACATGTAAATACATAGTACATATTAAATTATACTTACCTATTTATTGTTTTAAACAATTTAAAAAATTCAAAACAAATAGAATCACTTTTTCTATTAATGAAAGGCTACAAGTTAAAGAAATTTATTTATATTTTGTTGTTTACTTAACTCAATTATTAAGAAGTAAAGAAAAGTTTTGATGGTCAAACTTAAAAATGGGTTTCCATCGTTGATTGAAATATTTCAATTAACGTTTCCATTTAAACTCTATAAATTAGATTTTACCTTATTAAGTTAAATATCTTTAAACTAAATTAAGCCTACCATTTTTATATTGTCTAGTTTAATTATTTTCATTTAAAACTTTTATATTTACTAATCCTTAAAAACCAAACAACACAAACAAATCTAACTTTGTCTTAGCTATATGAACAGAAACATCTTAATTTTGAATTTATACTGGACAATTACCCTATTACCTACCACGAATACAAAAAAATATATATATATGTATATTTTTTTAAGGATGAACCAAAACAAGTTGAAGTTTTCCTAAGGCTGAAAAAAGGTGATTTATTGGACTTGTATGAAATCAATGAGAATACATTATCTTGCAAGGTTCCTGAAAATTCTGCTAATGCCAAACATATACGTGACGGAGATCAGATCATAAGAAAATACAAATTTTCTAAGATCTTTCCCCCGCATTCCCAACAAAAAGAAATTTTCGATTCCGTAGTTAAGCCACGTGTGCTTAATTTTATAAATGGACACAGTGCAACTTTGTTGACTTAC
Organism: Ontholestes murinus; assembly: GCA_963969525.1. NCBI lineage: Eukaryota > Metazoa > Arthropoda > Insecta > Coleoptera > Staphylinidae > Ontholestes > Ontholestes murinus. Next base: position 30,629,887 of record OZ018390.1, read on the forward strand.
GGTGCTTCGGGTGCAGGTATGGTGTTCCCCGATATAAAGTAGTATAATTCAAAAACCTAGTAAGTGTTTTGATTAATATTTTAATACAAATTACGATGTAGTAATAGTTACAACAAGCTTAATTAATACATTAGAAAAATAATCATTGTAGTTTGGTGAAGAATAAGTTCTTCTAAAATACTAAATACAACAGTATTAACCAACAATCTCAGTCTGGCCAGTTGCGCTCTTGCAAATGGGTGGGCGTAGGGTGGCAGAAAGGGCATCGGTATAATAAGGAGTGCGTTCGTGCGTTTAGGACATTCAATGACAAAATTATCATAGAGTTTAAAAGTAAGGTGACAGCCAGTCTGAGAATGTTGAATAATATACATAATTGGTTAATGTTAAGATAAATCTATTAAACACATTATGCTACTTTACCCTTTACAGTTGTTTGGTCAACTAAAATACAGATTTAGTTGACCAAACAACTGTAATATCAACTTTAAGTATTATGTGATAAACTTTAAGTATTGAAAATAAATTAAATAATCATGTTTTATTTCTTATAGGTAAAACTTTTACTATTGTGGGAACGACTTCTGATCCTGGATTAGTACCCAGAGTTTTAGAGTATTTATTTAAAAGTTTACCACACATGCCAGATCAACCTATTGTAAAACCAAAAGATAATGGAGGTTTTAAATGGTTATCAGATGTCGAAAGTGAACAAGAAACTCGATGTTTACAAAACCTTCTAAATATTCCTGCAGTTGCAGCAGAGAGATCTACACTTGCGAACACTTACAAGTAAGTGAACAGTATTTTTCCATAACGTTATTTAAATACCAATTTCTTTTTTTAAGAGCTATGCAAAAAAGACTGAGCAACGAAGCTGCAGCTGAAATTGATGAGAATAACATAATATCACTAGGTATTTGGGTCTCTTTCGCAGAGGTCTACAATGAACATGTTTACGATTTGCTAGAGTGGAATACTACCATTGGAGCCTCAAGGCCGAAATTAAAAATTTGTAATAACCAAGGGTCAACTTACATTAAATCTCTCAAGAGTATATATGTGTCTTCTGGCATGGAAGCATTTCAATTACTACAGTGTGGTTTACATAACCTTAACTATGCCGCAACTGCAATTAACTCACACTCAAGTCGGTCACATTCAATTTTTACTATTAAATTGGTGCATGCGTATTCAAAGGTAAGTAAAAATATTCTATATTGTTTACCATTTTTATTAAACACTTTAAAGTTACTATACACTAAGTAAAGTACAAGTTTATTACTAAAAATTTAAAATTTTGTATTATTAAACAATGTTTTTATAGGATGAAGTAAGAACTAGCCATTTTAATTTCTGCGACTTGGCAGGTTCCGAGCGTTCGAAAAAAACACACAATGTCGGTGATCGACTTAAAGAATCGAACAACATAAACACCTCCCTACTAGTGTTAGGAAAGTGCATAAGTATATTGAGAAACACTCAAAAATCCAATGATAATAAAAAATTAATCCCATTCAGAGAGTCAAAATTAACACAACTGTTCCAAAAAGCCTTTATGGGCTCAGAAGACATTTTAATGATTGTGAATGTAAACCCAATAAAGGAAATGTTTGATGAGAGTTTACATGCATTAAACTTTTCGGCAATTGCGAAAGACATAAAGATTGAGAGTAACAAAGTTGCTGATATTAAAAGGAAACAAGACAGCGTTAAGATTGAAGATCTTATGGCTGAAATTGAAGAACTGCGTAATACAAATAATGATCTGTATAATTTGTTGGAGATCAAGCAGGAGGAATATGAACATTTGGAGGCTGAACTTCGAAGAGAGCTCACTAAAAGTTTTACCCTTCATATGGAGGAGGTAAACAAACAGCATAAATTACGGTATGTTGTTTTTTGATATAATTTATCAAACGTCGTACTTTATCGAAATTGTGAAATATAAATAAAATATGTTTTAATTCTCAAAAAATGTTAAATTAGATTAATATTATGGCTGAACTAATGATATATATAATTTACATGTTTTCTCAATATTATTTGTATTTTTATTGCAGATTGGCAGAAGCATTACAAATTCAAGAAGATTTGCAAAGACAAATAAATGAAATCAGATGCAAGCGTCCTAGGTATGATGAATCCATTATTTGTTTAGATGATAGCTCTAGTCAAGTTAGTTCAGGGGCAAATGATTCAAGTAGTTCTATTGAGGAAAACACATTGAATTGATTTTAATTGCCAATATGGTTATGTGATTTGTAAATATGTTAAACAATGTATTGATTTTTTATTAATAAAATGCTGTATTATAAAATGAACTATTTGGTTTTTATTATTAAACAAGAGATTTAAAATAAGTGGTATATTAGAAGTAAAATAAAGCCCCTTGCAAGATAAAGTTACATGTGTACAACATGATTTAAGAGAAGCTATGTTATATGAAAATAGGATTTTCTTTTTAATTAAGCTTTAAAAAATCAGTTTGTCAAACCAGATAAAAGAATTATGTATCAGTTTTAAATTGTTTTTATTATTACATTGCACACTTCAAGGGATATTGCATTTTTTGTTTGGAAATCCTTGAATTACATAGGTCATATTTATTTAATTGAGAAAACTGTGTGGAGGGGTTAAAATAGAAGTATTCAATAAAAAAAAATATAAAGACTTCATTTTTTATTGAATTAAATAAAATATATAAATAATAAACTATATGTATACAATAATACTTAAAACAGAGTAAAATTAATCGGCTTCATTACAAAAAGATATTAAAAAAAAATTAATTATTAGCAACAGATCTATACGATATAGAATAAGCAGTTATTTCATTTGTTGTTCTATTTTGTTTCAAGCTCCCTTTATTATCATTAATTTTTGATTTTTTATTATAATGGCAGTATAATGGTTTGGAAATAATACTTAATATTGGAAAATTATATTTCAGTTGATTGAAATATTGTACAATATATCAATCAACGGTTTAAGTTTGCGTAGGAATGTATGACTCCCTGAGGAAGTTAAATTGAACAAATTTGAAAAATATTGAGAGAATTCAAATTTTAGTAATTAAAACACTAATCATTTGAGTGTTTAATTTTTGTTATCTTAATATATTTCAATTTATTTAATTGATATAATTATTAATATAAACTACTTATACTGATGTCGAAATTATAAATATTTTTGGTTAATTAGCAAATAGTAGTGTTTATTTTACTAATATTTTTCTTTCCATTATTAAATCAGCTTTATAGCAAATGAACCTCTGCTTCTTCTATATATTTGTTACAATCAGTTAAGTATATTACAAATGGTTATAAATTATTGCAGATTGGTCCTACTTTACATTGTACTGTAATTCTACAGTTTATATATATCTATATATTTTTCCACTATATACAACTACGTATATATATTTTTTGTTACTGTTTGATTTTTATCCAAGGATTTATATTTGAAATATCATCCATACTATTTAGGTTGTTTTTATGGAATATTTTACATAATTATAATCTGAATTTGAACCTATTCCACAGATTATTGAGTATTATATAGTTGGAGGATTATACTAAAAATTGAAACTTCATAATCTTCTGCTTCAGTAATGATTCCAAATGTAAATCCTAAGATGATCTATAGTTGATTTACTTTGATATTTTTTTACACTTATTATTTATTGGTATCACATATACGTATCTAAAACTACGTATTGTACTACAGGTTACTTGCGTACCCTATTAATAAAAGAATATAACGTATCACATACATAATATTTGGTAGACACGGGAAAAATATCATAATATACTATAATATATAAAAGTAAGGAGTAAATGATTGAAAATAAATTAGATGCTGCACAATATCACATGTTAAAGAAAATATTTAAAATAATGAGTATTAGGATTAACGAAAAAAGATGACGTGATTACGAAGAGTTTGAATCTATCAACCTTGCATTAACCATGCCATCATTTACTTCTGTTAAATCAATACCTCTATCTAGAATATCGGCTTCCACCAACCATTTTTCTATTTCTGAAATATACATTCTCCTCTGCAAAACGTCCCTATTACGTGGTCGTCTACCCACGTAGAATGTTACGCTTCCAGGGGCAAAATCGTTTTGCAGCCCTTCCAAATATTTCGGATCTTGAATTTGTGATGATAAGGAATTCCACTCGACTCTCACCTCTTCGTGCAGCATTTGTTCTTCGTCTCGCTTTGACGTCTGCCTCTTATATTGAATTCGGAATCTAAACGCTTCCAAAACTGACGCCACAACGATAGTGAGCACTACCATCGTAAACAAATAAAACAGCATGAAATAAAGTCGGGAATACTGATTGGTTACCGACGCAAACGCATCCATAATTATAAACCAGTTATTTACGACTGTCAGTTCGAAAAGAGTCACACCTGATGTTAGTAAATCGTCGAAGTTGTTGAGATAGTAAAATCCGATTGCCGTCGTACCGTTAACACTAAATTTAAAGAAATCTTCGACGGTCGTGTTCACGCAACAATTTCGTAAATCGTATTTTGAGAATAATTCCATTCCTATGATTGCGAAGAAGTAGTACATTACCATCATTACTACAGCAGTTGACCACATTAAGGGTGATAGGAGGACCAGGGTTCCAAATATGTCTCTGTAGCGTTTTTTCAGTTTGAAGATCCTTAATAATCTAAAATAAAAGTTACATTATGCTATATTTTATCAGATGTGAAATAAATACAATTACTAGTGAAGCAAAGAAATATGAAGAGACAAATTGATAAATTACATTGTACTGCTTAAAACAATTTAAGTTACCTTAGAGGACGTAAGATTACAACAACTGTGAATGTCGGTTTAATAAAGAGAATCAATGATCCCAGGAGTGCAGCTAAAGTTACTCCCAAGTCAAATAAATTCCAACCTGAAGCAATATATTGTGTCCATCCAATTCCTATCACCCTCAATAAAGCTTCGAACAAGAATACTGGAAACAAATATTTCATTAATTTTTTTAGTTACCAATAATAACCTTTAATCATTAAAATGTCAGTTATAATTAAAATTAATAAAGAGTAAGTTTAGTTGAATTCTTCATATGACTTGTTTTCAATTTATTTGTATATAATTTAATGACATCTAATAATTTTAAATACAAATCATAATCTACAACAACGAGTCTAATTAATACTAAGAAAACAAATCACTTATTGAAATAACCTGACAGATATTGAAATATTGAATTGTATAAAAATAATAATGTGTTACAAATAGTACAAATATTAAACCAACACAAGTTTAAATGTATTTATTTCTGTCAAATAAACTTCAAGCTTTCAATGAATTTGGTGTAAAAAATATTTTAAAAAAAGAAATGCATTTACAGTAATTTTATTATAAAGAAAATGACAAAAATTATATCATCTGAAGAACCGTATTTTAGATCTCATCATCAATTTAAAAAAAAGTTGTTACAATAAGTGATTTGTTTTAGTAGTCTTAGTTTTAAATTATTATTTAATTTTCTTCAACGTCATTTGATTATTATCAATGTAATATAATTAATTACTTACTTGTAAGAAACAGATATGTATCCCATGATCCGCTAAAGTTTACAGCACTCTCTTCTAAACTATCAGCAGCTTGGGCCACCCTAATAAACATTGCCACACCATTCCCAATTATTAGAATATCTGAAATCAATTATACTGTGCTCATTTTTTTAATTTATCATTTAAGAAACGAAAAACTTACACACAATATATTCAAAGTATTGCCACATGACCAAACTTCTAGCAGCCCTACAAAATACCCTTAAAGGTGGCCATGCAGCGCTGAACCATGGATCTGGGGGGTCTTTCAAATGCCATTTTAAACTGACAGCATCATAAACTCCAAAGAATTCCTCGGCGGTCAACGACCCTGAGCCCGAAGCGTTCAATTGTTTAAACATCAACACGATATCCCTTCCAGATTTTCTAGGAGCATAATACCGCATAAGTCCCTCGAATTGCTTAAACTTAATTTCATCGGGATTTTGTTTACTGACCAACAAGCGAAAAGCTAATTTGCAAGCCTTTCTTTTATGCAAGAGGAGTTTTCTGAACTTATCTTTTTCAATTCCAGTGAACGTCTCGTAAACAACGGCCAACATCAAATTCATCAATACATACAAAACTGTCGATATGTAACAGATGAAAAATACCGCATTCCATCGAGATATAGCGTAAGATGGCATCATTACGTCGGGAAAATTAGCGGTTGTGAGGAGCACAAACATGCTCACGAAACTGTCAGGTAGGGTTCGGAAATACAAGTTGTGATGGTGATCACTGAATAGATAATAACCTAGAAGCGCATAACTGCAAACGAAAAATAATAGTAAACCTAACATGTCCAAAATAGGTGGAAGTGATTGGAGTATTTGTCTGATGAAACGGCGAACGTTTCCGCAAGCCCTTGTGTCGACCAGGAATATCGGTCTTAACGCTCTTGTAACACGAAAATGACTCTCCTGCCGTATCAGTATAACAATAGCCTCTAAAGCCATAATCACCAATGCAATTCCCTTCACGGTGGTTCTCTTGTGTTTTAATACCGTGCTGTAACCAGTCCATTGCAACTTCAATACTAATTCTATAGTGATTATTCCGAGAGCAACCAACTCAAGTGTCCCATGGATACCGACGTGGAGTTTAAATTTTGACACCGAGGGCTCTTCGGCTAGGGCGAGTGCCAATAGTATTAGTGATGCTGCCAGGTCTAAACCATAATACCAGTTGTTGTGCACCAAAAGGTAGGCAGGTAGTGCCGATGGATGGCGAGGATGCGAATCGAATTTTTCGTTATTCTCTCCCTCCTGAAACACTGTCATAACAACACGTTTGAAGGTTTGGTGGTATGAGAAAATACCTCTAGGAAAATGGCCGCTTCGTGGTAGTTCATTTCCCAGTGGTCTCCTCCCTCAAGTTCTCTACTCAAACTCGAACGGCTACCCATTTCTTCGAGGGAATCTGTAAATAATTTAAAATTTAATAATTAAAATTTGTTTTAAACGTAAATCAATTTTTCGGCGAGTAATTGAATGCCATTTGTTTGAACTCCGCCTTTCAGCATACTTTTGAAATTATTTGTGTGTTTTTGTTTACCGTTTTACGAATTTTGAATTATCTTTATAAAGAAAGTGTAATAAAATGCTAATAAATAAATAAATATTCCTAGGAGTTAACAACAAATAATTACCAAACAAAAACAATCGTTTTAACATTCATTTTGTGAATTTTCATATTTCATGTAACTATTAAAATATTTTAATTGTCAAAAACAGCATTAGTTATCTAACACTAAAGAATTTCCAACCCTCTTTATTAAAGGATAGATAAGAAAAGTAAAATATAATAAATAATTCAAAAAGTAGGTTAATCTTCGCGTGTTTCAAAATCTTTTTTTATCCAGTGATTGGACCCAACTCTTCGCGATGAGCACGTCTTTATTTTTATTGTTAAATTCGTATGCGATACTAATTAGGAAATTGGGCTTTATATAGATAAAACGTATTTAAACTAGAGACGACTCTAACCTTGTATAGTACACACTGTGACCTATTTATCAACGTATAATATAATTCGTTTTTTTTTCGCATTTCATATTATACTTACCTGAGTACCAATATTCATATTTTCGCCGCTTTTGTCCTGAATTACAAAAGAGAAACTTCATTGCAATTTCAATCAACTGGAACACATTAACAGAACACTGATAATACAATAAATTGTTTTGCGGAATATCTGCAATCCGAACAAAAAACCTCTTTGACCTTCCAATGAAATAGCGGAAATGTTTCGATTAAAAGATCTTTTTAGTAAACAAGTATGATTGTTAATTATAAACTTATATCATAAATGCGATATGTAAATGAAGGTTTATTCCACTTGTTTATTTAATGATTTTTTTTAATAAATTGCTATTTGTTGAATTATTCCTCCAGTATTTGTTTGTTTAACAGATAATTTCTATAATTTTTTATTTTCTGTCCGACTAGTTTCGACAATAAGTGAAACAAACAAAGTGTTTTTTATTTAAGCTTCAAAAATATTTCACCACGAGTTAACGGAGCAATTAAAAAAATAAAATAAAAGTCAAATAAATAAGGCTAGATTGTCTACAACTATCGTGATTTTTGTGTTTGTTTTCTCGGCAAGTGTAAAATATTGTATTTGTTTTTGTAAATAATATAAATATATATGTTTTTCCATAATATAATAAAATGCACAATTTTTAAATTTAATTACGCTTTGCATTAAAGACAGTATTAATAATTACTTATTAAAGTAGGAATATTGTATATACAATATTCGAAGTGAAGTTTTGTTAGAAAGGAGTACAAAGATGTAATAAATAAATAAAATAAACAATTGAATTTTGAAACTTGAATTTTAAATTATGAATTTTAAAATGCATCGAGTATGTGATATTTTATAGGATTTTAACGCCATCTGTTTTTTAACATGTAATTAATATGTGCAGTGAACATTTCTATTATTCTTTTTTTCATACTTAATGCATTTAATTAATGACGTCTTGTAACATACATATATACTGTTTGTTTTTGTCATTTGTCTAACTCTTAATTTTGTATGCTATGTTAACTGTCTTTTGTTTTTACCAATTTCTTATTATCTATATTTTATATGTTTTATGATTGATCTGTCGTCTTTTGTTTTTCAATAATTTTTCAGTAATTATAAAGTATGTACAGGTTTGTATGTATGAACAGTGAAGTGGCAATTCTATTTCTTCTAATCATGATTACTAATCGCTTACGAAATTAACTGTCTTCTGTCATTCAAAGGTTATGATCACTAATGTCATTATTAACCGATTAGTTGAATTGATGAATCGTGATTTCTGGGTGGTTTGGCTTTTGAGTGATTAAAGGGTTACGAGGAATACACAACTGGTTAAGGATTTCGAGGGATAGGTGTTTCAGACGCTCTTAGGAATTACTTGGGTTAATTCATAAAGGAGGGTATTAGATGGGTTATGAATGGGATTAAGGGGATGTCTGACTTTAGTAAGGACGCAAAGGGCTGATCGTTCTGATACCTGGAGATTTTTTAAGACGGCAGGACGTCGTTTTATAAATATGGACGGCTTTGTCGTGCTCTCTTCTTGATACTCGCCTTAAGGTTTTGGGTGTGGGACTTGAATGTTAATTTGGGGTCTAATGATATCCCTAGGTATTTACAGGATTGGGAAGGTTTTAATATCTGGTTATTTATCTTGTATTGAGAATTATGTGGTCGATGAAACGAAATGAGGAGTTGCGATTTATTTGCATTTATCCATATTCTCCACTTTGCGAACCACAATTGTATGGTCTCGATCAGCCCTTGCAATGTGGAAAGGGTTTTATTTAGGGTGGGTGCGTGAAATATGAGCGCTGTATCATCTGCGTAAAGCAGTGGATATTAGGATGGGTTGCGATAGAGGGGGTCGGGATTATAAATGTCGTGTACATAAATATTATAGAGGAGTTGAGATAAGGGAGAACCTTGGGGGACACCTTGTTGGGGAACAAAAGAATTGCATAAGGTATTTTTGACTTTTACTTGAAAGAGTCTAAACAAGAGGAAGTTGTCAATTAATTAAGGAGATGGAGTTTTTAGGGAATGGCATTTGAACAACAAACCTCGATGCCAAACAGATTCAAATGCCTTACGAATGTCGAGGTGTTTGACAGTTTGAATTCAGCATTGCTATTGGTATGAAGTGGAGCGGTGTTTAAGGAAGCCAAATTGGTATATAGTGATGTGGTGGTACAGGTGGAGCATAATTTTAGTTTTTAGTATGAATTCGAATAATTTTCCCAGGACCGGAAGCAAAGTAATGGGGCGATTGCTTGACACTTCTACAGCGTCGTGTCCATATTTTAGAATGCAAGTTATTATACCGCGCTTCCACTCCTGGGGAATAATTTGGGATCGGTAAATGTGGTTAAATACTTGTATAATGTATTTATGGATATTGTCAGGAAGGGATTTCAGGATACTTCTAGGAATGTTGTCATAGCCGGGTGCTGTGTTTTTACTTTTGTGAAGGTTAGTGAAGTACTCTTCCTCTGTTATAGCATCAGGAGTGTGTGGGGGTAGGGATATTTTTGAAGAATTTATTTATTACTTATGTGAAAAGGTGTCTTCAGAATAACTAGCAAATGTGTCGGCCATTTTTTTGTTTGTCGGTGATTAAATTTTTTGTTATGGGGTCTTTAATGTATCGGAGGAAGTCCGTTTTTCGATATTTAGCTAGTTCTAATTTCTATTTTTTGACATGTTTTTGATTGATTTTCTTTGCCTTTTTTCTACTTATGGTTTTTTGTTTATATTTTATCTGTTTTTTTAGTCCTTTATACGCGTTATTTCTGTATTTTTGTTTAATTTGTCTGTCGTGTATTTTATTATTATTTTTATTTATAGAAATAAAAAATAAAATACAAGTAACTAATGTAACGTAAGTCAATTCGTTATTTTTCTGTACAACGGCTTCCGACTAGCGCTATGCCTTTTAATTTTATTAGCGATTACGATTAGTCCACCTTTTTTTTTATTTTTCTTCTTTCTCTTTGTTTGTACCTAATATTTTTCTTTTTCTTTTTGATTTTTATCAATAATTATATACCTTTTGATTGCTGTTTTTCTGGTTAACCTTTTAATTGTCCTTTGTTTTCTATGTGTCATCAATCATCAATATTTATCGTCTATTTTTTGACTGTATTTTTCTTTATGTTGTGTATTTCTGCCTTTTATTTATATTTTGTATATCATTTATATTCTATCTTCTTTATTTGCAATTTCTCTCGTTTTATTTTGGTCGTACTTTATTTCTCATCTATCATTTTTGTTACTTATATGTTTGAAATAAATATTTTGTTTTTCGTCCAATTTTTGTCTTGATTTTGTTTTATCTAAGTTTATTGTTTATTTTACTTCGTTTATAATTTGTAATTTTTTCCTTGTGTTTATTCTAGTCGATATTTTGTATATTTTTGTATAATGAAAAACAACGTTTGTCTGTATATTTATGTACGTGTAAAAGTTGCTTTAAAAAATCCAGGTGAATCTACAGCGCCATTAATCAGATACATTTTAATTTTTATATTTATTTTTGTTGTATGCAATATTTACAGTTTCTCTTATCTATTATTAATCTTCTTTTCTTAGTTTGTATTGATCAATTTTGTGTGTATTTCATTTATTCTTTGTTAGCCTTCTGAATGTCAATTATATTTCGTGTCTTTTAATTTTTGTTTTATCTTCGCCCTCTTCTTTTTATTTTTTCTTTTTCCTTTTATATTTTTTAATCGTATAACTTTTGTTGCTTTTTGTTTGTGTCTGTTTTTCATCATCAATTGTTTTCTATTGTTATTTTTTGTGAACACAAAAAAAACGTATTTTTCTGATTTTTTTCTTCTTTTAATTTGCTATCAATATTTGTTTGGTATATTATCTTTTACACGCTTTATTTTTAGTTACATCTTCTTTGTTTTTTGTATATCCCAATCGGTGGATCGGATGGACCTATTGAAGGACCAGCAAGATCGCCAGACTTAACCCCACTAGATTATTTTCTTTGGGGCTATTTAAAAACTAAAGTTTATTTGAATAGACCTATTTGAGGCGTTAAAGGAAAGAATTCGTGCAGAAATTCACTTAATTACTCCAGAAATGTTGACAACGTTCACAAGCTTTTGTGGATAGATTAGGGCATTGTCTCGTCGTTAACGGGCAGCACTTTGAACATTTAATTAAGGGTTAATTAATCAAATTTTGTTATTTTACATTAAATGCATATTGGTAAATATCGCCGTTATTTATCAACCGATTTTGATAATTGTTTTTTCGCTGTATTCAGAATAAAAAAATCTATCTATTGAGGTATCGCAAAGAGTACTTTGCTATTTGAATTTTTAAAGATGGTGTTACCACCCCTTAGGTGCGAAGGGGTGGGGGCTGAAAAGTGTATATCACGATAGTAATTTAAAAACACAAATTGACGTCTCAAAGCATTTTTCTGAAATATTTTTATTTGCGATTTTATAGAATGTATCCGTTACTTTTGGAAAGCACTGTATATTAACCTACTCAAATTTATACTATCCAAAGCAACAATTTTATGCAGCAGGACAAGGTTACGCTGACTCAATATGCAGTACATTATGGTAGGTCAATATATAGCTTATTAAGGCAGGTCAGAAGTACGTTAGCTTATAAACTAGTTTTAAAGAAACTTAGTTTACCCTTTACAATTCATTGAACTTCTTAAAACCAGGCAGAATATATTTAAGAAATCATTAACAAAAACCTGTTCCAATTTGATTTATTGAATAACAGTTATTAAATACAATTGAAATAAATATTCATTTATTTATTGTGTTTATAAAATTAATTATAATTAGTTAAATCTAATTTTCGGGAAAGTATTTAAAATGGATAAGAACTTTTGAAAATTATCCTTAGAAACGGAAAAATATTAAAAACTCAATTCTTCATTATCATAATAATTTTAAAGTAAAAAGAATAAAGTTAATAAAGATTTATTTCAAACAAAAGCTTTTACAATCGTTAACATACAATTTATTAATTTGGATAGTCGTTTTTATAAAACCACTAATGTTTTATTTTTGACATGAATCTAAATAATCAAAATATTATTGCTTTTTTTATAAGGTAGTTAAGCAAACTTTGGAGAAATGTGTCTTTTAAAAGCAAAAAATATGATGCTAAATATAAAATTGGTGAATAAACTAGAGAAAAGTTGTTATTAAGAAGATGATAACTTTTTACCTTCAAACCTCCGATTTAGAGGAAACAGAAACAATGAAAAAATCCTGATCTAATCCGATCTTTTGATTTGGATGAAGAAGGTGTGTGGAATGAAATTACCAAGACGACCAAGTTGTGTGAAAGAACATGCAGTACTGTATAATCTTTTATAAAGAAAGGCAGTGGGCAAGTGCCAATTGAGATACTGATTCAAAGGAATGAAATGCTTGTGCAGCTAATCAAGTGATAATAAATACTTGTTGAGCTACTACCTTGGTGGGAACAGAAATGTAAATTTGATGTAGAAAAACCCTTGTTATGGTCCATAATATGTTAACTTCCAACAAATACGCAGCCCGAACTCTTTATTTAAATTAACGCCTATTAAAAATAGTGGCACACGCAATTTATTTTTAAAAGAGTAAAGTCTGGAGAACTATAAGACAGTTCTATAAATAATCCAAATCTTATGCAATGTGTTGGAGTTCTATCGAACTTTGACCTAAGAAATCTTAAAATTCTAAAGCAGCTTATAAAAAAAATTATAAATGCGCTCCCCCTCCGATTTTTTTTCTCTTCTAGTACAAATACAAACAAATAAGTGTGGCCATAGTTATGTACATACGTGTATGTCGATTTTAAATTTGCCAAATGAAATTGGTCTTTTTTTCTTCATTCAGAAGAAAAAAATTTCGACATCAATTATTCAATCATTTAACTCGTATTTTTAAATTTTAATCAAGGAAAACTTTCCAAAAGCAATCATTTTCTGTAAGTCGTATCAAGTGACATTTATAATGATACGAAATTCTGCGCTTACTACAAAATCCTACTTTCAATTAAGGATAGATGAGAATGAAATCCCACAACTAGGAAATACTAATTATGGCTTATTTTGAAGCAAATCAACATTCATCTATTCCTAATTTTGTACATATAATTTCCCAAAATTTGATAGGAGACATTTTTTTTGAAGACGTTACAAATATTATATTAGACTTTTTGAAGTTTTACCAAAGAAAACTTCATAACAAAATCAATTTTCGAAAAGAATAATTTAATTTATAATAATACCAAATTTTTCGCTAATTTCAAAATCCTTTGACAAGTAAAGGTGTATTTGCTAATTAATATCAAGTAGATTGTATCTACAAACAATTTTCCAAAATTTTACTCTTTTTCTATCCATTCGCGGTAATGATGAATAACCTCCGTTAAAACATCTGCAACTACTCTCAATATTTCTTAATTTCAAATTTAAATTATTTCATAATAACTATAAAAATTCATATTGTACATTGCGATGGACTGTAGTGTGATTATAAGATGTAAAGAAACGAAACAATGAGATAAGAATTCGAGGAATTGTGAGTTTCAATTGCCTCCCAAATCGCCGAATATATTAGTTTTTTATGGGACGTTTCTCAGGACCGGATGGAGCGTTTTGTGGGCATAATTTTTACAAAAAATTGTGATTCGGCAACTGCAGCAAAAGTTTTGGCCACTTAAACGAGGCGCCTAGCATAGTACTAATTCGAAATTGGCCAAGAAATGAAAAGACCAGCACAACATTGGAAAACCCAAAATCTTTTTTATTGGCCCACTAAATAGCAATAACAATCCACATTTCTTGATGTGGATTCATTCAATTCTTTAACATGAAACGCCCACTTACATCCTCACCACTAAAAATACCAATTTGTAGGAATCACTACTACTAATACTACAGGCTCAAAAATATGAAGGCACCCAAAGCCTAAATTTTTAAGAGCAACTCACGTATTTTTATCTTAATTGATAATAACAATTTCACGCTTCCATTTATTGATCAACGACTTTATACATATAAATCAAGTATTCGTAATGTCTGAATGACACAATACAATTAAATATCTCCTTAAAGATAATAATAAACAATTTTCAATGGTAATATTTTTTTACATAGTTGAAAACCTCTTTCAAGAGGAATTAATTGTCAAAAAGTTAATGCGCCAGTGAGCTTTATACTTAAACAGTGTCGAATAAGAATATAAATAACAAATGCAAATATTTAATTATTAAAAATATAAATATAAATATGTTAAGAGAAGCCTACAAACATATATCTATATTTTCTACTAAAAAATAGTGTAAAATTACGGGTATAGTTGTTTTAAATAATATTAAATCTACGGTCTATCATTCTGCTAATAACGACCTTATTAAATTCAAAATAAAGATCTTAAATTAGGTTACTAAAGTGTATGTGTTGATTGTTACTTTTAAGCAGATAATTACATCAAAGATTACCTACAGCCATCTAAAGTATTGTCAATAGTAAATAATGGAATAAACAAACAGGAGCAGTGAACATTCTTTGTTAAAAAAAATTAATTTTGTTTGCATTATTTGAAATAATTCTATATTTCAGATAATATGGTTGTATTAATTCTGTTATATTTTCTATGAGTATAATTTAGCGATAACTTTCAATTAAAAATACAAATTAATTACTTACAGGAAACAGTTTCAAGATATGCATCCATATTCTTCAACCTTCAGGTTTTGCGATGATTTCATGTAATGAGTCGGAACATTGTTAAGAAATATTAGAGATAAGATTGTTATCATTAATTAAATGTAATAAATAATAAACTCAAAGGAACTCTTGCAATGATTCACTTCAAGGTTCTTTAATTATATCTACAGAGTCTATGTGAACAGTGACTTATGTTGAAAGTTGTGCTACATGTTTATGAAAATGTGGAAATAGGGAAGCATTATTTTTTTTCCCCCAAGACATAAAATTCTGATGGACGGAAAGACCGATCGTCGATAGCCCAAACGGACAGCATAGCCATATTCTTAAATACTTGTATGTTTGTTTAAATTTATATATATGTTATAATTGTTCGAATAAAGATGTTATTCTCTCTCTAAAATCCCGATAACGCTCTTATTAATAAAAGTACATGTGCATGAAAGACTAAGGAAGTCTTACATTTATGCTAATGGATAATCTTATTAAGTTATGTTATGAAAAGGAAACACATTGTGTTACAATAAAGATTTTGAATCATCTGTCAAAAAGAAATAAAAATTATAAATGCTACAAAACAATAAAAAATTAAATTCACGATTTACTTTGACCTTAGAGCCGTACCTTTGTACATTTTTCAACGCAAACTTATATACTGATATACATGGTAAATTAAATTCTTGGACATTTTCTTTGGTGATTATATATACTATGTAAGTTTGTTTCAGAGAAATTAATACATTGTTATATGTGTTAAAAAAAATTTGGATTAATCATCATCTGAACTTGCTTTCACATAGTTTATTACTATTTTGACAATAGCAGTCTTTAAATAAAAAAATAATTGCTTGAAATGCACAACATTACAGAGTATTTAAACCATTTTGTACAATTAATAAGTTTAATATCTATTCCATAAACGAGGCAAAATAAACCATTGGAATATACAGGGTGTCCCGTTAATGTGGGGAAATGGCTGGACCATATATTCCTGGGGTCAAAATATGATGATTTAATACAACTTATCTATATCCAAAAATTTATGGTTAAGCCGGAATTTGTCTTCAAAATTTCAAAATTTTTTATTTCTTTTGTTTATAACAATTGAACGCTTTATTCGATTTGAATGAAATTTATAATTAATAACTACCATAATATAATACATCATTTCAGTTATTATGGTCATTAGTGATTGACAGGAAGTATAAAAAACAGTAGTACCACCACTTAGAAACTAAAATATTTTTTTATTGGTGCATCCAATAAAAGCTAAAAAAATATTTCTTGAAAGACCAATTAATTTTAAAACTTTTTTGTATCGTAATAATATTTGATATCATTTACGGTTTCTACACAAAAAAATAAAATATGAATATAGAATGCAGATTTGCACTCATTAATAAGTAAATCAACTTATTCAATTGAATAAAAATTAAATAATATTAATTGATACAATAAATCAAAACAACATCTAACACTTTTTTAATTCGCAAAATCCTAATACAAGCAAGAAATCTGTTTGCTGTAAATGTGAATATTTATGAACTATAATAAAGTTAACAATAAATGATTTAAAGACACTCAGTAATTATTATCTTACATAATTTACATTTTTTAAACAGAGACGGCCACGAAAAATATGAAAAATATATATTTTCGATTTGATGGAAAACTAGATTTTGTTTTTACTAGATAAAAAAAATATATATTATTTTTTTGTGCGAAAACCGTACAAGATATTAAATTTTATGAAGAGACAAAAAAGTTTTAAAATCAAATTCTCTTTTAAGCAGTATTTTTTTAGTTTTTATTGGATGCACAAATAAAAAAATATTTTAGTTTTTAAGTGGTGGTACTACTGTTTTCTATATTTCCTGTTAATCACTAATGTCCATAACTTAAATGATGTATTATACTAAGGTAGTTATTAATGATTAATTTCATTCAAATCGAATAAAGCGTTCAATTGTTATATACAAAAGAAATAAAAAAATTTGAAACTTTGAAGACAAATTCCGGCTTAACCGTAAATTTTTGGATATAGATAAGTTGTGTTAAATCATCATATTTTGACCCCAGGAATCTATGGTACAGCCATTTCCCCGCATTAACGGGACACCCTGTATAGATCAAATTGTCATAGGTCTGTACGAAGTCGAAGCTTCTTACATTAAAAAGTTACAACCTTTCATTTCCACTTTTGAATGAAAAATTCCTAGCAATAGGATACACACAGATTCTACAGAAAATCAGTATAAAAGTGAAAATAGCCGATAACAAACCAAATAAATATTTGTAGTTTTTATATTATAATAATGTACGGTGCAGAAATGAACAAAATTATTTTATTTAAGATATTAGATAAGATCAACTAAAAATAGCACAATGGACTGCAAATTAGGGTTTCCTGTTAAAAAGCAAGGTATTAGATTAACAGGATTTTTGATCAAAGTACACGAACTTATTAAAGAAATAGTGATGTGACCGTCATATAAAAAAATAACGCTATTTCTGATGATTCAATTTACTTCGAAAGGTTTTCATATATATCAACAAATAAAACCTTGAATTTAGATTTTGAGCTATAGAGAACTTTCCATTGAAAATTTTTGCCCAAAAACTTTTCACAACTGTTACACCAGCTTGTATATTACAAAGTAATGGCTTCCACCATCGAACATATTATACAAGCTAGTGTAGCAGTTCAAGCCAAAATATACTTCAATTACACGTTTGATTATTATTAAAATAAATCTTATGTGCAATATCAACAAGGTGGTTTCTTTTAAATTTGGAAATTTGTAAAAAAAGAATGTTATTTTAATACAAATTTTAGGAGCCCTAGATCAATAGTATTAAGTACATTTTGGAAAAACGAAGGGTATCAATAATTCGTCTAGCTTAAGAATATCAGCTTAGAAGATAGGTTAAATAGAGTGATTGTGAGGTGTTAGCTTCTCGTGAACTGCAACCTAACAGATCTATGGTTCTACCTTTAACCAATCTCTTTCCAAGCAGTCCCACGTCCTCCATGAACCTGGTAACTTTCTTAGGGGTCATGCTGCTCACTTCTTCGTGGGATAATCGGTCCCTGCCGAAGTGTGAAAAACGCTCGCCACTCAAGTGCATAGTATGTACTATAGAGCTATTCAGGAGAGATGGCGGTCGGGGTGTCTTGTCCGTCCGAATCAAGTAGTGCGCGTTGCAATTTTCCACCATAGGCGTGCGCGGCCAAATAAAATGAATGTCACAAATTTGTTATGTTTTCATATTAGTTATTTCATATTTCATTTATATTTTTTGTATTAGAATAAGTATTTTTTAATGTCATGTCATATCAATTTCCACATTTGCTAAAACATATGAAATAAGTTCATTAAAAACATATTTTCTTTCAATTACCCTGCGTAATTACAATGCTTGGCTAAATCGCGCGCGCCTATGAAATAACCGGTAAGTAAGGGACGCCGTAAACTATTTCTTTCTCCTTCTACCGCTCGGTCTAAGACCGAGCTACGCAGGCCGCGTGTGTCTTTTCTAGATACGGCCGACGAAATCGTACGTCTTGGGAATATCCGCTCGGTTATCAGGTAGTAGAAAAGGATACCAATATTATTTGAATGTTCCGAACTTAGTTCGTAAACCGCCCTTTCTCGTGAATTGGTCTATAAGTCGTTTCATCTGCCGAATCGCATTGAAGTTAGAAGTAATCCAAATCATCTCTAACTTAAAAGAAAAGCAGTATATAATTTCAGAGGTTTTCACTTATGCCATTAGAATTGGTAGTCCATATTGATACTTGGATAACCAATTCTAAAAGTATCTATTAACAGTGTTTTCATAAATTCTAACGTTATAAAGGAATAGAGACAACCCACATCACCTCTAGAAGTAGAGATTACAAACATCTTTTCCATCTTTCTGTCAATTTGGTTAAACGAAGATTATTAATAAATGAATAGTTAAATTAGACCGTTAATGATTTAATATATTTTTATCAAACAACAATTTAGAGGAGTAGAAGTTATCTTTTACCCCGTTAGTACTACCAATGTAGATTAGAAAAGATTATCTACACCATCTCCACCTTTTGATAACTCATAACAGAAAAGATGCCCTAAATGGTCTCTACATTGAGTAGTGAAATCCACAATTCTCAAGTATCATAAGTGCTACAAATTCTAAAAAACGAAACCAGTGTTTACACAAATACTATAATTTATAAGGGTAAAAATAATCTACATCACCTCTACGAGTAGAGGTACCAACGTTTCTCTCAAATAGAACTGTCAATTTGGATAAACGAAGATTATTAATAAATTAACTTAAAAGTGTAGAGGTAATTCATATCACCTCTAAAAGTAGAGGTTATCAACATCTCTTCTAACTCAATAGAACTGTTTGGATAAAAGAAGATGATTAATAAATCAAATTACAACAATTATTAATTTCGACCATTATTAATCTAAATCATATCTAACTATTAACAAGAACAATTTGGAGGAGTAGACACGATATTTTACTTCAATAGTACTACCAATAAGAGTAAAGGTTCAGAATTAATTTACAAATAACCACACCTAACCTAAATGGTATTTATTTGAAGGAGCAAAGATTATCCACAATTTCTAAAACTCAGTACATTTTATATAATGACAATTTGAAATAAAGAATATTATTAAGTCCTATAAATCTCATTTGGCTAAAAATTTCAATCAATTTGGATAAACTAAGGTTATCATAATTATAATCAGAACAAAAACATTTTAAGTCACCCCAATATATGCAAAAACAATAGGAAGATCTAAAAAAAATTGACCTATTTTTCTTTAAGGAAATAAACTCCTAGCAATGTTTACAGAAATACTAACAATTGAATATGCAATTTAGACGAAGGAAGGTAGCCAATTTATAAGAGTAGAAGTAATTCAAATAATCTCTAACTCAAGAAAAAAAGAATTAATAGGAGTAAAAAGTTGGAGCTTCTTGGTACCACCAGAATACAAGTTTTCTCTACATCACTCAAACTTTTGATTAATTAACTTATAAAAACAAAAATATCCAATGACTTTACAAGCACTATTAATTTGGAGGATATCTACTAATCATATTTGTTTATTTATTTAGTGAAAGATTAAAATTCATTCTTCTTCATTGTCATTTCACTTGCGTAGATTTTCAGGTCGAATCTGTTTCAGAAAATTGCCTCATAAGCCAAAAATATTGAATGCAAATAGAGTATGTCAGTACAACAGCTATAAACTTTCAGGAGTGGTAGAGTATACCTGGATGTGGGGATTTGCAGCCGAACTAGCGTTAGCGAGAGTGCCGCAACGTTAGTTTGAGTCAGCAGTTGGATGGGTAACCGGTACCATTCGCCATTCTGATACAATTAATGGTGTTTTAGAGTGAAGGGGGCGATCCCCAAGTAACAAGCTCATTTACACACACACAAATGACACATGGCGGGAGGACCACGTGGTCGATAGCCAAAACACTACTACTACATGGTCGAAAATGGTTGTTTTACGCTACAGATGCCTAATTAAAAATTATAAACATATTTTCTCTTCTTGTTTGTGCAACAACCGCTAGTGCGCATGAACCGTTTGGTGCTTCAGTTTACACCTATCGCATACACTAGTCATTTATGCGTGGTCGCATGAATATAATGCTATGATTTTCCAAAGTCTAAGTGTACACCACTATGAATATTATACACCCTGTACAGTAGATCGGAACAAACAAACGTTATTCGTTGTAAAGCAGACCAATAACAAATGGTTGACATTACTTTACGACAAATGACATTTGTTTGTTCCGATTTTTTCTAGGCACACTAAATTTATACGAAAATATTATATGAATAAGATTTATTACTATTTTTTCTAACATAACTATTAAATTAAAATCAACATATTGTAAAGTATATGCAGCCATTTAAAAATTTAAAGTTGACTGTCATTTGTCAATGAAGTTAATTTTGAAAAAATATATAATTAATGTCATTTCATACTATTTAAACAGCCATTCAATTTGTTTTTTAGTTGATTCAAATATGTTAATAAATAAAAATGTTATGGCGTTGGGCATTTTTTTTATTGAACACTCGGTATAGTCTTCTAAATATTTTGGTCTTCTTAGTGTACGCCTAACTTTACCACTACTATCACTGCACTTAGATGATTCACTTTTCCGATTCTCACTATCTTCCTCCTTCTCCAGTTGGTTCCCTATGATTTCCTCTTATCTGTTGTTGAATTGTGATTTATCATGACTGAATTTTCCTGGTCCAACTCAACCTGCTTTATGTCTTTCCTGCTTGTCCTTTAATTTATTTCGAATTTCGTCGGTATTTTCTTCTTTGAATTCCAACGTCTGCCAAACAATAGTTAAGATGGAGACAGATTAATCACCTGAATTCGTGTTATTCTGTACTCTAACCGAGCATTTTCAATTTCATTGCGCATTCTTAAAAGAGTTTTTACAATCTGTACGGCTGCTCCTGCCTGGTTCTAGGCCAGCCCAGTTTACAATATCTGTACTTAGCTCACTATCCGTCTTGGTTTTTTCTATGAATACATTTGTCTTTTCATCCGTCATTCTCACGCATACTTCATGTACAAATTCATCTCATTTCTTTTAACAAAATTTCTGGACAGAAGGTCTATATATATTAATTTTCCTGGGCAGTACTGTAGCTCTATTTCATACCTAGCTAACTTTAGTTTTAATATCTGTAGCCTACATGAGTTTATGTTTGCTATGTTTTTATTAATTATTGCAACTAACGGTTTGTAGTCAGTGACTATTTTTATTTTTCTACCATAAATGAATCGATGAATTTTTTTTACATGAAAATACAATAGCTAGTAGTTCCTTTTCAATTTGTGCGTACTCAACCTCAGACTCTGTCATTGATGTTGATGCAAATGCTATAGGTCTTCCGTCTTGCAATAGGCATCAACCTGTTCCATTTTTGGATGCATCTGTCTGAATAGTTACTTTTTTCTCTTCATCAAATATACCTAATACTGGTGCAATAATAATTTTATTTTTTATATTATTTGATTCTAGAGTATGTCTTTCTAACTATTCACAAAGAGTGTTTTTCTTTAATAGCTACCTTAGTCCAGATGTTAGTTCTGACAAAATAGGAATATAGCTGCGCAAATATCCTACCATACCTAATATCCTTTGTAGGAATTTTTATTTTCTTTTATAGCTTGTATTTTATCATCATCTATTGCCATTTCCTCTGTATTAAATATATCTCCTAAATATTTTACTGATGATTTTTAAATTGAAGTTTTGATTTATTAAATTTAATGTTATAGTTTCTTGCACTTTCTACCTGTAATATTTTATCATGTTCTGTGCTTGAATTTGCTGCAATCAAAATAACATCAAAATATACTATCACTCCCTCAATATCCCCAAAATATTTTTGATTTATTTTTTGAAACAATTCTGGAGCCCAAATACCATCCTACAAAATCTGTAGCTACCTAAGGGTGTAATGAATGAATAAATTTTACTTGATTCTTCATCTAACTGTAATTGATAAAATCAATCTTTTAATTCTAAAACTGAAAAGTATTTCTTATTCTATAATGTGCTTGATATTTCATCTATGTTAGGAATTAAAAATCTTTCTCTATAACTTTATTCAACTCTAGCGGGTCTAAACACAGTCTTAACGTTTTATCAGGTTTCTCTATGATTACCAAATTACTAAGCCATTCTGTTGGTTCATTTACTTTTTGAATTGTGCCCTTTCTTTCTAGTTCATTTAACTTTTCTTTTAAATTATTTCTTAAAGCTAAAGGTACTCTACGAGGTGGTTTAGCTACCGGTCCTCCATTTTTTTTTAGTTTTATTTTCACAATTTCAGGAAACTTTCTTGGCCCTTTGAATATCTCAGTATTTCCTTCCAGAAACTTTGGTTTTTCACATTCTATATTACTATTGATTTGATCAATTTTTTAAATTAATTTACATTTTATGCAAGCCTTAAGTCCTAACAACTGTTTTGCTTTTCTGTCTACAATAAGATAATTTAATTTTACAATTGATTTTTTTACCCTACAATCTAGTTCTACTTGTCCAATCAGTTTTATTTTTGAAACTCAATATGCCTCAATTGTTAGTCCAGTTTGTTTATTCCTTTTCCTATCTCCGACTGTTTCTTCATTATTTTCTTAATCCAATCTTCTGTCAAGACATTCACCTTAGATCATACAGGGTGACTGACGAAAAACCTTTGGTGCTGTATCTCGCTTATTTTTTTATCCGATTTTAATAAATAAAACATCAAATTAAACCATTTTTAAAAGACTTTAATAGGATCTGAACTGTTATTTTTTCTCGCACCCAGTTTTTGACAAAATACGATCAACATTTTTTTTTTAAATTACACTGTATATATATTTTTATTGATTCACAAGGAGATTTTTTTTCTGAATATAAAATTGTAGACAATTTATCCATACATCAAACTTAAGTCGAGAAATTGAGGATTAAAAAAATAAATAAAAAGTCAAGTATCCATTGTAAACAATATACAGACCCTATTTTAAATGTCAAAAGTGACAGTGACAGCCATTGATACAATACTGCAACGATTTTTAATTATTTCATAATTAAAATGTTGCAATATTTCAAACACTGTACTAGAATTTTGTGCTTCTACAGAAATCGTTTTTCAGTTTTTGAAATCTTGCAACATTTTTATTATGAAATTATTAAATATCATTGCAGTATTGTACCAATAACTGACACTGTCACTTTTGACATTTGGAATAGGCTCTGTATATTGTTTACTATGGGTATTTGATTTTTAATTTTTTTCATAATCCTCAATTTCTCGACTTTGGTTTGATGAATGGATAAAATTATTAACAAATTTAGATTCAGAAAAAAATCTCCTTGCAGATCAGTACAAAATATATATACAGTGCAATTTGAAAAAAAAAAGTTGATCGTCTTTTGTCAAAAACTGGATGCAAGAAAAAATATCAGTACAGTTCATATTAAAGTCTTTTAAAAATCATTTAATTTGATGTTTTATTTATTCAAATCGGATCAAAAATAAGCGAGATACAGCACCAAAGGTTTTTCGTCAGTCACCCTGTATATCCATATTCAATTGTATTTCCTGTACTCTCTGTTCTATGTACTTCGTTTATATTCACTAGAGTATCCACCTTAAATTCTTTTGACGATGCTTCTAATAATTCATTTTCATGTTCCTCCTTATCCATCGCTGCTACCTTCTTGTTTCTTGCAAGCCACTGCAAAGTGATTAGGTTTTCCACATTTTTGGGCAATTTCTTGCTTTGTGTTTATTTTATAGTTATAACAATTGAATTCTCTTTTATTATTTGCTTCATATTTCTTTTTACTGTATTCTTTTTTAGAATTAAAATTGTCAACTTTTTCTTTATTTCTTAGAACCTTTATTTGATTTTTTGTGATTTCTCTTGTTCTACATGCACTGATTGTTTTAGGTAAGTCTAATTCTTTAATGTTTAAGAGCATTTCTTGCGGTTCTTTAACCTGTAGTCCCAGCACGATTCTATCCGTTACCATTGCAACCTTCTTCTGTGGATGCACATGTTTCCACTAGTTTCTTTAGGTCTTGCACGAAATTATCAATCGCCTCATTTTTCTTCTGCACTCTGTTATAGTTCATATATGACATTCTTTCTCGGATTCATATATGTTTCGAACTCTTGGATTACCTTTTTATATTTTTTTATCCTCTGTACTTAATTTGAAGTTGTTGTATGTTTAAAAGAATTGCTACCTTTACTTGACTTGTCTTCTCTTGTAGCCTGCTTGCAATCAAGTAAATTTCGAATGCTTGTTTGAACTTGTGAAAGTTTTCAACCACGTTACCCTCAAAGGACATCGGTCGTGTAATTCTGGTCGATTCCATTTTATTTATTTTTACTTTCCCTATATACGAAGTATATATAGGGGAAGTATTGTGATCGTGATTTTTTTTTGAAAAAATTTTTTTGCGGAAATATCCGTTTTGAGGCCCCCTGAATCCATTACACTAATTTCTGGAAAAAAAAATTTTGTGTCTGTGTGTGTGTCTGTCTGTCTGTCTGTCTGTCTGTCGGTGGGCGCTGTATCTCAAAAACGAATTATCTGTTTGAGATGAAACTTCAAACTTAAGGTTTTATCGTTAAAAACTGGAACTGAAAAGCTTTTGGTGAACATTCATAGACCGGAAGTGGATGTTTACTCGAGGCGTTTTTTTTGTTTTTTCGTGATATTTTTCTAAATATTAAAAATTTTAAAAAATGGTTCAAACAAAAGTTAAAGGGAATAAAAAACTGAACAAGTTTTATAAAAACATATTTTTCATAAAATTCTTAACTTTTGAGAAAAAAAATAAAACATGAAAATTTTGACATTTTTTTGCCAATTGCTAATAAACTATTAGTGCTACATGAAACTTTTATTACAAATAATTGTAGAGAATTTAAAAGTGCATATATTATTAAGAATAACATTTTTGCGTAAACCTCATAGTTTTCGAGAAAAATATAGGGAAAGTACTATGATGGCCACATCACCATTTTTCAATTTACACGTGGTTTTTTCATTTTTTTTAACCTCACTTTTCTTTTTCTCCGTCTAATACGACCTCGGCTGCGCCATGTTTTATTCTCTCTTTGTGTATTGTACACGGAATAATTGTGTTAGGTCGAATAGAGGATGTAAACACTTATTTATTGTTTATAACTTTATTTATTACTACATATATTAACACACTGCGCTGATGCGCCTAGCGGATCTGTTTACCACTAATACATAGGCGTACCAAAGGTGTTCGCCAGTGGTGGTACATATATAACTATGTGCTGCAAATTCCGTAAATGAACATGAACTGTGACATTGGTCACATTTTTAACTTGTATTTCAGGATCCTACACATTAGACAAAAACATATTAGAAACTACCTTCTCAACGAATAAATTGATTGATCAAATTCACCATTTTAAAATATTATTATCTCCTTTTTATTCCTACATTTACTTCGTCTGAAGAAGCCACAGTGTTACGAAACAGTGTTTTAAATAAACCAAATTTAAAAATATGACATTCGCTTTTTTTCAAAATACCAATTTCTATGACATAACCTAAATGTTTATTTTTTCTAATTTGAAAACGCCAATTGTTTTTTTGTTATTAAACGAATAAACAAAACTGACAACATACTATAATATAACAATTATGATTATATATACCCTGTATAACATTAATTTTTAGCGTAATTAAGCATTGTTTCTATATATATTTAGGGCATTTCTTTACAAATCTGAATAAATCATTAAACATCACTACAGTTTTTATGCTTTGGGCATAATGATTTAAACAGGATATTGTAAAGTGAAATATAAATAAATATAATTATTAATTTAGATATTTCAGTAGATATTTTGCACATTATAGAATTTTCTATTTAGGGCATATGAAAAATTATACATTATTTTTAACATACCTAAATTGTGTCCCTCTTAAACAGAGATAATTCCACGGAATGCTTATCAGCCTTAATTAAGACTATTAACTAATCAACGTTGCGAACGTAATGAATTTAACAATTATTACATTTTCAATAAGGTGTGAAAAATTAATAACAATTATCGCGAATAAAATTTACATTATGTATTTCTTTTGTACAGCATAATACTGAACTAATGAGGCTCGAGATAACGAGATAAAACAAAATATGCCATTAACATTTGTAGTGACATTTAGCATGACGAATAGTAAACGTAGGTGTTTTGTTTTTAACGCGAGTTGGTTCTTATGGTGAGCGGTGTTAAGGTCGGAATTGGCTTGTCGAGATCAGTAACCTTCAATTGTTTCATGAACGACGGATTATCAGTAAATGCAAATGATTGATAAGAGTAAAATGTAGGGGACCTACTTGCATCGTTGGAGCCGTATGTGATGTGTGTTTCGTCGGAGAACCTCTTGTAGCCGTCGTCGTCTGGCGAACTGCACCGACTCGACGCCATTTTTTCGCGGCGGCGCCCACAGCCTACTACCAAAGGGCAGATGTCAGATCGTTAATGAAACCTGAAATTCATTTTTAGTTGCATTATGTAAAATGTGTCTTTTATATAAACAATATCTGTTGTATAAATTACGTTCATTCATCACTTACATTTCATTGAGGAGAATGTATATATGTATATAAGAAAAAAATATTACTACTATTGCTAGGGACTTTTAAGACCAGTATGAGCATGTAATGTAATTGTAATAATAAATCACGAACATTTTACCACAGATACCAGTGCAATAGTACAAGAATTTATACTGGTTACAAGCAGCTCGGGTCGGTTCAGATATCTTCATGACGGAAACCGATATCTTACTAAAATTACCGTTTTAAACTTTGAATATTTATGTATATTCATTCCAATAAACATCTCAAATAATACGAACAAAGTTTATTAAACATTAATTATTGTTCCCTGTCAACAACAGCCACGGACCGGTTTCGATCTATTTTGGATCTCATCAGCGTAGCGCAGTTGGAGACAGGGAATCGAGATTCACTTGGGAGTATTTAAAATAATTGCAAATGCCATTAATAATACTGCGTAAATATTTATACATATTAAGTTTAACGTTACTATTGATTTTATAATAAATTCTTAACGTTTATTTATTTTGGGCAAGTAATATATAAAATATCGAATATTTTGCAAACATACTAGTAGTAGTGGTCCACGACCACGTGGTCCTTCCGCCGTGTGATTTGTGTGTATGTAAACTTGCAAACATATTATTTAACGCCAAATACAAAATTAAATTAATTAAAAAATCTAGACCATAACAAATTTTATGTTTCGAATGTAATAGCACAGTAGAGCAGACAGGTAGGAGTTTTGAGTAAAAAATAAATGAACTTCATAGAGCATTTCGACTTAGATATACAATAAGTTCATTTTCTAATCATATTCTAGAGTATAATCATTCATGTACAAAAATTGATAAATTATTGTTTTACACTGAATTGAAAAATGCACTATGTTTTAATCACAAATAATTATTGTAAAAATATTATATAATGTGTAGACACATTTTCAATTCAGTATAAGTAACGGTCGCAACAATTCTCTTTATTATTTTACATTTTTGCAAGTCTAAAGGCGTAATCTTTTGTCATAAAACATTTTTGTCAAAATACTTATTTAAGCTCTTATATCATAAACAGCTTCTTAAAACAAGACATCTTAATTCCCTTTGGGCTGCGTTGTGAAACTTAATCAATTTATTTATATTCTTTGCAACATTCTATCTAATAAGATTTATATAAAAAAAGTAAAGCATTAATTTCATTTCACGTTTCACCTGCGTATTGTTGATGTCCTATATTTTTTTTACAATGACCTGCATAGGTCCAAAATTAATAATATATTGTAAACTGCGTTTGTGTATATTATAGAATAAGTAGTGGTATAAAAGTACTTTATGTACTCTATAAAAAGTGAATTAAACGACTATATTGAATAATATTATTTAATTTAGAAAATCAGTGGTTATTTTTATTGTACCCATTTTTCGTTGATTACATTTATAAGCAATTGTAATTTTAACAGTATTTTCATTAATTAATCATTAAATAACAAGGCTATGAGGTTTGCAACATTATCCGAATTAAACGGAGACAACAATTGTGAAAGTTGTAGATACAATATTAACTAATATTATATAAATGTAACATATGTCATAACGTAGTATTATTAGATATTAGTACAAAACTAACTTACTTTAAATTTGTTTGTTTTGAGTCGACACTTAACACTTTTACAATTAAAAGACCATTCTGTACACTCCGATCACTACTGGATCAACGACGCACAACGGTGAAATAAATCAGTTACGTTGATTTGTAATGGTTAAACAATGAATATTTGGCGCAAATTACTCAACAGTTATTTAACGTTATGCAACGCGTTAGTGAATATTAATACTAATGCACTACATCAATAAATTGTTCGTAGTTCGCCAGCCGAGCGGCCTCGTTGGTTAGACACCAACAATTCGAAAATTGGTTTCGTGCTGGTCATTACCTATAAATTATTACTTCGTGCGATCCGGTGATGCGAAAATCGTCGAAAACAGTGACAATAATGGAATAATAATGGAACGATCGCTTCACTGATTTTAAAATAATTAATTTGCTTTTTATTCATAATTCGTCCTCCGAAAACAGTTTTCATTCATTTTAAGTGATAAACAAATGCGTAGCCTGTATTTATATAATTTGTTCGTTTGTTGATGGTTTATTAAATTTAATTTAACACTTCACAAACAAATGGGGAACGAAAAATTATAAACCTATATGTGCAAATTTAAAAATCAATTAATTTTATTGCCATATATTCACTATGTGGCTTTCAGGTAATTTCTGTGTAAAAGCGTGGAATTCGACAAAACAGTTTGCACTTGGTGTTAAACATAAATGTACCCTCTATTTCATATGAAATGCTCCACCCAGAAAGTATAATACGATTGATGCGAAACTTGGTAAAAATAATTATTTATTCGTTGGTACAAAATGATAACGCAATAGGTCTTATATAGGTTATAGGTTATAGGTTAA
Organism: Ontholestes murinus; assembly: GCA_963969525.1. Taxonomy (NCBI): domain Eukaryota; kingdom Metazoa; phylum Arthropoda; class Insecta; order Coleoptera; family Staphylinidae; genus Ontholestes; species Ontholestes murinus. Next base: position 30,659,871 of record OZ018390.1, read on the forward strand.
GTAGGGTCTTAGTGAGGTGTGTTAGCCTCTCGTGAACTGCGACCTAACAGATCTATTGTTCTACCCTTAACCAATCACTTCCTAAGCAGTCTCACGTCCACCATGAACCTGGTAAGAATCTTGGGGGTGATAATGCTCACTTCTTCGGGGGATAATCGGTCCCTGCCGAAGTGTGAAAGACGCTTGTGAGCAATCGCGACACAAGTGCATAGTATGTGCTCGGTAGTTTCATCTGCCGAATCACACAATCTGCAGTATCCACTTTCCTATTTTCCCATTTTCCGCAAATGGTATCGGAGGGCACAATGCCCTGTCATGAGTCCGGTGAAAGTTCTTAGCTTGTTCCTTGTGAGTTCAAGCACCTTGTGGCTGTGATCGAGTTTCAGGAGTCGTTTTGATTGACGTAGACCTGGTACATTGTTCCAATACTTACGTCTTCTGTCCTCTTCCCATTTTTGCACCACCTCTCTTCTATGCGCCATGGGGAGTCCACAAAACAGCTCTGGTCCTATAGGAGTGGCATTTGCACCTCTTTTTGCAAGTTCATCGGCCACTTCGTTGCCTTTAATATCCCCGGCCCTGGGACCCACATGAGGGTCAACAAATTGTTCTACGCCAGTTGCGAGAGGGATCTTCTACATTCCCAGACAGTCCGTAAGCCGTTATAGGCTCGGACGGCCTTGAATGCGGCTTGGCTGTCTGAGCAGATGTATATATGCGCGCCATTTAGGTGCCTATCCAAGCATTCTCTGGCGCACATATCAATTGCAATCGTTTCCGCTTGCAAAATCGTGGGCGTCGTGCCCAGAGCCATGAAGCTCCTGTGGTTTTGGTTATGCCCATAAATGCCTATTCCAGTACCTCTGGTATTCTTGCCACCATCCGTGTACCAGGCTGATATCCCTCGTCCAAACTCCTTGACTCTCATCAAAGCCGTTTTGGAATCCTCGATCGACACCTTAAACGGTAATTCGAATTCGAGCTTCCTGGACATAATGTCCGTCGGTTTGGACATAAGGGCCGGGTCGATTTGCTGCAGTATTTCTAAGTGTCCTGTCCAGTCCCCCGGCAGTGTTTTCTTCCTCTGGTGTAGTCGGAGGGCTGCCACAAGTCCCTCTTTTTGTACCACTAGATGGAGCGGTGTGAGACCAATGATTGCCTCCATTCCCGCGGTTGGGGTCGTTTGCATGGCCCCTGTGATGCTTAGACATGCTAAACGTTGAAGCCTACTCAGCTTCTTTTGCGTGTCTAGTTTTTGGGTCTTCGGCCACCACACGAGGGCAGCATAGGTGACAATGGGTATCACCGCCGTTCTATACAGCCAATACGTGATTTTGGGCTTTAATCCCCAGCTTTTTCACATAAGCCGCCGACAGGCCCAAAGCGACATCGTTGCTTTACGCCATGGATGCACAGACCGCGGCCCGCGGGCCGCATGCGGCCCGCCGGTCGAATACCGGTGGCCCGCCGACAGCAAAAATAATACTCTCGTACATTCTAAAAATATTGAATTCTATTCCAGAATAAAACCAAAAAAAATATGTTCGAAAAGTAATTTGAATCTCGCGCGCGCGCTATTACGGTGCGCCGTACGTGCGTCGTCGGTAACAGCGGTCGGTAATGTTCGTGCTGATCTCGGTTAAATTCGTTTGCTTGAAGAAGCGCGGCGGCCGGCGGCGCGATGACGATCGCTCGCGTAGATAGTACACGACTCGAAGCTTCCAGAGTCGGTTTCGAGATTTCTCCAGACAGTTTTCGACTCTATACGCGCGGTATAAAAGCCACGTTTAATCGCCGCTAGGTGTATTAGTGTTCTGTGAGTTTAATAGAGGTTTTGGAAGGCAATAGTTGTACTCCACTAGCCGGTGTCATATATTTTGATCCACATTCAACGTAGATTTCCTGTTGCAGTGTTAACCGTCAAGTGCCGTGTATAATTGTGTTGTGAAATCGTAAGTAAAACTCTATTATTAATAAGTGTTTCCCTACCTATTTAATCAATTATTTTTGATAATTTAAAAAGGATGGGTAATTTAAGTAGGTACTGTAATTGTTTTTAGGTGCTGTGTTTATCCTAGCCAGGATTAGAACGCAACATGGACAAGCCAGGACCTAGTAAAAAACGTAAGGTTAAAGATGAAAATCGGCAATTTCAAGAAATTTGGACTGAGAAATACTTTTTTGTATGGTCGCATAACAAAGTCGTTTGTTTAATTTGCAAGAATTCTGTTGCAATTGCAAAGGAATATAATGTAAAAAGGCACTATGAAACGCAGCATCCTTCTTTTACCAAGTTTACAGGCGAATTAAGAAAGCAAAAAATGTTGTCTTCAAAACGGGAGCTTACGGGTCAGCAAGCTATGTTTAGAAAACCCATTGAAGATTCAGAAACAGCTACAGAAGTTAGTTATGAAATTTCTCGAATGATAGCAAAGCGAAGTCGCCCCTTCAATGATGGGGATTTTGTAAAAGAATGCATAGAAATTGCCGCTAAGAAAATGTGTCCAGAAGCAGCAAAAAAGTTTGAGAAAATTCAACTGAATCGTATGACCATCCAAAGACGAATTATGTCTTTGTCAGGTAATATTGCGGAACAATTAACTGAAAAAACTAAGATCATTGAATTTTTTTCATTAGCACTCGACGAATCCACTGATATTAGTTCCACAGCTCAACTTCTAATATTCATACGAGGTGTTACTCAAGATTTTGAAGTCGTAGAAGAGTTATTAGGAATGTGTTCATTGAAAGGTCAAACCAAAGGAGTTGATATACTCAATGTACTTTTGGATGAGCGTTCAAAAACTGATTTGGACTTATCAAAATTATCGGGAGTTGCGACTGACGGTGCTCCTTCGATGATTGGTGTCAATTCCGGGCTAGTTACTTTGCTGAAAAAGCATCTGCAAGAAAAAAACATAAAGACTGAAGATCTCATGCAGTTTCACTGCATTATACACCAAGAAGCCCTCTGTGCTAAACAAATTGAATTTCAAAATGTCATGAAAGTGGTAGTTTCGACTGTAAATTTCATAAAATCACGAGGACTCAATCACAGGCAATTCAAACAATTCCTTGATGACATCGAAAGCGAATATGGAGATTTACTGTATTATACAGAAGTAAGGTGGCTAAGTCGTGGATTGACACTGGAACGATTTCTAAATTTAATAGAAGAAATTGGAATATTTCTGGCGGAAAAGCAAAGGGATGTCCCGGAACTTAAAAATCCTGATTGGTTGTGTGATTTGGCTTTTTTAGTTGACATTACAAATCATTTGAATGTCTTGAACACACGGCTTCAAGGCAAAAATCAACTGATATCCCAGCTCTACGCTCATGTATCATCCTTTCAATGCAAGCTGACACTTTTCAGATCGCAATTGAATTCTGGAAATTACAATCATTTTCCGAATTATAAGAAAATGGCTGAAAAATTCAACAAAACTGCGATTAATTTCAGTTATGTAGAAAAGCTAGATATTTTGATTCAATCTTTTCAAGACAGATTTTCGGAGTTTAAAAAAGTGAAACCTCTGTTGGACATATTCAGCAATCCTTTCACGATTTCAGTTGAAAATGCGCCAGAGTCAATGCAGTTAGAAATTATCGACATTCAAAACGACGAAGATTTACGCAACAAATTCAACGAAGGAGACTTGCTGAACTTTTACCGCTGCATTGATAAAAATATGTACAAAGAGTTGCGCATAAACGCTCTGAAATGTGCCAGCTTATTTGGTTCTACCTATATATGTGAACAAACTTTTTCAATACTTAATAATAATAAAACCAAAAATAGAAACCGCCTTGCAAATGAAAGTTTGGAAGCAGTTTTACGTGTTGCTACAAGTAAATTTGAGCCAAATATAAAAAAGATTGTAAGCACTATGCAGTGCCACGCTTCAAATTAATAAATTCCTTTTTAATTTTAATACATTATTATCAATTATTTATTGTCTTTAATTACCTACACTTCTGGCGGCCCGCCATCAGTTCATGATTTGCCCGAGTGGCCCCTAGTCTTAATAAGTCTGTGCATCTCTGCTTTACGCAATAGGTCTTTGTAATGCACTGAACTTTGATACTAAAATCCCAAAGGCATTTTCTACAACGCAAAGTGACGATAATTAAAAATTCTTTTTTCCGCGGTTAATTCTGTTTGACTATGAGGTTTCACGAAATTTTCTGTCATTGCAAAAGTGTCATCCTCAATAAATACAAAAGGTAGTATTTTTTCGCTGTTTGGTAATGGGATTTGAAGAGATTTATCTGATAATGCTTTTCCAAATACAATGTGAGCCGAGACACCTCCGTCTGATATCCGTCCATTGATAACAGCATCTACCATAATAAATTCATAATTGCAATTTACAACTGCCATCATATAATACTAAAAAAAATTATAATTGTAACAATGTGATCCAGCGTGTTTTTTATTGTTACGTGCTTTCCACCTACTGCTTCTAGACAATGCGGAAAATTCAATTAATTATTAAATCCATTCGCAATAGCTTTCCATTCAGCTTCTGTTGCTGGTAACTGCATTTACAAATAAAATAAAATTATGAAATAATAATAAAATTGAGGCAGCAGCTGCGAGAAGGACCTAAATCTTCTTGGAGCTACAGCCTAAATTATTACTCATAGAAAGGTAATGAGAAGTTTATTTAAAATATGTGTTAATTTACAGCGCAAGAATGATCCTCCCAAAAAAAAAGAATGCAAGGAAACTTAGTGAACCAGACAAATTATTATCCCTAGCACGCACACACCTTCATGAACCTCAAACTGACTATGACAAAATTGCTTCAGCTTGGACAGTAGAGCTTCAGAAAATGACACCGCATCAAAAAAGTTTATCAATGATATATTGTTTGAGGGACAAATGGGCACTCTGCGCAGGAATTCTGTACAAATTAATTCTCTTGATCGCACATCCACTCCATATAGTACTATATAACCAAGCCCCGGAAATGTTGATACCCTATGTGTACTACCTCAACAGATTGGACACATAGAACAACTTTCAGGATCCTCTCATTCATATTCGACGCAACCCTATGCTTCTCAATACTTTTCAAATTTTCAATAAAATGTAAATAATTGCTTCATATAAAATAAATTTTGTATAATATTTAAAATATTCGTTGTATTTAACTTACCTTTATGTAATCCCTCAGGCAGTTTATCATAGCCGTGCGAGTTTCCATTATAATTATGCCTATGGATTGTGGAGATACAGCACTTGTGAATTTAAAATTATTTCCAGTAGCTACATAACATATTGTGATTGATAAACGCTGACTTGGAAGGATAGCATCCCGCATTATAATATCCTTTTTTTAATTTCAATTGTAAACATTCTCAGTAGTTCATCTGGTCGCAAAAAAATTGTTAATCACTTGGTTCACTAATTCTTAGTTCACTTAACAGATTTTCATGAGTGTACTTATTTCTTTCTTTAAACCATTCCTTCATCCACCTGAGCTTCTTTTTCCCTTTATTGTAGCTATAAATAATGGTATAGCCACTCAACTTGCTGTCTTCTTATTATTCCACATGTTGACTGCACAAGTATCACCAGCGAACTAATTTATTGAGCAATAATATTGCACCGCCAAGTAATAATATTGTGCAATACATTGACGTAAATATTGATCGTGTAGGGGTCGCATTACATAGCCTCGTATAGCAATGCAAGAATTTAGCCTTCTAGGCATACTTAGAATCAAATGGTCTATATCTGCTTAAGGTATCTGATTCTAACAGCGACGTGCGGTCCATGAAAGCGGTGGAAGCAGTATTTCTCTTGTAAAAATTTATATAAAATGAAAATTTTTGATTTTTGTAAATCAGAGCAATATTTTTATTTAGTATAGTTGAGGAAAAAACACTCTATGGTGAACATAAATTGCGCTGGTGATCTAGGAGTCAGTTATAGTTTTAAACTATAAGTTCAGTACCGTTAGTATTAAAATGACGGCAGAATCGTTAAGATCACTGCGGCTCTTAGAGTTTAAAAACACGTGTGCAGTTGTCTTGGGTGATTTTCTCAATTGTGTTTCAAGAAAAATACAATATAATAGAGGAAGGTCGACCGGTTCCAATTTTAATTTTGACTACAAAAGTAAAACACTTTACTAGACATTTTGATGATAATATCTATGAATCATTATAAATAGGTGAGTAAATTTAACTCGCTTTCCTAGATTGCTTTCCTACTTTAAATTTCCACCGCACGCCACTGCATTCTAAGCAACTTCTAACTGAAGTCTCAGATCATCTAAGTTGCCAGGAGGCATTTTACGAACTTTTTTACCCATTTTGTCACAGACATGCTCGATGGAGTTTAAGTCGGGAGACCTTGCTGGCCAAGGTAACATTTGCAATCCGCTTCTTCCAAAAATACCCTTGTAATGTTTGCAACGGGGTCTAGCGTTATCTTGCTGGAAAATCACATAAGGTAGCGTCTGCATAAATGCCGTTTAATGTACCTGAAATGAACATCAAAGGTGATTTTCGTACCAAACTGACTGCACCCCACACCATGACACCCGGTGTTAAAGCTGTATAGCGTCTTTCAACAAACTGTAAATTTCTTCGTTCTCCTCGATATCGACGCACCCTTCTACGTCCATCATTCTTCTATAAACAAAACCTGGATTCAACGCTAAACGCGATGTTGTTCCATTCTTCAACCCAACCCTTCGCTCTTGACACCAAGCCAGACGAGCAGCTTTCCGAGGTAGGGTTAGTGGAAGACGTCTAAATGAACGGTAAGAATGGAGATCAAATGGCGCAATTCCTCAATAAATTGTCATCATTGAAATCGGGCGATTTACAACTCTTACCCAAACTATGGCAACATACCTAGTTATTTGAAATCGATTTGTGAGTCCATTCTTCTCTGAAACCGATTTTCATGGGCTTTACTACGTCGGGGAGGTCTTCCTGCCGGACGATGTCGCCGTATAGCTTCTTCTCGCCAGGTAGACCATATTCTCGCCACAGTTGTGTGATCTCGATTCATTCTTCTGCCAATTTTGCGGAACAATAATATTGCTTCTTTCATACCGATAATTCGATCCCTATAAAACTCCGAAGTTTAGGAAAAAATGGGTGTTGTCTTACTCTGGTCATTATGTCACTGTCACTGTGACAACTATAGAATATAACTGCTGATATATTCTAAGTAAATATTCTTTAATTTCCATATAAAAAGGTGTGAAATTTTAAGGTAACCAAAATGGAAAAACGAATAAACAATAATTTTCAACAAGTTTCGCATCAATCATATTATTCTTTCTGGAGGTACATTTCATATGAAAGTGAGAGTATATTACATTTAACTTTTAGGAACTCCTTTTTGCAGCGTCCTCTGTTGTCCGAAAAAATGGCCAATGTGCTATTTTTCATCGTTTCGCAGGTTTTGTACAGATAGTGTTGTATTTGGTCTCCTCTTTTATTTTGCAGTTGTTTATCTTTGAAGCAGTACGCCCCCTTTTCTTCCCGGATCATTTGTGCTTCTGACATAAACAAGATGCAGTTTTAAATTGAAATAAACTATACTGATGCCCGAGACTTAGAATGCGGTGAACAATTTAAGAGGTAAGCATTGACCATCATAATCTAATAGGTGAAACACTTCCTTGGTCGATGTTTTTTTCGATACAATGTTTTCAACGAATTAACCAAATCTATTTCACCTATGTAGTGTGTTTTCGCTATATTTGGTCATTCTTTTCGTTTTTTGTTCCACCTTTTCACTATACCTACTAATTCAACTTCACAAATAGACTCAATGGATGTAGAAAGTATCTTTCAACTTCCCCTGTTCTTAGTTTTCATGACTTTATCGGACGAAACAGATTTTTAGTTGGTTTGGCCACACAACACTGTGAATTCATATTTTTCTAATTTAATTACTAAAGGAACCGTTGAAAACCAATTACCAAAACACATTTTGTGAAAAGATGCTCGGGTACAATTCTTGTTATATTGGCTAATTAGGAATCATGTATCTTTTTGTCGGATTCAATTAAAAAATATAAAATGGTCTTGATTGAAATATACTGTTTTAGTCCAAGTCTTCCTTTGAACGTTATAATCTGTTCATCAGTATTATTCATATCGGAATGCGATTAAAAATTTTCACGAATTTATTCAGAATGGATCACATTTTTTGTAAACTATCAGTCACCTCTTCATTGTAAATTTCTACTAAAATGTAATTTTTATTTTATTGCTTTTGATTTAATCCACCAAAGTATATAAAAGAACAACATCTAAAGAATTGTTCGATTTTATGGTGGATTACCTTGCAATACATACATAAAAGTATAGTCAACTATATTGTTACTAATTTCCTTGTCAAATAGTTTGCGAAAATAGGACATTAGGGCAATCTCCCTTCCACGAGCGATATTAACTATTATTGGAGATAGTGGTTACCAAACGAGGATTGAGTACTACAATCTTCGTCACTATTAATGACATTTATCCTTCGTCGGCGAAATACTATTACATTTTCATCGAACTCGGAATCTATTAAAAAATCATCATCTGATTTTGTATTCATATTTTGGGTATATGATGTATAAATTAAAAAAATAATACTTTAATTTGCCATAATAGTCCACTGCAACAAAACTGTTTCATCGAAATCAGTAATTGAGGTGAAAACCAAAAAGTTGTTATTGATATACAAACCCAGATCTATTATGCGCGATATTTTTAGATTTGTTACTACTGAGAAAAAGAAAAATAAAATCAATCTTATCAAATGGTTTCGCTTAAATTAGTTATCTTGGTTGAATGTTTATTAAATAGTGACTGTAGTTTTGATCAAACAATGATCATTATCAAACTATAAGTAATGTAAATACAGAAAACAAGATTTTATTTATACCGCGTTAAACAAAGGTGAGAACATGAGGTTGGTTTGTTCGTTAATTATGGCGCTGTCCGGATTATCCTTGTGTACGTCCATTTGAATCCCCTTGGCCGTGAGATGAAGAATTTGAAGTACATCTTCGTCAAAAATATGCCGGGTGATTAGCTAATGTTAAATATTCTTTTTTCAAACGAAACGACGTTAGTAAACGCTTGAGTTTTCGTTTGTGTGCTAGGGTCTTCTTGAAGATTATGCGGCTAGCTCTGCTTCTGGCGAAGTCGTCCAATAGGTCAAATTCCACTGTGTGTAGTTTGAACGCTAGTTCTGTATAGAGTACTTTAATATATGTGAGGATTACGTCTCTCCGGTGGAACCAAAACTTCGATTCTGCTTTAATCTATTGTTTTTCTTCAATTTCTTTGGTTTTTCTTGCTGCTAACGTATTGGATCCCATTTTGATTTGTACATAGCTTAGGACGATGTTCATTTTTAAACACTGCTAGTTGAATTTTATGTTTTCGATAGCTTGACGATGTAATAATCGTAATTTACAATACCGTATTACCTGTTCTGCTACACTAGCATTAATTAACTAATTGAGGTTGTAGGCACTTACTTCGTGATATATTTTAGTTAATATCACAATTTAATAAACATTTTTCATCTAATTAAAATGTATCACGAAGTAGGTGCCTACAACCTCAATCAGTTAGTTATCTTGGTTTTATTATTTTTACAATTAATATCTATACGCCATCTCATGAAAAAGGCTATAAATATTTGTTAAGAAAATATTATTTCAATTGTTCGGCAAAGTCTAGACTTTTTTAATGCTTTTATTTAAATCTTGAACTTCTTCCTCTGAATTTGTTTGATTTATTTTATATAATTTTTAACACAGTTCATACACCAATCTGTCCTTTTACCAGTAACTGTTGAATATTTTGGGCATTCATGTCATCAAAACGTTCCCCTCCTAGAGTCTTAATAAGTTCTACTATTACATCCATCCTGTTTTTGCTGGATCAATTAAATTATTACTTAGAACTGCCTCTAGGCATAAATTTTTCTAATAAGTATTTAACGTTAGCGGTTTTATCTTTGATTGATAAGATTATAAAGTTAATATAGTTTTTTTAACGCTTTTAAAACTTTTCCATGCCTGTATGACTTCAATAGATCTTGCAAAATCCATATTCATGTAGTGAGTTTTTAATGTGGCTATAATTTCTTGATCTAACGATGTTTTTGCTATCTTGAATCCTGAAACAACTTTTCCTTTTTTGAATAAACGTTCTTTTAGGCACCTTTTCCACCAAAAGCTCGTCTCATCTTTTCAATATATGTATATTCTTTTCAATGTATTAGAAGTTTTACTATCCGCTAATGTCCTTTTTCCTTCAAATTTTGTAATGAAAATCGCTTTCTAAAACAAAAGAACCTACATGTACAATAAATCGGGGCTAGTAGCAGATTCTCCATCTTTTTTTAAAAAGCTATAGATTATTAAGGTTTTTTTATTAATAACATTAGTATCCAATGGGATACCATTTTGTGAACAGTGATAAATCTAAATACTAAGAACCTTATCCATTTTATTTTAAATTTGTGCTCTGAAACAAACTTGTCATATCTGTAGATGTAAAACAAATTGCAAAATTAACGAAGGATCTAATTTTCTATTCAAAATCAATCAAATCGAGGTTAGTAGCAGATTCTCTATCTTCTTTTAAAAATCTGTAGATTATTAAGGTTTTAAGGGACTCCGAAGTGGTTCAGGTAAAACGCCCTTCACTGAGATAGCAAAGCACGGTCGCGCATATACCAAGAGTCGTCTTGAAATATAGACTTGTCTGTCATTAAGGTTTTATGTTTAATAACTATAGTGTCCAGTGGAATACAATTTTTAGAACAGTGATGAAAATCAAATAAAAAACCTTTGCCTTTGCAATTTTTTTTCAGATTTGATGCTTTCAAACGAGCTCTCATATCTGCAGGTGTAAAACAACATGCAATAATGGAGGACCTAGCGCTCTATTCATTTTTCTATATTAAACGAATTGTAGTTTCATTTCAATGATTTTTTTAAGGAATCTTAATTTTTACTATAGTGAAATAAAATTTTCTTAAAATGTTCTTTTCCCCCAATTCTTTCACTCTAGTAAAATAAAATTTTCTTAAAAGGTTCCTTTTTCACAATTCGTTTGTCTGTTATACGAGGGTAGATTAAAAAGTTTCCGGAATGGGCAAGAGATGGCGTGCGTATCGTGAAATTGTTATGATGGTTGTCAACCTATTTTAGGTAAGCTGTCAAATTTTCAGACACGTGCGTCGTTCCGTTTTTGTTTACTAGGATATTTTGTGAAGCAAATCAGGCACTTTTGCAAAAATGGATAAAAACGAATTTCGTGCAGTCATCAAACATTTCTGGATGGATGGGAAAAAGGCGACGGAGATATTTTGCAGAAAGTTCATGGCACATCCACACCTTCATTTTCGACTATTAGTTTCTGGGTGAGCGAGTTCAAACGTGGCCGTACGAGCACCAAGGATGAACCACGCAGTGGACGTCCAAAAACGGCCACAAATGAAGAACTGGTCGACAAAGTCCATGATCTCGTGTTAGCCGATCGACGAAGATGCGCGAAATAGTAGAGACCACGGGCATCTCATATGAACGTGTGCAAAATATCGTGCACGAACATTTGGGCATGAGAAAGCTGTCGGCGCGATGAGTGCCGCGTTTGCTGACTATGAACAACAAGCGAAATCTTGTGACCACTTCGAAAGAGTGTTTGGCCTTGTTAAAGCGTAATCCAACGGATTTTTTTCGCCGATTCGTGACCGTGGACGAAACATGGATCCCCCACTACACACCAGAAACGAAGCAGCAGTCGAAACAGTAGATTTCTCCAGGTGAATCTGCTCCGAAGAAGGCAAAGACTGTCCCATCGGCTGGAAAGGTCATGGCCACCGTTTTTTGGGATTCGCAAGGTGTGATACACATCGACTTTTTGCAGAAGGGAAGAACTATCACGGGACAATACTACAGCGATTTATTGGATCAATTCAACGGTATATTGAAGGACAAACGACCCCATTTGCAGCGGAAAAAAGTGCTCCTCCACCACGACAACGCGCCGGTACATTAATCCCGAATCGCCAATGCTAAATTGGTTGAATTGGGCTACGACGTGGTGGTTCTGAAGGCTTAAAAAAGTTGGAGCACCTCTGGGAAAAGTGTATCGCCCTGCAAGGGTACTATGTTGAAAAATAAAATAAAAAACCTGTTTAATTACTGCGTTTTCTTGCCCATTCCGGAAACTTTTCAACGTGCCCTCGTATAGTACATAAAAATAATTAAAGTATTTTAATATTTAACGAACACAGAAAAAAACATTGAAAGCTTGTTAAAAACTATTGAAACATTTCGTAAAAGTTGCAATTAAACCAAAAAAAACATTTTTCTAGAAAAAAGTACACATTGAAACATTTTAAAATTTGCATAAAAAATAATTGAAGAAAACCTTAAGATAATGTTAAACGCAAAGAAAAAACGGTATAAAATTTCCTTAAAAATACTTGCGGGTTTAGTAAAATTCATAATTTCTTTCTACAAAAAGCAGGGAAAAAATGAAAATTTACATTTTAAAAAACAAATAAATGTTCTAAGAACAGTTGAATATCTTTCAAATTTAATTTAGATACTTAAAAATAATTTTAATTTTACTCAGTAAAAACAATTAAATTGTGTCAATGAAAAAACACTAAATACTTTCTGAAAATACTTAAGATGTTGATATAAAACAATTGAAAACCTTTTTCAATATAAGAGAAGGGATAGTTCACATTTTTGACCTTGTTTACAAAAGAAGATTAATAAATTTAAAAATACGAAAACATTTCGTGAATCTACAACAATGAGTAAGACTACAAACAAATTAATTTTGAAACAACTACTGCTCTGGCTAGTACTTCGACAGTCATTAAATAAAACAGAAGATTAGTTGATGAAAGCCTCACTGGTGGCGCCTTATAAATTTTTAATTTATTAAATTTTCTCTACTTTCTATGGTGCTCACAGTTTTACCATTGTAGAGTTGTTTTGTATGTTATAATAGTATTATTTTGTGATTCCGATTTTCGCTGAAAAATATTTTTTAACGTATATTGTGTGCTTTTGTATTAATAATAATCAATAGTAAAAATAGTGTTTCATTTTAGTTCTGGTTGTTATATTCTGAACAAATTTGAGCTATTTTATTGTGTTATTGTGATTATTTCAGTGTTTTCATTATCAAAATGTTAATATATCGTATATGTATCGTTAGGAACATTTTTATCGATAATAAATGAATGAGGAATTAAATTTCTTTTATAATGTAAGTTTTGTTGAATATGTAAGTATACATTTGACAAATAAAATGAACAGCGCCATCTTTTGTAAATTTGCGTTGTATAGGATATCAACTTTTCTTGTAATTTTTTTAAATTATTTTCCATGATGATTAACCAAGCTTAAATTCTAGACTAACTGTTATATAATTTGTATTTGTTTATTTGTTAATTAATTTATAATTAAATATGCATATTATTTTATTATATTTTGGTGTTCTAAATTTTAAGAATTATACTTTTTATTTTTTAAATATTAATAATTACTATTTTTAATACTACGAGAAAGTTTCTTCCTCTTAAATTAACTAAAACATTTTGTAGTAATTCAATTTTTCAAGTGGTATGAAGTTGTTTCATTTTATTTATTATATTAGCACACTTCACTAGAGTGTGATCGATATACCCACTTCTCCACGCGACAGAAGGAGGTCATGGTGGTGTTATTTGAAGCGCTTCCTAGTCTGTCAGAATCCTAACCTAGGCAAGATTGAAATTGTGAAAATCGGGCAGGCAAGAAGTCGTAAATTATTTATAATTGTCTGGAGAAAATGACGGAGTCGCACCCAACGCAGCTCGAACAAGAGATACTGGGCATAAAGCATTTATTATGGGGGAACAACATAAAGGCAGATATATTCAGCAGATGGTCACAAGGTGTTTTCTTTTTAATCTCATTAATGTATTCCGCTAACGATTGTCCATTCGCAGGCTTCTACTTCAGCAAGAGTGAGGCTAGTGCTCTGGAACAAGCACACGGAGGACCATGTTCAATCATCGCACCAGTGCAAGCGTTCATAATTAAAAACTTGCTTTTGGAGTATGAACGGTTGGAGTTGATGGAAAATGTGAGTTTAAAGTTATTAAATAGGTTAATAGCAAACATTTTATTACAATTATGTGTACATGTCATGTATGCATATAAAATATTTTGTATGTTATGTAAACATGTTTATTGTCATCAGTTTTCACGTGAATTACATCTAAAAAAAGAATTTTCATTCCAAGAAAAAGAAGTAAAAGCAAGATGCCACAAGACACAAGAAAAACTTAAAAAAACTGCAATTTTAAGTAAGATACAGTATTTAATATTGTTTTTTTTTAAACTATGATAATATATCTAATTTAAATTGTGTGAAACAACTATTTTTAGTTCAACAAACTTAATTTCTTTGTATCAATAAATTATTAGTATTCCTCTGCTTTATTTCTTTAGAATATCTCCAGTTTTTCAACTAAGACTTTTTTGTTTTATAAATGATTAAATTGATATCTTTTATATATATTGGTCAGTAGTACATTTTAATATTTCTTTAATTTTAAATATTTTCAGGTAAGAAACTGTATATGTTCGAAATTATTATAAGTAAAATAAATTGACTCATTATGTGAGCTTTTTAGTTTTCAAACAAAATAAGTAAGTCAAGATATTGGTTTTCTTGTTTACTTCTGCCATCATAAAATACTTTTATTATGTATCAGATGTTAGTAATTCTAAACCTGAAGTAAAATTATTAATCTCTGGTCCATGTGTTTTCTTAAGATTTGGAAATTTCCTTAATCCATCTTTAGGTTGCATACAGGCACCAAATGGGCACACATTAATAATAATAATACCCCTCTTCCTCACACTACAATAATAGTTTCATTAGTGACTGCTATACAGTCTGCCATAATCAGTTCGAAGTAATGATTATTATTATTATTATTCATATAATTTTATATTATTTTTATTACATCTGCTAAACGTAGCCTATCCTATATATAATAAATTAATTTATTGTTACAGGTGACTGAGGCAAAACAAAATCTTATATTGGTGACGGCACTCTCCCAAATATTGCAGCAATGTAGTACAGGAAAGTACTGCATTGCTTACTTGGAAGTTAAAAATTCCAGAATACCTACTTCCATCAATGGAGAAGGAGCAGCAGCAACGAATGCTTGTGAGGAAGATATCAAGCATACTGAATTTCATGACAATGTTAGACTGAGGTTATTCAACAGTCATAATGACTGTTTGCATTATATCGAAGAAAACATTGATAAGTACAAAGTCCAATTTGGAGTTCTATTGTTTCTATATTCTGTGATAGCCACTAAAGTAAGTGTTAAATATGTTTACTTTTCTTAATGTATCAATAGCTTTATTAAAAAAGTGATTTCAAAGTAACAATTTATTTTTAAAATGTTTTTATATAATTTTTTTCTTCAATTTTTATTTCATATATACTGTCACCGAAAGGTCAGCCCTATGAAACCTTACCAAACCAAGACACCTCCTCCACAACACCTCCAAATGAGCTCTTTTAAATTTCCCAGTTTATCTCTGACAAACATATAACTAAGTGTGATTTAACCTTCCTGAATAAATTTTGATCTTTCCAAAAATCCAATATGCCATCCAAATATAAACTTTAAGTACAGTCCATAAATTTATTAGTTACAGTTAAGCTAGCTAGCAACATTTTTTTACACATTAAATTAGAGCCAAGACAGAGCTGAAAGAGTGATGATTGAGTGCCCAAAGGAAACCCATATTTTTTTACTCACATGCCTTTGTTTTATATATGTATTCTGTCTTTGTCTGAATAAAGATGTTATTGTATCTTTCTCGTATGTATTTTTATGAGACTGTGCCTAGAATTATTTATATATATATATACTTTTATTTTACAGGGTTTAGAACAAGTAAGATCTGAATCTGATACAAATGAGCCCCTTATAGACGAAACATATGGGTATGGTAGCCAAAGCCTTATAAATCTTATGATTACTGGTAGAGCAGTGACATATGTTTGGGATTATGAACAAGATGTTGGTGGTCTCAGTAAGTCACATTGCAATTTAATATAAAACAACTTCAATTGTATACAGCAGAAAAGCATTTTGAAGAATAAAATATTTAATTTTCACTTCATTACATCAAAACTGGTTATAACCTTGAAATCTGAAATTATTTTGTATAAAATTATTCTGAATATGTATGTCATATTTTTCAAAAAAAATAAGAATTTATTAATTTCAATAAATAGAGCCATAGTTTAAATAAATGACTAATCATTTATCTAATATCAGTGTAACTAAAAATGGAATATTTTTGCTACCAGATCTGTTATTAAATTCAGTAATTTATTGCTTGCATAGAATGATATGAGTTACTAGTAACTCTAAAATTGATATTGTTATAACCTTAAATCTATCGAAGTTTTAATTAAAAATAAATTTTAGAATTGAAAGGCCTTGACAAGCAAAGCCAGATTGGTTTCATAACGCTAATGGAACATCTTAGGTACTGCACGGTTGGATCTTTCTTCAAAAATTCTGTGCACCCTGTATGGGTGCTGGGATCTGAGACACATTTAACAGGTATTTTTACTGTCACTGACATTTAATGCTTAAAAATATTAATTCAGTAATTTGCAGTATTATTTAGTGAAAATAAAAGGCTTGTGAGTCCGGAGACCAAGAGTGAACAGGCTAGGAGAATTTTTAAAAATTATGACAAAGACGGTAACAATTTCATTAGTGCAGACCAGTTGCAAAACGTTCTATCCGACTTGGATTTGGTCAGTGATGAAGCTTAGTAGGTGGTCTCCTTAAAGCCTGGATAAAGTAATTTATTGTTTGTTTTACAGTGTTGACATTATGAAGAAGAAAATTGATTCGGAAAACTTGGGTATTATTTTGTTGAATGCATTTATGGATGAATTTTTCCCTAAAGAGGAATCCTCCACACCAGACACTTTTCAGTTAGTGCATTATAATGGGTTACCACAAAGTAATTATGGAGGACATGTAAGTTGTAATTACACATTAATTCCCAATGTTAAAGTATACATACTTATACATTTATGATAGGTTCCAAATTTTATGATTACATATTACTATTTCTTGTATTATTATATTGAGCTGTTTATACCTAATTGTTTAATTTCACTCCAGTAGTAATACAAAAAATATTGAAATATTAAAAGTATAATTTGAAAACACAGTTTTGATTTTCTAAATTCACAGAAATAACTGCTTTTTGTTTATATTAATTATCTGATTCCTGAATGTTAGCTATGAATTGTAGCAAAATTAGACAAAAACATTATTTCTAACTAGTACTTCTATATTTATTGATTATAAAATGTGCATTAATCAGATGAAATCTTTTATAAAATATTTGATGCTTCCTTAAATGACTTCTTCTCTGATAAAGTTACCAACTTATAATAAAAATTTGTTCTGATCTCAAAAATTAAATCATCAAAATTCAATTAGATTAAGAATATATTTTATATAAATTAGTATATTTTAGTATTTGCTGTAATTATTTTTAAAATTATATTTATTATTTTAGGTAAAATATCGTTTTGGTACTGCAATTTTACTAGAATCGGATTTACGTGGTATGTGTGAATCAAACCCAATGTTAACTTGCCTCCAAACAAAATGGCCAACCATAGAAGTGAATTGGCAGGACAACGTGACACCCTCACTAAATTAAAACAATTTGTAAAAAATTTATGTGTTATATACCAATTACAAATTTGTAAAAATGTAACATAGTGTATACGTAAGCTTTAAATCCAGTGAATGATCTATTATTATTTATTAATACATTTTCGTTTCGTATCAATAACGTTCACACTTTTACAGAAATTACAAACCTGTATGATGCTGTGAAAGTTCCGTTCGTAATCTCAGAGCATTGTTTTCTAATTAACATGTATACTACAAGTAGAATGGAAAATTGACGAGTTTGTATTTAAATGAATTTAATCATACGTGTATCGCATGTTATATCAAACTGTAGATTCATTTTACTTAAAGTGATAGTTATCTTAAATAGGCACTTAAACAATTTTTTTGTGATTTGTGTCAATCGTTTTGTATTGTTAGGTTTAGATCAAGTTTTTACTGATGCCAGTCACTTCATTTTTTAAATAGGTCGTACAGGTTTATAGAGGTTATATTCTACGTGCACACTTTTACAAGTATTATCAATTATTTTCTATATACTGATTATATATTACAAGTACAAATGATTTTTCCTTTAAATGTCTATGCCAAAATATGTTCTAATGACTTGTGCTATATACATCTTGTAATGTATTTTATAACAGATTATAACATTTATTTTCAATTTCTTTAACTTTTTATTATTATTTTTTGAACCCAAGCAAATACTTAATATTTATTCATTTATTTTCAATTATAAACTATCAAAAAAAGTTTATTGTAATATTATTTATCCTTGAAGGTTATAACAGTATAACAATTTAATTGATATAAAATATAAAAGTTTATATAAAATATAAAAAGTCTTAATTTAGGCTTTAAAGTTTCTTATATTCCAAAACTAATACAATTTTCAAACAATAATTACATTTCCTAGAAACTGTTATATATTAAACCAGTTTTTTGACATTAAATGTGTTTTATTTTTCAATACCGTTAGTATAGCTCTTAAAAGAAACTTCCTAGTTTCCTTGAAAATAATATTTTCCAAGGGATTGTCATATTTAAGTGTTGAATAGAAAATGTTATGGTTATATTGAAATACATATTTTCATTTGTAACAGATGGCGGCAAAAATTATTTTTATGTGCCCCTTTTGACTGGATTTCTTGATTAAATTAAATATTCAAAATTGTCTTCTTACACATTGAAGGTAATTAGACAATTATTGTACACATTTGCAGTGCATGCATTTTAGGTAAGTATATTTATACATCTAAAATTGTAACTGCCAAAAGTGCTATTAGAGGTCTCGTCCTTTTTCAAGTCAATAATCTAGAAGAAATTCATAACCTGAAAAAAAAGTATATGTGCATTGTTAGTAATTAAACCAGTACACAGATGAGCTTCACAATCGCAAAAGAAATAAGCAGAAGCTCTGTCTTTCAATAAAGGACAATGAGACACACATATACACTAATATAAAAATAGCACGGTAGAAGGACCACATGGTCGATAGCCAAATACTACTACAGTCGATGCTGCACAGAGCAAAAAAAGGGATCAAATTGTACTACATAAAATCAATATGGTCAGAGCAAAACTAACAAACTTTGTCAAAAACATTTAGAAATACATATATTATAAAATCAGCCAGGGGTATTGGCAAAAAAGTTGTATTAACTGCTAACTAGAAGACTCAAAAGACCTTATATAACTTTCTATTACTTTCTTAACCATTGAACTTAAAAACTGATATCGGTAATTCGAAGTAGCATTCAATGATTAAGATACAAACTTTACATACAATACTAAATTATAGGCTTTCAATTTCATTATTGCAAGTAAGTTAGGAATTAAACCACTTGCCAGTATTATGAATGTCGTGATTTAATTCATAATCTATTTCTTAATCAAGATGTATCACAAAGTAATGGCTTCAACAATAAATTTATAAAAAGCTTTACAAAGTCAATACATTTTTTAATAAAAAAAAATTGATGAAGATAAAGATTGAAATCACGTAAAAGAATGCAGTTAGTCAAAGCAAAACTAAAGCTTGTAGAAGATCTTCAATCTTGTTTAGCAAAAAGGATCGAAGATAATCAAAGAAAAGATTTGACGATATTTTGACATCCAACGAAATGTGACGAGGCTTTAAAAGTCCATCCCAAAAGAAGCCTTTTTGAAAAATTTCCAGAACATGTATAGCAGATCTCAGCGGTGCAGTTATGGGAGGTGACTATTTCGAAGGACAGTAAGGTAACTTTCGTTAATATTTCATCTACTTTAATGTTACAGGACTATTCACCAAACATTATTGTCAGAGGCTGTATTATAATATATTTAAAACTAGTTTATCTTCAATATTTTGTAATTATAAACAAAATATATGAAACATATTGAGTATATAGATTTGATACAACTTATAATTAAATTTATAAGTAACATTTAATTATTAATTTTAAAAACATTTGAACCTAGTCCCGAAATCTATTTTTAGGTACTCAACGGGGACTATTATATGGCTCGAATTGTGACCCAAATAATTATTTTAACGTGTCCCAAAAATAGGCCGTGACGTTTTTAAAAAGTGATGGAATTGTGGCCCTGTCGTTCCCCAACTTCGTGCCATTTTCCTTCGTCATATATTCTGATAGAAAAATTAGATAGGTGAGTATATTAAAATTTTGGAAACATTAAGTCATTTAGTATTTTTATTAATATGGAAATTAAATCAAATGGCACTCGTATCGATTTCGCATTCTATATTTAGGCCCATTCGCACAGCGCATCCAAAACTTTTTCACGGTAAGAGATGAATGATATAGATGAAGAAGTGGAGATTATCCGTTCAAACAAAGGGGGGCTCAAACTGATCCATATGGGGTATATGTACACAGTACATAAAAAGAGACGGGCTGGTGGTATCCGATGGAGGTGCACACAAAGGAGTCTGCACTGTAAGGTAATCCAAAACTTGTATTTTTACGATTGGATATTCGTAAATTTTATTAAATTTATATAGGGTAGTATATCTACAGGGACTGGTCCTCCAAGAGTAAGCATGCCTCATAATCATATTCCCGATATGCATTCTGTCGCTTTAGCAAGGTGTAAACAATTTGAAGATATAATGGATGTGTCTTCATATTTAGAAGACGATACTAGAGGTAAGATAATTTTTTTTTGTGGTAAAGTAAAAATCTACCAAAAAATAAACAACTGTAAATACAATTAAAAATAATGGTGAAACCTTCTTATGGTGGTTAATAAAAGGTCAACATTTTCTTTTAAATAATCAGTCCCCTTCAGGAAAATTATATCGCTCATTTAAAAAATATTATTTGTCCTTACACTCTTTAAAACCTTTTCATTAAAAGGTACACATATCATTTAAAAGGACTAAGCCCAAAAACTCTTTGAAACCCATTTCTGAAAACTGGATTGATTAGTCGACGAGGTCAAGTTTAAACAACCACATTTAACAAAGAAAAAAATGTTGACTAAGACAATATTTCGGCTCACTTTGTTGCGATACGGCCGTTAAACTGCGCTAGAAATTGGTTTCGCATTCGCCATATTCTCCAGACCAGCCAGACTCTTAGGAAACATTTTCTTTTTCCTCGACTGAAGCAGAGGTTCGCTGGTAAAAGATTCTACTCGAGTGAAAAAAAAAGTTGGAAACAAATATTTTGAGGGATACCCAGTACTATAATACCGACATAAAAATGTTTGCGGACATACTAAATGCATTATTTTACATGGAGATGATTTCGAAGAATAAAACAAATTTTCATTACAAAAAATCGTTTTTTCATTGTCAGACAAATATTAACATTAACAAATATCTCAGTGAGAAGTGAGAGAGAAAAAAGAAAAGCTACAGATCATCAGAATTCGCTTTAGTGTAAAAAAATTGATCATTTCATATACGTGTCTTCGTATTTAGAGGTAATATTGAAATGGTAGAAACTTTAAATAATGGGAGTTTATTTGTATTTTTATCAATAAGCAATAATCAACTAAATATTTAACAGCAACGAATATGATCAAACATTAGATAATATTTTTTGAGGTAATATGGTATTGACAATTATTTTTTTATTAACTTTTGTTTATCTTTGTATTTTTTAGTAAATAATTTATGAACTAATAATTGAACAGTTTTGGCATCTCTATTCATAATCATTTGCGTCATTATGTATCTAAACTACACTACTCACCAAAAAGTTACATTATTCCCCAAAGTTCCCTCTAAGAAATCTAGGAAAACAACTTTACATCTTGACTAAAAAATTATTATACACCTAACAAAACTCCTTCAAAGCATTTCAAGAAAAAATGCTCTCCTTAACTTAAGAATCACATTTGTCCCAATTGATTTTCTGCTATCTGTCTTATTCGCTTCCAATAAAATAATATTAACAGCAAAGAGCTTGTCAGTTATGGCAAATACTTTAGCTGACAAAATTAATTTTGTTCTCCTTTTTGTAGCTTAAGAAAAACATTATCTTTTTCTTAATATAAAAAAACAAAATTAATTTAACTATGAGTCTATAATTTTTCAAGGAAAATAATTAAAAATCCTGCCATGAAAACTACACACTATGTTTTAAAATAATTATACTCCAAAAAAATGTATTTGTTATTTATATCCCAGACAAAATTAAGAACTTTTATAGAATAGTTTACACAATACATTATAATTAGGTCATTTTATTTCAATAACGCATTTTTTTAAAGAAAATATGGTGGCTTATCGGGATATAATAATTACCTAGAGGTATCAATTAATTTGTGTTTCATAGTAGCTACCTATCGATCCTACATATTCTTAATTATTTCTTTGTCATATTTTATTTAAAAAACAACATATATATCGATGTTATAAAATTTTTAAAAAACACATTGCATCATCTTAAGGTTAAATGAAGAGATACTGTAAAAAAGTGGAACTTAATTGTAGAAAAGGATGTTATATTTATATGTTTAAAAATCTTTATTTTGGAATAATTGATAGATAGAAGAGTTTTCGCCCACCAACCCTACATCAATATTTCCACATAAAATATATTAATATCCTTTAATTCGTTGTAGTCTTACTAAGACTACAACAAGTAATTTGTGTTGTAGTCTTAGTAAGACTCATTGTTGTAGATTCACGAAACGTTTTCATATTTAAAATGATTAATTTCAACATACGCTGAAATGCTTAAAACGCCGCATTTTGAATTTCTCTTTTACATATTTTGGGATAATCTCCTGGGAATATAGAAATACTTTAGCGAAGTAAAAGAAAATAGAAACATATTGGTGGATACATGATGAAACTCCATAACACATTTCAAAATAGAAACATTTGTTATCCACACAAAGCCTTGCAAATCCATCAAAAACATACCCTAATGGGAAATACTAATTATAAAATCCATTTCTTTAAAAATTTATGTTTTTTTTTTTGTTATAGTACAAGCTTTGGAACATTTTTTAAATGCATTATTGACCAAAAAATATAAAAACAATTACCATTGACTCGAAACTTTCTAAATATATCAATAATCTACATATAAATCACATTTTGGCAATTTCTCTTTTACAGAGTCTTTAGGATAATTCAATGTGATTTAAAACCGGGATTTGAAAAAAATAAAAAAAATATTTAAGCTACAACTATTGGCATCATTAACTTTCTAAATTTATCAAAAATATATTCAGAATTCCCAAATTAATCATTTTAAAATTATTTCATTCAGAATACCCAAATTAATATTTACGGATTTTGTGACTAAAAAACGACCTTTATTGGCACTGAAATAAACTAACACTCACTTTCTTTATCTTTATAATACATTATAATATATTTCTTTCTCCCTTCCTTCATTCCTCTTCCCTTCTCTTCTCCTTTTCCCATCCCAACCTTCTCAAGATATTTACCCTGACCATCTTCTCTCATCCATTCCACTACCCTTCTACACCCTTCCACCCATCTCACATCCACTCCCTTACATTCCTCTGCCAAGTGTACGCACGTATACTCCCCTTCCTTGCATAACACACATTCCCCGTATCTTTCACCCATCGATCTCGTCCGACCCGCATCTCGCTCTCTCCTCTGTCTTCAGTTTGTCCTCCTCCAGATATCTTGGCCTGCTCCCATGTATCTGCCACCTCTCATGTCCTTCATTGTATTCACTATTTCTTATCTGTTCCTGTCTCTCTTGTCTCTCCACCTCTTTTACTTTCTCGTGTACCCATCCTGCCACATTTACCTATTTCTCCAACCATTCTCTTACCATCGCTACCGATAACCCCATTCTTTCATACATCCCCTTCCTCGCTATTTTCCATCTGCCCTCTCCTGCTTCCACCCTTTCCCTCCATACCTACCTCACTAGCCTACCCTCCCCCAGTTCACTTACTTTCATATCATACCCAACCACTTTCTTTATCGCCTCACTCCACACACTCTCTCTATTCGTTTCCTGAGGCAGATGTCAGAGGTGGAGAAATACCACTGTTCACTCTCTATCTTATATACATTATTACCCCCCATACTTCCACTCCGTATAACAAAATAGTTCATACACACATCCCACAAGCCACACGTTACACTCACATTTCCTTTCACCCTACTTCCCCATTATTCTCTCACCATGCCCCACGCCTTCCTTGCCTTGCCTTGCACCCATCTTGCCTGCTCCTCATATCCTCCCATCCCCTTAAACATAAAGTCCAAATACTTAAAACACTTTCACTCTCAACATATTAATTGATGAGGCCGTTATTTGTTGAAAATTCATATTGTTTCACCACACTGTGGCGAAACAATTGTTGCGTGTTATTCCAACAAATAAAAGTTTATGAAAATTAAAAAAGTGCTTTTACTTTAATACTTAACACTTTCACTCTCTTTATCATTTCTCCTTTCCATTCTAATTCTTTTATCCTTCTCTCTCTTCCCTTATTCCTAAATCTCATCCATTTCGATTTTTTAACATTTACTTGCAAATCTCTCCTGTCCATGTATCTTTCCACTCTCTTAACTTCCCGTTCATACTTTCCCATTCCCTCGCCTTTATCACCATGTCCTTTTCTCAGTACTTCTTCCAAGTCCCCGATGTATATATTAAAGAGTACCGGGCTTATCCGACAACCCTGCCTCAGACCCTTCCACGTCCTGAACCTTTTTGAGCACTTCCTTCCCACCTTCACAACACACCACGTTTTCTCATATATTCTTCTTATAAACTCAACCATTCCTCCAATCCCGCCCCCTTTTCTCAGTCGTTCTATCATCCTTTCTCTCGAATCATAACCTGCTTTCAGGTCTAAATACACCGCAACTACTACCTTTCTCTTCCAACACTCGTTCCACTCTTCTGACCAGGACAAATAACTGGTTTCCTGTTCCCCTGCATTTCCTAAACTCTCCCTGCGTTCCTTTTATTAGTCTTTTCTCGTCCAACTCCTCCTCCAGCCTCTTCTTCACCAATATATATATAATTTTCTACCTGCTTGGTATCACCGCCCTTGTGGACCGAACAAACCGCTCCAACCTACCAGGATTCTGGGCCGTTCTCTTCTCTCCAGATTCAGTTTATCAGTGTTTTAAACCTAGCCCTTCCTTCCCTTCCTATTCTTTCCACATCTCCGCTTTTAGTTCGTCGGGTCCCGCCGCTTTCCCTTTTTTTAGTTCCTCAGAGACTCCCTCCATATCCTCCGAGAAATCTGCTACTTCCCACATTGTTCCTTCACCCACTAACTCCACTGGATTTCCACTTTCTTTTCTACATTTTTCCGTCCACTATTTTGTCTCTATTCCCGTTTTTCCCCTTCCCCACTCTTAAATATCTTTCATATCTCTGCCTCGTTCTAACATGTACTTAATTCTTCCACCTTTTTGCTATCATCCTTCTCTTCTTCTCTTCACACACCCTGTCGTACTTTTTCTTTGCTTCCCATATTTTTCTCTTTTTGCCAATTCCTACCTTGTATTTGTTTTTCTCTCTACTCATCTCTGCCTTTGCCATTCTGCACTCCTCATCAAACCACTCCTCCTTTACTCCCCCTCTTGCTTTCTTTCTCTGGCCGCAACTCGATATGACTTCCTTCATTTCTTCCATAGACTCAACCTCAACTCAACTTGATTTCTTTTAGCTTCTCCCGCATTCTCCTTATCGCCGCTTCCCCGTTCTCAAACCTCGTCTCTTCTTGTTGTACTACCTCTTCATTATTGTTCCTGTCAGTACCTCTACCGACCCACATGAGTTAACCTCCCTTCCCAATCTCCTTCCATACATCCATTTAACAGCTTGAATTTATATTTGAGCAGTCAAATAGAAATTTGCAAGCATTAGTAAATATCTGAGAAGTAAGAGAGAAACAAGAAGAGTTATAAATGAAAGAGTAAACATGTAAAAAATCGAATATTTATATTTTTTGTTTTGTTTTATGTTAAATTTAAAACATCTAAATTATTTCTTCAATTAACCAATGTTTTAAATCAATAATTACAAATAATGTTAAAATTAAAATTGTTACAGATATTGTTAAGTTTAGAATACCTTTATTTATGATTATTTCTTAGATTTTTTGGGTATTTTTAATTAACTTTAATTTGTATATTTATTTTAGAATTATTTAGATATTTGCTATTTAGACATTAAGATTCCTTTTAAATGTGCGCAAGCTTGTAAGATACTTATTTTACTGGTTTTAAAGGTCATGTTGATAAAGAGAAAACGTTAACTATTCGTATTTATATTAAAAAGCCACTTAAAATGCAATTATAAGAAATGTTAAGACTTAATTTACTATTACCAAAATAATGCAAAACATATAACATTTTACCTTAAATCATTTAAAAATTTATGGTATTAATTGAAACTCTACATTTCTAAATAGTGTGAGTAATCATAAAGCTTTATATTTTAATTTTGGAATACCAAAATATAGTACAATGCCACATTTCTTTACTATACTCAGTGACATGGAAATCGCAATACCAAGAAAGGGCTACTTTTTTTACCAAACTTAACACAAACGTTTAATTATTAAAGGATAGCAATTAAAAGGAAAAGAACAAAAACAAACATTTTTTATATAAATAAAGGTTTTGGCCGCCCCTATTGGCTAAACACATCCCTACTCTTCGTGGTATCGATTCTAACAGGTTGTGGATAATCTCTTAAGGTACTGTATCCCAAATAACCTGTAATTCGCACTGAAGAGCAGCGTTTGCGGACGATGTATGTTCTTTAATCTTCTCTCTATGTCTCCTATATGCTCATTGGGCGAATGATTAAGAGGTCAAGATGGCAAAATATTAAGATTGTCCTCCGCAAATCGGTCCATAAAAATAATTGTAATATTACTGGAAAAGTGGCTTTCAACTGCCGAAGAAATGGAATATAGTATATATGGCTACATCACCTCATCTACATATCGCTGGGCGTGCATATTACTCCATATAATAATTCCTAAAGTCTGTTGCCTATCAACAGAAAATTCCGCGCGTCTACTTCTGACCCTTATACGGCCATCGAGCATCCCTAGAGAGAATCGGGTGTTATCACTAAACACCACCCTATACTACTTTAGGTTCCAATGCATTCTCAAACTATACAACTCCAAGCGTTGCTGATGATGTTAATCCGTTAGTGGTAACACAAAATATGCCCGATATGATTGCAAGCTGAAAGTTCTGGTTCTGGCATAAACCGTACGAAAGGTTACATAGTTAGCTAACCATAGATCTGTGATTGATCTGGTACTGGAGAATCGGTCTTTTGTTGCCATAAATAGAAGATGGCAATTTTGATCCTCATTTGTTCTTCTTTGTTCTGTGACGTCCATGACGCTTTTAGTCCAATACTGATAAAAGCACATAACGATAAGTAGGTATCGGTTAAGACGATTAGCAATTTCTCTAATCGAAAAATACCTTCGCACAAACCAACCATTCGACCTCTGCCAAATTTCCTTAATTGGCGGTAATTTTCACGTTGGCTATAAGCAAATCACACTTTCAAACCAAAAACAACAAACAACTGAACACAATTTATGAATATACCTGATAATATTGTTAGGAAAACTTGATAGACCTATGGAATAAGTCATTACCACTTGATCCATATGAATGAAATTTTAATTAATTGGTATCTTTTGATAGTTAAGTGTTTGTGCCAAGTTTGGTCAAAAAATCCTACCTCTTCTTGGTGTTGCGCCTTCCATGTCACTGAGTATAATTTCGTTTTAATATATTATTACTAAACACCAAAACAATTAGTATTTTTAAAATTTGAAGAAATTATTACAATATAATACTCACATTTATTATCTATTTATTTTATTTTAGGTATTGAGTAATAATGAATTATTTAGTTTGATTAAATTAATTGGGTAATTAAATGTAACAATTAGTAATGATTTTTCTTTACTGGTTTATTTTAATCACTACATCTCGTTCACTAACTGGGCATTTTCAATAGCTGTGCAAAACGAAATTTTCAAATAGAGGCCATGGCGTATAACACATGACTCAATAAGTCTCCGGTCTAACTAAGAATACTATTTTTTTTAACTGAATAGTTGAGGCTGTTAGTTGTTGAAAGTTCATATTCTAATCACTTAGATATTTTCGTAAATGAAATTATTTTTAAAAATTTCACTTTATTCATCAACATACTCTCCTTCAAGAGTGATACATTCATTCACGCTCCTCTAACTTTTCGCTACCCAAAAAAGCAAAAAGCCAGTATTCGCTGGGGGGCAAATCTAGTGAGTAGAAATTACCAAAATGGGGTCACTAAAATGACTGTAACTTCTATACAGTCAGAATTCCATGCAATTTTGACACGTACTGTTTTAAGCTTAGTATTATCCGGAAATGGCGTGGGTCTGTCAACAATGTTGCCACATATGTGTCAGACTGGGGGCTTATTATATCTTAATGACCTAATTACAGGCTAAACTTGTTTCTTAATATCAGAGGCGGTAACAGGTAAACTATTAGTCGGGCAGAGGTATTGGGATTTAATTTAACAGCACATTACTAAGTGTAAGTTACTAATTGAGAAATGTTTTCGAGTTTTTTCATGTGAATTGCTTCTAACATATTTAAATTGTGATTACTTGATTTTTCTAATGATTTTAATTTATCACAAGTAAAATAACAAGACCTCCCGTTTTTATCGGAAAATCATATGCACGAAAAATGTGTTGCTTAGCAATATCCCGAATCCTGTTGACAATATTAAAAACCCGAGTGCGAAGCACGAGGGTTTTTATTGTCAACAGGATGAGGGATTTTGCTTAAAAGAAACACATTTTGAGTGCATGCCATTTTCCGATTAAAAACGAGAGGTCGAGTTATTTTTGGTAAGACAAATTCCAGAATAATAGATTGTTATATGAGATTTATTAAAAAAAAATACAATTGAATATTGAATCGTTAATGTTACTAATACAAAAAATTAACATACCGAATTATTCCGAGTATTAGTTGGTATATTGCTTTTAATAATTGCTTCAATTTCCTTTGACTTTAAACTACCGAAACGTTTCATTATTCGAAAGAAATGAATGCACGTCCGAGATTCGATTGTACTGTCACTTTTGACAAATGCGAACCAACGACACCTACAATTACCTTACCGGGATTTTATCACCCTACAGGGATTTTATCGATTTTTTTTTATCACTTCTTCGTTTTTGTTTTATCGAGATAAACAAAGCTGCTGTAATTTGAAGTGCCACCATATTGCTTCTAACCTTGAATTTGACACATGAGGGAATTTGTCTATGTAAAATTTGTGTCCTATGATGAGGTGATCTACGACCGCTGATTTTTCGGGTTTCATTGATCTTAGGTGCTACTTACGTTCTTTAAACATGATTTCTAAATTTCGTTTGTCCTATGTACAATTGATCGAAATTTAAACATTCAATGAAATATATACCAGCCTGCTCAAGGTCATTGCCTTCAAATAGGTGGTTCCTAAATGGTTCCTTAACTTTGAATTTGTGTAAAAAGCTGGTTTAAGGTTAAAATGTTTGTAAAGTTTAATTAGTTGTTGTTCGAATTTGGGGACGTACAAAAATCTGGTCTACATTTAATTCTTTGTGGCAGATAATGACTGTTCTAGTGCCGTGACTGTCGTTAAATAATATTTGTATTTGTGTCTATTATTAAATTTAAATTTTAGTTTTTGGTTGTATCTTACTGAATATGCTATTTCAATTATAAAAACTAATTCTAGCATCCTAACATTTTCGAAAAAGGGAATTGATGTTGCTCTGTTAACTATACAGTTATATTTCATTCCGGCAGTTTACTTTTAAATGAGGTAATTGATTGGACTTGAAAATAATTTAATGTACGCGTAGGTACAAAATGTAATTAATTTAATTATTTCTACATATTACGATGTCTAAAAAGGGTAGTTTGTCATTGGTTTCTAGTTCGTATGTGAAATTGATGCCATCAAATAAATTATTGATTGTATTTACGAAACTATCAACTTTTAAAGTATCTTCTATTATCGCGAAAATGTCATCTACCTTGGCGTATAAAAGTCAACCCCTCTAAATCCAAACTCCTAATTCCACATCACAAAATTACGCCACATTCCCCCTCCATTATCATAAACAATACCATAATTTACCTTTCCTACTCCTGTAAATACCTAGGCATCCTGTTCGTCTACCAATTCTCCTTCAAAGCCCATGCACAAGCTATAAAGGTCAAGATTAAAACTAGAGCTCGGCATTTCCGAGCATTAACATTTAAAAACCAGGGTATTTCTACGAAAACAGCAGTGGAAATATACAAAGCCATTTGTCGACCTCTTATAGACTACGGTGCAATCCTTTTCAACCAAATCCGTCCTTCCACTCTCCACCACTTTAACGTCGCCGAAAGGTCAGCCCTACGAATCCTCACCAAACTCAGACACCCAATTAACCCGCTCCATAATCCCTCAAATGAACTCCTTTACGAATACACCCAAGTTACTCCTATCTCCCAACGTATACATAGCCTAAGCCTTAAATTTTCCAACAATCCTTTTAATGTATCCCTTCACAACAAATTTTGCATTCCCCGAAATCCCAATATCCCACCTAAATATAAACACCCTTCAGTCACCCTACATCAATTCATTAGTGCGAATCATCCAGACAGTTAAGCTAGCTAGCAAAGTTATTTATTTTTTGTTACTTACAACTTAGTGAAGACAGTGTTAAATGTACATTTCGTTCACAAGGTGAACATTATCATTAGCGAACTGTTTGTTTGTTATATAATATTCACCCTGTGAACGAAATGTACATTTAACACTTAATAAATAAGTGAAGTATAAACTGTGTGTGTATTTTCAAATAGATTAACTGTTAACGCCTCTGTCATTAAGAAATAAGATTAGCTTAAGTCTACCTGTAATTTTAGCGCCAAACATGTTAATTAGGTCATTAAGGTATAATGCTGCCTTTATTTGAAAAATTTTGTTTAGTATAGCTATTGAAAATGTTCACTTAGTGGACGAAACATACATTTAGCAATTGAAATAAACCAGTGAAGAAAAATGATTATTAATTGTTTCATTTAATTAAGGATAAAAACCTTCACATTGAGTTACTTATAGATTTTTTGTTTTTCTTTTTATTTTTATATGTTTTTAATTTTATAAATATGTAACTTATAGTTAATAAAACTTATTAATCCAATAAATATAATGGTTATTAAAATAGTAATAGTTTTCTTCACATTTTTTATAAATAGTTACATAATTTTTAATAAACTTTAATTTGTAGATGTTTCAGAAATATCTAAATCGGTGATATTTTTAGGCTTTTAGGCGTAGTGATTCTCTTAAAATGTTACTATTTATATTTTAAAGGTCATGGTAATAAAAAAACAAACGATAACTTTTGTTTTAAATAAACAAAACGTAATCACAAGGAATGTTAAGACTTTAATGGCTATTAGTGAAATAGTGTTAAACTTAATATTACACTTTTAATAAAACTACACAGAAATGAAAATATAAAGTGTGAATATTATACAATTTAATTTAACCATTAACAATAACATTTTTTCCAATACTTTGTATAGTATCATCTGCATATACACACAAAGCAAATACTAACATGGCTTATATGTTGAAAAGGAGATGGTTTTATTTAAAAAAATATCTATTTCCATATTATTTCAATAATATTTTTCTAAAAAACTACTATATCCAGGCTTTTATAAAAGTGTTTTAATTTTTTTTAAATTACGAGTCAGAAATTAAACATAATTTAGTGAAGGTCATATGACTAAAAGCAAATTCGTGGTGCGCCCTAGGATAATTTATCCCTGTAGCAGTAGAAACGTTTGGTGTGCACTGCTCTCTCATTGCTTCCAACCCGCAGCGGCGAAAATCACTGAAATGGCGTTTCGGTAATTTTTGGCTAAACTCCGATCGATTTGGTGTAAATTCCCAAAATGTCAGCCGTTTTTGCGCGGTTAATAGCGCCAAATAATAAATGAACGATGTATAAAAGTGCTGGTTAAAACAAAAAAACTGTGCGTCCTGTTATTATTCCTGCTAGCCGGCACCAAAATCCTGCCGGTGTTTCAGCCAGGTTATCGCCGTCGCTTATTTTCAAACGTTTCGTCTATTTTAAAAACAAACGCAAATAAAAGCTAGTGTGTGCGGGCATGCATTTTGAAACATTTAAAACAGTGCAGATCAGTTGTTTATCCTAACCCCTTTCCGTGTTTCGATTATTGATCGCACAGTGAAAATGGAGTACAATTTGATACGTCGCTATAAGGACTACAAAGGGCCTAAAACGGACCCCAGGTTTAAACAGACCGTGATTCTGTGCGCGGAACAGAGCGGCAACAGAGCTGCCTCCGAGAGGTTCGGCGTTCCCTATTCAACCCTCAGAAGATGGCGACGGTTCAGGGAAGATATTTTCGGCGACGACGACGAGTACATACCTAATAGGAAAATCGCGAAAATCGACAAGGCCCGCATCATGATGAAACGCATGATCAGCAAGAACGTCAAGTATGAGCGCGATAATTCCGAGGACGAAGGTATTGTTCCCTTGTCTTATTGTTCTCATACTGAAACATGACCGCCACGCTTCATTCGAACATGTTTTGTTTTCATGTAATCCCCGAACCGAATGAACTTGTCGCGGTGTAGTTACAATGCCGCACAAAGAGATTATTTTTAAATCGGCAGTAAATAACCTGTTTGTTTGATTTTTAAATTATTCCGACGCGTGCGCATGCTCTGAATTCTGGCGCGAATCATATGTATACATACAGTATTAGCAACTTTACCAAGATTTCTTAACAAAAATATGACCGACAATTATTAAAATAGAACAATTATGATTGTTAAATGAATAGATCCGATAATATGTTGTTCTTAAAACATTATTAAAATGCGTCTAGTTTTAATATAAAATTACATTATTTAATCTATTGTGTGCAATAAAATTATATATGAGTATTATTATACCATTAGATATGGCCGTTTGTAATTGTTGTTATAAAAATATAAATCATCCCTTTTAATTATGATCTGCAATGATCATCCACTATTTTATAGTTTATCAGAAATAGTTTGGAACAGTTCATATATACCACCATATACACTATGTTTATGTATTATTTTAAGTTTCTTTGAAATTGTTGATACTTTAATCAACTATAAGAAAAAATCTGTAGAGTGCAAAAAAAACTAAATTTCAATATTATTATATTGTTAATTGTTTTTATTTTGTTTTGTTTTATTAGTTAAAATATTTAAAAAAAGTTTATTTGGTTGCTATGGAGCATTTCTGGGAGTAGACCGCACGTTGCCCTCAAGAAGGGCAAAGAATGTGGATAGTACTAACCAGTCTGGTGGTGAAGATCCGAACTTTTAATTCGGAAACGCGCAATCGCTTTAAATGTCCTGGATCGTCAATACATTCTATTATGCATAAAGACCTAAAGCTGCACCCCTATAAAATTTAATTGATACAAGAATCAAAACTCTAAGATGTCAAAATTATCCCAAAATGTATCCTAAATTGGCCTCCGCGTAGACTTTTTCCTGTATGGAAAAAGACCAACTTCTCGAAATAGTAGCCATCACAGGGTGATGCCGAGTTGTTATAAGAAATTTTAGTGTTCGAATAAATGAACGTCGATGTTATTTTTAAGAAATAAATTCACAAATAGTACAGTTTTCAAAGTAATAAACACATGTTCGATAGATGGCTTACTTTTTTTATTGGTCCACTAAGTATAAACGTTTTGAACACGCTGTACTTATCGCCAAAGCGGCAAATAAGATATGCGCTGTTTATGGCGAAGGTGTTGTAGCCGAAAGAACTGTGGAAGTGGTTTGATCGGTTTAAAACTGGAAATTTCGACCTTGAAGATCAAAAACGCCCGGGTAGGTCGTCCACCACAGAAATCGAGAATAACCCACGCTCAACATTACTTCAATTAGCAGGAATGCTGAATAAATCAAAATCAACCATCCACGACCACGATCCTTATGAAGCTTGGCTTGAGGTATGGGTTTTGCATGATTTAACGGAGAAAAATCTTTTGGATCACAGTTCCATTTGCGACATGCTTTACAAACCTAACGAGGAGACACCATTTCTGGAGCAATTAGTGTCGGGGTATGAAAAATTGATAATTTATAAAAACGTTCGGCGTAAAAGGTCTTGGGGAAAGCGTGATGAACCACCTTTAGTCACATTTAGTCACCCCAAAAGCCGGCCTTCATTTAAAGATAGTAATGCTTTGTATCTGTTGGGATTGGAAAGGAATCCTTTATTATGAGCTTTTAGCAAATAATGAAACAATAAATACGGAAAAGCATTGCTCTCAATTAGAGAAATTGAAGACAGTAATCAAACAAAAAAAGTCCAGAAATAGCGAATCGGAAGAGCGCCGTCTTTCATCAGAACAGTGCCCGACCTCATGTGTCTTTGACAACTCGACAAAAATTGTTGGAGTTTGGTTGGGATCTTTTACCCCACCCACCGTATTTGTCAGACTTCGAGCGCTCGGATTTTCACCTTTTTCGATCATTATAAAATTGAATAGTTGAGGCTGTTAGTTGTTGAAAGTTCATTTCTAATCACTTTGGTAAATTTTTATTTTTTTAAAATAACAAAGACAAAATAAACAGAACTCAATATAGTGAGGTATATTTATTGACTTGCAGTGACTGCCCTAAGAATTACGTAGGACAATCCGGAAATGACAGAATAAAAGAACATAAGAAAAACTATGAAAATAATAAAACAAATTCAACATACGCTAATAATTTAATAGAAGAAAACCACCAATTTAACAACGACTTTAGAATACTACATATAGCAGAAAAAGGAAGACAATGGGTACACTGGAACCGATGGAAATCAATAAAAGAAAAAGAACGGGAAATTTATTAAATGATCAAACGGACCTGTCCAACTCACCATTATTGGACTTATTCTAACTCAGGTCCGACCTCACCACCGCACACTTAGAATAAATAGTTTTATTTAAAATGTTTGTATCATTTCTTCGCCTGAAGAAGACACAGTGTGTCGAAACAATTGTCGCGAACAGCAAAATAAATATTTGAGAACCTGAGAGGTTCTGGAAGGACGAAATTCTCAAGTTGCATGAAAGATGAAGAAAGGTTGTGGAACAGAATGGTACCTATATAATTTAATAAATGTATACCAAAATTTAAATGAGCTTCGTTTCAAATTTCCTTAAAAATCGGCAAGAAGTTTCACGACAACCTGATACAGTTCGAGTACAATGTACTCAATATTTATTTAACTATTGATAACGAGTACATTGTACATCTAGTAAATAAAAATCAATTTCTGAAGAAAGTGTTAGTGTTTTAATACAATTTTATTTTTAATTGACATCAAATGTTTTATGGTGAAAACTTCCAAAACAACATTAGTAAGATTTTCTATATTTAGATGAAAGTAGTGATATGATATTCCTTGTAAACCTCAATTTATTGTACTTGAAAATTTTGAAAATATATCACAAAAATCGTTATTGCCTTTATTTAAAGCCATTACAACATTATCCGTAAATTCTGCTTGAATTTATTATATCATTATATTTATTTTAGTAAACGTTTTTATTTATATTTGAAATCAATTTTATAATAAAGCTGTACTGAAGAGATCGAGAGATCGAAACACGTGTCTGCATATGGTTATAAATTGAGAATTGAATTATTTAATTGCTTTTACTAATTTATTTTTAATTACACAAACCTAAATTAATTTCTTGTTCCAAATTTGTCATAATATAGTCAGTCACAAATTATTTAACGTACATTCAATCATTTTTAGTTCATTTTACAGAAAGAAATACGTTCAAACTAGTGTTGCTTTGATAGCCTTGCTATTTTGTAACACGCAAATTACTTTTGTATTATTCAATGTCTGTCGAAGTATTAGCTAGAGAAGTAGTTGTTTCAAAAGTGGTTTGTTTTTGTAGTCTTAATAAGACTCATTTGTTGTAGATTTTACGAAATATTTTCGTGTTTTTTCTAATTATTAGTTAATTTTCTACAACGAAAAGGACTTATATATTTTATTATTATTATTCTAAATAAAATATGGGTTTTTAATTATTGAATTATAGTGGTTTTATGAAACAAGTGAAAAACATCATAAAATAATTAATTTCATTATAATTTTTATAAGAAATGGATCAAATTCGCAAAAAAATTAAAGAGCAAAATAGTTAATTTAGTAATAAAACCTGAAAACTACATAAAACAGCTGAAAATTGCAGAAAAATTAATGCAGAGATTAAAAAACCAAATAATATTTATTAAAATAATGTTTTAATACTTTTTTTAAATTTAAAATTATATCAGAAAAAGTATTAGCAAGGCCATTAAAAAAACATTTAATTAAAAAAAAAAAGAAATTATTAATTCTCCTTAACAATC
Source organism: Ontholestes murinus (assembly GCA_963969525.1). NCBI lineage: Eukaryota > Metazoa > Arthropoda > Insecta > Coleoptera > Staphylinidae > Ontholestes > Ontholestes murinus. Next base: position 30,696,597 of record OZ018390.1, read on the forward strand.
TAACATTTTCAGAAGTCAGTTAACAAAACGAACAAACATTCAAAATGTGTTAATATTTCGAATACAATATTTAGTCAGACAGAAACCCATTTTTATTTAAAAACCAAAATTACATTCCATATATTTAATACAAACAAGATAATAGTAGAATCAGAGTTAGTCTTAAAAAAAGCTTTCCGAATTGCCAATATTCTTAAAACCCACACCGGCAGAGAATCCAATTTCAAATAATTCCCTTATTGCAACTAAAGCCTACAAATCCAATTCAGTAGTAATATTAAATAAATAAAGTTATTTAGGTACAATATTCGCCTTCAAAACAACACAATTTGGTGGGTTTCACTTTTATTATTGGTCACTGCAAAACTATATAATAGCGTTGATTGAAATTTTGTATAAATGCCTCACCTTATGGGGGAATGCTAGTCACTAAAAGATGCCGAGAAACAGATGGCGCATGAGTAGTGACACTCAGTCGGCACACATTTAGTTCTGCGTACTGCAGTTTTTTATAGCTTTGAGCAGTTTTCTATAGTATTGAACTATAGTAATTGCAATCAGCGAACGGCACGTCGTGCCGTGTCGTATCGTTCTGTTCCTGTGATATTTTAGGCGAGCGGAGACGATCATCTCAACGCTGATTGCCATACGTATAATTCAATACTATAGAAAACTACCCAAAGCTACAGAAAACTGCAGTACGCAGAACTAAATATTCATCGACTGTGAGCAATACTCAGGCGTCATCTGTTTCTCTGTATTTTTTAGTGACTCGCATTTCCCCATAAGGTGAGGCATCTATACAATATTTCAATCAACGATAATAGCTTCAAACTGCCCAACTCTGTGGTTTTATTTCAACGTATTATGGAATTTTATCATGTATCTGCCTCATTAATTCAATAATTAATAATTCATTAGCCTAGGTCAAGAGTACACTAGGGCTATTCATAATTTATTGGAATAGGTCAAGAGTAATGATTAATTTATGATCCTAGGTCAAGAATGCAGAATCAAGAATCTTAATGTTCAGTTCAAAAGTTTTAGATGTTATAAGAAACACACAACAAAAAATTTGTTTGTCCGTGGTCTATATCTCAAAAATCGTTAGAGATTTTGAGCTCCAACTTTTTCTTTGTTGGAAGATCCGAAAATATTTTGGAATAATTTTACCCACCGGAAATAGGTGTAAGATATAAAAATATACTTGAAATTTTAGCCGAAGTTCACTTCATTGAAGGTTCTCCACCCAAACCCATAAATATGCACCATCAATAGTGCTTCAAAATTTTTGACTGGTGTCCATTTATATATTCAATGCTTAAATACACCATATTTTAGTCTTTAAAAAGACATATTTTTTTATATGACATGTGTTGTCATATATTTTGACATTTATAATTTACTCTCTAATTAGCCTTTTGGCTGTTGTGTAAAAAACGATAAATAAATAAATAAAATGAGCAATGAATAATCTTTTGCATAAAATGTAGGTTCACAGAAAAAAATTATACAAAGTAGCGCTATATATTATATCTATTTTTTATTTATTTATCTACGATCGTACAGAAAGTAGACGTTTTTTCGTTTTTTCCATCATTGTAAAAGTGGCTTTTTAAAGCACTAGTGCTTTTAATAATACTATTTCTAAAATGGAGGAAATAAAATGTGGGGTCCCTCAGGGGTCTGTCCTGGGGCCTCTACTTTTCTTAATATATATGAACGACTTACCCTTATTCATGCAAAATACGGGGGTGGTATTGTTTGCTGACGACACCACTCTTGTCAATAAGAATAAAGATCTTGTTTCATTACAATCCATGGTTGAAAACACACAGGCGAAGGCTCAAAGCTGGTTCGTAGAAAACAAACTCACCTTAAATAAGAACAAGAGTGAAATGCTGTGGTTCACACTCAGGAAAATTGATAACCCTTATAATAATACAGTTAAATTCTTAGGGATACTTCTTAACTCTAACCTATCGTGGGAGGAGCATGTAAATTATATAAGTAAAAAACTAAGTAAATGTCTTTACCTACTTAGGAATTTACATGACATTACTGATAGTAAAGTTTTGTGGACAACCTATCACAGCCTATTTTCTTCAATAATACACTATGGGGTGCTTATCTGGGGGCACTCCTGCCATACAAAGCGAGTCTTCAATTTACAGAGAAAAGCAATACGTATAATTACAGGGCTAAAATACAAAGACGATGTCAAACATAAATTTATAGAACATAATATTCTGACCTTCCCATGCATATATATTCTCAATGCACTGTTGTACGTGAAATCAAACATCTCTCAATACCCAACTCGTGACGAGATTCATAACCATGACACAAGGTATTCACATAATTTAAATCAAATAAGTTTTAGAGTCGACAGATCAAGAAACTCAGTAAATTATTTTGGACCTAAATTTTTCAATAAATTACCATCACCTGTGAAAGAACTGACTTTGCCTCATTTTAAGAAGGAAATAAAACAATTACTTGTACAGAATGCTTTTTATTCAATTGATGAATTCTTGGACCATAGATTTTAAATTTTATGTGTTGTTTTCTTGTTTTTAAAACGTTTTAATGTATAATTTAAGTCTTACTTACCTTGTAGAAATGTTTTACCAACTTTGTCCTTTTAAGTTTGTTACATATATACCTATTTTAAATATTATTTAATTGCTAGTTAATATCATTTTACAATTTAGTTTAAAAATGACTTATGTAAAACATATTTAATGTTGGTGGCATCAATAAATTATTATTATTATTATTATTTACGTTTTTATTGCACGGTAATGTCAAACTATTTTTTTCTACTCCCATAGTAGTAAGTAGGCAATAACGCAATCGTTTGTTGATTAGTAACCATAGCATTATGATACATGCACGTAATGAAGAAAAAACTAGCACGTAATATATTACGTAACTATTATTATTATTAAACTCAAATCAAGTAGCCTAGATAAATGAATTTGACATTTATCATTGTTGAATACATATTACATTGACGTTATTTTGGTTTAATTATTATTAATAATTCATTTATTCATTGTTAAAATGAGTGAAAGTGACTCCACAGAAGAAATTGTTGGACCTCCACAAAAAATTAGGCAACTAGCAGAACATACCGCACCGGATCTTCTCCCGGAAAAATCCAAAGAGCGTTATGAAGTGGTTTAAGGTAAATTCATGGATTGGCGTATTAATAGCGTTCAGTCTTTTTCGGAAAATGTGTTATTAGCCTATTTTGGAGAAATAAGTAAGAAATACAAACCTTTATCTCTTTGAGCCATGTATTCGATGCTGCGAAGTGTTTTAATAGTAAACATAACCTCAATATTGCAAAGTATTCCAAATTATAATGAATGGGAGTAGAAAAAGTATAGTACACAACTCGAGTTGTAAGTCACTTACGTACTCGTGGAATTACTGCACTCGCCTAACGGCTCGTGCGCAACTTTTTCCACTCGTACGTAATATATGACTTACAACTCTCGTTATGTATGTTATGTTATATTGCACAGAAATGTCAAATTTGACAGATGAATATATTATAGCACAAATTTTCGACGAAAAACTTATTTTTTTATTAATTGATACAAATAACTAATAAACTATAAATAAAATATATAATACAAACGAAATGGCAGTTTTAAGAACTCTGAAAATTTAATTTAATGCAAGTCGAAGCGATTACAATAAAGCGAACATTTTTTCCATAAATAATAATGGCGGCCGACATGTGTGCAACTTGTTTACTGGTTGCTAAGTAACGCCTTCATTAGTGCACTGCGGTTAAAATATGTTTTCATTAATTGAATTATTGAAATGACATTAATAGTTATTTAAGGTACAAGTGTAAAAAGTGATGCTTTATTGCACGAACTGGCGGTTAAAAACACGAGCGAGGAACGAGCGAGTTTTTTTAAAGCCAGGAGTGCAATAAAGAAACTTTTTACACGTGTGCCTTACAAAATTTTATCTTCGATCGTAAAGGATTTCAAAGAATATATTCTTATGAGTATTATTTTAATATCATTTCAATAATTCAATTAATGAAAACATATTTTACCCGGAGTTCACTAATGAAACCGTTATTTAGCAACCAGTAAACAAGTTGCACAAATGTCGGCCGCCATTATGATTTATGGAAAAAATGTTCGCTAAATTGTAATCGCTTCGACTTGCATTAAATGAAATCTTCAGAGTTCTTAAATCTGCCATTTCGTATGTATTATATATTTTATTTATAGTTTATTAGTTATTTGTGTCATTTAATAAAAAAATAAGTTTTTCGTGGGAAATTTGTGCTATAATATATTCATCTGTCAAATTTGACATTTCTGTGCAATAAAAACAGTTTGACATTACCGTGCAATAAAAACGTAAAAAAGCACTAGTGCTTTAAAAAGCCACTTTTGCAATGAAAAATTATGCAAAAAGCGTCTACTTTCTGTACGATCGTAGATAAAATATTACTCATAAGAATATATTATTTGAAATCCTCTACGATCGAAGATAAAATTTAGTAAGGCACACGTGTAAAAAGTTTCTTTATTGCACTCCTGGCTTAAAAAAAACTCGCTCGTTCCTCGCTCGTGTTTTTAAACGCCAGTTCGTGCAATAAAGCATCACTTTTTACACTTGTACCTTAAATAACTATTATCTAAATAATAATCTGTAATTAAAGGAGTTATTGTCAACAGATAATATAAAATATTGACCAATTTTAATTTATTTACAATTGAGGATTGGCCTAATAGGGCTAAAAGCAAATGAGTGACTTCGACTTACACATATAAGTATTTTGATTGTGATTTTTTCTATTTTCCCCAGATTCTTTTAACCAAAATTTTTGTATGTTTTATATTATATTTTTGTATATTCATGTGTTTTTTGTTAGGAAGAAAGCTAAGGTATAATAAATAAATAAATAGATATTCTAAAATTGAAAGGAATTATTACATTATTATATAAATGTATATAATTAAAAAGTATAGGGAAAATATTATGGGGCACAATATCACTTTTCTTCCTAAAATTGTTTTAATAGTATCTACAGACCCAATACGGATATTTCTGTCAAACAATGTTTTCACCACCTTCGTACAGGGAAAGTAAAAACTATTAACAAAATAAAAGATATTACATTATCATCGTGCCACCCACACAAATTCAAAAATTTTCAAGTGGAAATGGTTTATTAAACTCAAGTTTTTCATTGGCAAGATAATGAATTGGATTTATCAATATCTAGTGTAGCCGATTTCAAAGTAAAATGCAACAATGCCAGTCCAAGATAGAACACTTTTAATGAACACAAAGTGTGATATTAACAAAGTAAACGTTTTTAACTAATTGACTACCAAATCATTTAAAAAATGTGTATAATTAGGTAATCTTTTTCGACATCCATTTAAATGGTTGAAATTTAAAACCAGTTTTACTCATAATACATCTAAGACTATTCTAGATAGCTTAAATGTTTTGAATATTGATTGGTACGGTACAATGCCTTCATTTCCAAACTAATCCATGGTTGGTGCAACATTTTGCAATACCTATAATAAAATTGATTCAAACACTTGGTAGTTCCATATATTTAAAAAAATACCTTTTTTGGCATTGAAATAAAGTAACAATAACTTTCTTATTACATTATAATACATTTCTTTCTCCCTTCCTTCACTCCTCTTCCCTTCTCTTCTCCTTTTTCCACCCCAACCTTCTCAGGATATTTACCCTGGCCCCATCTTCTCTCATCCATTCCACTACCCTTCTACACCCTTCCACCTACCACACATCCACTCTCTTACATTCCTCTCCCAAGTGTACCCACGTATTCTTCCCTTCCTTGCATAACGCACATTCTCTCTCGCCATGATTGCTTTCTCCTCTGTCCTTAGTTTGTCCTCCTCCAGATATCTTGGCCTGCTCCAATGTATCTGCCACCTCTCATATCCTTAATTGTATTAACTCTTTCTTATCTGTTCCTGTCTCTTTTGTCTCTCCACCTCTTTCATTTTCTCGTGTACCCTACCACATTTACCCCTTTCTCCAACCATTCCCTTACCATCACCTTTGACACTCCTACTCTTTCATGCATCCCCTTTCTCGCTATTCTCCATCTGCCCTCTCATGTGTCCAACCTTTCCCTCCATATCTCGCTCAGTAGCCTTCCCTCCTCCAATCCACTTACTTTCATACCATACCCAGCCATTCTCTTTATCGCCTCACTCCACAAACTATCTCTATTCATTTCCTGAAGCAGTCGAGTCGATTTCTCTACCCCTAACATCAGCCTCAGGAAACACCACTGTTCACTCTCTATCCTTTCATACATTCTTACCCCACACACTTCCACTCCGTATAACAAAATAGTTCTCACACATACATCCCACAAGCCACACATCACACTCACATTTCCTTCATTTCCTTTCATCCAACTTCCCCATTTTTCTCTCATCATGCCCCACGCCTTCATTGCCTTTCCTTGCACCCATCTTATCTGCTCCTCATATCCTCCCATACCCTTAAACATAAAGCCCAAATACTTAAACACTTTCACTCTCTCTATCATTTCTCCCTTCCACTCTAATTCTTTTATCCTTTCCTCTCTTATCTTATTCTTAAATCTCATCCATTTCGTTTTTTTAATATTCACTTGCAAATCTCTCCTGTCCATGTATCTTTCCATTCTCTTTAACATCCCTTTCATACCTTCCCATTCCCTCGCCATTAGCACCATATCATCCGTGTACCTTAGCGTTCACAGTACCGGACTCATTAGACAACCCTGCCTCAGACCCATCTACGTCCTGAACCTTTCCGAGCACTTCCCTCCCACCTTCACAACACACCACGTTTCCTCATATATTCTTCTTATAAACTCAACAATTCCTCCACTCACGCTCCCTCTTCTCAGTCGTACTATCATCCTTTCATTTATTTAAATTTTGTATTTTTCTCCATTAGTTTAGACTTTTATTCATCTGTAGAAAGATATGTATGAAATATTACTAATTAACAGTACTTATACAGATTTAGGTAATAAGGACAGTTCACAAAACAATTCCAAACCATTTCGTATATTTATTTATTTATTACATCTTTGTACTCCTTTCTAACAAAATATCCCAACTATTATGTTACATAATATGGTAATATACTTAAAATTTTAGTCGAAGGGAACATGGAACATTCTGACTTCTGAATTCACAAAATCATATTTTCATCTACCTGATGAAGCCACTGCTGTGTGGTGAAACTTTGTTGTAGTACAAAATTAAAAACCCTATACTGTGTCAGTATTTATTTAAGTGTCATTCTGACTTGTACAAATTTGAAATGAATTTTTTTTTTAATATGAATAGAATTTAACAAAAAGGTATATAGTCAAGCAGAGTGTCTACTCTTTACTTTTAACTGAAATATTAAAAAAGATAATATCAGAAACAGTTTTAAAGAGAAAATTTTAGTGAGCAAAAAGAAATTGCATAAGTGTATTTTTAATCATGTATATATAGGACAAACAAGTCAAGTAGAAGTTTCAGCAAACATAAATAATCAGTTTTAAATAACAATATATCAACAGAATTTCAACAAATTTTCTTTCAGTTAATATTAGAAATTTGTATTAAGGTAATAAGTCGATTAAAAGAGGAAAATCCACACTTAAAAATTATGGAGAAATCTGAAATTTACTCTTTTTGACTGCTCTTATTACCTACATCTGTATAAATGCTGGCAATTTGTAATATTTTGTACATATCTCCTTGAGGATGGAAACTAGTCGGAGAAGCAAGTGAACTATCAAATGTTTTGATAATTTAAAGGTTATAAAAGTCCTAAGGTAATTTTAATATAATTACCTACTTAAATATGAATTAAATCCACCAAATAGTAGCATAGGCCTTAAAAAGGTTTAATTTAATTGTTTTAAAATAACGTTATTTCAAACATAGATGCATCAGTGAATCAATAACAAACTTCAACCAACTACGTATACATTTACGGTCGATCCCTTTGAGTCGCGCGCCGGTTTATTTTTGTTTACGCGAATATCTTTGATGTTAAGTGTATCGTAAACATACGTGCACACGGAACTAAGTAACTATATTTTCTATGCACGGACCGTGTAAATTATAAACATCGGTAGATTAAAAAGTGAGGTTAGATATCACAAAAGAAACGACCATGAAAACTACTTCAACTCATGGAAATAGAAAGGTAATAATAGCCCTAAATATAGGTATGAAATTAGAGATTTTAGCAGGTCTACAGCTGGCCATAATTAGAAATTACTGGTACATTAACAAATCATCAGTTCAACATATTTTAAGAAATACAGACAAAATTATCCAGCTGGGATTACCATTTCCCAAAACACCTAATATCATAAATAAAAACCATGACCCTTGAGTAGTTATTTATTGAATGGATAAAAACGCACAAAGTGTCTCTTAAGCAGCGAGATGTCACACTGAACAAAGCCCAGGGTTCTAACAATTCATAAGTTATCAAAGCACTGGTTTAAAAATTTCAAAAACAAGGTTATGCTTGAGAGAATAAGACAGAAACAAAAAGTGCATTTGATTATGTTTTAGTAGGAACATTTGATCCTCATAATGGATGGTATACATTAGATTGGAAATCCTCAGGCCTTAACAAATGTATGTTGAAGATTTGATTGTCTTATATAGCCATATTTGTTGTGGTGTTTTAAAAGTTTTTGTTTATAAAATAATATAGAACATTACTGTAGTCCTAAGAACTAAGTAAATATTGGCAATTTTTAGAAATCTGTATACAATGGAGCTATTTTGAATATTCATTTATTTATAAATGCTGCTGTTAAAGTAACAAGTTTATTTTCCAACAAAGAAATACAGAAAAGGATTACTTGATTGATGACCAATCACTACAATTTCTTTATTTATTATTTTCTTTTGTAGACAATTCTTATTGAAGATTTTTATTTTATTGTAGTTTAAAACTTGATTAAAACACTTTCTTCACAATTAATTTTTATTTCTCTAGATGTACATTTCGGGTACTATGCATCCATTATCAATAGTTTATCTTAAATAAAAATTAATTGTTAAGAAAGTGTGTTAGTATCTTAATCAAGTTTTATTCATATCTTCGCGTAACTCAACAAAAACTTTCTATATTACTGTAGTTTCCCATAAAGACTTTAAATTCTATTAGTGTATCACTATATTTCAATCATACCTAATTTAAGTTTATAGTTTTATTTTATTTAACTTCAATAAAGTATTTATCTTATCTGTATTTTATTGTTTACATTTATGTGAATGTTGTATAATTTTCTATTTAATCTAGGTTCATTTAGGTGATAAAATACTTACATGATTAATCATCAAATTTTATTTGTCATGTCGTCAGTTCTCACTATATGGGATACATTTGTGATAAAAATAAAATAAAGATTATTTCTGTGCTAGTTGCTACTTGCAAAACTTATCAATTCATAAGCGTGAATTTTCTGGGCAGTTCAACTAGCTAGCAACTTATTATATTCTTTGCACACATTAATTAGAGTCAAGATAGATAGATTAGGGTAGAATGTCTGTGCTATTATTTGTTTGTCTGAATAAATTTGAGTTTAATACTTCAATAATTGTTTAATTGTGGTGGCGTTTACTTTGAGGTACATCTAGAATATAATGAAGGAAGGTTAATTGAGAAGTTAATTAATCGTATAATGAAGGGGACACAATGACTGTGTTTTAACACTTGATAATGAGTAGTTGTTATTGGAAACTGTAGTCACATGCAATTTTATGTAATAAATAGGTTAGATTTCATAATTTTAAAATATTTTATGTTTGATAATAACTAGCTGCTAGATGTCAGTCGAAACACGCAATTTTAAATAAAGTGGTAAAACAAAGTCATCGTGTCTCCTTTCTCATTATTAATTTCAATAACTGCAGGTTTTTCGCACAAATGAGTTGACGAATTGTTCAGAATTATGTATAATTAAATAAAAAAATTTCATATGAATTAATGTATGATTTAGCAATTAATAGTTGACTTGCACTTATTCTGTAAAAATTAAGTACAGTTCTATAAAATCTGTATAACTATTTATTTTAATTGGAAAAATTATTAAATTGGTGACATAGATTGTAATATCTGCATCAATTTACAATATTTTTGGTAAAATATAAATACAATCTTCGGGAATCCATAAATGCATTGACACAAAGATCAAAACGTACATTTAAAAAAAAAACACTACTTTGGACATAATAGTTACTTTTCTTAATGAACTTGAGGCTGGAGGAAAAGTATTGGATGTAGGGCGCATTTTTTACATAAACGAAGCTTAGAATTAACTGGCATACAAGTAATATACACAAACAAGAGAGATGTTTTCTTGTAAAACAAGAGCAGAGACTAAAAAGATTGATTATAAAGTCGGAAATGGGTCCTTTATCAGTAATAATGATGGAAGAAGAATATATAGATGATCCTCAGTGTTAAAAAATGGAGCTATTATTGAGAAAGTGGATCGAAGTGTATATATTTATTTATTTGCTTTTTTAATTCTGTGCTAACAAAAAAACGTAATACATACAAAAATAATATAAAAAATGGTGATGTGGCCATCATAGTACTTTCCCTATATATTACGCGAAAACTATGAGGTTTGCGCAAAAAAGCCATTCTTAATAATTTGTTCAGTTTTAAATTCTCTATAATTATTTGTTATATAAATTTTATATAGCTCTTATAGTTTATTAGCAATTGACAAAAAATATCAAAATTTTCAAATTTTTTTTTTTTCTCGAAAGTTAAGAATTTTATGAAAAATATATTTTAACAAAATTTGTTCAGATTCTCATTCTCTTTAACTTTTGTTTAAAAAGTTTTGTAATATTTTTCATATTAAAAAAAATATCGGAAAAAAACAAAAAACGCCTCGAGTAAACACCCACTTCGGGTTTATGAATGTTTACCAAAAGCTTTTCAGTTCCTGTTTTTAATGATAAAACCTTACGTTTAAAGTTTCATCTCAATCGGATCAGTCGTTTTTGAGATACAGCACCCACGGACAGACAGACAGACACACACACAGACACAATTTTTTTTTTCAGAAATGAGTGCAATGGACTCAGGGGACCTCAAAACGGATATTTTCGCAAAAAAAAATCACAATACTTCCCATATATATACTTCGTATATAGGGAAAGTAATAATATTCATCCAAAATTTAGACTGCACGAGAATTGGGCAGAGTTCATCTTAGATTCTTCCACTCTTACTCTGAAGTAGTAAATTCTTCTGCTGACGCTGCTGTCAAACAGGAACGCATCCAATGAACCATATTTAGGTTTATTTTAGCCATATATGCACGCATTTTTATCCCTAATATGGAAATTATATGTCAACTTGACTGACAAATATGATATGATATATGTATAATGTTACCCTAGTAGTTTTTGTCAAAGCATTATTTTATGACCATTTTTAATATAATATAATAAATAAACTTTATTTAGCACTAGCAACAGTGCTAAATAAAGTTTATTATATAAAATATAGTTATAAAATTCATAACAAATATATATATATATATATATATATATATATATATATATATATATATATATATATACACGTTGTCCCCTGAAATTTTGAATATGAGTAATGTAATGTGTTTGTATTGTATCTCGATTATTATTGGTTGCCATGGTTGTTGCTGCAATATGCCTGTCAATTTGACTTACATAGCTCCAAAATGTTAACAGGAATTTTATGATCGTCTGGAATATTGTTTGGCTCAATAAAGATATGTTTCCGAACAGTGAATAAGATGAATAATGTTATTTGTTATTCGTTACGTCAGAATTGTGTAAATATGTTTCATTTTAATTCTCTATTTTATTATAAATTACTGATTATTTCCCGTTGGTCAGCCCATGAAAATACGTCACGAGCGTGGTAACTAAGTAACAAGTAACGCATTTAAAAGCCCATATTCAAAATTTCAGGGGACAACGTGTATATATGAAATGTCTTATGTTATTAACTTATAATATATCACTTAATCTTAAAAATACAAAATATGCCACACTTATGCTAACAAAATAAAAATATAGTATCTTAAATATAAAATATATGACAAAACAAAACAACTATAAAAGTATCATTCTTAAACTCTTTAATAAAAAACTAAATAATCACAAGACAAGTCTTACATACTCCTACACGCTTATTATGTACTCTCGTAATAAAAGTTTGAATTTTTTTATATTTTCTTGATCTTTAATATGTTTAGGGAGTTTATTATATTCTATAGCTGCCCTGTAGAATAACGTATTTTGACCATGTTTTGTATTTTTGTGCCCGAGATATATGTTTCCTCTACTTCGTGTATTGTGCGAATGTATATCTGTATTATAAGTAATGCAATTTTGATAGTATGAAGGCATCAGACCTTTACAAATTTTGTGTATAAATACAAGTGCTTTAAATTTAATTAATTGCTCAACATTCAACCAATTTAACCTTCCAATAATATAATTAATGCTTGTGTATTTATCACATTTTAATATTGTCCGCATCCCTGAGTTCTGCAAAACTTGTAATCTTTTTAAATTACTGTTGTTTGCTAAGTATAGAATTGTTCCTGAGAAATGGAAATGTGGTAATATTATGGTGTTATATATTGTTTGCTTTGTATGCTGCGATGTATAATAACTGCATCGTTTTAATACGCCTAATTTTTTTGCTATTTTCTTGCTTTTGTAATCTATATGTTCCGAAAATGTTAGTTTATTATCTACAATTACTCCCAAGTATTTTATAGAATTTACATAATCTATTGTACTATTAAATTTAATGGCAAAATCTTTTATATTAGATATTTTCTTATTAGTAATTAATATAGCCTTCGTTTTATTTGTATTTATTTTTAGTGTATTACCTTCTAACCAGTTTTTTATATTGTTAAGGTCTGAATTAATTGCATTAGTGTTTTCCTGTATATTATTCGATGTCATGTATATAATCGTATCGTCCGCAAACAGATGATATTTGCAATGTTGTAGACATTTACCGATATCATTCACGTACAATACAAAAAGCAGAGGTCCCAAAATACTTCCTTGTGGAACTCCAGTATCAATTGGTAAAGTATTGGACATACAGTCTTCAATTTTTACATTTTGTACTCTTTCTGTCAAATAACTACAAAACCAATTTATTACTGTTCCCGTTAAACCATATATCCTCAATTTTGCTATTAAGATGTCTCTGTTCACTGTTTCAAATACCCTTTTGAAATCAAGAAATACAACACTAGTAATTTTTCCCTCATCTAGATGTTCTTTCCACTCACTAACCAGATATTGTAATGCACTTTCAAGTTATATCCCTGCCTGAAACCTGATTGATACTCTGTAATTATATTTTCCTGCACAATGTGATGTAGTAGCTGTTCATATACTACCCTTTCTAGTATTTTTGTAATTGTTGGCACTGTATTTATTGGTCTGTAGCCCTCAGCTTTATTGCTAGTTGGAACCTTTTTAATGGGTACTATTGTATTACACTTAAGTTTTTTTGGCACTATTCCTGTTTCTAATGAGACATTAATTATATTAATAAGGTACGGGATTGAATGTGGTAAGCTAATTTTAATCATTTCTGCAGTTATGTTGTCAGGGCTTGATTTATTTGGTAAATTTAATATTACTTTTTCAAGTTCACTCTCACTTATAGTTTTAAAATCGGTCATGTAGTTATTTATTATCACAGGTTGAAGTTTATTGCTATTTTTTGGAATTGAACTAATTATATCTATTATACTATTGATAAAATACTCATTGAATTTATCACATATTATACATTTATCCGTATATGTTACTCCATTATATTCTATGTCATTATAACTATTCCCTTTCTCACTTGATATTACAGCCTTCAGTGTTTTCCACATTGTCTTCGGATCTTTTTTATTGGAGTCTACACATTTCTCAAAATATTTTGTCTTTTCATTTCGTATTGCATCTACTACTCTATTACGTGCATTTTTATATTCTTTCCAATCTTCTTCTCTTCTGGTGATACAAAATGTTTTGTACAAGTCATTTCTATTTCTAATTTGGATTTGAATATTTTGTCCAAACCACATTTTGTAATGTGAATAATTTAAGAGGAGGTATTAAATCCTTTTAAACTAACAGTGTAATGGTATCAGGCATTTAAACAGAAATACATTATGGAGGAAGAGTATAATAGTGTTATTAATATTTTATCTAATTGGGTAAGTTGAATTAAATTAATTAGTCGCCAGTTCAACTTTAGTTAGGTTTTAGGTTTGATTTATGTCAATTTACCAATAAATAATTGATAGCAATAAATAATAATAAACCAGTACTGTTCGAATAATTGTCCAAATTAATGCAAGTACTTACTTTCACACATTCTCGACTAAAATATTGTCATTGTGTTTTTAACCTATCATTTTTTAACTGTATATATTTTTAAATTTGGAGGTTAAATATTTATTTAATCAGATAACTAACCATATGTATTATTACCAAAGTCAAAATGAAAATATCAAGTGACAGTTCTTGTGACACAAGGCATACGGATGTAAGTACCAAAATTATCGTAAGCATGCATCCACACATTTTGTCCTGATATTTGTCATTTGACATTTTCATTTACAAATTTGTTTTGATAATGGTATGGATCGTAACACAAAGTCAGTTATCTGATTAAATATATATATGGAATCGAAGTGTATTATTTCTCCCAATTTAAACATTTTGTTCCATCAAGTAGCACAGTTGAATGTATATCTATATATAAATGGATAATTTGTTCTTCGGATTAGTTACAACAGGGTAGAAAAGAAACTATTTTTTATTTTCACCTTCATCAGGAATACATTTGCTCAGTAAATAAATAATAATAATAAATAGTTGGTGCATCTTTACGTATCTCAACAATAATTAAACTATAAGTATCAATATTAATTAACTTTATTTGTAATAAATTTAAAAATACGAAAACATTTCGTGAATCTACAACAATGAGTCTTACTAAGACTACAAAACAAATTAATTTGAAACAACTACTTCTCTAGCTAATACTTCGACAAACATTGAATAATACAAATTAATTTGCGTGTTACAAATAGTACAACTATCAAAGCAACACTAATTTGAATGAAATTATTTCTGTTGAACAAACTAATAAATGATTTTTTATTAACTTTATTTGTTTCTATATTCACTAATTAAATAAACCTTTTTCCATTGTTGTTAAATTATTCAGGAATATATTGTATTTACGTGTATTATTTAATGTAATATATTCTATTTTCTCTAAATTGTTATATATTACTGTAAATACATTTCCAATACAGGTACAGGAAGCTCCAAAATGTAGATTTTCACATGACACAATTTATTGCTAAAGCGTAAAGCCCTAATTTGTGGGAGAAAGGTGAAGTGCGTGCTATTAATCGGCAACCATTGAAAATAAATAAAATATGGGACTGCATTCAAAGCATGCAAAATAATCGTCAAAATTGGAATTAACGAATTAACATGCCTTGACTAGTTTCACTTTTTACAGCATTTTCAAGAGTAATTATTAGAAGAAAATCGGCGATGTTGATATCCCTATCAAATTAAATTCAGTACTTTCAAAGCATATATTCATTGCTTGTTAAACATCCCTTTAAACCCGCAAGATTTTCACAAAGAACTATATATAATAAAAACAATAGCCCGTAATAATGGCTACACTGACCATCTTATTGATAACTTATTAAACAAAAAACGAAAGAAACATCTAATGAAATATTTTTGTATTCAAGTAAGTAATAATAGAATATGGAACAAAATCAATTATGTTAAAGAGATGTCAAATAAAATTATTAATAATATTAAAGGAAGAGATTTTGATATCATTTGCACAATTCAAGTAAGTCTTGGTAAATTTTTAGTGAACATCAAACCGCCAGTGAATAAAAACAACAAGCGTGGTGTTTACTAGGTTTAGTGTGCTCAATGTGATGCAATATACATAGGTCAGACAGGAAGAACTTTTCACACAAGACTGTTAAAACACAAGAAATCGATTTTAAATTATAAACAATGTACAGGTATTTCATATACTATGTTATGAAATAATAATCACTTTATACATATAGATAATTTTAAGATTTCATACTTAGTTTATAAGGGATTTAATTTAAAGCTGAGAGAGGGCCTTGAAATTAAATCGCCTGTTTTCTTCTAATAATTACTCTTGAAAATGCTGTAAAAAGTGAAACTAGTCGAGTCAATATATAAAATTTAGTGAAACAAACCAAGTGCTTTTAATTAATTACCTATTATTCCACAATGTTTCACCACGAGGTAAATGAGAAAATCATTCATGAAAAATTAACATGCCGTTTTTCCTCCTTCTGAGATGACGTATTTGGGTACCTTCACAGTCTCTCGTCTCTATATCCAATCCTGCCTTTCATGAATTTCCATCTCGTTTCCTTTCTCTTTCAGCAAAGCCACTCACTACATTTTTTTACTGTAGACTCACTGTATTTGTTTTCTGAAAAGCTATGTATCCCGGAGTTGACTTTTCTAGCATATGCTTAAGGAATCACAGCTCTCTCTCTATGCACTTTGTTCCTTATACTACCACCCCATACATTTAAATCCGCTTTACACATACATCCAACACTCCATATAATTAAATCAGTGTCATATATGCATCCCACAATTTGGATAGCACACAGAAAATATTTCACCATCTTCTTTCTCACAGTATTTTACACTTTCCTTGCACTCACTTTACATGTTCTACATATCTGGGTGTACTTTTAAAAATAAATCCTTTGCATTTTAATTCTTTTACTCTTCCTTACTTACTTACTTACTTACTTACTTTTCATCAAACTCTCCATCGGCACTGCATTATATGCTGCTTTAAAGTCCAAGTATTCTGTCTACATATTTTCTCTCTGTTTCGTCACTCACACTCTCTGCTAATAACCTACTATTTTTATCTTTTTTAATTGTTGTGGAAGTTTTGTAGTTGTTTATATTAACATTATCCTTCTTTTTGAACTCTCCATGTTGCCAGTATTTCCTCTCATCACATTTGATTTACCAGTTTCGTAAATCTTTTCTTCCTCCATTTATCTTTCCATAACTGTAACTCTACTTTCAGCGGCAGATGGTCCGATTCTGTTATTTCTTCTCACTTTTTTCCTTGAAGACCTTCCGATGACTATATAATCAATCATTGTCGATCCCTATGGCCCAAAATATCTTCTCTTACCTCCCCAATACTCTTCTTTGCATCCTCTTCTTTATCATCATTATTTCTTCCTTCACCTTCCTATCCTCTTAGTACATACGTCATTATACTGCTATCATTAGTCCCGCCTCCAGTCTTGTAATTTATTTATTTTCATATTTTAGTATTAATATACATACAATATGCTCTCTGCTGATATTTAACACGTTAACGCCGGCGGTACCACCGGTGGTACACGAGTTTTTACGCTTTTGGTACTCCACTGATTACTTCCATGGTGACAATAAGTAACTATTATCGCGCATCTAGGACTTCAGTCACCATAGCAACCATAACAACCATAGGCGTGCGAGCCAAATTTTGTCATTTTAAATGAATAATTGTAGGGTACAAAAATGCCGGCGTCAACGTGTTAACCCATGCCTGACCTACTGTACTCTCCATTAAATCTACCTTGCCTTCTTTCAAACTCTCTCTTATTCCTACTTATTACCCCACCCTTTGTTGCAGACATTGTTACCTCTTTCATTAACCACTCTTCCTTCATCATCCATATTTCACCAATTCTACATTGCTGTCTTTAATTATCCAATACTCGAAACTCTTTTGCCAAACACCTTCCTTGTATTTAGATTTTTCCCAGCTATAATACAAAATTCTATTGTTCTGAATCCATATATCTCTCTGTTTATTATTTTGGTTTGTATCCCACTCGTATATCTTTTCCTTTCGCCTTTTCCTCTCTAGCTATGAATCTTTTCTTGTTTTGCAACATTCTTTCCTTAAATGTTACCTATTTTCAGGATATATTTTTCTTTCATAATCTTGATTAAATTATTAAATCATCATCTGCCTGATGAAGCCACTGTGTGGCGAAACAATTGTCGCAGTGCATCAACATTAAACTGTGTGAGTAAACGACACAGTTTGGCACTTTTTTCCCCTTATTTTATTAAGTGCTAGATGTTTTGATTGTAACCGAAATGTACATCTAGCATTTAATAAAATAAGTGAAAAAGAAGTGCCAAACTGTGTCGTTTAATCATATCAACATTTTCAAGTACTCAAACAACCCAATTAATTAAACTGTGTAATAAAGAGTTTTATTTATCACCTATATAATGGAATTTCACCAAGTAAAAGCCTCATATTTTTATTTGTTCAACATTTATTTATTTTTATTCGGATTTAAAATGTTTCTTTAATAAAAGTTTCTACAGCTTTCCGGATTTGTGTTTTATTTACCAATGGGCTAGTTATTACAATGTTGTTTTTTCTCTACTCCTTTTGTTTTATTTCAATTCTTTTACCAGTTTTATTATTCTTTCAACCAGCTCCCTATTTTTTTATCTTTCTCCTATTAAATCTTGTTTCGTTTCATTTTTGTTTTAATTCTCTTTCCTCTTTTAATTCATTTGTATTCTTTGCTGTTTCTAGCATTATGTTTTTAATAATTCCTCTTAGTTCATTCATGTTTCGTTTATTATTTTATCACTTGGTCTCTGTACTCATTTATGTCACTGCTAATCCTCGCCGATTTCCTTATAATCCTTACACTTTCGTTATTTTTGCAGTTCTCTTTGACAACCCGTTTTAATTAGTTTGTCTGTTCAAAACTAGATGTCACTCAGGTGTAAATTGGCCAAGTATAAAAAATAGTAGGACATTAACATAAAAACTAAAAAAAAATCTTAGTGAATCTTATAAAAATAAAATATACTACTACATGCTTTCCCTCTAAAAAATGTATTTTTTTATTTGGTAATAATATCTACTTTTCCGGATGATTGAAAATACATCATTGTTTAAAAAATGTTAAATGTATAATATTATAGTATAGTAGTAGTAGTATAGTAACGAATGTCTTTTGATAAATAAGTGCTAACTTTATTTTGGTGTATAATTATTCATATTTAAAGCAAACCGATATGTTGTTTCGAATTATTCTATCATTCAAAATAATTTAATTTTCATTGAGGACACCATATTTATATTTTATTTTTTGTGGGAAATCCGTACTAGATCTCAAGCATTAAAAGTTAATAAGCTCTCATATGAACTAATATATAGTAATTGTCCTATAAATCTAATTATAAAGTGTGGAAAATTTATGCTTGATGTTTGTAATAATAATAAATTTACTACAATTCGTTTTTATGGCAATTTACGTCACCATTTATTATAATTTAGGATGTTATATATAATCTTATTTGTGTTCATTATACTATTAAATTTTGCTTTACTTAATATTTATTTAAATATAGTCACATTTTTATATAAATTTGTTATGGTCTTAATGTATATAATTGTTATTTATCTTGGTCATATAGGTTCTGGCAAAATAAGAGTAATATACAACGCAATATGCAACATTTTATGATAAATTTGTCTACAAAAAGGTTGGTTGGTACACTATTCACATATTTATTAAAACACGAGGTCAATCCTATTTTTAATAAACCAATTAGGTAGCAACACTACAATTTAATAAGAGACATAATATTCCGAAACTGAAAACAGTTTAGTTAGATTAATAATAACCCAGAACAAACGTGTTTAAAGAGAGAGAGAGAGAGAGAATTATTTTATTCTCCATACAATGTTTTAACTACAGCTGGAGTCTTAAAATGTAACGGAATATAATGGTGTGTGGGTTAATATGATTACCGTGCGAGTTACAACTGTCTACACATTGCTAGTACATTTTGAAAGAATTAATAAATTAGAAAGGAAAATAAAGGATGCCCGGTTGTTTCCCATGCTCCAATGCCATTTGTAATTGTTCTCTCTCTCTCCCTCTCGTGTTTAATTGCAGACAGACCTATTTAAATTGGTTCAATTTTACAGTACTAGTCTTTTTCACAACAAACAAATTCATATACATGCAGCGTACTGTTTAATAATTACGGACGATCAATAACTTAAACTATACGAAATGTTTATGCCCGTATTTAGTATTTAGAATGTGGAATAAAACAACGCATGCGTATTTAGCATTTGCGTTACACCAGCGTTAGTCCGGTTACCGGATTAATTTCAAGTGACGTCAGATATTAGTCTAGTACGTGCGGTGAAAATGGCCGATGAAAATGTGCATTTCAAAAGAAATCGTAAAGCGAATTTTAGTCAAGAGGAGATCAGCGCGTTGGTCGACACGTGCGCTACCTATAAAGATGTGATTTTTGGGCGGTTATCGCCGAATGTACCGCCGTTGGAGCGGGAAAACGCCTGGTTTGAAGTTTTGCGTAGTGTCAATGAAGTGTCAGCGTGCGGTCGGACACTACAAGAGATTAAAATCAAATGGAAGCAAATCAAACAAGTGTCTAAAAACAAGGGTACGTGCTTGACAATTTTATTTACGACATAACCACATTTAAATGAGGCATTGGTGTGTGAGTGCATGGTACGTTCATGGCAAATCGTAAATATTGCAAGGGCGCGTTATTTATAAACAATAGCGGTCGATACAGATTTTAAAATTGTGTCATGAATTATTGATATTGTATTATGTCTCATACACTCAATTGACCCGAGATATTAAAGAGTAATGAGTTATAAATAAAACAATATTATGTATTTAAACTTAATTTAATAGAGGTCAGCTCGCAATATAATAAACGTCGTATTAAATCTATGACAGATGTTTTCTTGATTCTATTAAATTATACTTAGCAATATCTATAACGTTATAAGATGCTATATTGTAGATTTATTCAGCGCCGTTGACCTGTTTGATTAGTTGCACCTATTGTGTGCGTTTTTTTTTCAGAAACCTGTATAAACGTAATAAAATTTTTAATATATTAGCCAATGTCGTTAACCTCGACGTTCAATTAACCAGAAACCGACAACAATACACGTTTCTGTTAATGGCAAGTAAAACTTAATTGTAATCAGTCGTGTATTTAATCACAGTAATTGGTGATTGAATTATTGTGTACTACACTGCACAAATCCATAAAATATTATTTGTAATAGTAAAATTTATTTTCGTGTTGATAATTTTCCCCGTTTAGTTTAAAACACGCTCGACTATCTTAAATTAATTTTATCTTGTTCCATATTACTATGCGGTGCAAATGTTAATGTAGTTTTATCAAACGCCCTGAATTGACATCTACATCCGTACAGGTAATCTCCAAGTTCGTAACTATGTTGTTAAACTTTAATTTATTAATCCTGACTGGTGTCACCTATAGCTTTTGAATTTGACTACCATTATCCATTAAATGATTATATAATAGGTTTATGGATATAAATTCACGTCAATTATGACTTAGGTTTTTATTTAAATTGCCAGCACAATTGTTCATAATTACTTTATGATTATTTCATTAGACCAAATTCTAATGAAATTATAAAGTAATTATGTTGGTAGGTGAATTGTAAGCGCAGAGACCTTAATTTTATGTTACGGGTGGTAGAACCTCGTATTTCGTCGGAACGGTTTGGAACAGTATTCAGTATCAGTTTCAAAAACCTATCAAACTGTTTCTGATAAAGGCTGAAATTATTCTAGGTTTAATATTTATATTTTGAATAAGTTGGAATGTCATTATCAAGAGACATAAATTTATGAAAAATTCATAAATCTTGCAGATGTGGAAAAGATAGATAGGTAATTATTGTTGGATAGGTACAAAGGTTTACAGGTCGTTAGGGTAAAATGGCGTACCTGTTCGCTAAGCAGATTAACATGGGGATTATTACTTCTTTTGAAAATGTCTATTGCTTCCAGGAGATTAAGCTCTTTTTACTACAGTTATGTAAATTTTTAACATTTTCAGGGAATCGAGGTTCACATTCTAATGCATTGTTTGAAAATGTGCTGAAATTGTAATTTCAAAGACACCTGAATTCTTTAAGCTCTAAGCTCTAAATCCGACTCGATAATTATGTTTTCAGAAAATGATCGTAATAAAGGTTTGTAGTGAATGATTCTTACTTAGCGTAGGAATTTTCGAAATATTGGTTTTTGTGTTTTGAAATTGTTTCTTCTTAATTAAATTTTGAATAAGGCCAGCTGGATAGGCATACTTCTAGCAATACCTAAAATTTTTAAAGTTTTATGGCTTGATTCTTCAATGATAATGGAATTGAAAAAGTGCGCAGAATCATTGAATAATACACGGCTAATTTGTTTGTTTTCGTTATATATTTAATTCATTTTTGCTATTACTTTCGATTAGAATCAGGTCTAAAAAGTTTATTTGGTTATTGCAGTGTGAATTACATTTTGGGATAAATGTTCAAATGCAGTTCTGTTTTTTATAACGTCCATATTTAATTTATCTAATATACAGGGTGTCCCGTTAATGCGGGGAAATGGCTGGACCATAGATTCCTGGGGTCAAAATATGATGATTTAACACAACTTATCTATATGCAAAAATTTACGGTTAAGCCGGAATTTATCTTCAAAATTTTTTATTTCTTTTGTTTATTACAATTGAACGCTTTATTCGATTTGAATGAAATTAATTATTAATAACTACCTTAGTATAATACATCATTTAAGTTATTATGGACATTAGTGATTAACAGGAAATATAGAAAACAGTAGTACCACCACTTAAAAACTAAAATATTTTTTATTAGTGCATCCAATAAAAACTAAAAAAATACTGCTTGAAAGAGAATTTGATTTTAAAACTTTTTTGTATCTTAATAAAATTTGATATCTTGTACGGTTTTCGCACAAAAAAATAAAATATATTTTTTTTATCTAAAAAAAACAAAATCTAGTTTTCCATCAAATCGAAAATATGTTTTTCGTGGCCTTCTTTGTTTAAAAAATGTTAATTATGTGAAATAATAATTACTGAGAGTCTTTAAATCATTTATTGTTAACTTTATTATAGTTTATAAATATTTACATTTGCAGCAAACAGATTTCTTGCTTGTATTAGGATTTTGCGAAGAAAATTGTTTAAAAAGTTTTAGATGTTGTTTTGATTTATTGTATCAATTGATATTATTTAATTTTTATTCAATTGAATAAGTTGATTTACTTATTAATGAGTGCAAATCTGCATACTATATTCATATTTTATTTTTTTGTGCAAAAACCGTAAAAGATATCAAATATTATTAAGATACAAAAAAGTTTTAAAATTAATTGGTCTTTCAAGAAATATTTTTTTAGCTTTTATTGGATGCACCAATAAAAAAATATTTTAGTTTTTAAGTGGTTGTACTACTGTTTTTTTTTATACTTCCTGTCAACCACTAATGACCATAATAACTGAAATGATGTATGATGTATATATTATGGTAGTTATTAAAAATAAATTCATTCAAATCGAAAAAAGCGTTCAATTGTTATAAACAAAACAAATAAAAAATTTTGAAACTTTGAAGACAAATTCCGGCTTAACCATAAATTTTTGGATATAGATAAGTTGTGTTAAATCATCATATTTTGACCCCAGAAATATATGGTCCAGCCATTTCCCCACATTAACGGGACACCCTGTATATATTACTTTTGACTAAGTCAAATAACGCAATAAAGAGAAAAAAGAGAATTCTTGGACTCTCACTACCTGTCAGAAATTTGGGTTAGCCGCATGAACTCTGCCCAGTTTTATATAATATCTTTGTATATTCATGCGTATTTTGTTAGGAAGAAAGCTAAAGTATAATAAATAAATAATATGTTCTAATAAGTTGTATGCATTTGTTCCTTGGAATGTTTGAGAACATACTTCTTACATCTAACGATACCACTTAGGGTCTTTAAAGGGTGACAATTTAAGTTGATATATAGTTCAACTGAGTTTTTAATTGAACATTTAGGGAAAAGTTAATTTTTTAAAAAGATTATTCAATTTGATTTATGATTATAAAGAAAGGTTTGAAAAGTACAGTGGTATCTCGATATACGAGTATCCTAATATACGCGGGGTGCATATTGGGGTCGTCTCACAGTTTCTCCCACCTCAGACTAGACCTCAGTCTGTGCTTGTTTCCCTCTTTTTCGAAGCATTTTTGATAAGTTGGGTTAGCGTTTTTTTGCTTTTTGTACATTTACAAAACATTATCACATTTATTTTTATAACCATCCGAAGAAGAAGATGATGTATATTGAATTAAAGCGTGAAATCATAGAAAAACATGAGCAAGGTATGCGAGTAATTGACTTGGCGAGGATGTACGGGCGTAGCATATCAATGATACGTACTGAGCTTAAACAGAAGAAGTTGATAAAGGGTATAATAATTTCTAAGCTCCGGACCTCTCTCCATGAAAAGATGGGGAAACTACTGATGGTGTGGGTGACAGAGAAGCAGCTTCAAGGAGGAACCTTAACCTTAACCTTTGGATAGTAAGCTAAAGAATAATAAACATAAACATAAACAACACAAAGTATCATATGTGAGAATGCACGAGCGATTTACGGTGATTTGCTGAAGCAGATCCCACACACTTCCATAAACGAGGAAGACTCGTTTAAAGCCAGTCGAGGCTGGTTTGACAACTTTAGGAAAAAGACCGGCATTCACTCCGTCGTCAGGCATGGCGAGGCAGCAAGTTTGGATGTAAAGAGAGCTGAGGTTTACATCAAAACGTTTTCCGATCTGATAGAAGCCAAAGGATACATCCCCCAGCAAGTCTTCAACTGTGAAGAGAAAGGGCTTTTCTGGAAATAGGACTTACATAACGGCAGAGGAGAAGACGATGCCAGGTCATAAACCCATGAATGATAGATTAACTCTAGCACTCTAGCGCCAATGCGAGTGGCGACCGCAAAATCAAGCCTCTGCTAGTATACCATTCGGAAAATCCCAGAGACTTTAAGTCACATAAGATTTTAAAAGAAAAACTGCAAGTTATGTGGAGGGCAAATCTGAAGGCGTGGGTCATCAGGAAATTCTTTGTTTAGTGGATAAACCTGGAGTTTGGCCCTTCTGTTAAACAATATCTACAGGAAAACAACAATTCTCATCCCTGACAATGCCCCTGCTCACCCACCAAATCTCGAAGATGATTTACCCGAAAAGTTCAAGTTTATAAAGGTTCTCTACTTACCACTCAACACCACTCCTATCCTGCAGCCCACGGATCAGCAGGTGATTTCTAATTTTAAGAAGTTGTACATCAAGCACATTTTTCGGCGCCGCTTTAAGGTGACGGAGAACACAAACCTTACCCTTCGAGAGTTCTCGAAGGGCCACTTTAACATCGTGATCTGCCTAAGAATTATTGATCAGGCCTGGCTGGGTGTTAGAACGAGAACCTTAACCTCTGCATGGAAGAAGCTGTGGCCTGAGGCTGAAAGGGCCTTCGAAGGATTGGAACTCGAAGTGTCAGTGGTAGAGGAGATTGTTTCTTTGGGAAAATCCATGGGTTTGGAGGTGGATGAGAAAGATGTGAACAAAATCGTCGAGGAACAGTCTCAGGAGCTGATAACCGAGGAGTTACAAGATCTACATTCGCAGCAGCATACGGTGATTCAACGAAAAATTAGTTTTGATGAGGAGCCAGAGATGGAGGAGGTTATCTCTACAAGAGATATAAGGGGGATCTTGGGAATATGGGAGAAAGTTGTAGAGTTCGTGGATAAAAAAAAGTTCTTCAACGCAACTTGCCTAACTCATTTCCGCAATGTCGTGAAAGGGAGGAAAAACAAACCTCCTTGGACAGTTTTTTTTAAATGATCTGCAGGTGAAAATGAGCAAAGCGTGACGAAAAAAGTGAAGACCAGTGACGAAAATTAAGCGCTTTCGTAAGCACTTTACATTTTCTTTTATTATAAATTAATGTTTCTTCTTGTAAATACATTTTTCTTATTCAAAAACCTTAACAAAAACAACTGAGGTGGTGTTTTGGGAGCTGGAACGGATTAATGGCAATTAATTTCAATTGGGAAAATTGCTTTGAGATACGAGCAATTTGACATACGAGCAAGGTTACGGAACGAATTAAACTCGTATGTCGAGGTACCACCGTACCATCAAACCTAAAATCGACCTAACAAAAGAAATTATCCACAATTCGCAATCACACTAGTAAACCGAAAAAAACTGCAAAGGATATATTGTTGAATACAATAAATACGGCTCCACCTGTCAACAACACTAAAGAAGATTGAACCGCTCTTAATTCATTAAAACACAAGAATTGTTTCCTCCTAAAATCAGATAAAGGTAATAATAGTAATTGCTAATTAGTCGTTAATTCGTTATTAGACCAGCGGGAAATTAAAAATGAAAAAACCCCAATAAATTAAGTCCCATAATTAACTCATCAATGAAGAAAATGGAGAAATAGCTTGAATAAAAGTTAAATCATTTAAAAATGAATAATGATTTATATGTTAAAAATTCAGTTCACCCCACACAATTATTAAAAGATATAAAAATAGACCCAGATGAAATATTGATGTCATTTGATGTAGAATACCTTTTCCTAGTATACCTATTCACGAAACTATTAGAATACTTCACAATGTTTCTATTAAACAATACTCTGATTTAACATTAAAGGGTCAGCTTTGAATTTAATAATATATACAGGGTATTAATACTAAGTCATTACACCCCAAAATGACAGTTATAACTCGTAAAAACTTTTCTTAGTGCCAATTTGTGATTTGGTACTCCAGTCATTGGAGTTCTTTTGTTTTTGTAAAAATTGCTATAACTCCCTTATTTGAAGGACTATTTTAAAAAACCAAATCATTTCAAAAGTAGCTTTCGACTCTCTAAAACATTTGTATTTACAATTATTTTTTATTGTTTCAAATTACAAAATGCCGACCGATCAAAAATTTCAAAACGAAATATTTTGATAACCACTCCATCAATTTTTGAAAGTAAAACATTTATAAAATCCTTATACTATCTACTACAAAATTTGTCGTTTAAATTTTTTTCAATCTGTCCAAAAAAGTCTTTATTCGGTTACTTGAATTACATATGAGTATTACGAAAAAAACATTTAAAACGAAGTAGCTTGCTGCCACTGAACAATGAAACAAAAAAAAAAATAGATTTGACAAGTACACGAAACCGAACGAGATACTCGTACTTCAAATTTAATGCACTGTAACGTTGTCTAGTTAGTACGTATGTCACAAATTGAAATACTTTAAAGTATTCATTTGTATGTAAAAATGCACTATTATCAAAACGATGAACTTGTTGACATGCTTTAAGTTTTTGGGGAGGCAAGGCGTAATGCATGAGAAGCTCGAAGATTTTATCAGAGAAGATATCAAAATTGTAACCAACCAAGTAGGCAGAAAAAATTGTAGACGTTTGTCAGAGACTGGTTGTTTTTACCCAAAAATTGGTGGGAATTCCAACAGGTTACGTCGAACCCCTGCATTCGAAGAAGCTGTACTTGATATTGTTGAAGATTACCCATCGACGAGCACAAGGGTAATAGCTAACATAGTACGTGCAAATCATGTGACAGTTTGGCAAGTTCTGAAGGAGCAAGGCCTTAACCATTCTTTAGACAAAAAGTGCAAGCTTTGGGACCTGACGACTTCCAGCCAAGACTGTTGTTCTGTTGTTGGCTTCTTCAACGATGTAATCTTGAAAGGAATTTTGAAAAATTTATTCTGTTTACGGATGAAGCCTGTTTCACGAGGGATGGTGTATTTAATTCTAAAAATAAGCACATGTGGGCTGACGAGAATCCTTACACAACATTTATTCGTGCACATCAACAAGTTTGTTCTAAATGTATGGGCCGGAATCGTAGGGGAGCACGTAATTGGGCCATACATTCTCCCGAATGGTGAAAATTATTTCACTTTCTTAGGTACTGTGCCACCGGAGCTTCTTGAGGACTTGCCGCATTGCTAAATCGAGAATACCCAAATAAGTGGATTGGGAGGAGAGATAGACTTCTTTTTCTGGAGTTAGATGAAGGCCTCTGTATATGAAACACCGGTAAACACAGTGGAAGAACTAGTGGCTAGAATCGTTACTGCAGCAAAGATATAAAAGAGCAACTGGCAGTTCTTGCGAAGATCTCCACCAATATTGAAATACGCTGCCGGCCTTGCGTTGCTGCGAATGGCGGCCATTTTGAAAATGTATTATAAATATGTAGTGTAATTATCAAATCTAATCTTCTTTTGTTTTATTGTTGAATGGCAGAAGCTACTTCGTTTAAATGTTTTTTTAGTTTGTTGAAACTTATTTGAAATACAAGTAACCGAATAAAGACTTTTTTGATAGATTGAAAAATGCTAAGGACAAATTTTGTAGTAGATAGCATAAGGATTTTATAAATGTTTTTCTTTCAAAAATCGATGATGTGAAGCATTTGATTCTGTCTGGCACCAAGGGCTATTGTATAAATGTCACCTCCTAAATATCATTCCTCATGTCATTTTTATCATTAAGCAATTCCTCTCTAATAGATCCCTAAAAGTAAAAATTCACAACTCTTCCTCTTCTTCTTTTACTCTCGAACAAGGTCTCCCTTAAGGTTCTCCCCTTTCACCTCTATTATACAACATTTTTAGCTCCGACATCTATAATCCTGATCCTCTCTACTTCAATCCTTCCAAATATCTCTTGCAAATTGCAGATGTTACTGCCTAATTATCCATGCTCCTATGTTACCAAGAGCCCTCCAATTCCTTCAAGAGCTTATTGACTCCCTTCAACACGGGTTTGCAAAATGGCGTATTAAAATTAATCCCCACAAATCACAGCTCCTAATTCCAAACCACCACACCAATAATTCCCCTTACAATATTTCAATTTCCCAAACTATTATCCCTCCTTTAACTTTATATATATATATATACCTAGGCATAACCATAGACCCCAAAATCAATTTCAAAGAGGACACAGCTATAATTAAAAGTAAAATAACATCCAGGGCAAAATGTTTAACACACAGAAATGTTGGGATTACTAGCAAAACAGCAGTCAAAATATACAAGATGATTAGCCGTCCTTTACTGGACTATGGTTGTGCCCTCTATCCCAATATTAATGTTAGCGAGCGAGCATCCTTCCGTACCCTAACAAAACTCCGTCATCCTCTTAATCCTAATTAATGATACCACTTTAGTTATCCCCATCCTAGAACGACTACGATTCCTATCAGAAAAATTCTCCAAAAACCCTTTCAACTTTCACATATTATCCTTATATTGTATTCCTAGAAATCCCAGTATAAACCCCAAATTTAAAAATCCTAATTCAACCATATTTGATTTCATCTTATCGTTTCATCCATCTACGCATTAAACAAGACAGAAAGACCTCTGGTCGATAGCCTTTTGACGAACTAACTCACTAACACATCATCCATTATTTATTATTTAAATGTAATATGTACAGTTTGTCAATAAAAATGTGTATTATTATTCGCTGGAGTGGTAATAAAAATATTTTGATTTGAAATTTTTGATCGGTCGCCATTTTGTTATTTGAAACAATAAAAAATGATTGTAAACACAAATGTTTTAGAGAGCCAAAAGCTACTTTTGAAACTTTTTGGACTTTTTGGTGTTTTAAAATAAGGGAGTTATAGCGATTTTAGAAAAACAAAAAAACTCCAATAACTCCGAATCACAAATTGGAACTAAAAAAAGTTTTTTTGTTTCTAACTTCCATTTTCGGGTGTAACGACTTAGTATTAACACTCTGTATAATAAACAAACATTTGGTACAGCATTCCTTCTAGTCAATTTATTCCTCAATAATTTAGAATAACAAGCTAGAAAATCCATAACTAATTTCCGCCGTTACATAGATGATATAATTGCTATTATAAAACGGGATGACAATGTAGATAGTCTATTGTCATAATTAAATAACCAATTACAGTCATTTAATTTCACTGTTGAAGTAGAAAACAATTACCAACTATCTTTTCATGATTTAGTTATTCGTAGAGTTTTAACTCTAATAGCAAAGAATTTGACATTTACAGAAAAGGCACCCATACCTTTATATCTACATATACATTCTAATAGTCCATGGAACCATAAAATTGCAGCTTTCAAGTTTTCAAAAAAGTCAAGGGTAACTAGATATTTTGAAAAAAGTCTTATTTTTTTACAAATATATCTCGGTTATTATGGCAGATAGAAAAAAAAGGAAAAGTTGTAGATTAGTTGTAGAATTTTATGCAGATTAATAAAATACATTCAGAAAATTTGTATTGCCATTATTTTCCGAGATATGATCCAAACTTATTTTTTTTAAATGGAAACCCTAGTTGGCTATGGCCTCATTCAATAGATTATTTTTTCTCTTTAATCTAATATTACATTTAACATTATTAGTTATATCTAAAATTAAGTGAGTTATAGTCATTTTAATTCTTATTATAAATAAAAAGAAGTAGTTAGTCATGAAAATTTAAAAGTAAAACAATTGTAGTTGTTTATAATAGTAGCAATATTGTAATAGAGAACATTTGAAAAAACTCACCCTGTATATTATAAAGAAATTTAAAAAGTCAGAACCAAAAAAATTACCAGTTGCTCACCGTACAATAATCACAAGCCAGACATTATCGATAAAAAAAATACAAAATTACTAAAACACTTTATAGAATACAAATTAAATATGTTAGAGTCTATTGAAATGAAAATAACTTAGTTAAGAAATTCCGCAAAGCTTTGGATTTGAAAATCTGAAGAGGAATTATTTAAATGTTTATCTTGGTTTAAATTTTATTATGTTTTATATTTGTGCTTTAGATATACTTTTCGCAGATTTTTTGTTATTAGGATTAATGGATAGATATAATTGTAATGTTGCTCTAGTTTTAGATAAATTAATCAATTTTTTATATTTTTCGTAAAAATTATGAATTAATTTTCTGTTCGTTGGGATTATTTATTTTTTAAGTCTGAGTTTTACATTTTGTATGAATAATTTTACTCACATTTTTCAAGTATAATCAACTTAACGGGTTGGAGTTCCGAGTACTTTGGAATAGTATTGAATTACGTCGCTCCTCCGATGCGGGTTTTTAATTTAATATCTTATTCAGGTTAGTTGGGCCGCCTGGATGGCTGTTTTTGCGTCTGACGACATTGTGTATTGAACCAGGTGACATGGGATGCGGATCGATACTTCTTAATAAAATTATCTGTTGTGTCGTTCAAGCTGATTTCATCATTAAGAAAGTTTTGGACAATTCTACGGGTTAATTCATGATAAACATTAAAATTAAAATATTTACTATGATTCGGGCATTTAGACTAAATCAAATTAAACCAAAGATTCGGATTATCCGATTGAACATCGAATCTCCCAAATTAAAATTTTACATCACTTTACCAATCTTCTTGAAACTACGGACCTTATTTCTTTGATGATCCCTATGTTAATCTGCTTAACGAGCGATCAGGTTTAGTATACACGCTATAATCTCTTAACAAGGTGCAATCCTTTGTATCTTGTGTCCATCTGTATAAATATTTTTATTTCATTAATTGGCTTCACTTGATGATGATATTCAAACGTTGAAACTTAAGTACATATCTTTATAGTGGTAAAAACATTGTAAGTGTTTTGGTTTTAGTCTCTATATTCTTAATATAAATAAATCATCTAATAATCTTTTATGATACTGAAACATTATATTACTTAAAGTTCTATTCTAGCAATTTAAAGGTACAGAATACATGTTGATTTTACGTAGATTAATATGAACAACAAATAATCAACAGCTAGGTAAACTAAAATTTGTAATTTCTTTATTTTATTCTGTCTTTTCCTTACCTTGCTTCTGGTTTATAATGGTAATTTAGAATTGTGGCTGTATAATATTATTGCAAATCTGTTCATAATATCAAATTAACTCGAGAAATACTTCCCATAAGTTTTGTTAGTAATTGACTTGATTAAATATGATGCGCCTATTCTATTGCTTATATAGCATAATATAGTAAAAAAATGATATAGATGTGTGAACATATGCTTAGAAATAATAATAGTCACGTTTGTTTGTATAAGAACATTCTACAATACCAATTGAATTTTTTGACGTTATGGTTAGTTAGCATTAAATGGAATTAGGAACGACAATTTTTATGTTTGTTTATTATAAATACAAAGAATTTTAATAAAAAAATGTATTAAAGCTCTTTAGTTCGTTAAAAATTAACTAATAATTTAAAAATTCGAAAACATTGAGTCAATGAGCACAATAATATTTTAACAAATTCTCAGTTTGGATTTAGGCGTGGAAGGTCAACAACATCAGCAATTACCTCTTTTGTAAATAACATCATAGATGCTTTCGAAAATGGCGATGTAATGATAAGTAAGCTACTAGACTTAAGCAAAGCCTTTGATTGTGTCTCAAGATCAATTCTTTTAAGAAAGTTATATTTTTACAACTTCAGTCCGCAAAGCTGTAGATTACTTATATCTTACATGTCAAATAGAAGCCAATTTGTCGTATTTAATAATAAATCCTCACAAGAATGTCAAATTACGCATGGGGTGGCACAGGGGTCTATCTTGGGCCCGCTTCTGTTCCTAATTTATATAAATGACCTTCCAACCCAATCTCCCGACGCCCTAACAGTCCTATATGCTGATGATACAACCATTTCATTGAGCGGAAATCATGTCGAAGAAACTAGAGCTAGATTAGACACAGCTATCATCAGAGCTAACCGTTGGTTCGACTGCAATAAGCTAAAATTGAATGCTAATAAAACAGTCGAATTAACCTTTTCTTTGAAAAAAACCGAAATACACGAAAAACAATCCGTTAAATTCTTAGGTATTGTCATAGATACACATTTGACATGGGAAGCGCAGGGTTTGGCGCTAGAAAAAAAGTTGGCAAGGAATGTGTATCTATTGAGAAATCTAGCACGATCAGTACATACACAAATAATATTAAATGCATACTATGCCTATATCCATACACACATACTTTATGGTATCATGTTATGGGGTCATTCACCAATAATGACGGATGTATTCAAGCTTCAGAGGCGAGCAATTCGTGTAGTGTCTGGTATCAACTATAGAGCTGACTGTAGAAAAAAATTTACACAGCTTAATATTCTTACTGTTCCTTGTATGTACATCCTCGAATGTTTGGTCTACATAAGAAACAATATGAATGCCTATACATATAATAGGGACTATCATACGTACGAAACACGTGCTAAAAATGACTTACGTACATCAAAATTTCGATTATCCAAGGCTAAGACAGGCACACGATACTATTGTGTCAATTTCTTTAATGTATTGCCTAGTAATATCCAGCAACTAGACCCTAAGGAATATAAAAAGTGGTGTAAAAACTACTTAACTAAACAAGCTTTCTACTCTTTAGATGAGTACTTGTCAACTCCCATAATCTAGTCCCGGCAAATTTTAAAAATTTTATATTTTTTAGTTATCTGTTTCTCAATTTATTATTTGTATATATATTTTATTTATCATTAATAACAAAAATTGTTGTGTTTTTAATAATTGTAATGTCATTTTAAATTGAATTTTAATGTCATTTTAAATTGTATTTAACTGTTTTGCATATTTATTATAATATTAATGTATACATCTGCTATTACCTTGATGATGATTTTAAAATAATCAATTACTAAGACCTGTGTAAAACATGTAAAATGTTAATAGCACCAATAAACATTATTATTATTATTATTATAATGAGTCTTAATAAGACTATAAAATAAATCACGTATTGAAACAACTACTTCTCTAGCTAATATTATTAGTAAGACTCATTGTTATACATTTACAAAATGCTTTCAGATTTTTAAATTATTCGTTAATTTTCTACAACGAACTGAAGGACTTTAATACATTTTATTATTAAATTATGCTCCAAGTGGGCATTTTCCTTAATCCCGAAAGTAATTATTTCTTTAGAATTCACTAATTCAGGTATAAATTCAGACCTTCAGTCCATTAAATTTCATTATTTTGTCAGTTTTCGTACATACCAGAGTAAGTTATTAATTATTCATTTTATTAATTTAGTAAATGTATTTGTATTTAAAATCAATTATATAATAAAGCTGTACTGAAGAGTTGTAAATTAATTGGATGAGTTACGTGAAGATAAACTTGATTATAAAATAAAGCACTAAAAACCTTTCTTCACACAGTTTATTTGAAATACTAAATATATATTTCGGACATAAAGTGACCATTGTCAATGGTTTAATACTAAGTACAAAACTAAAATTAAACGATATTTATACAAACAAATTATGTAAATCAGTTGGAAGGGCGGTAGGATAATTTCCAAAAATTGTAAATTATGAACGGTATTAGGGAATAAACCCGGATTAAGGTGGGGCAATAAATTCTAGTAATACATTTTTGAATGGACTTAAATCGAAATACATTAATCTATTTTCATGTTTTTTTTTTCATTTGTATTGCCTCTAACATGTTTAATTGATAATTGGAAGGCTGTTTGAGTAATTTAATATTATTTATTCTGATTGGGTGGCCTGTTTCTAGTATATGGTTAACTACCGCGGATTTTTCATTATTTAAATTTTTAGCGTGTGTTAAGTGTTCTTAAATCTAATTTGCAAATTTCGCTTTGTTCGACCTACTTATATTTTGTCACAATTGCTACAGTTAATTGAATAAATTCCTGATTGTTCTAATTCATTTGTTTTAGTAAAGGTGGTTCCTAATAATTGTTTCAATCTAGAATTTGAATTTATTTATATTTAGCAACTTTTTATGTTGGTGAATGTATGTTTGGAACTATAGGTCTAAATTTATTACCTATTTTGTGTGTTTTAGGTAGACAGTATAATTGTGGCATTTTTGGATTTTTTACTTTTAATTGAATACTATTAGACATGTTGAGGCTTTTAATGCGTTATTAATTTTCTTGATATATGAATTGATAGGGTTCTTCTTTTGTACTATACAAGGGCCTGATTTTAAAAGTTCACTAATACTGTTGTTATATTCTCTTTTGTCCATGATTACTAAACTACTGCCTTTATCTGATTTTAGGTGGTCAACAATTTATTTCATTACGATTTATTATTATAGATTTCATTACGATTAAAATGTCAAAGCGATGTTTTTCTTCTTTCGTTTGTGATTCAATGATTAAAAGAAGAAAGAAAATGATATCATTGAATATTTTTATCACCATATAATTCATAAATAATGACCAATATATTACTTTAAATTATTCTGTAGGATTGAAATAGTAAAAATTAATTTCTACAAGCGTTACTGAACCGTTATTTTACAATAATTTTCATGCTAATAGTTAAAGCAACATTATTAAAATTTGAATATTGTACTCAAATTTTCTATAACTCAATAATAATTTCTTTACATACGAAAATAGAAAAATTACAAAATTTTATTTGTCTAATCAGTGAAATTACAAACCTAGTGTTTTATTTACCTTATAAATTATATTTATATTAGTTATCTATTTCGTGTATGTTTAGAATAATGTATATAACCAATCGAGTTTCTTCGCTAATCGAATTACATTAAGTATTTGAGCAAAAAACTGTTAACATTTACTCAAAGATATTTTTATTTTTATAAAATTATGTAACCAGCTGATGATAGCTTTCAAATTCACAGCAAATCCAGAGTTAAATATTAACTTAAAATACACGAGCTTGCTGCGCTGGTTTTAAATTGGCCCAATAACAGCGAGCAAAGGCATACAATTATCTGCACTCACTCGAATTGAATGCAAGGTCAAATTTTTTTGCTCGTTACCTCGATAAATTTTAAATTATTTTTACGTCAATTATAACGGCAGTTGTGTATTTGTTATTTTTTACTTTCGGTCGAATTAATTAATTCATTACACTCCTAACTTAACAATTTGAGCACAATTATACTCTCACTTTATTGCCCGTGTTTACAATATTGTGTTTGTATTAACCATGTTTGTAGTATCCATTTGCACCATGCGGTGCGCTGGCGAATAGACTCTCTGAGTGCTATGATATGTCTCGATGGTATTGACTGTGCTGTTTATACTCATCAAGTTGTGAAGTTAGGACTGTGATTCCATTTCTTTATGCGTGACCTTGCCATATTCATCGACAATTGAAGGGTGTGAATAGAGAAAATGTAATGCTGGTCAACTTATGAAGAGAGAACACCTATGATGACAAACTTTCGGGACGACCGTCAGTCATTACGGACGAACTTTAACCATCCATCCTATAATCCAGACCTAGCTCCTTTAGATTACTATCGGTTTACAAAACTCAAGAACTTTTGACAGCAAAGAAAGATTTCGTATTTTAATATACAGTCGGTAAAGCAATATGGAGCTGGGATACAAAAACTCGTCACAAATGCTTAAATTTGCGAGGTGACTGTATAGAGAAGTTGTTTTAAGGTATATCCATTATAAATTAAACGTTAATACGTATTTGTTAATATTGTTATTTTTTTATATTCTCAAACGGGTAGTACTTTTCAGAGATCCTTCGAATATAATGACGTTATTGGTTTTATTAGATTTCAAGTAGAGTATTACCGTAAACTTCAGGATGTACATATTCTTAGCAGTTGTTAATCCTTTAACCTGTAAATATGGGAAAACTTGCAGGTGTAAATAAAATAATTGTTAGCCTATTAAAAATTCCGTTTAAATTCCTGGAAAACAAACTCCGCTCGAAGCAATAATTATACTATAAGCAACATGGAATTCTAAATTAACAGATTAATTACATTTATTTGCTAGTTTCGTGCGAGTGTTTAATTGTATTACATTTACTTTATTTCGAATATAATTTATTTTGACTTATTTTTTATTGAAAATATTTCTTAATTTTTCGCAATTATAAACTCTGAAAATTGTTATTGATATTTGGTGCTTTACTATAATGAATTAAATAAGTCATCGTATATAAAGTTATCGTTGATTTTATTATTAATTATCAACTCGACAATTTTTATAAGCAAAATAAGATTTTCACAAATGTATGAATAGAGTGCACACCCAATAAATAATGGGTTTAACTATCTGAATGCTTAAGGTGTTTGCTAAGGCATGTTAAATTGATAAATGGCGTTATGTTTTCCTCCTATATTACCTTTCTTATTTGAGTTTTTGGATATTTTCCTATTATACAGAGTGTCCGTTTTTGGAGCTCAAGCATGGGGATCTCCGTTATTTGAAAAGATACAAGGTCGGTTAAATTAGGGCAATGTTGTCTGGAGTATAACATAATGCCGTTTTGAAACATAAAATATTTCGACTACTTCCGAAAATATACGAAATTTTTTTCAAACAAAGTTTTTATTTTTTTGCGAGACTATTTGAAGATATACTTCAAAACAATTAACACTTTATCATTGCCACTTTGTGCTCTACAGGGTGGCAATATCATAATAAAAATTCGACGATTCAATTTTCGGTAAACCTCATCAACTTTGTTTTTTCTTACGGGCGCCATATTGGATTTTTACATTTTCCAATATTTCTTATTACGGTGATATGTCATTGATTGGGGTTTGGTCTAGCAGTTTGATCGAAATCCCAAAAAATCCTGCTTTTGCAAAATAGAGTGCCTTGGAAATGACAGCTACACTTTTGTTTAATAAAGCAATTTTTGAAACTTGGACTGAATTTCACTTATCCTGATGTACAGTTCCAAAACTTATATATATATATATTTATAACAAAATAACAAAAGTGAAGAAAAACGCGATATGCTAAAACTTTATTACGCATCGCATCGAAATGTGCAAGTTACTTCGGAAACATACCTTCAGCGGTATCCAGAAAGACAACAACCTGCTGAAAATTATTTTCTGATTCTTCATAAAAATTTAGCTGAGTTTGGTGCATTTTCAAAGCCTACGTGTTCATAGGCCCAACGGAAATAAAATGTTAGAACCTTCTGAAAAATAATAAACGGTTATAAATTTAATTCTTCATTAGATTCAAAATAATCCTTCTACTTCGACAAGGACTATAGCAGAAGAAATGAATATATCTTGTCAGGTAGTGTGGAGAGTCTTGGAAAAAACATAAGTATCACCCCTTTAAAATTCATAACACGCAAGTTTTGCATCCAGGAGACACTAAACGAAGAGTAACGTTTTGTAGGAACAACATCACGCTGTTATAGCAAAATCCCCATTTTCTTTCCAACGTGATATCCACGGATGTGTGCAAGTTTACCAACACATGCATGTTCAATCGTCACCATAAACATGTATGGTCCGTTGAAAATCCATACGAATACCAAGGACGAAGACGAGTTTTGGTTTAAATGTATGAGTTGGTTTATTTGGCGATACGATCATTGGCCCGTACATTTACGAAAACAATTTGACTGCAGAAGGGTATTTGCACTTTTTAATGACTTATCTGACCGATTACATCGATTACAACATACCTCAACTGGCGAAATAGCCTTTGATTCCAGCAAGATTAAGCTCCACCACATAACGCTAGAAGAATGTCTGATTACTTGTCTCAAATATTTCCCGAAAGAATTATTTCAAATAGTGGGGACGTACATTGGCCTGCACGTTCGCCAGATCTTTTCCCATTAGATTTTTATTTATAGGGAGCTATGAAAAACATATTTATAAATCAATACCCACTGATATCAATGGCGAAGAAAGATCATTACAACTTTAAGGACCAAAATAAGAAGAAGGGATGTTTTATGATTAATACAAAATTTAAGAAGACGCATACAGCTATGCTTGAAGATGGAGGGTGAGCCATTCGAGCATTTCTTATAATTTGTTTTAAATTTATTTATTTATCATGCTCTAATTTCATTCTATGTAATGAATTTGAATAATATTTTTTTACTTTTGATATTTTATAATGAAATAGGAATAATAAACAAGTTTGAGTTAGTTTTGTATTATTGTTTAATAAATTACTTTATTAAACAAAATAGCTCTCAGTATAGCTGTCATTTCTAAGGCACTTTGCAAAAACAGGAGTTTTGGCATATCCATTAACCGTAATCAGAAAAATATCTGTATTTGAAAATGTAAAATCCAAGATGGCGCCCATAAGAAAAAACACAGTTGATGTTTGCCGAAAATCAAAAAGTCTATTTTTTATTATTATATCACCACGTTGTAGAGCGTACAAAGTGGCAATGATAATTATTTTGAAGTATCTCTTTAAATAGTTTCGCAAAAAATTAAAAACATTTTTTGAAAATTTCAATATTTTTTGGATGTCTTCGGATGTAGTCGGAATATTTTATGTTTCAAAACGGCATTATGTTATACTCCAGACTTTGCCCTAATTTAACCGACCTTGTATCTCTTCAAATAAACGAGATCACCATGCTTGAGCTACAAAAACGTGCACCCTGTATATAAAGGACGTGATTTATTTTATTATTAAATTGCTCTAATCCTATTTTCATTAATCCCGAACGTAATTATTAATAATAATAATCCGCTTCAGCTATAAATCCCGACCCTCTCTTCATGAGTTGCCCTACACGCTCGAGTAAGTTTTTAATTATATTTATTTGAATAATTATTTTACTTTTAAAACAAGTTAATAATAAAGGAGTACTTTTGAGATCTAAAAGATCAAAACACATGTATGCAAATGCCTTAATCATAATAAAATATCCAGGCTAAATGAGACATGGCTTTGTCGTGTAGAAGAATGCCGCCTTTGGACAACAAACTTCGTCGCCGATTTGGAAGCTCACCGTAATTTCTTCCATGTTGCACAATATGCATCGATATTGATAGTATCTTCACGAGTCAATGAACAGTACACCTCGCCAATTCCAGAAATCAGTTGCCATGGGAAACCCATGTTTCATCACCAGTGACTATAGGAGTTCCTAAGTTGAAATTACGATTCTAGCGCCAAACAGCGGCTCATCCATAACATTTTCTAAATTTTTAAATGAAGATGAAAATTCCAAGGTCGTACAATTCTTGCGTTCAGAAATTTAATCGCCTCCTTAACTTCAAAATCAGTTTCTTTATATTCTTGAACATTATAAACACTCACAAAAACAGCACAGTCAACGCCAGTGAGACATAGCTAGACGTAACTTTGCATTCGGCGGCTACTCTATTCGGCAGCACGGTGAAAACTGGTATATTTCTTTACCTATTTATTGAAACTTTCCTGTTGAAACTACATAAATAAATTTAAAAAAAGTGCTCATAGGACTTGTAGGCGGAGTTCACATCTTACAGCTAAGTATTCTTTTACTCACACATAATAACTTTAGATGACGAAAATATATCCAATGTGCATTTTTGCATTCAGACAATATTATACCCATTTTTGGCGCATTTATTCCCAATTTAGATGGGAGTCTTCTTCTGACATTTTATTGTCAAATGTGACACATCATTTGAAACTGGACTATTAGAAAACTGCAGCCAAGGTAGGATACTGACCCTAAATCCAATCTACGTTATAAGGTATCTTATAATGCTAAAACAACACCACCTCAGGCTGCAGACAGGCCAAGGAAGCAATACGCTCACCCAATCTGAAAACAGCTGAATATTATTTGCGACTATCCCGGGGGAATCTGCGTCTTATCACAGGTATCCTTACGGGTCACTGTCTGCTAAGGAAACACTTGTTTACTATGGGACTGGTGGAAACCCCCATATGTAGAGCATGTGAAGAAGAGGACGAGACAGTGGAACATGTGTTAACCACCTGCCCGGCTCTCGCCCACCTTAGAGAGTCCATGCTAGGGGAGCTCTGGCCGAACATGGCCAACATAAGGGATAACCCTCCAAGCGTTGTGCTGCCCTTTGCTCGCCACCTTGGGTGGCAAATGAGTGATAGAACAACGCAGGGCTGTCCCAGTCAGGGGGGCACAATGGGCCTAGTGAGGCCTAAGTGCTC
Organism: Ontholestes murinus; assembly: GCA_963969525.1. Taxonomy (NCBI): domain Eukaryota; kingdom Metazoa; phylum Arthropoda; class Insecta; order Coleoptera; family Staphylinidae; genus Ontholestes; species Ontholestes murinus. The sequence continues at coordinate 30,737,733 of OZ018390.1, forward strand.
TGGTCAATGATTTGATCACCCTTGGCAAACTCAATCCAGATCCAGAAGGTATCTTATATTCTACATTCATGTGCGATTCCAAGGACAAAGCCCGAACATGGATTTCGTTCATACGGTTTTATATTTCACTACGAGTTAAGTGAGAATTTAATTCATCCTGTTTTATGTAGTTCTGTTAGGAGGAATAGGCTGTGGAACAATTGGGCAAGGATTTAGAGGATTGTATATACCAATTTCGGCCTGGCGTGTATGAGTACAACATCGTCGACGCTAATCAATTCAACAGAAATATTCACTTTGTGTGGAAGATTTATATTAAAAATCGTCAATCACTTTATGTATTTAGTTTTTGTTTGGTTTTATTTAAACTTTGCGAAGTACTGTAATTGTGAACTTTAATTTTTGGAACTATCAAGTAGTCAAAATTGTAAATGTAAAACAAAGTTACGAAGTGTTTTTTTTTTAAGATAACCAAGGATGAATGCCTCCACAATAACATATTTAAAAAGCCTTTAGTGAAATGTTGCTTATCGGAAATTGTTGGTTTTTAGATTTTGTGTCCAAACTATGAATTAAATTTCTATGAAAGAGGTAAAGATTATCAAAAACAGAACCACTGTGCATTTTATTAATAATCTATCACACTTGCGCCGAAACTAAACAGGGTGATCTACTAGCTCGGTGACAAACTTTGACAGGTGAATTCTGATGTTATTTTAAGCAAAAAATGTTATATAACATGGTGTCCGATTTCGCTTCGTTGAAGAGTTATATGGGATCAGAGTTTGCTATGAAATAATTTAAATAAGACAATAAAGTCACCAATAAAATTGCGATGGTCATGATAAAACGACAACCAGTTGCCTGCAAAAATAAGGAAAGCCTAAACTTAAAGTTTATTATAAAAAATTAACAAAACGAGTAAATATTACGTAAAAAATGAAAACTTAAAAAGTTACAATATGTGTTCAAAATGTCCACCTGCAGCTTGTATGCAAGCATCACATCGACGCACCAAAGATACCGTAACACGACGTATAATATCTGGAGTATTTCTTATGTGATTGGCAGCATCTTGAATTCTGTCAAGTAATTACTGACGAGTAGTAATTTCAACTTGATAAACAAATTGCTTCATTGTTCCCCATAAAAAATAGTCTAATGGATTTAAATCGGGGGACCGTGGTGGCCAATGTACTGAACCTCCTCCATGCCGATCCATTTATTTAGGAAATGTGTATTCAGCCAATTTCTAACCTACTCTTCTTAATGCGGTGGTACACCATCATGCTGAAACCTCAGATGATATTAAGTGGTACGTCATCAATTAAATCGAACAGAGTACTTTGTAATAAATGTCTGTATCTGTCCGTGTTCTAATTGCATGTGGATTCTGAAGAGTCCACAAATGGTCATTATGATGATTATTTATGCCATGTCTCGTGAAATTTGCTTCATCGGACCATAATACCAGTGAAAGAAAATCACAATTTTGCCAATGTTGTTGAATCTCCAGGCTGTAGCGCTTGAACATTTTGACGGATGTAACAATTCTCGATTCAACACTCGATAGACAAAATTTTGAGACACTTGAAAATGTGTTGCTATACGGTGAGAACTAATTGACGGATCTTCCAAGACTTCATCAATAACATCGTGTTCTTTTTGTATGTTTACTTCATGGGGACGAATAGCTTTTTGTGGAGCCGCATTAAATGTCTCTCGAAGTCTGCTAAATGACGAACTAAATACTGTATGAACAGGTTGGTGTCTGTTTGGATATTTGCGCTGGTATTCTCTTGCAGCTTCTCTCGCGTTTCTCTTACAAAATCCATATACAAACATTATATCTGCATACCTCTTCGGTGGAAAATGTATACATTTTTGAAATAACAACCAAAAGATCATGACAACAATACAACAAACAACAATTTTCTTATTATGACAGGCAACTATTTGATGTTTTATCATGACCATCGCTATTTAATTGGTGACATTACTGTTTTATTTAAATTATTTCATAGCAAACTCTGATTCCTTATATCCCTTAAACGAAGCGAAATCGGATACCATGTTATATAATATTTTTTGCTTAAAATAACGTCAGATTTATAACATTTCATTACAAATAATGATAAAATAAACAATTTTTAGGAAATACAAAATGAACAACACTTAACTTTTATTAAAAATGACAAAAATGTTCAAATAATAGTTGATAATAAAAAAGTTTATAACTATGATTAATACTCTTTAGTAATTTTATTTTATTTAAATATTAAAATTTTAACATTATTGAGAAAGTCTAAGTCTTACAGAAAAAGTATATAACAAAGACTTTCAGATAATTGACATAAGCCTACTTTGTTCATTTGATAGTTCTTATAATTGCATAATTACTATAAGCAAGATATTGATCTTCTAATTCAATACATATTAATCCAAAATACTTTCAGGTTTCATTATCAGCTTGCCAGTTTTCGATTTATTTTATGAGGTTCTATAATTCGCGTCTGATGTATAGTTGAGCTGAGTTAAGAATTTAAGTCTCTTTTGTCTTTATAATCATGTATTAACACATTCCCGTTTTTGCGGTAGTTATTTTGCCCCGTTCTCAACTTAATAGTTCTTAGATCTTGAGGTAACCCATGATTTTCTCCTATTGTGGTACACAAATTCTAATCTGTATAGAAAGTAATTTCTCTGCCCACTCAATACTATTATAATAATTGTTCATGTAAACATGATACCAAATATTTTCTCACCATCCAAAAGGTCTGTGACTTTTTTACAAATTTTCTTCATTGTCGCTGTATAATTGAAAATTAATTATACAGCGTCGTTTTTAAATATGGAATATAAGCGGTCCAGCCAAGCTCGAAATTTTAAAAGAAATCCTTAGATAGGTCAATTGTTGTTCTATATTGCGTATGTTTTTTTTTATTTTTTTTTTTTTAACAAAAGTCACATTGACATACATGTCAAAAAATAGTCTCATACAAAATGAGCAAAAATAAGCCAATAATGGCTAAAATATTAAAATATGGCCTAAATGTAATTTTGACTGATTGAGCTACACTCTTGATGGAACGAGATATGTAAATTCGATAAGGTAAAATACTAAAGTTAATGCTTGTTGCGCTACGCTTTTGACAGAAACAGATATTACTATTAGGTGGAGAATACTTCTTTTGTTCCATAATGTTGTTATTTTCAGTTGCCTGACACGTATTTCGGTCTTCGCAGACCATTATCAAAGTTATAACTGTTTTAACTTTGATAATGGTCTGCGAAGACCGAAACACGTGTCAGGCAACTGAAAATAAAAACATTATGGAACAAAACAAGTGTTATTCTCCATCTAATAGGTAAAATATTACGGAACTTAACAAGTGTTTTGCCTCATCGAATAGCCTAAATGGCTAAAATATACTGCTGATAAGGATAACATCATCCAGTAATATGTGTCTAAGTGGAAGAACACTACGTGAACTCCGTCCGCATGTTCCCTGCTCTAAATTGTTCAGTAGTTTTTAAATGTATATTAATTGTTAGAATTTTTAAGTGGCCGAGTAAAGAAAAATCAATAAATCATACTTAAAAAATTATGAGGATAGTAATTTTTGATTTATGATCTGTTTTAAAATGGAATTTGATTTGAATTGTCTTTACAGTCATGTATTTGTCGATCGAAAATATTTATTATTTAATATAAAACTAATTCTTTAGAGGAAAATTTCCAATTAAGTAAACGCTATCTAAAAAAAGTCTCATATGTGCTGATTTTGTTTACCCCTTTGGGTGCTGGGCAACTTTATTCAAATATCTTTTCAATTTAGTTCATTTCTTGTGTGTGTAACTAAATAGTTTGTTATAATGGTGAGATTGGCAAAAAGAGAAAAAATAATCATCCTCATGATTATTGAATGTGGCGATAGGTACCGCATTTAACGATGTACATCTAAATCGTAATCTTATTTGTAAGTCTACATCAAAGACTAAAACTAAATCAGTTCAGAACCGCAGGAACTGTCTGTTACAAACGAAAAACAATATATAAACAACCTAAAAGGGTTTGATACTTATACATCTGGCCCGGATTAACAACAGCTCGTTATAAAATGCATTCTCTAATTATTATTATTATTATTATCCGAAGATGATTTTGATATACCTGTAATTTTGCTCATTGAATTTCCAGACGAAGCTACCTTCTGTTTAAATGGCACTATCAACAGCAACAATATTGGTCGGAAACTAATACACACAATGTGTGGTGTGATATTAGGCCTTTTCATAGAAGGGAATATTACATCTGCAATATATCTCCAATTACTTCAGAAAAATATTAACCCGAGGCTGATCATAACCTTATCAATGAAAACATATGAATTCAACAGGACGGTAATCTTCCGCACTATGAACTTGGTTTGCAAATGCTTAGATCAAATTTTCCAAGACGTTAAACCGGAAGAATCGTGAATATGTAAATAACCCTCATATGTTTGAAGATTTGAAACGTCATATTTGCATTGAAGTAGTTGCAATTCCAGTAAACTGGATAAAAATTGAATCTTTTAAAAAGCGTATTACCATTTTTCGTAGATAGTAAACAATATATAAAATGATAATTATAAACTCAGTTTATATGTGAAATAATAGATATTATTGCATAAAAAATACTGTAGAGAGAATGAATAGCTCTGCAAATGCAAAATAAAAAAAAATTGAATTCCATTTAAAAAATGACATCGGCGTCATAAGACAAAAATTATTGACGTCATAATAGTTTTTAATCCGTCAGAAAGTGCGTAATAGAGAACAAATATAGACCTATTCGAGGTTTTTATTATATTTTGATCTATCTCAGCTGGAGGGCTTATTTTCTATATTCAGGGCTTATATTTCTATATTCAGTGTCAGGATTAGCAAATTCATTTAAACACTTTAATAAACTAATAATACGGCGATGACCACTTAATTTATAACCGAACACTACTTCTATTATATTTTCTTATTTTGTTTTATAAACTAGTTAATTTATACAGGGTTTTCTGTTACCAAGATACAGGCCATCAAATTTAAGAAATTTTAACACATTTTTCTAAATATTTTCAATACCGTTCATGGTAGAGTGCTGCAATTCGATACAGCCTAAACTAACATCAAGTAAATTCCTTAGACAATTTGTCACTTCGATCGGACCACGGGAACCATGCTATACAGGGTGTTCCTAAAATTTGTTTGCTCAGAACTTTTTTGTTTGCTCGTAAATCTACATTTATTGGAAATTTTAATAGAAAATTTATTTTAGAAACTTTTATCACTCTTTAAAAATTTTGAGTTAGTCTTTGATTTCATTTGTAACAAACAAAAATCCAAAAATCCTCGGAAAAGTCTGAGTCGGCGATGACAACTGAAAAACGAATTGAGCTATCAACTTGCCTATTTCGTTTAAACAAAGAAAATATATATTTTTTAAATTTAAAAAAATAGATTTATTTATTATTTAAAAAAAAATTACTAACGAAAAATTAAACTTTTAGTTTAAATGACAGGCAAGTTAACAGTTCAATTCGTTATCAATTGTTATCGCCGACTCAGATTTTTCCGAGGATTTTTTGATTTTTGTTTGTTACAATTGAAATCAAAGACTTAACTCAAAACCGGCCACTGTTATCAAAATTTTTAAAGAGAGATACAAGTTTCTAAAATAAATTTTCTATTAAAATATGGAAAAATAAATATAGATTTACGAGCAAACAAAAAAATTCTGAGCAAAGAAATTTTAGGAACACCCTGTATAGTATTGTTCTGTCTGTTCGATTGAAGTGACAAATAGCCTAAGGAATTTACTTGATGTTAGTTTAGGCTGTATCAAATTGCAGCACTCTACCACGAGCACTATTGAAAATATTTAGAAAAATATGTTAAAATTTCTTAACTTTGATGGTCATTTAAAGACTTTTATAATAATTGTTTTTACGAATCATCATCATTTTCACTCTAGTATATGTGGTTAATTTTATTCCCCCAGTCACAGAAACACCCTGTATAATAAATTTTTACCAAATGCGCAACTAGTGAACAAAACAATTAGTTCTATATAATAAGGACAATAAATGCCATACTTATATTTAGATAATTATATATACAAATTATAAATACATTGCAACCGAAACATATTTCATTACCTTTATTTATGCAACACTTAACATAGTTTATTTTAACAACATTATTGTTCTTATACTTTTGAAGCTAATCTTAATGACGATTATTTAAAAACATACGCTTAATCGATATATTATATTGTCTTACTTAGATAATGTATTAAAGTAATATAATTTAACAAATAATAAGTAAGATTTTGAATTTAAGAAAGTTTAAATACTCCATTCACGTTTAGAAAATAATTACAGTCAAATATTAATCTCGAGTTCCCGTTGTTGCCGAGTAATCAGTTTACGAGCGTGTAGACTACAATTTGCAGTTGGACGTGTAAGCTGTTCAATATTAGGGATACATAATGACGGGAAGTAAGCTAGAACACGCGCATTCAAAACAACGCGGTCGAAACCATTTTTAAAATCGGCGATGTTGCGCTGGATATGAGCCATTTGCTCCCTAGTGTATTCGCAGGCTCCGATCAATACCGGTTCCAACTCGAATTTTCAAATTCTTCCTTTCGTCTGTAAGCGCTCGAAATGCACGAAATAACCCGTTCAAGCCACTCGAGCGCTAACTTCACAGCGTTACGTGAACCCGAGCCCGGCTGGACTGTCATTTTGTTTTAGCCGTGTTTGGTACTGTTCAGCCGCGTTTGCCGTGTTTTTGTGTTTCTCGCCCGCCATGGCTGGCAGACGAACCATTTGGAAACGGGACGAGATTCTCCATTTTATACACTTGATCAAGGAAAAGAAAATTCACGGCCACATGAAGGGAAAACGTCTCAAGGCGAATGAAATTTTTAAGAGCCTTGAAACTGCCATGAAGCAAGCCGGCTACGACAGAGACATTATTAGCATGCACAACAAATATAAAAACTTGAAATGTAAGTTCCCGAACTGGCGTCCCGTAATCGCCCATTTTGTTGAAATAGGTGAACTAATTTCATGTTTAAGAACTTTAGTTTATCTTAAAAATACAGTTTATATATTTTTTTCTAAAAATACACTAATTATACAAAGTACCACTGTTTAAGTTCAAATAGTATACTATGTTTATTTAATTCTACTTATTAATAGTGAAATATAAATTAAATTATTCGAATTAAAACACTTATTCTTATAATTACAATATGTATATATACAATTTTATAAACTTTAGATACATGTAGGCTTAAAATTGATTTTTATTTATTTATTTTTTTTATAATTCACTTTTTTCGTATTTAATCTTTTTTAAGAGTGATATATAAGTATTGAGTTTAAATTGAAAAATTCGCCCATGAACAAAATTAAAAAGATACTTATAGATTACTAATGTGTTTTTAAAATAGAACACATAGGTCTAATTTATGGACTCTTTTTGTCATATTTAATTATAGGATTAGTTTTACTTATATAGATTTGATTTTGATATATGCATTTTTATTTATTTGATTTTTAATACTTGTTTCTAGGACATAATATATACTCTAATCCATTTGAGCACCTACAGCAAAACAATATATTATATCATATTATTTTATATAACCTTGTTTAAAATTAAATCAACACATAGTAAAATAACTAAACTATTTTAATCACAGGAATTCATCTATTTGTCAGTGTAACTGCTTATAGAGTAAACCACATTTGAATATAAATATACTCCTAATTAATAATAATAATACTAGTACTACTAATAATAATAATAAATAGTATTTTAATAATCTGTTAATCCATAACTTACTCATGTAAAAACATTTACATAAATAAAGCATATCAATTTCACAAAATAATGCACACATATAGAGTAGAAACTTTGGATTTTTAAATTGTTAAGCTTGTAGATATTTATTTTACTGCATATAAAAATAAACTCTTTATTTAAATCTTAAAATATAAAAATAGTATTTGCTTTTTAAATAAATTTCTCTTCATACTACACAACTTCATGCAGCAAAGAAAAAAAATTATTTAGACAACAGAAAATCACATTAACATATTATTACATAATTTATTATACTAATGGAAAATGTGAATTATTCTTTTATTTTCTTAATTAATTTACTCTTGTTATAATAAATGCTAAAATAATTTGTTTTCAACTGTAGAATCTGAATTTAAATACAATAAAGAATTAATATTTTTATTTCCCATGATCAATTTTATTAAATTGTCACATTTGCTGATTCAGGCTTATTAGTTAGAACATTCTCAAGGTTATTTGAATATCATATGTCAGCAATATTTTGTTATCATATTTAAACGGGATTACTGTATTATTATTCTATTATACTTTATTACAAAATAAGCAAATAAATATAGTATATTATTAGACTTGAATGTATTTACCATTAATTACAATGATCAAAACCCTATTTTGGTTCATTTATTTCACTCAAGGTGATTTGATAAATTAGAGTGTATCAATTTATAGATGAGCATTTTAAAACGAAACGGCACAATAGTATTACGGGTAACCTTAGAAGAGAGGGTGAGTTTTACCACGAGTTGGAGGATCTATTTGACGATGAATATGAATCCATTGCTACCAACTATGATCCTCCTAGTTGGGACTATGATGAAGACTCTTTTAATAGTAAGTAATTTTTCAAACCTTTCTGTTAAATTTTTTCAATGAAATAAAGGTTTGTTTTTAATAGACCTTGGTGTTTGTAAGTTCTCAACTAAACTGTTATATTTACTACATGTAATTATTTCTATACTACATGTATTAACAGTTGTTATGTACCTATTTCTACTAAACTGGCCAAAATGATCAGTTTTAATAATAATAAAACAACTTTTATTAACATATAAAATTTTGACAACTTAGAAATTAAAAATAGATATTAAATAACTAAAATACATGTAGGAACAATACAATACGATACGCTAAACATAAACAAAGCAAACACTGCAAGAATTATCTAAATTTGGCTACAAAAAAATTCAGAAAGATCTATCCGCGATAAACTAGATTTAAGGTAAGAAACATTATTCGAAAACAATTTAAAATTGGTGTTGCTCATCAGGCAATTCGCAACTCTTATAATCTGCGATGTGGATGCATTGAACTCGTAGTTGGTTTTGTGAAAAGGGACAGTAAATATATTAGTGCTACATGTTGGAATTAAAACTAATCAGATTAAATACAAAGGAGCAATCAATAAGACTATTAATAATTTTAAATAAAAATACTAAATCGAAGACTATGCGTTGACAAAATATAAAAATTCAATGAAAAGTTTTAAAGAAAATAAAATATATTTCATTTTAATATTGCGGTAACATGACTTATTTCATTTATAATAATTTTGTTTTGGAAATTATGTACCAACCAAAATTCTTATTTTAGGGGATAAATTAAAAATATTTGATGACTCTTTTCACTCATAGGTTTTCCAAATTTTAGGCCATAAATAAAATAATTTCAAATTGTCAAAATGTTCGATTTTTTTTTTTTCTTGAAAGTTAACTATGAAAAATATGTTTCAACAAAACTTGTTCAGTTTTTCATTCCCTTTAACTTTTATTTGAAAATTTTTGTAATATTTTTTATATTAAAAGAAATATATCGGAAAAAAACAAAACCATGGCCTCGAGTAAACATCCACTTCCGGTTTATGAATGTTTACCAAAAGCTTTTCAGTTCCAGTTTTTAACGATTAATATACTTCCCTTATATATACTATATAGGGAAAGTAATATTTTATTAGCGTTCATCACAAAAATTAGTGTTACATAAGTCAACAAAAATTGCGAGTGATACATACAAAATGATGGCAAATAATACATATGTATATAAAAAATAGTACTGTAATCATATATACTAACTATTAAAATAGATTTAATAAAATGCAAAAATAACAGTATAATACTATAAATAAATAAAATAGAATTAATATAAAATAAATAATAGCAATACAAACACATCGAATTTTAAAGTAATGTAAAAATAAAATATCATTTCAATTGTAAAACATTAAAATTATGTAAAATCCCATAATAATTTCTGCCTGTTTGAGATCTACTGAATCTAATATTTAGTGGACAGATGTTGTCTTTGTGTCTAGTGTCGTAATCATGTATAACACTATGTTTTACATAATTATTTCCATTGCCTTTAATAGTCATCAAACACTCTAAAATATATAAGCATAGTAAAGTTAGTATACCTAGTTCAATAAAGTTTGATTTGTAGTCATCACGAAAACAAATTCCAGAGATAATTCTAATAGCTCGTCTCTGCAAATTAAATAAGTGATGCCTTATAGTAGAATAACCCCATACAGTTAGTATACCATATTGAAGGTGAGTTTGAAAAAAAGAGAAGTATGCCGTTCTAACCATAGCTGTTGGAAGGCTATCGTTAATGTTTCTAAGAAGAAATACAGTTTTGTTTAATTTCTTGGCTAACTCATCACCCATTCCATAACAGTCCATGATCAATGACCAAACCAAGAAATTTTACAGTACAGTGACTAATATTTATTGATTTATTCAATGTACATACTTTAATAAATAGAAAAACATACTTTGGTAACAGTTTTTTCTTCATTTTAGCTTAATTTATTGTAAGCAAACCAATTTAATCATCAAGTTTTTCTGAGACACAATTAACTTTGTATCGTCTGCAAACTAGACAACATCAGCCTCTTTAATATAATTAGGAAAATCATTAATAAATATTAGAAATGGTAATGGTCCTAGTGTGGATCCTTGTGGGATACCATGTGCTATTGGCAAGGAGTCAGAAAAACTATAATTAAAATAAACTATTTGTTTTCTATTCTCCATATAACTTGTAATTAATTGACAACTGTTATCATCAAAATTATGAAATATCAACTGTTCAATTAATTTTTCATGTAAGACACAGTCAAATTGTATACACGTTGTCCCCTGAAATTTTGAATATGAGTAATGTAATTTGTATATTACTCGATTATTATTATTGGTTGCTATGGTTTTTGCTGCAATATGCATATCAATTTGATATTTTGAAGCTATAATGTTAACAGGAATTTTATGATCATCTGGGAAATTGTTTGGCTCAACAAGGAGATGTTTTCGAACATTTAATAAGATGAACATTGCAGTTACTTGTTATTCGTTACATCAGCATTGTGTCCGTAAAAATAGTAATATTAAAATAACGTGTAAATATGTTTCATTTTAATTCCCTGTTTTATTACAAATTACTGATTATTTCCCATTGGTCAATCCATTAAAATATGTGACGAGCGTGGTAACTAAGCAACGAGTAATGCATTAAAATGCCCGTATTCAAAATTTCAGGGGACAACGTGTATAACACACTACTTATAGTGTCCATTGTATATTGTTTTACATATCTTGTAGATCCAATTACTAAAGTAATGAACTTTCCTTCATCTAAAGATTAAAACAATCTCAGAATTCTTCTCTGTCTATATACATTCAGCATGTTCTCTTATTCACTATGTTGTCTTAGGAAATATCTGCTAGTCCTTTTTCAATATCAAAATCAGTTTCGCCAGTATTTGAATAGTTCCCTTTTAATATTTCTTATATCCTCTAGTACTCTACGTATTTTCGGATGTTACCATTTTTGGGGTAAAGTTTTCCTGGAATTTTGAATCGCCGTCGACGTATTGATTGACTTAATAAGTTTTCATAATTTTTTCGTATTGAAAATGTTAAAAATCAACTGGTGGTTTGACTAGCTGATACATACATAGGTAAAATAGGTAAAAGATGCACATATCAGAAAAACAGAAAAATTGCAATGGAGGATAATAAAAAATACATTATTAAATAAATACATTTTGAGTGATTTTACCATAAAATTTTAAATTAAATTTAAAGAGAAAATCGTGTTAACAATTTATACAACTGACAGATAATCCAATATTTTAGAAGTCTACTTTTTATATAATTATTATTTGGTCATCCAAAATGTCGGGAACTTGATGAGAAACGTTGACATTATGAATTTTACATGTCTAGATCTTGCTTTAGGAAAACACATTATGACAACATAAGAAAATTATTTAGTCTTAAGTTCTTTTAAATATCCAAATTATTAAAAATATTATACTAATTTATATTTGATTGATTGATTTATTGATTTTACTTTACATGTTCATTAAAAAAAAATTCTAACAATATAAATTTATAATATATTGTTAAGTATAGAGCAGGAAACTAGTGAGAGGAGTTCAACTAGTATTATTCCACTCAACCCATATTACTGAATGATTGTATCCTCATAAGTAGTATATTTTAGCCTTTTTAGGCAATATTTTAGCCATTACTGACTTATTTTTGCTCATTTTATATGAGACTATTTTATTTTGATGTTAGGAAGTTTACATTCAGTTATATTACACTTTATTTGTGTAATGTAAGTCGTATTCATTCTATATCCCTAGGATCAGATGGTCAATTCTTGGTTCTTAAATTGTTCCAATAGTAAAATCGAAATTATTATTGAATTTGAATATAATGTAAATATGTCAATTTCTGTTATTTTATTTAATTTTACCAACTAGTTCTTTTGAATAAAAAGACTTAAAAATACAGTTTTTTTACATTACAGTCAGGTAATTATGAGGATTTTGATCCATTTAATTATTATTTTTTTGTAAAGATAAATAAATAAATAAATGCTTTATTCAAATGAGGGACAATACATTATACAAGTGTAGCAATATAATAATTAAGGTACATCAAAAATTGAATGGGTCATTTTAAAGAAAACTTCATAATAAAAAAATAGTACAATTGTAATTATACTGATATTAACCTATTGTTGTAATTCTTTTAAATAATTTGACAGTTTATTATATAGCTGCAAGGATGCATATATAGCATATATAGCATATTTCTCAAGTCTATAAGGGGGGCAAGCCAAGGTTCTCACATTCCTGGTGTTATGGTCACATCCCATGTGATTCAACTCTTTTGGTTTCATAATTAATTATGCAGTGAAAGTATTAATTTTAATGTAACTTACTAATAATAACACTTTTTTCAGATTCTTTACCATTGCAAGAGAGGTTACAAACAAACAATAAGTCACAGGGCTCTCCCACACCCAACTCAGTTCCAAAGCAAGAGAATTCGAATCGGTCAACAAGTCCTCAAAACAATGAGGATGACAGGGATCCAGATGAGGTGTGTTTGCGATGGAATAGTCACCACTCGAATATGAAGTCATCATTTCCTACACTACTTGAAAAAGAGCAATATGTAGATGTTACATTGTGTTCAGAAGGGCAAACTATAAGATGTCATAGAGTGAGTTCAATTGCGATTATATATTTATAACTTTATAAATTAAAATTGAGTTAGTAGGTTTTATATCTTAAAAATGTTTATAGTTTCTATAATGTTTTGTTATTCTAGCTGATTTTATCATCCTGCAGCTCATATTTTGATGAAATTTTGAGTGGAATTACCCCACTGCAGCATCCTGTTATTTTCCTCAAAGGGACACCATTTTGGATATTAAAATCTTTAATTGATTTTATGTATGTAGGAGAAGTACATATTGAACAAGCAAAATTACAAGAAATTTTAGAAGTTGCTGAATTATTAAAGGTAATTAAAATATTACTACTACTAAACATTTTTATTCACAGAAAAATAAAATCTAATACATGGATAAAATAAAATAAATTCTGATATAGTTGTTCTTCTGCTCCATGGCTATCGACCGGTGGTCTTTCAGCCCTTAAAATATTATTATTTAAATTACGGTTTATCTTTTTTACAATTTTATTATCTTTATATCAAATTAAAATTTTATTAAATATTTATAATTAACTATTATGATTATTAAAAAATATATATAGTGTAAACTGAAAGTTATATACAGGGTGAGTTTTTTTAGATGTTCTCTATGGGGATCTCAGACACTATAAGAGATGGAAAAACGGTTAAATGGGGAAAAAAGTGTAGATTTACGAGACGAATAAAATTCCATTTTCAAAGTTTTCAAAAAAAGTCAAGGGTAACTAGATATTTTGAAACAAGTAAAAAGTGTTTTCAAATCATTATATCTCGATTATTATAACAGATAGAAAAAAACTCTAAAAGACAAAGTTTTAGATAATTATATGCAAATTAATAAAAAATATTCAGAAAATGATATGACGCAAACTTATATTTTTTTATATTGAAACCATTGTTTGCTTTGCCTCATTCGATAGATTATTTTTTTCTCTTGAATCAAATATCACATATGAGTGATATTGGATTAAATTGGATTGAGTTATAGTCATTTAAAGTTTTATTATAAATAAAAAATAGGTAGCCTGAAAAAAATGAAAGTAAAACAATTGCAGTTGTTTATATTAATAACAATATTGTAATTATTAGTTTTACAAAGTTTAAAAAAAATGAATAACAGCATAAAGTATAATAATTCTGTAATGATCTAATGGCCTTCTATATTGGTATAAATACATTTGCCAAGAGGATAATTAGTTTTCTATAACAATATTATGAACAGATGAAACCCGATTCACTAATTGTAGTATCAAGAGATTCCACGAGAAGTTTCATAGAGAAAACTACGAATTAAATATGGGTTTAATCTTTGGTGTGTTTGGATCAAGAATTCTCGATCCATATATGTTTGAAAACACACCAAGTATGGTTTCCTTTGAAAAAAATGTAAGTTTGCTTCATATCAGAAAATAATGTCGATAAAAATTTTCTGAATATTTTTTATTAATCTGCATGAAATTATCTAAAACTTTGTCTTTTACAGTTTTTTTCTATCTGTTATAATAACCGAGATATATTGATTTGAAAAAATTGACACTTTTTTTAAATCAAAATATCTGGTTACCCTTGACTTTTTTAAAATAGAAAGTAGAATTTGTTCTTCTCATAAATCTACACTTCTTTCCCCATATAACCGTTTTTCTATTTCTTATAGTTTCCGAGATTCCCATAGAGAATATCTAAAAAACCTCACCCTGTATATTGACATATTCAAGTTTAAATATAACTTGCACTTAAAATTCAAATATTCAGTGTATATCTTAAATAATTAAAGAGTATTTATATTTCTGTAGAATTTGTTTTATGCATTGAGAATGGAGTGATATTTGTAAATAATTTTGTTTTAGATTAAAGGTTTGACTGGTAAGACACCATCACAAAACCCTGAGCCTAAAGAGGATACTCCTAAAAAGCAGGAAAAAGTCAGTCCACCAGCACCTGTTCAGCCGGCGTCAAAGCCAGTGCCACCACGCTCGGTCCCTCCACTTAGACTAGCAGTGACAAAAGAACAGGCTGCGTCGATGCAAACAGTTGACCCACTTTCCCTTTTAAAACCTAGCTTTTATGAAGAATCTGCACCGCCTAAAAGGCAACCTATACCAATTAGACCAAAGTATCACCATCAGAGTCTTGCAGAGTTCTCGGCGAAGCAGAAAGAATGGTTATCAAAAAAAATTGCACCTAAAAAGAAATTTAAACGTAAATCATCGGACCACGATCCAGTGAGTATGCTGGTTTGTATATTTTTTGTGTTGTATTAGTTAGTAAAAGAAATATATGTAGTAAAGAGTACATAAAGAAAAAGACAGAAATTTTATTAATTCATATTGTAAATGTTGTTACAGTCTCCTCCACCAGTAATCTTAAGAAAGGGTACAAAATCAAGGCCAATTGTAAAAGCACCTAAATATTATCACATGGAATATGAAGAAAAGAAAGATGATAAACAAGTTAAATGTGAAGACGAAGAAGATCCAGAAAACCCTTCAGCACCAACAACACCTTCTCTACTAATACTTCCAATATCTTCATCGACACCTGTTCCTCAAATGCCTAAATTAATACCTGCTCCATCAGAACCAACATTTGACATATCAAATGTTAAAAGTGAACCAATTGACATGGACATAGAAGAAAACTATGTAGATTATGACTCTTCAGTACCCACAGTAACTCCTTCAATTAGAATTACAGAGCCTAGAACAGTTTCTGCAGATGAATCAAATGTGTTCGTATCCAATCCAAACAGTCCTGTTCCAGAAAATGATCTTGACCACAATGGTGTCAGTCCAGAGGAGGAAAACCAAGTGACTACAGATAAAGCAAATGAACAGCATGACGATGAAGATGAAAATAAAGACAATGAAACAGAACCCGATCCTGAACCAGAAGAACAAGGGAAGGATGATAATAATGCAAAGGATTAAATTTTGATATAAGATGTTTTAAATGTTATTTTCTACTGTAAATTTAGTGTGATAAGTTATGATGAAATCGTTTTATTTAATATTGAACTGATTTATTGTCTCTTAAGTGGAATATGTGTTAAGATTACTTTTACAACTCTAAAATAAAACATTATTTATCACTTGTGTCAAATACTTTGGCCCTATTTTTGTGTTCATTTTTGCTTGTTTCTCTAGTGCTTTTTCAATTAAATATTTATTATATATAGCTTTATTACACGAATTCGATAGAAAAACGTTAGTAAACCGTTGAAAATATTATTTTAGATGTAGTTATATAATAGCATTAATTTCAATATTCCATTTGGGTCACTATTTGTTATATATATATATATATATATATATATATATATATATATATATATATATATATATATATATATATATAAAATTATCTTTGTATGTTAAACTACAGTGTAGAAATTAACATAAAAATGTTTCACCAGGGGTTAAGTGAGAATTTAATTCATCATTTAATTAATTAGTGTAGAAGTCGCACACTTGTTCAACATTTATTTTTATTAATATTGTTAACGAATTGAAAAACAATTCTTGGTTATACATATAAAAAATATTTAAAATTTTTAATTGAAATATTGATAAATATTATAATTTCTTAATATTTTGTTTTGGATGTTAAATAAAAAGCAGGTTGTTATACACTTGTTTCGGAACTAAACTTGTATTTCACATTCTATTCGTATACACACGTGTTCGCCATGCGGCTACAACTTAAGAACTAAAATTATACATGTCAATGTTACCAACATAATATTGTGATGTATTACCAACACCCCCACTACATCAACATATTACAACAAAATATTTTTATTTTTTATACCCAAATAATCCAAAAAATTATAATGTTTATTATTGTTTAACCCCTTGGTTAAAATATCAGCGGGCATTTCTGCTGTCTGTAAATACTCTAGTTTTACTAAATTGTTTGAAACCGTTTCTCTAATAAAGTGATGTCTCACATCTATATGTTTAGTACGCTTGTGAAACACGGGATTTACGGACAGCTTTTGTGCGCTCTGATTATCGTTATACAATTTTACACATTTTACATTTTTTCCAGTTATTTCTTGAATTAGATTTTTGAGATATATGGCTTCTTTCGCAGCTTCCGATAAAGCCATATATTCTGCCTCTGTACTTGATAACGCTACAGTTCGTTGTTTTTTACATTCATATGAAATAACAGAACCAGAAAGCTTAAAACAGAAACCGGTATATGACCTCCTGTCAAAAATATTGTTCGCCCAATCAGCGTCTACAAAACCTTCTAGCTCTGTATTGCTTTTATTAAATCTTAAACAATAATTTTTAGTGCCCTGTAAGTATCTAAGTACTCTTTTCGCACACTTCCAATGAGTTTCATTACATGCGTTATTAAATTGACTTAAATAACTTACGCTGTACAAAATATCAGGCCTTGTTAGTACCCCTAAATATAATAAGCTTCCTATTAACTGCTGATATTGAACACTATCAATTTTTCTGTTTGAGCCTTCATCGAATGTTAACTTTGCTTCAATGGGAGTTTTAACAGACTTACAATCTGTCATGTTAAATCTCTTAAGCAATTGGTTTATATAATCCTCCTGATCCAAAGTTATACAATTATTATTCTTGTCAACGTTTACTGTCATTCCTAAACATCGTTTAATTTGACCCAAATCTTTTATTCTAAATAATGATTTTAATTTATTTTTCACAAAATTTCTTTCAGATTCATCATTAGAAAAAATAAAGAAATCGTCAACATACAAAGCAATAATAGTTAATGTGTTATTTTTTCTTTTAATATACAAACAGGGTTCACTTACTGATTTATTATAATCTAAACTGGTTAATACCTCATCCACCTTTTTATTCCATACTCTTGAAGACTGTTTTAGACCATATATGGCCTTTTTTAATTTAAGTACCTTTTTATGTTTATTATCTATCTTCAAGCCTTCAGGAATACTCATAAACACATTTTCATCTAAAGTTCCATTTAAAAAAGCAGTAGTAACATCCAAATGTACAATAGTTAAACCTAACTGAACAGATAATGCGATTAATAATCTAAACGTTGAATGCCTGACAACTGGCGAAAAAGTTTCTTCGTAGTCAATTCCGTATCTTTGGGTAAATCCTTTTGCAACTAACCGGGCTCTGTGCCGCACTGTATTTTCATTTTCACACTTTTTCTTGAAAACCCACTTACACTGCACTACACGTACATTTTCCGGAGTGTCGATTAATTCCCATGCATCATTTTCTTCGAATGACTGAAGTTCCTCTGCCATCGCTTTCTTCCATTCTTCCTTGTCGGGTCTTGATAATGCCTCTTCAACACTGATAGGGTCACTTTCCAAGTTTGTGTTCTGCATACATGCATAAGTGATGTATTCTTCAAACTTCTTTGGTTTCCCTTTCCTGGTTGATCTTCTTATCCCTGAATGTTGAACATCATCTTCTTCTGGAACATAATCACTTTCATCTTCCTTTGATTCATTTTCTTCATTACAATATGTGTCACTGTTTTCCGATTCGTTACCTTCTTCTGTTTCTGAGTTAATTGTCTCTGAATCGGATGTTTCCCCCACTGAATCTGCCACTTCCTGTGTTTTATTTTTATCATGTATAATAATGGGGACCTTTTCCTCAATATTTTCCATTATTACAACATCTCTACTTGTTGTAACTAGATTTCTGTGAAAATCATAAATTCTGTAACCTTTGACATTTTCACTATATCCTACAAGAATCATCTTTTCTGATTTTTTGTCCCATTTGAGCCTTTTTTCTTTTGGTTTATGTACCATCACTGTGCTCCCAAATATTCTCAAATTTTCAATGTTTGGTTTTTTACCATTCCAAATTTCATACGGTGTACTATCATTAATGACAGCCGATATCGTTCTGTTTTTTAAATAAACTGCAGTGTTTACTGCCTCAGCCCAGAATCGTTTTTCTAAATCAGCATCAAACAATAAACATCTAGCTTTTTCAAGTATTGTACGATTCATACGTTCTGACAATCCATTTTGCTCTGGTGTATAAGGATTTGTCTTCTGATGAATTATACCAGATTTTTTTAGAAACATTTCAAATTCTAAATTAGAAAACTCACCTCCATTGTCTGAACGGAGCATTTTTATCTTTTTATTCTGTTGATTTTCAACCATACTTTTAAATTCTTTAAAACGTTCAAATGCTTCATCTTTTGTTTTCAGAAAATAGACAAATGACATACGACTATAGTCATCCACAAACAGAAGGAAATATTTTGAATCTCCAATTGATCTTACTTCCATTGGTCCACATACATCCGTATGTATAATTTCCAATAATTCTGAAGCTCTTGATCCTACCTTTGGAAATGATTTTCTTGGCTGTTTTCCCTCACAACATACTTCACATGATCCTATTGACTTAATTGTGTCGCTGCATTGTAGACCATCAACTGCTTGATTTTTCATTTTATTTAAATCACCTGCATTTAAATGTCCTAATCTACGATGCCATGTTTTACTTGTTGGAATTGTAGAAATCAAGAAACAGCTCTGGCTTGTTGTTGTTCTTAATTTGTATACATTATTAATGAGATCTGCAATCGCTACAAGCTCCTTATTTTTGTTAAAAATCTTGCAACAGTTACTTTCAAATCTGACAAAATTTTTATTTTTAATCAACTGACTTATTGATAATAAGTTTGTGGTAAGTTTCGGTACATATAGAACATTGGTGACTGGTATTGTGTACTCCACATTCCTTACTTTTGTCGTAATTTCTAAATCACCTTTGCACGATACAGCAATTTTTTCATTGTTGGCTACCATAATAGTTGGTAAATTCATGGACTTTTTCACGTTGTGCATCCATTCGATATTACCACACAGGTGGTTGCTTGCACCTGAGTCGACGTACCATTCAGTTTTCGAAAATTGTTCGCTATAAAACCCAACACTAAACGCATTACTTGTTCGTTTATCACTAGTGTTTGTGTTATCGAAATTTGCCGTGCACTTATTTTTGTAATGTCCCAACTGTTTACACTTATAACACCGAACTTCTTTTTTATGTTTACTATTCGATTTGACAGCTGTGCCAGTGTTCCCAACTTGACGTTTATTCTGCCAGCCATGTTGCCAACTCGTTTTGCCGGTAAACGCGCTGCCTGTTTTGTTGTCATCAACTGCCATGTCCAAGAGTTTCGTTTTTATGGAATCTGCTGTAATGGCTATACCTGAATGTTCGATCGCCATTATCATCGGGGAATATTTCTCAGGCAATCCTGCAAGTAGTAGAGATCCAATCCATTCGTCGTCGATTTTGAAACCCGTACCACTCAGCTTCTGTCCTGTCTCCACGATTTGATTCACATATGACGTCATCGAGTCGCAATTTTCCAACCTCGTTGAGATTAACAACCGTAGTAGACCGATTCTTCTAGCGAAACCTGAATCTTCGAACATCGACTTTAATTTATCCCACAGCTCCTTTGCAGTCTTGGCTTCTTTTATGTGAATATACAATGATGTATCTATTGTTAATATTAGTTTTGCTTTTGCTTTAGCGTCCTCAGATTCGTTAATATCCGTTTCTGGATCACTGATATACTTGATTAATCCATCGAGTATTAAAAAGTTCTCGGCAGCAAATGCCCAATCATTGTAATTTTCACGACCACGCAGCTTCGGAACGTTCGCGATATAATTTGCCATTTTTACACAACCCGTTTACAATTTTATTAACATGAACTAACTGTCCTGGTTTATCGAGGGTCCTGGGCCCATAACCTGTTTTGGATGTTAAATAAAAAGCAGGTTGTTATACACTTGTTTCGGAACTAAACTTGTATTTCACATTCTATTCGTATACACACGTGTTCGCCATGCGGCTACAACTTAAGAACTAAAATTATACATGTCAATGTTACCAACATAATATTGTGATGTATTACCAACATATTTTAGTATTGTTTTCATTCAATTCCAATTCAAATAAGAAAGCCTAATAATTACAGGTTTCATATTATATATTGGAGCTTACATTGGCTTGAATGTAATTAAAGACTGATTGTTTATTAGTGAATTTATTGTTATGCTCAATGTTGAATATAAAAAACAATGCAAGATTAAAAGCAATAGCAATTTGTACAGGCGATGTGAAGCAACTAATAATAATTTAATATTTTTTATTTGTAGGATACAATAATTTATGGTATATTCAGTCTCCTTGGAATATTTTGAACAGCGTTTCCGTTTCTCATTCAAACCTTCATGTTACCTTACTGGTTAAAAGTCCTTTACTAAGTTCTAGGTAAAGTAACTAATACTTAAAAATACACAATTTTTCTCAAATCTGCAAGTTTTATTAAGACTACAAACTATATATTATTTGATTCCCAATTTCAAAAGGTTACTTCCCTGTTAATATTGCTGATACATTAAAGAAAGTTGATATATAAAATGTAATTAATGGCAGAGAGCTAAACACTAGTTCAATTATAGTTCTGTTTTAATAGATTTATTTGCAAAAGTGCATATTAGTCGTGTACACTACCAAAAAACATTATCTTAAATATATTGATTGCTGCAAAATACACTTAATAAATAAGAACAGAGTTTGCATAACTAAACTTTTAGAAAAATGTGAATGTATCTCCAAAAATTCTTTTTATTTTATACTTGCAGTTTTACGTTCAAGAATTTAAAAATTAATTTAAAAAATGGATATGTCTTTATAGATAAAATGTATTAAAATCCTTTAGGTTGTTGTAGAAAATTAACTAGTAATTTAAAAATAAGATAACATTTCGCAAATCTATAACAGTGAGTCTTATTAAGACTACAAATCACATCACTTATTGGAACTATTTCTCTGGCTAAAAATGAATACAAAAGTAATTTGCATGTTTAATTATGTTTATTTATGTTATTTTGAGATAATATGGTGTGAGAAATATGAAAAAGAAATGAATTTACTCTGATCTAATTATAACCCTAGTAGAAAAAGTAATTAAATAATGTAACAATCACGTTTATAAACATCTGTAGACACGTTCTGAACATAATTGTTTTTGTAAAATTGTATAAATTCGGATCATCAGTAAATAAGATTTCATTGTCGTGTCAGTTGTACATATCAGAGTAAACTTAATTTTCATTTTATGTATTTTAATATTTTTTTACATTGTTTTTTAAACAAGTTCATATTATAATTGTACTAATTAGATCAAGAGATTGTGTAGATGTTTATAAACTTGGTATAAGTAATTTCTTTATCGTAAGAATGGTGGCGACCGTTACTTCGTGGTAATTCATGATAAACGCGTTAGTTTAGTGTTTAATTTCTTTATACAAATAGGAACATTAATCTTAAAATTCCTAGAAATGAATTTCTTAATACACATCAGCCTAAATAACGCCCTTACTATTAATATTAGAAAAATGAGAAGGTTGAGTTAATCTTATTTTAGTACTATATATAGAAAATTTTCTTTACCACGTATTTCTTTAAAAATCAATTTTTTCACACCTTACATTTCCGTATCAAAAAATCAACGATTTTGGATACGGAAATGTAAGGTGTGAAAAGTAGAATTTTGTTTTTCCGTATAGATACACTTTTCCGCATGGATACACTTTTCCGCACTACTATTTACAAGCTGGAAACGCTTGAACGCACAACAGACATGTATACATATATAGGAGGTAAAGGAACTGAAAAATTAAAAAAAAACTATTAATTTAAATATAATGAAAATGGAATAGCCATTAAGAATTCAAACGTAAGGATCATACTTAAGAAATGGGACTATCGAATAAATCGACTCAATTGAACGTTTATTTAACCGTTTTCCATACAAAGAGGATGGAAGGCCCGTTCGCTCGCACGCATAAACTACAAGAACTACAACACCGGCGGAATCGTATCTCATTCCTCATGTAGGTGGCGCCAGCGTCGAAGCATGAACATTCAAATGACTCAATACTCCTTCCAATTAAGTGCTTCGTTACCATAAAAAGGATAATCAATCAAATATCTGACTTTCGATGAAATGATGAAAAAGAATTATATTTATATCAAAAACATATTTAACCCTTTCTCATTCTCAGATTCAAAACGAGTTCATGGAAATGGTCCCTTGGAGTCGGCTTGGTGAAGACTTCAGCTAGTTTGAGGTCTGAAGGCACATAGCTGACATTGATGATGGTATTTGATATCCACGTGCTTTGTTCTTGTATGAAAGACTTGATTTTTTACAAGACAACGCGCTCCTTGGTTATCCAATTTAAGGGTTGTTGGTTTCCGGACTGGTTCCCTGATGTCATCAAGGAACTGACGAATTCAGGTTGCTTCCGGGGCGGCGACGTACTCGGCTTCCGTCGTCGGAATTCTTGGTCGAGAATAAACTGGTTGAACTTTTCGTTCCAGAATCGTAATGCCTGCTTCAACCCGTATATCGAGCTTTGTAGTCTGCATACTTTATCCCTGTTGACATTAGCGCCCTCTGGTGGGAGTTCGTACATCGAACTGCAAGATCTTATAATCATTTTTGATTGCTGTGGCTAACAGGATTCGGGTCGAATCGAACCGTGTAGTAGGCAAGAAGATCTCATCGTAGTCGACTCCATTTTCTTGATAAAAACCCTTAGCATAGAGCCTGGCCTTAAATTTTGTGGATATGACACTCACCATGACTGTGTGCATTTCCCTCTATATGCGACCTTTCTGCTGCGGCGTGTAAGGCGAAGTGTTCTCCAGGATGATACCATCCTTCTTTAAGTAGCTCTGCAAACCTTCATTGATGTATTCGCTATCATTGTCACAGCCTTGACCTTGCAATCGCGCTGCTTCTCCACCATCTGCACATACTCCTTCAGGCGAGCCACGACATCAGATTTGTGCATCATGGTGCTCATTTTGCTCATAGATATCGTACCGTCCTTCAACAGGACAAAGTATCTCGCTCCTCCAGATGATTCAATCGCAATACTCGTGCCCTAATTTTCTCTTTGCGGGCCTCTCTTGATGGGTGATGAAAACGATGCAAGATTCACAAAGTATCTCATTCTCGTCGCTCAGGGTTATGCCAGTTATCACTCTAATCCGCGTAAAGTTTACATGGCCAAGTCTTTCATGCCACACCTTTCAAGCAATTTGGTAGGCTAGGTGACATTCAGCCATTCTAAACAGCATTCAATAGACATTATTGTTATCAAGAGTTGCGCTTGCAATAAGTTTTAGGCCATCTAGAATCTCGGCATTTTTCCCCTTCTTGACGATTGATCAACCCTTCTTGGTTACGACGGCTTCAGAGAACAGGATGTTCGTGATGACGGGTGTATGTCACTCACCTAGAACCAATTTCTCGATCTCGATGTCTGAGCGACATCGGACATGGTTCAAAACAGCTTGGCCTTTGTTAACTTTATATGAAATGCAAAATATTCATTTGTGTATATTGTTTGGTGTTTTTACATGTGTATAAGTTGGCACAACTGTGCAGTAATGTATGACGGGAGATGAACATGTCAAGTTAGTTCGTTCAAAAGCTTGTTTTCAGTTTACAATAGTTTAAGTGTATTGTCATACCGAATCATTTATTTGTATCTGTGTTTATGAACTTAATTACACACAACGGTCAAAATATCTCTGTGTTTAATTCACAGGTTATGGGCCCAGACGTTTTAAACTGTGAGGTTAGGTACTGACCACGTGCACGCGTTTTTATTTTTTGTCTTAAAGTCGCAAGTTTGTTTCGATTAGTTTACGTGTGGTGTGTGCGCCGTGTATAATTACCATCTGCATCGTTGGTTTCAACCACATACGACGGGAGATGAATTTCAAAACTCAAATAGACAAATTTGAGGGTGCAAGCAATTGGAGCCGATGGGGTTAGATGTGGTGAATGCCCAATTTGCATGACAAATTGGGTATCATTTGCCCTAAAGTGTGGACATTTATTTTGTGGGAGATGTGTGCAGAGAATAGGTCAAAGCGGCAAATGCGGCATTTGTCGCGCAAAAATTGGAGCAGGAGAGATTCGAAGAATTTTTTTACCTACTACCACCGCTCCATCTAAAAAACGACTAGCCAGTTCTCACCCCGCCAGCCTCCCCTCACAAAAAAGGTGAAGCTGGCTCCAGCGACTTCATCGGCTCCAGCTGCTCCAGCGACTTCATCGGCTTCATCGGCTCCAGCGACTTCATCGGCTCCAGCGACTTCATCGGCTCCAGCGACTTCATCGGCTTCATCGGTTCCATCGACTTCATCGGTTCCATCGACTTCATCGACTCCAGCGACTTCAACTCCACCATTTTTCGTATACAGAAGATATGCTGGGGGGGTGCGCATTATTTCGATCACACGATATATATGCGCACCATGTTTGATGATGATGATGATGATGATGATAGCATTTTTGATGCTGACACAGAAGTGGAAAATGTAAGTCATACAAATTTAAATTAGCGCAATTATTATGATGTGTTTTATTTAGTCAGATGAGGAGTCGGTCAACTTTGCAGCCCACCAAGAGTCGGACGATGAATGATGATGGAGTTGTCCGACGGAGTAGGACGAAGCCTGGCACCATTTTTTTTTATCTTTAGTTTTTTTTTATGTTTTATTCACTGACGCCATTTTTATATTCAGTTTTATTTTAATTTTTTATGTTTTATATTTAGTTTTATTTTAATTTTTTATGTTTTATACAATAAATTAATGTTTTATTCTAATTTTTTTTTTTTTCCACATTTATACCAGATTTGTCTTTTAATGTTATAGTCCATAAATACTTTGAAAAACAATCAATCACTACCAGAATATATTTAAATCCTTTATTTTCTCTTGCATAAAGTCCAAATTCGGCTAAATCGGCTTGCCATAAATCGTCCACTCCTTTAATAATTGTGCGTCGTCGAGGAAATATTTTTCTTGCGGGCTTATGCAGCTCATTTACTACATCACTTTTTACTTTGCTCATGGTGTGTCAATAAATGTCTGAGCCCCTTTCTGCACATCCAAGCTCTTTATTATTTTGTTTAATACCTCATGAGTTTCTCTGATTTTAATATCTTTTTTATTCCACAAGACATAGTTTGAGTAAATTCGCTATATTCATAAATGTTATTTTATCAAAGTAATATAAATATCCGTTAATATTTCTAAATAATCGATTTGCCTCTATTAACAACCGCACGAATTTTTCAAGACGCGTTTAAATTCATCAGTGTTATCGCTCCGGAAGTTATCAACCGCAGAGATGGAAACGCCACTGTGTAATACATGTTATCCGCAAATAAAATAATATCTCCTCGAGAAATTTAGAAAATTGTATCAATCCCAGAGTTCCACAAAAAGTCAAAGCATAATGAAATCAGATTCCACTTCATCCGAGAGAAGTACTCAAAAGGTGAAATTGATGTACAACATGTGGACGGGGAAAATCAAGTTGCAGACATTTTAACGAAACCATTGCAGAAATTACGTTTTGAGAAAATTAGAGCACTGCAGGGATTTTGGAAGGAAGTGTTAACTTTATATGAAATGCAAAATATTCATTTGTGTATATTGTTTGGTGTTTTTACATGTGTATAAGTTGGCACAACTGAGCAGTACTGTATGACGGAAGATGAACATGTCAAGTTAGTTCGTTCAAAAGCTTGTTTCAGTTTACATTAGTTTAAGTGTATTGTCATACCGAATCATTTATTTGTATCTGTGATTTTGAACTTAATTATACACAACGGTCAAAATATCTCTGTGTTTAATTCAACAGCCTTGAACGACATATGAATAGATGCTCCTCTGTCCATGATCAATGTATCTTCCGTGTTGTCGTCCCCTCCAGAAAACTCTACGATGAATGAAGGAAACTCCCTGTCTTGATTTAGTGACTTCTGCTTTGGCTTGCTCCTGCAGACCCGCGCGATGTGGCCGTCCTTCCTGTATTGGTACCACATAACGTTGGGCCTTCCCTCCTGCTGGTTCTGGTGGTCCTACTTCTGCTAACTCGGTCCCCCTGATGACACCTCGGTCAGTTTCGTCGTTTTGTGCGATTTCCACGATGAATTTATGTCCGATGAGACTGCGAACAGCGTTTCAAATTGCTCAGTCAGTGACAGGTTTGCGACTTCGTCGATTAACCTAGACGTCAAATGCCAGCGTTTGCCTGTCTTCACTAACTGACAGTCACGCCTGTCGAAAATTCCGAAATTCGGCGGCAATGTACTAATAAACTTTGTCATTATCACTTTTTAGACGTTAAAGTAATAAACACTTTATAAATTTTCAAAAGACACTTTTATTGCATTAAACTCGCAACAATTGTTTCGTCACACTGTGGCTTCTTCAGGCGAAGAAATGGTTGGTACTTTAATGCAATAAAAGTGTTTTTTGAAAATTTTTAAAATGTTTTTTACTTTAACGACTAAAAAGTGAATATAAATTTTCAAGTAATAACAGCCTCATTAATTAATATATTTGTCATTATCGCCAATATCCTTCAATTTCTTCGCTAGATTATCCACATTCGTAATGTGTTGGGCAATGCTGTCATTATCTTTCATGCGATATTGGTGAAAACGTTCGTGTGCGATCATTTTGCTCGGCTCAGATTGTTGCAGATGGAAACAAGCTTTCCAATGATTTTATGAGATGACTCACAATTCTCAATCAAGGTGATCTGCGAGTTTTATAAGGCAGATGTTAGGACGAACACCGCCGTTGCGTCGCTTTTCACCCAGGCCTTTTGCGGATTTCCGTCAGTTGCCGGTTTCTGCTCCACACGATGTCGTAGAGTCATTTTGCCCGGAGAGTACAATTCATTTGAAACCGCCATTGGTTGTAGTTGTTGCCATTGAACTTGTTCCGGCTGTTCAAATCTAACCTTTTAGTCATTGCTTCAGGCCACATGGGCGGCTCACATGTATGCCACGAGTCCTCCAAACAGTCAAAACCTCCACAATAGACGGCTCGCGCCAGTGGCGATCCAAATCCGATCTGCGATCGACCACAAATAGTCAGGTTCACTCACTTCACACGTGTAATGGGCCCATAACCAATTGAATAAATTAACTATTTTCCTCAGCTGAACGTTTATTTAACCGTTTTGCATACAAAGAGATCGGAGGATCTGTTCACACGTTAGCATACACTACAAGAACTACAATACCGGCGGGATCGTCGTATTTCATTCCTCATGTAGGTGGCGCCAGCGTCGAAGCATGAAAATTCAAATGACTCAATAGGGACAATAAAAAATACTCCAACTACAGAGGTGTAATGCTAACGCATACTGGAAAATGTTTCAAATGTTTTAGTATCTGTCCGTCCGTAATTCTTTATTTTGGATTTTCTAGAGTTAAGATCAACTATTAATTAAATTTGTTTTTCTGATACCTCAAATGTATTTTTAATGTTTTGTTTGGTTTGTTTCTTTTACCTTACATCAATATTTTTTTCTATCTGATAATATTTACTTTTTTTGGGGATTCTTTACTTGTAGGTCAATCTTGTACTTTGAGTTCCGCTACTATCGAAGATTAGAAACCATTATTATTATTATTACTTGTTAACTGGTTAACCTATATTGCACCTTTCCTACTATGTTATTGTTTTATAGTATAAAACATATTTCGATTTTAGCTACAAAAATTACGCGAACATTAACTATTATTCTGTAGATGTAATCAATTGCATTAAATAAGTAATAGTTTAAAAAATCATCAATATCACATGGGGATTAGATAAATGATAAACTCACCAATAATAATTTGAATTCCACCACTACTCGACATGGTTTTAATAGAACACACACTCACCTCGACGAAACACACAAAACAGTATATCCTCTTTTATCATATTAATTTAAACAAATATGTTGAAAATTGACATTATTTATGAAGTAGTATATATGTTCATCAGAATACGATTGAGAAACTTAAATAGGAAAATAAAAACGCCTTGCCTTGGTTTGTATGTTTAAATTTTATCATATAGAAATAACTAACTTAAAATTATTTTAAAGCATACAACTATGATTTTTTAATAATTTTCTTTTCTTATAATATAGTGGGATTTTATAATATAGGCTGTTGCTATTTAAATGCTATATATAATCTATGTTATACATGAATTTTAATGATTTTGAAAAAGTTTTATTAAAATTAAAAATAATTCGTTATTATTTTATAGAAAATTATAATTTCAAAGTATGATATCTGTAAATAATCAAAATAATTAAAAATTATTGTAGGTTATCTATAATATATTTAAAATCCGCAATAATCAATATCATTATACGTTGGTTTTAATAGACTACTATCTAATTCATTCTTGTTTATAACAGATAATATATTCTGTATTACTGCATCATTAATATACGTTTTTCGTGCAAGAATCCACAAGAATTCTAAAAAAGAAAAAAATATTATTACAGAACATTCCTGTCTAGATAAAAAAGCTTACGTCTGCTTTTGCCAGAATTATTGTAGCAAGACCAAACAACAGAATAATTGTCGTAATCAGTTTGCAAGATCCAGTAGTTTCCTTGTGAGTTGGGGATTTTTATAACTAATTTTCCATCGTGCAACTCAGGATTCTGTTCGGTGGCATATCCTTCAATTGAAAATATTTCACCATCTCTCTTCATTTGGTTAACGAGTTTCACGGTTCCATTGTCATTAAGCTCATATGTTGCGGTTACACAATCACCGTTCATTTGCATTGAAGTTTCATAGCGCATAAGTTCATGCCATCTACCTAGATACTAAACAATATTTAAATAAACCTTTCATTTATTGTTATATAAGTTTAGATACAAGTAATTCCTAGAATATCTAAATAAATAATGTTATTTATTACCTTATCAATCGCAAAATTCTGTTGTGTAGTAATTGGATAGTCTTCGCAAAGTCTATCAACGAGCTGTTGTCCAACAACAAAAGGCAGTATGAGAAGAAAGGTTAGCTTGTACATTGTTTACGTAAGCGTGATCGATTGTGAATAAACGCACTGAAATCCTCTAATATAGAAATAAGTAAACCACTCAAAATTATATTTGATAGATTTTAGAGATATTTATGCACTTACACGGGTTCAATTACCTTTTTTTATTGATCTAATCGAAGCTATTCCAATATAATGATCATATTTTACCTACTTAACCTACTTAACTAACGTGTAATTATTTGCTTCTGTTATCAGCTATGTGCTCAGCTTTAGATAACCATATAGGATGGTGTTTTTATCTCTAAAATAATCTAATAAATAGTAAGTGAGACATAAATTTCATGAATAATCCAACAAAACTTAATAAATTAGAGGAACTGATATTAAAACAAATTTAGGCAGGGAGAAGACTGCCACTGAAAAAAAGAGATAAAAATGATAGGTATTTTAGGAAATGGAGAGTGATGACATTATAGAGCCATCTAGTGTTTCGCCAGTCGTGTATTAGTAAAGAAAAAAAATAAAGGGTGGAATCGTTTTTGTGTTGATAGTTGTTTAACACTATTTAGGCATACTGCCTGGATCTACTATGTTTTCAACGCTTGACCCCTAATATTAGCAAGTAGTTTTTGTTTACGTAATACACATATGGCATTCGAGAGTCTCCTGGAGAAAATATTATCATAAGAAATGTGTTCCTTGCTTCATGAAGATTTCAATGAAAAGATCAATGTCACACTGAAGAATACACCTATAAGCGCATTAGTCTTATGTTATTCGTTACCAGATGTAAAAATCGTGTTTACGGGTGTATGAATTTGAGCTGCCTTATCACAAATCCATAATGGATAAGAGAAGGCAATTAGCTATTAAGTAAGAGAGGAATTACTACGTGCAGTTGTAACATCGGTGAAATATTTTGATAAAAATCTAAACGGAAAAAAGAATCGACTTGATCTTAAATGGCTTCTACACTTCAAGAATCCATAAGGATACGTCGTAAGATGACTGGAAAGGCTTCGGGAGTGTATTGATATTGAACATGAAGTCGGGGGTAACTCACAGGATCTTAGATGCCTCGTTGAACATCCCCAGATTATTCTAAACACTATAAAAACGCAGAATTGAAAATAGATAGAAGTGAATAGAGGAGATTCAGAAGAATCAGGATGATTATTCCATCCTAAAACTCCTGATGAAGTAAAAGAAAGAAATTGCAAAATACTCTTTAGAATTAAGATCCTACTGGGCTTAGAGCGTTTTTCAGTAACGTAATTGGAAGACAAGAGACGAATTTACATAAGAACATAATTGCGGTGATGGAAGAGATTTACGATGGATCTTCCGGTAGATATTTGGGAGTATAAATGACCTTGAACAAACTACGTGAGCTATTCTATTGGGTTAAATAGACATGAAATAGTGGCACAAATATAGCAAGGCAAACATCGGCCCATAATGTCAAAAGAAAGCTCCTATGCACTGGTAGATATCGGTAATTCATTCGAACGAGTTGCAATTGATGTTATAGAACAATTCACAGCTCATCAAAGAAACGCATCCTTGACGCATACCTCTAAATACTTAAAAGAAGCATCAACAATCGCAGAAGTTTTGGCTAAGATGTAAAAATGTTATTTGCACGTTTCCTTGTAAATGTCGAACCAAGGAAGAAATTTTGAATCTAATATTCAATCTGATGTTATGATAGAATGAATGAACTAATGCATCAGTAGTACATGAAATAACCAGAGAGGTTTTAGCATCGTCATGGACATTTTCATTGCGATTTAAAATTTGACTACCCACGAGAAAAAGAAATTTGAGGAGAACAAGGAGAGTTTTGAAAACCAGAATTAACAAATTTGATGGCAGATTCCAACGATTTAGCGAAGGAATGAAGTAAAATTACGACGTAAAGATAAGGTTGATAACATCGATCAACATGTTAGTATGGTTATTTAATCTACAACGGCGTCGAGTCCTCTCCTTAAAGTAGCAAATTTCACGGTATATGCCCTTCCAAATTGTATTAAGGATAAACGATATAGTCTACCGCATCCAAAAACTACTTCAAAGAAAACCAAGAGTTGTTCATTTTAATGGAACAACAAAATACTACTGTTGATTCGTACCACCAGAAGAACTGTGAAGAAAAAAAATGAGAAATTCATGACTTACCACTGTCATGAACCCAAAATTGGAAGGGATGTAACTCGAGAATAACATTGAAAAATATCTGGTGGGCTGTTGTCTTGGTTTTGGAGGATAGAAGGGTTATTTATCCAATGTTCTGCAGTAGGAATTGCAGTTCAATTGAGGATTGCCGCTCATCAACTAAAAATGATCATCTACTATCTAGTAACAAAGAAATTCTCCCATTGAAAGCTAATCTATAAAAATTTATGACGGTTATGGTTAGTAAAGTATTGAAGAATCCACTTCTTCATGACGGAATCAAAAAGTTAGCTATTAAAAAGCTATCCTGTAAATTGAACCAATTGGAGTACAGGCAAATAAGAGTCATTCTGGATGTCGTTTCCATTAACAACAATATTGAGATTCTTGTATGGGTTACAATTATCCAAGTGGGATTCACCATAATAGGATGTTTCT
Organism: Ontholestes murinus; assembly: GCA_963969525.1. Taxonomy (NCBI): domain Eukaryota; kingdom Metazoa; phylum Arthropoda; class Insecta; order Coleoptera; family Staphylinidae; genus Ontholestes; species Ontholestes murinus. Next base: position 30,770,698 of record OZ018390.1, read on the forward strand.
TCTTATATTACCATTTATTTCAAATGTCAGGAATGGGTATCAGTGTCTCGTAATAAACTACTGGTTGTCACATTTCGGGATGAAATATTTCTAAGCAGGAAGCAGTGCAGCGAAACTCTCTAGAGGCTGTTATTAAAGAGCTAAAGCATTTAACGTGTAAGCGGTGAGGAGGGCACAAAGGTACGTGGCTGTGAAGGAATCGCGACTAGTCCAGAAACTTACAGGAGTAATCCACTTCTGACCGACTAAAAAATTTTAACGAAACCAAATACTTTAATTCTAGTTGGCCGAGAAGTTTAGTGTATAATTCTTGAATGCTATGCATAATTCAGTGGGATAGAATTTATTTATTTACGATCGGGAGCAGTGTGTTAAAGCGCATATGCTACCCTTGGCTTGCACTGATTGTAAAGCGACTGAGGCGGTTCGTCCTTGGTAGGAGTGTGCTACTAGAACATTTATAACCAATTCGCCTATTTACCTCTATCGTCGCTGACGCCAAGGAGAATCACTTGTGTCCAACCGCCGCCGTCACCGCCGAGGCGGATCCGAGTTTTAGATGAACAGCCTTGGTGGTGAAGTAAACAAATGCACAGATATACAGATTGGACCGTCCGGTAATAATGGGTCTGGCATAATCAACATCAAAACAAAGAAACGGAGCGGCGGCAGTGATGCGCTCTCATAGACAGCCCGCATCTTTGTTCCCTCTGTATAGCTGAATCCAGTGGTCTTTTGTGCTAATGTTTTTATCCAGTGACTATGGCTGTTGAAGCTAGACTGGGATAAGGTACCACCGGAAGTAGCTCGAGTTTGGTACAGATTTCAGTCAGAACTTCCTATGCTCGAAGCGATTTCTGTTCCTCGCCATCTTCCCGCCTACTAATCTTCTTCCAACATCGTATCGGCTTTCGTGATGCTTCAGAACTTGTACCGATGCTCGGTACAACACGCTGTACTTCACATCGCTCTCCACGTCGTTCTGTTTAAGAAAGTGAGATTGACTGACCTGGCGTTAAGCTATGCAATTCTCTATTTTCTCTTTTCGCGACCAATTCTCCAACATTACAATTCATCATTTTTCACCGCACGACCACTTAAATAGGGTAAGCGCCCCTCATCACTTTACTTCCTCCTTCTCGTCTGTCCGCCGAACCGAACAGACGTCAATATGCGAAAGCGCAAACAAAAAAACTGCACAGCTTCCAAGTTTGTACTTGTGATCCCACCGCACCAACTTTGACACCGACACACAGTGGTCGATTTCAGTAATCTAGCTGAACATTTCGTAGAAAATAAATTTTTAGGAATAACAGTAAATTATACAAATATCATTACTATAATGTTCCATTGAAGACCAGGTAATGTCATAAAACCTTTAGCCCTCTGGGTACCCGAGTAACCATCGCATATCGTAATGCCTTGCCAGACGCTACACATTTTTCGTGCCGAACGTGATTTCGCCGCAAAGTTTTAAGCTGTTTTTTTTTTTATCACTTTAAGTGAATTTGATTACTACGATCATGGAAAAGTACCCCTCAGGCATGTTTCCATTGTTGATATTTGAATTTTTATGATTGTTTCAACAAATTTCGGTAAATTATTATTTAAAATTGATGCTGCGCACTAGCTTTTAAATTCTTAATTTCTAAAGAAAAAAAGGTAAAAGTATATCAGATTCGCACAGATTCGCGATGAACTATATTTTTTATTTAAGGCCTGTATCTTATCTTTTTAACTAACTAAATAACTTTTGCATAAAACTGCGAACAATCAACTTATTAATTTTTTTAGAAGACGTATCCATTCCCCGAAAAACGTTATTCGTAATTTGGCTTGCAGAAAAATTATCAAAAAATAAGAATTCAGCAGTATTTTCATTCGTCATGAATATATTAAATATTCATGAACATTTGGAAAATGAAAATAATATTCATCAGAGGTTAATTAAAAATTTTACCTCAAAGTTAACTAAAAAGTGGAAGGAATCTAATCGAAATATTTCAATATTTGAGATCAATAATGCAGAGTGGTTAAATAAATCAGAAGAATTTAAAGTTAAAAAAGAAGTTATTACACACATCGAATCGCAACCAGGGCCATCTAAACCGAGAGGATCATATAAATTCTTTACAGATTTGACATTTGGCCAAATGTAACATTTCAATAAATTGTTTATTTAATATACATTGTGTTTTACAAATATGTATATATGTATTAAATGTAATATTCATCAATATTAAAAAATATATGTATTGCAGTTTTAAATTTAATTTTAATATAAATGTTCTGCTGATATAAAATATGAAATTAAAATGAAGATCGCGATTCTTCATTTTAATTTAAAATATATGTTTGCAAGATGGAAGGAGAAGTTTATATGTCAACTACAGGTTTTAAATAAAGTTTATGTAGTAAGTTTTAACTTAAAATAAAGCCCCTTTCATTTTTTATTTAAATATTTTTTTGTAAGAAATTAAATTAAAAAAAATAATTATTTCTATAGGGGATGGGGGTTATTATTTAATATTACAGGAAACAATATATATATATATATACATATATATATATATATACAGGGTTATTCACGTTATACGGCACGGAATATTGTGGCCAAAATACGTGACTTTCAAAAAGTTTCATTTTGGAGATATATGGGGGTCTATTAGGGCTACTTTTTAAAATTATTTTCATAATATACAGGGTGTCCCAAAAACCCTAAAAGTATCAAAGTTGTGTTTTTTTAATGAAACACCCTGTATTTTATTGCATTTTTGGATCCGTCTATAAAAATAAGTATGTGTTTTAATAAGGTTTTTATTACATAAATCTTAAGGTTTTTGAATTAATTTGAATTTTGTAAAAATGTAACCTAATTTTCATGTTTCAAATACTTAAAAAATAAGTAAGTTATACATACCAAATTTACACTGAAGTGTAACAATAGATCATATTTTATTTTCCAAGTATAATAAACTTGACATCTTATGCCGGGTGTAAAAAAATTGGAATTAAACAAATGATAACTTTAAATGACTATAACTTCATTTATTTAAATGGAACGCTATATTTATTAATTTATCAGCAAATGCACGTTTTAATTACCTATCGAATGGTATTTACATCTTAAGTGTTAAGTCTTCTCGTTTTTACAGAAAACGCCAAAATATTATTTATTGCACCGTTTTAGTACTTTTTAAGTAAACATTTTAATGTATCTAGTTTTCTATCGTATTTAAAAACGTCAGATAATTAATTTAGTCTGTCACTTTAGTTTAAAAAGGATGTCTTTTGTTATAGTTGTGTTATTTTGCGTTTTTGTGTTAGATCGTTAGTAATCGTTATTGTTTGAACATGGTTGTTGTATGTCATAGTAAAAAATGAAAATTTACACAGATTTTCTTATACTGAGGTTTTTATAATAACTGACACTTCCAATTTCTTTAAATTTGTTTAATATTCTCTCAAAAATGGCTGGCTTAGGGTGATTTCTTTCGGGAAACCTTTAAGTATAAACTCGACAAGCCAATAAACAATTTTGATGACATTTTTCAAGCATAAAAATAATGCCAATAACCCCTTCTTTTGAGTAAATCTTCAATTTTTACCAAAAAATACAACAGCGATGTTCAAGCAATAACGATTACTAACGATCTAACACAAACATGCAAAATAAGACAACTATAACAAAAGACAGGCTTTTTAAACTAAAATGACACGTTATATTAATTATCTGACGTTTTTAACTACCATAGAAAACTGAATACATACAAATTTTTACTTAAAAAGTACTAAAACGGTGCAATAAACAATATTTTGGCGTTTTCTGCAAAAACGAGAAGACTTAACACTTAAGATTTAAATACCATTCGAAAGGTAATTAAAACATGCATTTGCTGATAAATTAATAAATATATTGTTCCATTTAAATAAATGAAGTTATAGCCATTTAAAGTTCTCATTTGTTTAATTCCAATTTTTTTACACCCGGCATAAGATGTTAAGTTTATTATACTTGGAAAATAAAATATGATCTATTGTTACATTTCAGTGTAAATTTGGTATGTATAACTTAATTATTTTTTAAGTATTTGAAACATGAAAATTAGGTTACATTTTTACAAAATTCAAATTATTTCAAAAACCTTAAGGTTTATGTAATAAAAACCTTATTAAAACACACATATATTTTTATCGAAGGATCCAAAAATGCAATAAAATACAGGGTGTTTCGTTAAAAAAAACACAACTTTGATACTTTTAGGGTTTTTGGGACACCCTGTATATTATGAAAGTAATTTTAAAAAGTAGCCCTAAAAGACCCCCATATATCCCCAAAGTAAAACTTTTTGAAAGTCACGTATTTTGGCCACAATATCCCGTGCCGTATAGCGTGAATAACCCTGTATATTAAATACAATATATTTTTTTATCATTATATATAATTTTAAACATTGTAGACAACTCAAGAGCGAAATGTTCAGCTAGATTCAACAAATCGACCACTGTGCGACACCGGCAGCGCAACCTCCAACACTACAGCGAACTCTACCTCCACCAACCTCACCTGCCGCCTCCTTGGCCTCCACTCCACCCCTATCCTTCTCATACTCTTCGGAATCCCCCTCCTCCCCCTTAACCGCCGAAGCTTGGACCGTCACTGCTGCCACCATGTCCCGCCCATGACGCCGCTCCGACTCCATCTCCAAAGGGGTCTTCAACCCCTCTGCACCAGGTCTACATGGTGCCCCCTCGCCCGTCGCCACCCAATGGACGCCAGTGCTAACGAGTTCCCAGGACCTGGGGGTCATCCCCGAGGGATTTCGACCCAAACCCTTCCAACACCTCGTGTTTTATTCATTTAAAATTGAATAAAACAAGTTGTGTGTGAGGTAGAAACGAAATTTATTTTTCATTCGAAAGGGTATTCGACCCCATTAAGTATGAAAGATAACATCGTTCAAATGACCACCGCGGCTCCGTTTGGTAGCCCGGATCCGGGAGGTCCAATTTTCGATGACTCTGGAGCACATATCGGCCTCAATTTGAGCGATGGCGTTGCGTATGTTGACCGCCCAGCTTCGTTCTCGAAAAAGTACGGACCGATGATGCCGCCGGCCCAAAATCCACACCAAACAGTGACTTTCTGGGGATGCATTGCCACTTGGTGGACCTCGTGTGGGTTGTTCTCACTCCAAATGCGGCAATTTTGCTTGTTCACATACCCGTTCATCCAGAAATGAGCCTCGTCGCTGAAGATGATTTTTCGGCCAAAATGGGGGTCTGCTTCCAACTGCTCCATAGCCCAGTCAGCGAACGCCCGACGCTGTCTGTGGTCGTTTATCTTGAGCTCCTGGGTCAATTGGATTTTGTACGGGTGCAGACCCAAATCCAGATGCAAAATTCTGCGAGTTGATGTCTCCGAAAGGCCAAGTTCCTGTGCACGACAAAAAATGGACTGCCTCGGGTTCTCGCGCACACTCTCACGGACAGCAGCGATATTTTCGTTCGATCGGGCGTTTCGTCGACGTGTCAGTGTTGGCTGGTTGTTTACTGAACCAGTCGACTCGAATTTGCCCACCAATCGACGGATAGTCGACTCTACAGGCCGATCATCGCGACCGTAAAACGGGCGAAGTGCGCGGAACGTTGCTCGAACTGATGACCCATTTTCGTAAAACAATTTAATAATTTGCACGTGCTGCTCGACACTCAAACTTGCCATGGTGATTTTAGGTTATATACTGAACAAATGACAGCAACTTTGATAGCTCTACCTCGAACAACATGGCCGCACCCTTCCGGCAAACTTCGCGCGTTCCTATTGGCGGACCCTTTAATTGATGGTGCCTTTAAAAGCAACCTTTACTCCGATGCCTTGGCTACCCATGCCCTTATTTGCTAGTCTTTCTGGACTCTCGATGAGCGGAAAGTTACCCGACGCAATCCAACGGGACATATCACTGCCGCCGCTCCGTTTTTTGTGTTGGTGTTGATTGTGCCGGACCTTTCAACATTACCACCAGACAGATTCTAGATACCTGTGTGACTAAGGCGTACATCTGTGAATTCGTTTGCTTCACCACCAAGAAAATTCATATGGAACTCGCATTACAATTCATATCGCCTGTATCCTCCCCCCTTTCGCCGAGGTCACAGTACCATCATCTTCAGTAACAATGGCAAGAACTTTGTGGAAGCGCACTGGGATATCACTGCCTTATGACGATTCATTAAGCCACCATCACTGCCAGCACTGCTTCCGTTGGAACTGAATGGTTTTTGATACTACCATCTTATCATCACTTCAGAGGGCTATAAAAGCCTCCGTGAAATTCACCAAGCATCATCTTCGCCGTGTCGTTCGCAGCAAGTTGCTATTACACGGAGGTCGGCATTATCCTTGCCCAAATTGAAACCGTCCTCATTTCTTGCCTACTGTATTATTATTCGGACTACTTAAGTCTGGCTACTCTCTCATTCAACGCCAAATTTCCGTTCCGCCTGTAGTGACTTTTTCGCACCTTTCTGGTAACGATTTCGCCTGATAGCGACTGGTTCAGTGCAACAGGAACGATTTTTGGAAATGTTAAGAAATTGAATACCATTACACGATTTACCAAATCTCCAAGTGGCTATCTCCAGAATCTATTATCGCTAAAGGAACTCTCTAGGTCGAATCTCATGAAAATTTCTGGGTCAAAACGTTCCTTGAGTTCAATTATTTTTCTCTAGTGTCTTCGTGTTCGCATCAGTGCCTTCTTCCGTTCGTCCTTTAAGCAGCTGTTCTAGAACAAAGAATCACCAATTTGCCCATTCGATTGTGGCGTCCCTGATGCCAAGGATAACCGCGAATATTCAATCTCCGCCATCGCCGCTGAGGCCGCATCATCGTCACGACTTGTTGTTTAATTTTATTAGATTAATATAGTGTTTTAGACATCTAATTTTCCTTTCCGACATCAAATATGAGAGTTAATTTCAAGTAAGTTTTTGATTGAAATTTTGTTACAACAAATTTTAATTTAAGAATCATATATTAATTAAGTATATATGCCAGTTCATTAAATTGTTAAAATTAAGGTAAAGTTTACAAGGTTAAGTACTTGTAAAATCTCTAACGCAAAACTATCTGTTAAATTACAGTATTTGTAGTAAGGCCTGGGATTTTCATAGACCTGAATGTGAATGATGTATTCTTCTTAGGTTTGTTTCTTCATAAAAGATGTTTCAAATCATTTTTTGCCGTTGGTTTTACAATAATAAAGTTAATCCATTTATTTTTTTAATATATAGAGATTAAGATATTTGGAAATTATGGGGATAAAAAGATCAGTGGAATTGATTACAGTATTCTTTTGAATTCTATCTTAATGTATTCGATTAATGAATAGAGCTTCTAATACAAGATGTAATCTGCAACTGAAGCACAAATATGTACTATGCTATCTAAATAATTTGTATTTAGATAGCATAGTGCCAAGAATATCCATGGAAAAATATAGAAAAATTATGTTTGTTGGTCTTATTTATATCTAATCTGAAAATTCAAAGATTAAACTAATGCAGAGATACTGTTTCAAGTAGGTACTGCCGGCTATTATCAGATTTGATTAATCCATGCACAGTATATAAACAAGGGTTTTATAAAATATCATTAGTCGTTAATACTAACAAAATGTTCTGTAAGTTTGCGATTTTACTTATTCTGCCCTATGTCTTTGGGCAAGAAATATTCGATAAGGAATGTTCAGCCTACCCAATCAGCACTCAGCAGAAGTTTGATGTCGAAAGGGTAATAAATCACTAATTTACTAAACCGCTAGCTAACAAATATCAATTTTTGTTTCAAAAGCAATAGTTCAGATCGAAATAATAGGTATTAATATAATTTATATGTTGTTATCTTTTTGTATGTTTTGTAGAAATCCTCATCATGTTTTGTAATCATATAGTTCTTTACCGATTTCACTTAGCTAGAAATTATATAAAATAAAAATTAATCAGTTACTAGAGATTAACATTTATATACATATATTTTTTAAGGTCATGTTAAAATTATTCCTAATTTTTTTATGCCTTAAATAACAATTCTTAATAATTTTGTATCTACAAATGAAATAAAAAAAGTTAATATCGCTTGTATAACTTTATTTATTAATTGTTAACTATAGTTTTAGTAAATTGTATGTCAAAATTATTTGGTATAAATATTTTTTACGATAATTTAAATAAATATCGTACAAAAAACATTTCTAAGAAATAATTTTGCTATTGACAAGATTATTTAATAATTTTTTTTAGTATCTAGGCAAATGGCACGAATTAATGCGTTACGAAAACGTATTCCAATTGGGCGGCGATTGCGTCACTGCGAATTATGCTCTCAATGAAGATGGAACCGTACAAGTTGTAAATTCGATGAAATCGGAAGGAGAAGACATATCGATTGAGGGTTTCGCTGTTGAACAAGACCCAGAACTACATGATGGAAAATTAGCCGTACAATTTCCAGGCTCACCAGTGGCTAACTATTGGGTCTTGGGGACTGATTACGATAATTACTCCGTAGTTTGGTCATGTTACAGTTTCCCAAATAAGAGTATCCGTAAGTTAATCGAATTTGCACCCAGAAATATTATTAATTATTTATATTTTAAGAATACTTGTGGGTTCTGGCCAGAAAAACATTAGTTCCAACGGAAGTGAGCAGAGATATTGAAAGGGTTTTGGCAGAAAATGGGCTAGATGCTAACCTTTTAAAACCAACGAACAATGATAATGGATATTGTGGATTTTGAAACCTAATTGTTGTAATATAATTTAATAGTATTAAATTGTACTCATTCTTAATTAAACTAAATAATTTCCTCATAATTATAAATATTATTTAATTTAAAAAAAATGATACAAACATTGTATGTTATATTTCTTTACTTATATTTCTGTTTAAATGCATTAAAAATAAAGCAGAGATCATACCTGCTGTCAAAGAATTCCAATTGTCTCGTCCGACTGTTACTAGGAGAATTGAAATTATAGGAAAGATATTTAAGAAAAATAAGAAATGATATTATAAAACAAGATATTTTCATTACAATTTGACGAGTTCAATGACAAGACAGATAATGCCTAACTGTGTGTTTTTGTTCAAATGGTATTTTCTGATATGACATGCAGAATAATTTTTGATCCTTATATCTACAAGAAATTATTTCGAAATGAAAATAATTCAATTTAAATATCGTAATAGGCTCAGTGAAGAAAATCTTAATTCATGCTTGCGTTAGGCTCTTACCAATTATGTGCCATCCTATTGAAAGTTACTATGCAGTGTCATTTATCAACATCAAGTAACATCAAGTAATATTAGTTGTTATAAATTTACAATTAAATACCTAATCGATTTATTATGACTAAAACTTTCATTGTCGATCGGCGATGATTTGTCTGCACACCCCTTATATAGATTGTATCGTTTTAAAAAATGTTAAATTAAATAACAGACAAATTTAAAAAATAAAGGGTTTTCCAATAAGAGATTTAATTTTGAATAGCCCGCTATCTGGGCAGCTGTCACTTTTGCATCTGTCATCTTTTGGCATTTGACAAGTAAAAACTACAACAACGCATTAAAATTGTGAAAATTCACTACAGAAATGGTGAAAATTTCGTAGTCACAGTTCGCCAAACTAAAGCACTTTTGGGTCGTCGTGACGCACCTTCTCGGCCAACAATAGTAAAACTGGTTAAAAAATTTGAACGGTTGGGACAACTTAGTGATGTGAAGAATCGAAACCGTGTGCATCGCTCAAGAACAATTGAGAATATTGCTGCAATAGCCAATAGTGTTAACGAAAACCCAGGTTTGTCGATTCCTCGTCGATCTTTGGAATTAGACATTCCAAAAACGATATTACACCGTATTTTGCATAAAGACTTAGGTTTGAAGGCTTTTAAAGTTCAGTTAACACAAGAACTCAAGCGGGTCGATCATCAGCAACATTAAGGAAGAATTATGTATAAACCTGTAATAACATTCAGTTTTCGTGATTGCCAATCATTGGTAAATCTGACATCGGACTGGTAAATCGTGTCAGCTTACCAAACATTAGTAAGCTAATACTTGTGATTAACCACAACAGGCCCACGGTCCTGGCTGGTGACCTAAACTCAAAGATCCCTATATGGAACAGCAATGTCAGTATAGAAACAGTAAATCCCTTTTCGGTTTTCTCAGCAGCTCGCGACAATATTAGATCAGTGGGACCTACCAGTATTACTATGTCTTGATTGCTTCTCACAGATCCGACGTGTTTGGCATAGCCGTTTTCTCTGGACCACTGATGACTTGTCCTTTAATCATAATCTATTTATTCTGGACCTCGCATTTAAGTTTGGCTAAGTTCACTATTATCTAGTCTGAATTGGCACAAATACATTCATCTTCATCAGATCTAAAGCAAACCTTGAAGCTGCTAACGAGTACAGGACTAGTACAATCACCTTTTGCGTCGATCTCTTGGTCTTCCTCTTGAGCTAAAGTCTCTCATAAAAGAATAAAAGACAAAGATATCGCTTGCCGCTAGTGACACAGCAGGCGTGAGCAGTTCCGACGTACGGAATTCATTAGACTCACGCTTAAAGTCAGAGACGAATTACGAAGCCCGAAGAACAATCGCTCTAAACGTTGCTTCGAGACGATGAACGAGCAAATAAATTATGTATGGAAAATCCTTCGGATGCTTAAACGTCATCACCACAGAACTGCATTTACATCGAAACCGACAAAGCTAAGGCTTTACAGTGTCAATTTACCCTCAACCCCAACGATAGTTTCGGTCTCTGCACCGAAATCAGAGGCACCGTTGAGATTAAACTCAATAATAGTAACAATTCTAGGTGGACTAGTCATCATAAGAGCTAAATGAGCTCATTAAGTATCGATGCGTTTGGGATGTTTCCCCTCTGCTTGGAAGTCGCAATGGTTAGTATCCTTAACGTTATCATATCGCCGCTACTTTTATCTAGCTACTGTTCCATCAACTTGCTCAGTAAAGTGGTTGAGAAAATACTACAAAGTTGTGAGGATTTCTTCATGACAGAAAATTTTCCTGGTCAAAAATTTTCTTTATTTGTGAAAAATAATGTAAATCTCTTTACTATGATGGTTTAAGCTTTAACCATATCCATATTTATTTATCTTTGGTCTTATTTCTTGAATAATACACATTAAAACAAATTATTTAAGAAATATACAGAAAATTTTAGCCGAAAGAAGCACAATTAAATATGTTCTTCCCCTCAAACCCAATCAATTACCAGGAACTTTATCAAATGATAAATAAAACTTACTTTGTTAATATCACACACGGAATCTATTTCGTAACTATAGTTTCAACCTTAAGTAAGTTTTATTTATCATTTGATAAAGTTCCTGATTCAATATGTATCACAAAGTTATGGCTTCAAGCATCCAACATACCAATCAATTACAGTGATGTTAAGGCAACAAGGATTCTCCTCGACATGTGGAATGTTTCATTTCTATTTTTCTTCAGTTCTTTTATCACCTTCTAAGATAATGTTTTGGCTGATTATGGCAAATATATAATATAATAAATAACGTTAGCAAGTTCTTTGATATGAACTCGCTGTGAGCTTCTACGGTAAACTACATTAAATTTCACCCCCTGGAATAACATTTAAAGTGCATGATATCATAACAATAATTAATCCAACATAATTTTCCTGTAATACATTTTCTTAATTAATTTTCCTATATATTTTTAAATGTTCATATCTTATTATTAAAGTAACATTTATAAATAATAAAATAAAAAAAAGAAATTAAAATGATTTAAACATAATACTTTGAGAATAAACAAACAAGAATAATATCAAATATATAAATTTAGACATAAACATTATAAAACATTAATATTTCGTATGAATATCAAAATATAAAAATATAAAATTTTAAGTAATAAAAAGCTATGGATCAATATTTATTGTTTTGTAAAATATTAATAGTAATTCAATTGGGTAAAATTTGTATCAGTCTAATTTATAGTTACAGATTTTCGTCATAGGCAACCCAAATTACACCGTATCATTCATATTATTTTATCGTGTTCTGGTAAATAATTTTATGTTTTATATATTGATAATACAATACAATGTAATGTGCTATTATCGAAGGTCCCAACGTTAATAGATATATATATGATATATATTGGATTCGTTAAATTTAATTGAATCCGAAAATACCGATGACTTTTTTGTCTGCAACGATATTTTGCGCAGAACGCGAGGAGTTGATAATTTCCTTTTTTGCAGCCTTGGCCACTATGATTCTTTTCTATCGTACAAGCCGTAAAGAGTGTATCGTAATTCAGCAGTACGCGAACATTAATCAATTTTGGATTTTACTGGAATCTGCTAATTTATTTTGAAGGCTTTAAGTGAAATATATATTGGTTAAATAGTGTAATAACTCTATTCTACTTTACGTGTTAGTACAGGAGAAGAAGGAATTACGAATTTAATTTGATTAATTGTATAAAACCCTTATTCTGAGGTAAGTTGTTTCTTTTTTATATGGTTTTCCCCTTATGTCGCCCTGTTTGTCCATCAATATATGCAATTTTTGTTTTTCGTTTTTGTACATAACGTTAACTTAATTTCCTTATATTGAAGATCGGAGTTGATGATTCAGATCATTTATTCTGCTGGTGGATTAACCTTGGGATTTCGGAGTTGGCCGTATGTCATGCTCCATCCGACTCATGATTTAAGAAATTGGTGGTTCGGGATTCATATTGATAGGTTCTGGTTTGGACACAGATTTGACAGGCGAAGCCTCAACCGTTGATTGAAATATTGTACAATATTTCAATCAACGCTAAAACGCTTGGTTTTGCTTCACTTGTTTATATTTTTCCCCAACTAGTTTTGACTATATATATATGTATCAATCTCAAGGGGATATGTACAAGATTTACAAAGTAACATAGATAAAAATTAGGTAATAAAGGCAGTCTAGTTCCATATGTTTTCGAAAATACTAAGCACGGTGCTTCCCCGTTTTATTGCTTTATGTATTTCTTTATCCGTCACAGATTCAGGTCATGCTTCTTATTGCCTGAATATCCTTGAAAACATGCAATGTTGTAACAATCCTGTAGAAGTTTTTTTAAAATTTAATATTAATTATAATATTAAATTAATATAAATTTTATAATGAAATGTATTAAAGTTCTTAGGTCGTTGCTATTTTTCAACGCGCAAATTCCTTTTGTATAATCCAATATCAAAATCACTATCGTGGTATTAGGGAACTAGTTGTTAAGTGATTTGTTTTGTAGTCCTAATAGGACTTTCAGATTTACGAAATATTTTCGTACGTCCGGTTTCTTCGACTCTGATTTGTTATTCACTAACAATTTCTTAAGGTAATTATCAATACAATTAGTATTTAATCGCGTGGGGAAGTCAACTAAAAATTTTAAACGTAACTTTGGGCGAGTTCTATAGACTCTCTTATTGTCATCATTGCCGTTAAATTTGACGTTGTAATCGCCATCAAGGTAGACGATTTTATTATTTAAATTTATACTATCTAAATCATCAGATGGTGAAAGATAAGCGGTTAGTATATATTGTTTAAAAACATTTCCAGTAATTTCACAATCCTTTTCTGAGATTAGACTAGATAAATCAAAAGGAAAATAGTATGTTATTCTTATTCATAATCAATACTCCACCACGACTAAATATTTTTTTGAGAACTGTGCCGCTACATGAATATTAGTAAATCCAAGTGATGTGTAATTATCATTAACAAGAGAGTGTTCGCAAACACAAAGCACTGATTTATTATACAAGTTATCATTGAATATAATTGCAAGTTTCTTAATCTTGGACCGTATAAATTGTATATTAATAAATAGATAAGTTAATTTAATCTTTGTAGTTACACAGTTGAAAACATATTTCTGGCGACGATGAGATTATTGGACTACTATAAGGATACATATACCCAGATGATTCTAACTCGAGCAATAACGTTGTAAAATGTTGGGTTCGGCTTAAATATGGATGTAATTGAAGGATTTTTTGAAAATGTGTTGAATACTCTGCGCGTTAGATGACCAAGTTATATTTCCTATTTCCCATGATTATCGCTCGTAAGTAAGGATTTTTGCATTTGTTTTAAATTTATCCAGGTTACATGTTTTTCATATAGTAAATTTATTTAATGTTTTTGAAAGCTGCTCCATGTTTTCATTTAATTCATCGTTATTATTAATAAATTCGTTGATTTTTTACCGGTGTTCCTCAATTTTAGAATTATAAATGACACATGGTTCCTTTATAATATTGGTAGTCGATTTATTCAATGCGCCAATACACTTAGCAAATATTTTATATTTAATTACTGATATGGAGTAAATAATTATAGGTTATGGTGATTCAATATGTTTTTGATGGCGAAAATTACAATAAAGACGTTGTGTAGTTAACTATAGTCAATTCTGTTTCTAAAGTAATCACCTGCACTAACAAATACGAAGTTCACAATTAATTATTTGTAACTTCGAGACAAATTGCTTAAGTATCTGTTTTTACAATTATTAGTAACAATAGTTTTAATTACACGGCGCGACGCGCTGTGTCGATTAAATCTGTTTGCTCTTTCGTTAATCCATTTTTTTTTAACTCTGAGAATAGATGTTTATATTCTAAAGTGTGGTTGATGGCGCAGATTCATAAAATAAGATATACGATTTTACGAATCTACGTCCGGTTTAGCCTATATATAAGCAATTGCACACAACTTCGTGAACACTTGAATTCTTTAATGAATCGATTTCATCTTTTGAATTGAATAACGTATGGACATCAATCTAAACCAAAAAAAATTACATATGTCTAAAAATTTCGAAAGGTATTTTATCTGTCGTTTCACCAAAATATGTTTATGTCATTAACACGTTCGCCGCCAAGCGAATATTTCACATAAGTGCTGGTTTGGATCCCGCGTGACCGCCGGCGGTCATAGCTAATCCCCGGCGTGCAAGAAACGGCAACTATATGACCGCCGGCGGTACATGTGGCGGTGAACGTGTTAACTGATCTTTGTTAAAATTTTAGAATCTTTGATAAATGTTAATTATGCTGTGTTGATAAAGTTTTTAATTGATAAATTCCCTCATGTGTCAAATTCAAGGTTAGAAGCAATATGGTGGCACTTCAAATTACAGCAGCTTTGTTTATCTCGATAAAACAAAAACGAAGAAGTGATAAAAAAAGTGATAAAATCCCTGTAGGGTGATAAAATCCCAGTATAATTGTAGGTGTCGTTGGTTCGCATTTGTGAAAAGTGACAGTACAAACGAATCTCCGACGTGCATTTATTTCTTTCGAATAATGAAACGTTTCGGCAGTTTAAAATCAAAGGAAATTGAAGCAATTATTAAAAGCAATATACCAACTAATACTCGGAATAATTCGGTATGTTATTTTTTTGTATTAGTAACATTAACGATTCAATATTCAATTGTATTTTTTTAGTAACATTTAATAAATCTCATATAACAATCTATTATTCTGGAATTTGTCTTACCAAAAATAACTCGACCTCTCGTTTTTAATCGGAAAATCGTGCTGCGCACTCGGGTTTTTACTATTATCAACAGGATGAGGGGTTTTGCTTAAAAGAAACACATTTTTCGTGCATACGATTTTCCGATAAAAACGAGAGGTCGAGTTATTTTACTTGTGATAAAATTTTATATTTTCTTACAAAAGCAACATCCTAATTTGAAACCATTTATCTGGAATCCAAAAGAAACACACACATTTTGTAGCAAAAACGAAAAGAACGTATTATCAGAACAAAATAATAAACTCTAGTAATTTGAAAATATCATCTTGGAATGTTACGAATGATCTTACTAACAGAAGTAAAATCAAGAACAAAATTACACTGAATCATAACAATGAGCACATCGAAAACCCTATAGTGGTAGCCAATTTATTCAATTAATTTTACAAAAACGAACCATTAAACATTGTCAAAAACATTTCCGTTAACAATAATACAGAATAATAATAATAGTACAATATTTCTTTCTAAGATCACACGATGAAGAAGAACTGCTACTTATTTTAAAGAAAATAAAAGTGATTAGTGGTTTTGATGATATTCCAGACTCTTTAGTAAAACTCTCGTTCACATAAACATATAAAAATTGCAGACCCGTAGTATTGCTTCGTATTTTCACAAAATTTTCGAATTATGTATGCATCAAAGTATAAACGAGTACCTTGATAAATTTAAAATTATTACAATGTCACAGCACGGCTTTGGGAAGTCATTTTCCACTAACACAGCACTTCGTGCATTCTTAGAAGTTGGCGAATATCCTCTTGAAATTTTCATAGATTTGAGTCGATCATTCGATTGTATAAATCCCGAGATTCTCTTAGATAATCTACGGAATTCGAGGTGCAGCACATGCTTGGTTTGGTTCTTACATTAATAACAAGAGGCAGAGGGTAGAAACTAGCCATCTCACAAATAATGCTTATAAAAATTACATGTCCTGTAATGAAACGATTAACTTAAGGGTGCCTTAAGGTACGACTCTTCGTCCTCTGTTATTCATTTTATATATTAACGATTTATCATATCATATCCCTAACAATATATTCATGTATGCAGATGACACATCCACCATAATTAAGTCACTCGTTGAATGAAGAATTAGAGCATCGCAGCAACAGTTTATTAAACCATTTTTCGTCCTGGTTTCTAAGAAACAAGCTTGTTGCTAATACCTCTAAAACGGTTTACATGCAAACAATGCAGACAAAGTCTTAATCTAAGCATTAACATGAATGGAGATTATATTTCTCCAAGCACTAATACCAAATTCCTTGGATTTTTTCTAGATGAACACCTTGACTGGGCTATTCATAGCTAGTCTCTTGCCTCAACGCTAAACAAATATTGTTATACATTTAGAATCCTAAAACCATACTTACTTGAAACTCGACTAATAGTTTATTATCATACAATCTAGACTTAAATATGGGTTATGTTTTTGGGGAGCATCTGTACTTACAGCACAAAAAAGAATTATTAGGTGCGTGGCAAAAATTAATCGAATGACGCCTTGCAAGCCGTAATTAAAAAAAATTGGGTTACCTACACTGCCGTGTCTTTATATTTATGAATTGGGTCAATACATATATAGAAATAATCTCACTTTGCTATCTCCCAATAAATCCATAACCAAGACACTAGAAATAAGTCAATTATTTACATCAATCAGTACAGGTTGAACACTAAGATTTCTCCCCCAGTGCTTAAAGCAAACATCTTCAACCACCTACCAAATGAAATAAAATTTGCAGTTAACTTGAATGTATTAAAAAAAACTTTACACGCATTTCTTATCGAAAATGCATTTTATAGTCTCAATTAATTTTTCATTTAATTTTACTATCTGTCTGTATATGTCACTGTATAGATTAATAGGCAATAAATCTTATTATTATTATTATTATTGATTGATTGATTGATTGATTGCTGAGGAACTTGGGCGTTAAAAATCCATATTCAATATTAAGATAACGAGACTGTTAGATTTTCAAATTTGGTTTATTTTAAACACTATATATGTTTCGCCACACTGTGGCTTCTTCAGGTGAAGAAAATATACAAATAAAATATACATGACTTCTTAAATACTATTTTCTAATATGTTTAGTTCTTGTATTTTCCTTTCTGTATGCCGGATCTTGAATTCCGGGCTGAATGCATGTTTTTTACTATGAAATGTTATTTGCATATGTTAATGTTTTCTTTTAATTAATAAAATATTTATGGTGTTCATCTATTCGTCTATTCCATCCTAATGGGTTAAAAATGTTTGTAGAATACACTATAAAACTGTTTTAGTTCTTTAGGAAGGGAGAAGGGTATCTTTACTTTGTATTAATAATACGTCTTTCATATTCCTTTCATTAATTTGGTATATTACCATTAGTTAATGTGTCCTTATATATGCGACTAGGCGCTATTGTTCTGCGTTCAACATATTAATATTATCAAGATCGAAAGAACTATAAACTATATAAACATTTTTCTTAACGTTAAAGTCTAATTCTTTACAGGTAATTTCATTATGTAGAAAGAAACACTTTTAGGATGTATTTATAAATAATAATTCTTTTATTTTCTTAATAGCATAATACAAATTTCTAATTCTAAATTAGTGATATTATAAAATAAACAATAGCATTGCAATATGTGGCGGTTTCAACCAATTTAAATCTACAAACTTATGACTAATGTGATCTTGCTCATCCCAAAAATTAATTTTAAGTTTGAATTATTTAAATGCGCGATTTAGTTAACTGATCTAAACATAGATATACTATAGTCTGTTTTTTAATAAGAGAGACAAATAAATGCCTGTAATTGGTTCTTTGCCGGCCGTGTTCACCCAGTGCAAAATTTATAATTATATCGCCGACATTTCTTTAAACAGCTGTTTTTTAGATTATCGATATATTTAACTTCAGAATATTCTAGTGATATATGTCTTCTTCCATTGTGTTTTTTTAAACTAATTATTCTAATAACTTGTTAAGAAAATGTGGCCATTGTAATTGAGGCTTACACCATTTATCTTTCTTATTAAAAAAGAGACTATAATTGGGAGAAATACTTAAATTGCATCGTACTGTTGCTTCGCATACTAAAATTTTAGTTTTCTTGTTTAACAATTCACGATTATGATATATAATTCTGAGGTTGCTAGAAGCAACATTAACACATTCTGATATAAAATCGCAATACTTTAATGTATGATCCAAGGTAATACATTGCAATTAAAAGGAATAGCCTCGTTGTGTATATGAGGTTTGAAATTATCAATTAACAATTACACATTTTATTTTTGGCCCAAACAAAATATACGTGAATTTTGATGGATTAAAATAAAACTGTGCGAAATAGACACGTGCGTCATAAAGTGCTTTGAGGTCTTGATTTAATTTTGTTAGTTACATCATATATATACTAAATGTCGTCACCGAACTTGTGATACTTACAATGTAAGTACCAGATTCTACTGCTTGATAACGATCTGTTAAATAATTATTCAGTCAATCTATTGCAGATGGATCGAAACCCACATATTTTAGTATAGAAAGCAAGATTTCGTGATTTAGGGTGTCGATAGCCCTGCTATAATCGAGGAGTACTAATGCAGTTATTCGACCCCTATCACGTTCCTAAAGAACGCCATCAATAACTTTTAAAAGTGCAGTGGTAAAACTATAACCTTCTCTAAATCCAGATTGTAATTTAGGAAGAATTTTATATTCTGATAGGTGTAGTTTGATTTGGTTGCTTATTATTTTCAAAATCTTTGATAGTAACGGTAATATGCTTATGGGCCTCAGATGTTTTAATCCCGCGGGGTTTCATATTTTAGACAAAGGCAATACTATAATCGACTTTTTATGAAAATTTCAGATAATACGTAAATAATCCACACCAAAAATATCATCAAAAAATCATGGTAACGTTTTGACTCTCCTCTCTTTGGCTCAAGTCATACCGTCCTTTTCTTTGTTTGCCCTAAACTCTTTGTTATAAGCGGTGCCGTCTGGAATGGTGCAATGAGAGACTACAATGCCGATCGAGAATTGTTTGTTTGCCCACGATGGTCGCAAAATGGTTAGACGTCGCTGAAGAGAACGAAGAAATTTACTGTTAGTAGTGGAACGTCATACAGCTCTTACACGCGGAGTGATAGTATGGGGGGCGATCGGTTATGGAAGTAAGTCTCCTCTTGTGTTCATTCCAGGAACATTAAACGAAAATCGCTACATTAACACATTTCTAGATCCAAAATGAATGCCCTATCTGAGAAGGTTGGAAACCGCCATTTTTCAACATTATAATGCAAAGCCGCATATAGCTTAGGTTACTATAGAATTCCTGGAACTATCTAATGATAATTTACTTCCATGGCCTTCTCGTTCTCAGACCTTGTAATTTCGAAGATTTTTGTAATAATTCGAGGCGTGTAGACAATTCGTTTTTCGAAATTTAGCTTTTGCTTTATTTCTCAATGATATTCAAAATTTAATATTATCCGTGAACCAAGCAGAATTTTCTCTATTTACCTTTTTAGTTTTAACCAGAGCTAACTTATCAAATATACCTACTATGGAATTATTAAGCCATTCAACTTTATCATTAACGTTATTTAAATAGTACAATTCAGATAGGACGCTAGTTCGAAGTTTAAATCGTCATAACAAATTTATTTAAAATTGCGATAGGTTATAAAAGAGGATATGATGTTAAAGGAATATCGTTTTGAACTTCTACGTAAACTAAGTCGTGATTAGATAATAGAGCAACACCAATTACACTTGTATTGTAAACATAAATGTTGTTTGTAATGCAACATTAAAGCTGAAGTAATTGTAATTCTAGTGGAAAGTATAATAATTTGTTTCATATTAATTGTGTTAAAAATTTAATTAAGATAAGAAGTTTTATAATTTTTTCATTTAATGTTTTATTGCCAGTATTTAAGTTTCGTTTCAAATTTAAATATAATTTAAATTTGAATTCCAATTTTTTTTAGACACTATTTATTTATTAAGAATTTAATATTATATAACAGACAATCAAATATTTAATTACTTAGTTAATATGAAATATCTAAATTCTAAACTTGTTGACATCCATAGTGGATTTTCCATTTGATTTTCTAAAATCTACTAAAATTCGCCAATTATTATTATTATCATTTATATATAATATTATTTTTATTTTTGTTATTATAATGTGAATAACAATAATATTGAAAATAATATCAATAACATCAAAAATTCATATTAACTTTATTAATTTTAAATCTTAGAGGCAATTATTTTTATTTTAGTGATAAAGTGATAAAGTTTCAGAAATTTCAATATTATTATAAGTTTAAGGTACAAATTAAAATGTTTCCTATAAGCTTCTAAATGTAAAATATGCAACAATTCATTCGATTTACCATATTTTTTGTTACATTACGGGTGTAATAATTTTAATGGATAATAATAATGTCGAAGGACTTTATAGTTACAGGAATTTTATATTACACTTTAAACTGCTCCTCTGCTTCTTTATACAGTGTTTCTTGATCTTGTTTTTTTAATATGAACAACCTTTGTTGAGGTCGTGGTCCTGCCTTTTTAGGCATAGACATTTGGTGGGATCTTGATCCTACGAATGAGGCAGGTATTTTAATTAGTATTTTAAAAATAATTCGTCTTCTTTTATGTTCCACCAGTCGGAATAGTTGTTCTGCACTAAGGATATACTCTGATATTCTTCAACAAGAATTTTTGTTTCCTATCGATATTTTGTCTACCTTCGGCTGCCCCGTAAGATGCGTCCAAGATATGAATTTTTTATACATTTGATGTGTTTGTTATGAGCCTCCGATCGACATTTGCTCTATGTATGACTTCGGCATTAGTTACAAAGTCAACCTATGATATGCGTAATATTCGCAGATTAATCCACAATTCAAGGGCTTCTAAACGGTTCAGTGTCGATATTTTGAAGGTCAAAATTTCTGTGTTATATAATCAATTTTTAGAGAGTCGTTACAGGAAAGGTTTTCATCCTAGTGAATATAGTTCTTGCCAGTTCAATGCCTCATTAAATTTCTTTTTCTGGATGGTCTGTAATATATGTGCATAAATACTTCAAATAATTAAGCCGATTAATCTGCTGTTCGTTTGCTGTAATTCTGCATTTGGGTATGGCTGTCTGCTGAAGATCATGAACCTTGTTTTTCTTACGTTTATATTTAGTCCCATTTCATGTCCTTCATTCCTTCTTCATTCATTACAATCCAGTAGTTGTTGAAGTTGTCTGCTAGCAGTATTTCCGGCACTTCTTTATAGTTTGAAATTGAACCGTTTCCACTCTCCTATCGCCAGATCTGTAATTTAGTTCTTCCAAGCTTTTATGAGAACATGTTTGTCTATTATCGGTGCATCTGAGTCCTTAGTCATTACACTGTGCACTTTCTTCCTATATAGGCTGGCAACTTATCTTTCTCGGTAATTCCTTATAGATGCCCGGAAGGTTTTTACATAGCCTGCTTTGCTCCATGAGGTCCAGAATGTCATTTTTCATCCAGCTCTTTTTCTTAATCTTGGATTTACCTCTAGTATGTTCAATTAGTGCTTCCGTCATTTTGCCTTTGACACAGTCAACTTTTCCTTGGTATTTGGATCTTGCAGTACCTCTATTATTCCAGAAGTCTTGTTTTCCCTAGATATATGCACCTTATTGATTGTTAATTGTACTTTTACGATAGCTACAAGAGGAACACGGTCGGACAAGATATCCGCTCCTGGATATGTACCTTTTTGGTTGAATTTCTGAAGAATTGTTTGTTAATATGAAATCAACCATGTCGTATTTTTGGTACAATTGATTTATAATAATAATTAGCAAAACAAATTGTTTTAAAAAGCTTGTATATAACTGGCAGGCGTTTTTACTAAATTACTGTGCTCGTCGTTATTGGATATGACCTTGATTATGATGATGTACGTTTGCTAGCTTTTGTATATTTTTGAGTATTTAGTTTGTATAACACATGCTTCGATTAAAATATAAAATCGGGGGAAATTAAAATACATCTGCATCTATTATGTTTCCCAATGAACACGTTTCATAGTTACTATTAATTTGTTGGTAAATGCATTTTTCAATTAAATTCAGTATCGATCACTTACCATTATTTATGCTACGAGAATACGGTCGAGATAGGAGTTGATCAGTGTTTCTCAAACTCTTTTGGCTCACGGACCGCTTTTCATACTCAAAATTTGCTCACGGACCAAACTACCAAAACTACATAAATGCATAATAGATAAACTACAAATTTATCTGTAATGTCTTAAATGGTAAATGGTGACGTAAAAATAAAATATAAATAAAACATTTTGTTGAAGAGTATTTATTGGAATTATAACTTGTTCTAAAATACAAAAAAAATAATGACTTGGATGAACCTGGTGGAATGTTATAAGTATTATGTCCGGCTTAATGTTTGTGAGTAGTAACCGCAAATCCCCACGAGTACTAATTTCTAGTCGATTTCTTTTTTTGTGATGACACTACGTTCTACCAAATAGGAAGACGGAAAAGTAATCAACAGCTTCTGTACAATAACCCGTAATGCTGGATATAAAATTGGGATCTGTTTTTGTAACCAGAAGTCGTATCCTTGTTTAATATAGTTTCAGCTCCTCATTTGTGGATATTTTTTTATGTTTCCCCTGTATTAGTATGTCTTCATCTGTATTTGTGCTCTGAGTTTGAATACTTGCAAAAGGGTTCAATACCCAGTCAGGAATATTCAAGTGGAGAATGTCTTCAAATCTTTGGTTAAGTTCCGATTGTAGCGCTGTTAATTGTTGGCAATAAGCAAATAAATCTTTATCTCTATTTTGTCATTTTGAAAGATTTGGAAACTGAGAACATTCTCCTCTTCCCAAGTTTTGTTTGTACGCCAAAAGTTTTGCAACAAACGCAGATATTACACTTTTAATTTTGATTAAATTTAATGTGTGTAGGTATTCATCTGCCTGATGAAGCTACTGTGTGGTGAAACAATTGTAGCAGTATCTACAAAATAAAGCTAAACTCAAAACGATCGTGTTTTTTCATTATAAGTTCTTAATGTGTGTAGTTTTAAATTAGTCACGTTAAATCTGGCAAATAAATCAATCATATAAACGATGTCATTTTTTGCGATAATTTTTCAAGAAATATAAATAATTAAAATATGTTCCACGGACCCCTAATGATCCCTACGAATCTCCAAGGGTCCCCAGGGACCACTTTGGGAACCACTGAAGTAGATGATATAAAAATTAGAATATGATCATAATTTCTCCTTAATAACAAGTATGTATTAATATTCGAATATAACATATTATAGCAGTTACGTATATACGTAACATCTGTACCCTAAAATAATAATTATGTATAGACTTAACTTCTTTAGTATCTGTGTAGGTATAAGCACGACAAAAATAAAAAATATACAAATATTGCACTAATAATATAAAAGCAAACATAAAAATCACATAGTAATCATGTTTTAAATTCCGCAGAAAATGTCAATAAACGCACTTCTCTCGAATGAATCCCTTATAATGCACTTCAAAGAAGAAAATAATGACAATTTTCTTGAAAACTCGGAAAATTGGTCATCATTTCAAACCGATGCAGTGGCGGAGATCATTAAAAATCAAACAGCTGTATTTCAAGTTTACACACCAGATGGTGACTTCAAATTTGGAGAGGTTAATGCAAAAACATGGACTAAACAGCACGAAGGAAGAACTTACTTTCTAGCCGCTTCAAAAAACTGGATCAAATGCGACGTGGATGAATTGATCAGTACAATGCAATTTGAATTAGCAGCGATGTGGATACAGATATTCCCTGATCGATACGAAGAGAGCAACATTAATCCAGTAGAGTTTTACAAGTATGTAAATAAAATCGCACTTGGAGATCATGGAGACCTCAGCATTCAATGTATAGGAAATATAGCGGACGGAACTCAACTCATTTGGACACGCCCAACCGAAATTGAGGATATGCTGCCAAAGTTGAAAATAATTTGTGAAAGGTTTAATTTAAAATGGTCTGTTATCGATAATAGAAATTGAATACGAATAAATGTCTTGTATTTATTTAAGGAAAATAAATTCTTTTGATATTTTTATGTTTTGTGTTTAATTATGTTAATAGAATAAAACTCCAAGAACTTCTTTAGTAGTAACTATCCAGTGGAAATTTAGTGAATCTACAAAAATTATATTTTCAGAGTAAACTGGCTATACAAAGTTATATATTCACTTCTTTCAGTTATTTTAGTTTTTAGTGCTTCCTGTGTATCTTTTGTTCTAGATAAAGTAGAGTATATATAAATTTTAAAATCAGATATTGAATTAGTAACATATTTCTCGTAATTAAAAAAATAGTGATAGAATAGTTATAACTTGTATATTATTAATTTTATGATAAAAATGTTTAATTCTTTAGCACAACTTTGAGATAAATGTTTATATAAGTTTGAAGAAAAATATGCTCTCCTATTCTAAGTTTACAAGTTTATGTTTATAGATTGATTTGTTAACAAATATTTATCGCCATAATAGGCACCTGTATCATTAAAAAATAGTATCAGCAGTAGTATTGTTAACAAAAATAATCAAAAAGCTGCTTAAATCAAACTAGTAGTTGACATCGATTGGAATTGCAGGTGATGCCAATTTAAGTATCCTTGAAACGAATCAACGTATGTTCCTAATTTGAACGTTTGAAGAGTAGATATTAACACAGTTAATATAATTCGGAATTGTCATCCATAGTTGTTTTAACTTTTTAACTTCTTCAATAATCGCCATGATGATAGGTCATTAAGAATCTTTGTAGATAAGAGGTTAAAAGTTGTTAAAATTCTTTCTTTAAGGGAGTACGGGATCTATATGCCCAAATAAGTGTATTTAACATTGGACATGGCTATATAATTAACTTAAAAAGTTAAAAAAATAAGTCTCTTGAATATTATATAGGATTAGAAAAGTCGCTATAACTGTCACATTGATGGCGATTAAGTCAGTGGAGGATCCTCGGGATATTCGTCTTTGTTTTAGAAATAAAGTGATATGTGGTTGAACGACTGGCTTCTTTTTAATCGTGCTGAATCCTTAAAACTTCAGACTCGTCAAATAATAAAAAAATGCTTGTTTGAGCTTTTTTGTGTATGTAAATCTGCATAAAATCTAAATTACACTTGATCTTTCTTGCCACACAAATATAATCCTATTTAAATAATATAAATACATTCAAATGTTCTTTTCATTCTTGGTAATAAATTATCTAATAGTAACGAGATTTAAAATACAACTAAAAGGTCTATTATTTATAGTCTGTGTTATTTTGATAGGTCAATAATATATTTTACTTGTACCAAATGAAACATGCATACTTAACTTAAGATTAGTTATCTCCAACCCAAATGACTTTACCATAGAGAAAATGTTAATTTTGGATTTCTTGAATCATTCTGGTCTTTGGATGAGTATCTGCATCCATCCTTGCTTGCCCTCTTATTTTCAAAGGTACGTTTCAACAATCCATTATCAATAAAATACAAGAGAATAGCGCTAGATTCAGTTCGATTTTAATTCTAAAGAATTTTACTTCTGTTCTTGTTCACCGTACTTGACTCTCTTGTAATTCCACTTTCTTCCAGTGTTTACAATGTTTTGGACGTGATCCACAACATTCGAATCGCCCCAGCTCAGTGTTCAGTACTTTCCTGCCACCTTCCAAGATGTTCTTCTAGATTCTTAAACAACAGAAGCCATTCAGTTCTTAATAAGAATTTTCATCCGCAGATATTTTTATAAAAATGCTCCATGTGTTTACTACTGTATGTAATAGAACAACCCCAATTCCCACATAACTTATAGCGCTATCATCCACTTCCACCTGGTAACGAATAACCTAAAAGTGGTGTGGCTTTAATTATATTTTCACTATTTAGAATACCTCGTATCATTTAGGCCTTTGTTTTCTTTCGGACGTACGATCAATAATAGGTAAACAATCTTTAGAAGCGACTGCAACTGCTTTAATCCAAAAAATGTACCTTAGGTACTGTACTTCCTCATTAAACATTTTAATTGGCCTGAGAATATTTTTTAATCACTATTATATTATCGAGGTACACCATTCAGGTCTTTCAAACTAGCTATCCGACAGACGTTCATAGGTCAGAAACTTGTATTACATTGATTTCAAACAATCCCATTCGTTCCTGCCGAAAATGTCGCATTCTTTTTAAATCCGGTATTTATTTTTATTATCAATTTTTGCTAATTAACATGTTACATTTTTTATAATTTAATATTTTAAGTGGTCAATACATTTTTTGTTTTAGTGTGAACAGCAGTTACAATGAGCAATTGGAAGAAAAAGTGTGAGCATTGCAAAGATACTGCAAATGGGTTCTTAAAAGGCAATAGAGCATACAAAGCAACCACTGGAAAAAACTACAAAATCCTATTCGACACCTCGAAATCATGTAAAGTAAATGTTCTAAGTAAAACCGGAGGCAAGAAAGGTGGTGGAGAGTGGGTGTTTCGTTTGGATAAAGCTCACCAGGGAGTCGACTTTAATCACATCAACATTAATCCAAAAATTTCAAAAGTCCGAGATCCCCACTTTCCGTTACCACCAGGAGGATTAACTGTAGGTTGCTTTACTATGTTTTCTTTTTAATTATATCGTGTAGTAATATCCGATTATTATGTATTTATAGATTGGAAAGGGTGCTGCAAAATTTTGCCAAGCCGTAAATAAGGTAAACAAAGTTGCGGTACCCTTGACTATTGCTGTTGATACAGTTTCTACCGGAGTGTCGATAATAAAGGATTGCCAAAATGGAACTACTAGAAATACAGTCGAAACCGTAGCGAGTGTTGCTGGTGGATGGGGAGGAGGTTATGGAGGTAAGATGAAATAATTATTTAGCCTAATATTTATTTTAATTTAACCCTTACAAACGTCACATTTGTAAAATAATTGTTATTTAAAAAAAAATACCTATAATTTATTTTATTCTCATAACTATTGTGATTAAGGTTAGTTCTTTCGCTTGGACCATTTTTATCATAAATATACATAAGATTAGTAGGGTCATGATTATAAAAAATAAAGTTGTATTTAAATAGTTCATATATGAGGCGATAATAGAAAATTCCTTATTAAATTAGGAATGTAACAATTGTAATATATATTATACTCAATAAAACCTTTAAACCAACAAATATATGTGTTGGTGGATTTTACTCGCCAGTTTAGTTAATAAATTTGTTTGATCAAAATATCTGTATGTTAATATGCAATTATTTATTAAGTGAATCAATTTTAAGTAATCATACTGCAAAATTCGTTTTTAAGGTGCTGCGGGAGGAGCAGCCTTAGGTACAATGATTTTCCCTGGAGTTGGAACGATCATCGGGGGAATTTGTGGTGCATTGGCTGGAGGGATTGGAGGATCTTTAGGCGCTTCAGCTATAGTATCGGAGATTGGAGATTCATGCGACTATGATACTAAAGAAGTTTGGTGCAAGGAATGCGGTAGAAAGTTTAAGATCCGAAAATACCGCGGTGAAAAGGATGTTAGACTCTGCAAAAAATGTCGCAAATCATAAATAATGGAAATCCTGCTTAATATTTGTTTTGTTAATAAAAACGGAGGCTACAATCTTAATAACATACCTGTTTGCTTTATGTCTAAACAATTATTTAGTGTCATGCTTTGAATGTATGTGTTTTCTTGTTTTGTTCGTCCGCAGCTATATATTATTATAATATTTTTTCACCAAATTTAAAAGAAATCGGTTTTTTGTTATATTATATAGTCGAAAATAGTTCTAATTGGTATACCGTTGATTAATTTTCTTATCAAAATTCAACGATTTATTATTAACAGAATTATAATAATTATATTGGATGCTTGAAGCCATAACTTTGTGATACATATTGAATCAGGAACTTTATCAAATGATAAATAAAACTTACTTTGTTAATATCACACACGGGTGTGATATTACAAAGTAAGTTTTATTTATCATTTGATAAAGTTCCTGATAATAATTATAATTATATTATAATGTATTATAAGTATTAATTATAATTATAATGTATTATAAGTATAAGTTCATATTATAATATTAAAAATATAAATTTCATCTTAGTCGGGTTTATTTGATTAAAATATATATATTCTTTTTAATAAAAAAAAGTGCTGATGAGTGTTTATTTATCTAGACGCGGCACGCATTTATGAGTAAGCGTCCTGTCGCAACGTTCTCGGTTCCCGTGAAATTTTAGGCGGTCGGAAGTTCACCGCACGCAAATTCCCGAGCACGATCGTCTCAACGTTGATTACAATACGTATAATTCAATACCATAGAAAACTACCCAAAGCTAAAGTAAACTGCAGTACGCAGAACTAAATATGCGCCGTCTGTTGGTCAATATTTTCATTACTCATGCGTAATCTGTTGCTCGGCATCTTTTACTGACTCGCATTTCCCCATAAGGTTAGGCATCTATACAATATTTCAATCAACGCCTCAACATTAATTAGCAGTTATACCCAGATAACTTATATCAGATAAGTTATACCAATGCGTAATTTTATTTATTTATTATTTGTTAATATTTGAGTAATATTATTTATTCTTAGCGTTATGTTCTACTCAATGAATAATTAATTGATTACTTTATATTTAGTCGAAATATGGTTGGTATTTTTCTGATAACTAGGTAGATCGATTATTTATGGTTATTAAGGATCATCCAATGGTTATTTAAGGTTATTTAAGATTCCGTGAACATTTAAAAGTACATACCAAGTAATTCTAGGGTCAATCGTAGTCATATGAGTTACGTAATTGCTTTATTAATACTTCTGGAATTATTTCATTCGTTCAATCGTTTATTAAATGATTATTAATATAATTTAAACAAATGTCCATTCAACTGTATTCAAATTATTTAGAATCATTAATTAAATATTTAAGGTTATCTAACCATGTTATTCAAACTTAATTAATGATCATTCATAGTTCATGGTTATTCAGAGTCATTCGAGTTAATCCAAGGCTATTTTAGATTATCCAAGAGCATATAAGATTACCTAATAATCATTCTATTAGGGTCAATCATTGTAATGTAAGGTAAATCATATTTTGCCTACTAATACTGGAATTACTTCTGATCGTTGATTGATGATGATGTTAATGGTTTGACATAGATTCAAGAATATCCAATTTAAGATTATTTAATAATAATTCAATTACATCTCAGTACCAATCGGGGTAATCGGGGTAATAACCCCGATTTTTTAATAAAAAGGAATCCAATGATCATTTTAAGTCTTCCAATGGCTCATTAAAGGCTATTTAAACTATTCAAGGACATCATTCTAAATAATGCAACGTTCGATTAATTAAATTCTAACTTAACCCGTTGTGAAATTTTAATTTTAATTAGAAGTTTAATTAAACACTTGGTTTTGTTTCACTATTTTTATATTTCTCCGACCGTTGGTCATCTCCTTGAGAATGACCAACGGTCGACACTAGTCAGTAATTCATATTACTTTGCTAAACCTGCTTAAATTAATTTTAAATATTGTAGAAAATAATAAAATTATAACTCGTACAACTACCATTCAAGATAATATAAGGTTATTCTACGTACATTTAAGGTTATCCAACGGTCAATCTAGATTAGATGATCTTTCGAGATTATTTATATTAATATATTAATGAAGATTATTTTAAATCATTTAACGATTATTTGACTCGTCTAACTATTATCTAAGTTTATTAAAAGTCGCTCAATATCATTAATTTGTCATTTCTAGTTACTTATGCTTTTCCAGTAATCATTTAAGATTATTTAAAGATCAAACAACGACAATTTAAAGTTATTCGAATTCATTCGAGGATTATTCTAAGTCACCCAACATAACACTCATTCAAAGTTAATTAAGATTATCCAAGGACATTTAATGTGATACAACAACCATTCTATACTATGGTTAATAGATAGTTACATATTTTAAGTAATTTATATTTCTTTACTAATACTATTGGAATTACTTTTAAATAACATTCAAGATAGTAAAATTATCATTCAATCAAAGGATCATTTAGGATAACCGAGGGTCATTAGATGTACAATTAAGGTTAACTAATGATTATTTAAGGTCGAATCATATCCATTAAAAAAAATGTATTTCCTTCGATAGTCACTCGCCATTCCAAGTGATTCAAATTGATCTAAAGATCTTTCAAAGTCAACCAACCCAATGGTCATTGTAAGTGATTTACAAGAGTATTTAAGATGATCCAATGGTTAATCGAAGCCTTTTGAGGCATATTTTTGATGTAATTAATATTTCTTAAAATTAAATAAACATATATACAATTGAAGACAATACAAACCAGATTAAAATTTTAGGGCAATCGGCAATGAGAAGGAACATGTATACCTATCAGATTAAGCAGATCGGGGCAGTCAATAACACCATTAAGCAATTTATAAACAAGTATAATATCTGAATTTATGCACTTGCAATATTAGAGCTCAGTTGCACTTAAATGCTAAAAATCTCACGACTTTTTTTGAACTTGTTCATTACTTTCCTTGTCTACACTAGTGTTGGGAGACCATACATTGGAATAATACTCGAAATGTGCGCGATTATTGTGCGACAATCCCGAAAATCTTTCCGGTGACGTTTAATGAATCCCAAGAGCTGGTGTGATTTAGCCACTATGTTGTATATATGTTATATGTGATGAACGTAAAATTGGAATTAAATACAATAATCTTTTATGGATTCTGTCCATGACAAATGTTCGCTCAGCAAATAGTAATTCTGTGTTATAGTGGATGCCCGTCTGACGAAGGTAATTATTTTGCATTTTATCAGATTTAGAGAGAGCTTGTTATCTCGGCACCAAACACCAAGAAGTACCCTAGCATCCTCCACCGATCGTATTTTCATGAAAATCTTCATATCAACAGCAAACGTTAAACATTTCGCGCTGGAAAAGCAAGTTACAGCATCATTTATAAAAATTTCAAATAACAATGGTCCTAGGTGGGACTCTTGGGGAACTGTAGAAGTTACGTCGGATATGTAAGGTGATTCCAATGTAAGAGAGTGCCGTTAACTCCGAAACCGCGCAATTTATTAATTACGGGTGTGTGATCTAAAACCATGTTGGCACGATGAAATCGAAAGTTGTAACATGATTATTAGATATATCGTAAGCAATTTTTCAAAAATCTTGGGCACCACTGATAACATGAATATGGGCCTATATTTTTCAACTTGGATTTTGACGCCGGATTTGTGTATTGGTGTAATGAAGCCACTTTTCTAACAATCGGGAAAAATTCCTGTAACAAGGGCAGACTATATAGGAGCCATAAAGAACGACTAAGTGCAAATGTACAGTTCTTAAGAAGAGAAGCAGGTAAACCGTCTGGGCCTGGAGAATTATTGGCTATTAATAAGTTCGCCCAATACATCTGATAATTTTAATGCAGGCGAAGTCTTCCCATTTATATGATTGTTATAAATTAAATATTACATTTAATAGAGGCCTTACCTGTGTGTTTGATGGGCGGTAAACATACCAAGTAAAGTCATTCACTATGTCTTTAATGCCAGTGGTCAATGAGTCTCCATGAATAATAATAGTCGGTATGGATTTGATGATAGCCCTAAAAAGCTTTTGGATTATTTTTAATGGAACATTCAACCGGTTGGATGTGGTTTGAATAACAATCATTTGCTAGACATTGAGATAACTTTTAGGCTTTGTTGAGTTTTTTCTTTAAAGACACTAGTTGTTTAAGTTAAGTTTTTATTTTTTGGGTTGTTCAAGATCTTAAAATTATAATTCTAGGTAAATCAACAATCACAACACGTGAGGGGGACGGGAAAGTAATGTCGTTTTCTTACATTAAATTCAAACGAATAAATTTTTAACAAGTTTTTATTTATAATCAATAATATTATCGCCCTCGTTATCAAGAACCTTTTGCCATCTAGTGTGCAGATTTTTTATCCCGGATCGATGAAAAACAATTGGTTTTGAGTAAAATATCTCGAGATGGCATATTGGACAAATTATAATTTTTTTGCATTTTGCCACTAAGAAAATGTTGTTGTAATCGGAATAAATGGAAATCCAAGGGTGCGTTTTTTGCCTGTTTTGTTGCCAGACATTTTTTGATTAAAGGTTAGTTCACTTGATTCAATTGTTCACGATAAAGGTCTGCATTAACAGTTTGTCCAGGTTTCACCAATTCGAAATGATTAATTCAACGAATTTGTTTTTAATTACGTATCATATAGGACCCATTTTTCGTTTCCAATAATTAAACGATCAAAAAACGTTTCTGTATGGTGCCATTGAATCAACACCTACTCTGTTTATTTTTCAAATCTGCTCTAAATGTTCTTGGATAGTCGACCAAGGGTGATTAAAGGTGTTTGACAGTTCCTCGATTGTTTGACACGTGGAAGCAAATCATTTCTGCCCTTAGAATGTCGTTGTCTAATATTGTTGGTTTTTCTGATCGATAAGAGCCAGAAAGATCAAAATTACCGGATGTTAACTTTGAAAACCATCTTCGGCATTTTCGAACGTCTTGTACACTTGACACTTGTATCAACATCGCAACTGCTGCGTTACTACCCTTGCAAAAGTGAAAAAGTATACAATACCGGTTGTGCTCTTCTGTTATTTGGCTGTTCATTTTACACGAAATTGAAAAAAAGAGTTTATTTAGAAGTGAACAAGTCACACTAACCTTAATTGACTTTGGCACGCCTTTGAGATACACAATAAGCTGACAAATGACAATAAAATATCGACATTATTTTTCGGTTTCCCTAATAATTTAATATCATTCAATGTACACATAAGATTAATCAATGGCCATTCAAAATTATTTAAGATCATTCAACCATTATCCAAGGACATCTATTCATTATTTAGCGTTATTTAAAGTCATACAATTATCTTGGATTGGTAATTTGAAATTAATCATGCTTTTCTAAAGATTCAAGATCAATACTTTAGGTAAAAACAAGGGTATGAATTATGACATTTAAAAAGAAGAAAGTATATAATATTTATATTATAAAATTTTCACTTTAAATGTGCTGTTACTAAAAACATAATTTTTGCAAAAATCAATATAAAAATGTTACAAAATGTTCAAGGTTGTTACCTTAATAAAAATTTAGGAAGGGTAAATTTTGAAAAATAAGCAAAAATTATAGTAATAATTTTGGAGCAGCCTATAAATAATTTCAGAAACTAAATCACTATGAATTCTAAGGAGAAACAATGATATTTTTAAATTTAAATGAGATTTTTAAAACTTAGAAAATTTTGCATTAAATCAAAATAAATTAATTGGCAACAACACCAAAATTATTTAAAATTTCAATAACACTATTGAAGACATAGAGCCAGAATATTTTACAATTTAGAATTAAACTATTATACGCAATATGTCAAATACAACTTGTCCATAAAATGTTCTGCTTATAGAAGATCTGCACAATTAGCTTATTTGACTTGACTGGAAGCAATAGAAATATTTTACAAAACATTGTTAACTCTCTTAGCTTTAGCAAATCAAAGGTTCCAAGTTCAGACATAATAAGATTTAAAGAAATGAATAAAGAACTATTCCAAACTTCATCTATGTATATCGAAGATTCTATCTATCTTATGAAAAACCTTTTTGGCTTACATTTATTTTACCCTGTCCCTATAAAATACGTGCCAGATTTTGTTACGATAATTCCGATTGATAGAATTTTTCTAAAAACAAATATTGACCATAAATATTGTCTCTAAGAGACAATTCCTTCAGTGATATTAAATGTTTTTTACTAACTCTATCTTACATAACTATGCGGATTGTGAAAGGCTACAAAAATAGAAATAAGCAAAAACCACTCGGGAAAAACTAACTAGAACCAACACAATGTTTGACATTTCCATAATAAAGAAGATATTTATGTACATAAACTGTCATAACCGTGAAGAAACTTTCAAAATTAAGAGAAACATTGGGAACACTGGTATTGTCAAGTGCTTTAGAACTGATATTAAACAAAAACAAGTTAAGCAACTTTACAATCCATTTTAAAATGCCGTAATTAGAATATAGCTCATCTAGTTACCCATTGTATCAAAACGAATTTTTACATTCTAATTCCAACAATTTAAACAACTTCTCTTCTACTTCTGTTACTGAGCCCTATGCAACTCCCTTCACGATATTTTTTGAATATGCCATGTTAATCCATATGTTCTATTAAACTTATTTTAATAATTCTCAACAAATAAATAAATATATGGAATTCAAATTCCGTGAACAACATTACACATAAATAAATAAATATTTTTACTACTCATTTTACTCATTAACGGAGTTCTTTAGTGATAGAAATTTGAATGTGTGAAGAGATTGAGGAATTGCATTGTTAACACTGTCACATATTTGTGTCTATAATTTTAAATCGTTTATTTGATTAATTGTATGTTTCTAATTGTATTTTATT
The DNA here is from genome assembly GCA_963969525.1 of Ontholestes murinus. Taxonomy (NCBI): domain Eukaryota; kingdom Metazoa; phylum Arthropoda; class Insecta; order Coleoptera; family Staphylinidae; genus Ontholestes; species Ontholestes murinus. Next base: position 30,806,010 of record OZ018390.1, read on the forward strand.
TATATTTATATTTGTATGTAATGACGAGTCTAATAATGTACATTATGTAATATTGAAAGACAAATAAATTATACTATACTATACTATACTATACATAATACAGCCTGCTACAAATGCATTTTTGCCCGCAATTGTACTTTCACATTTTTAAGTTTCGCTCATCGTTTCAAATAAACAAAGTAATAAATAAAACACTTCTTTTATTATCCTAGTTATAACTTTAACTTGGTTTGTTATTAGTAAATAAAACAAATCAATAGTTATACAAATCGTCTAATCAATATGCTACTATCTGACAACCGATGTCTCTAACGTAAAGTTCGACTTTTTGTCAGTCAATCGGAAAACATTAATACTGTGCGTTTTTTACATTTTAGGGCACTGGTCTTTGTACCTATCAGGTATCTCAATATTCGCTTCGCACTCTTCCAGTGTGATTCATTGTAACAGTTGTATTGGCTCAAAAAACTTACAGTATGTGCCATATCGAGTCTGGTCAAAACCGCAAGATACATTAGACTTCCAATCAATTGCTGATAAAGTAACGTTCTATTAATGTCTTCATCACTAAAGATTACAATCTTTTTAATATGCCTGACTATAGTTTTATTTTCTTGCGTATTGAATTTCCGCGATAATTGTTCAATATATTCTTCCTGATCTAGAGTGATGAATCATTTTTTTTTTCACTTCTTCTAGATAATTTATTTCAAGGTTTGAATTTAAGTCATCTATTAAGGATTTAGTTTCATTTTAATCAGTTGAAAATATATAAAATCGTCTAGATATATCGCCATTATAGTTAATTCTTTATTTTCTTTTATATTTAATGTTCAAGTTTTGATCTTTTATAGTTCATTGAAATTAAAAGATCATCCACCCTTTTGTATCAGGTTCTGGAGGACTGCTTAAGGCCATATGTCGCTTTGTTCAGTTTACAAACCATATTGTCTTTGCTTTGTACCAAAAAGCCTTCAGGTTGCCTCATATAGATAGTATCTACGAAAACACCGTTCAAAAAAGCTGTTGTTGCACCTATATGTCTTATATCTAAATCTAATTCTACAGAAAAAGCCAATCAAAGTCTTTTAGTGGAATGGTGGAGTACTGGGGAGAAAGTTTCATCGTAATTTATGCCTTGCTTTTGTGTAAAGCATTTGGCCTCCAGATGCGCACTCTATTGCACTTTACGTCGAACGTCACTTTTTTTTTAAAACCTATTTGCAATACACTATACAACCGGTTCTTGGTGGTTCTGTTAGATCCCAGGTATTTGTATCATAAATGGACCTCTTCTCTCATGGCCTTTCACCAGGAGTCATTGTCCAGTCTTCGCAGTACTTCACTCACTGTAAGGGGGTCACATCCTAGAGTTGTAGACATAGACTCGTTACATAGTTATCAAACAACTTCGGTTTAGGCTCTCTGGCTGATCTTAATACTACTTCTATGTTATTTTCATTTTTTACCTGACATGTTTTTTCATCATCTGGGGTTGGTTCTTCTGAAATATCTCGTTGGTTTTCAATGTTAGCTCCCACTGAATCTAATATTCTTAACAACACGGTATCAGTTTCATTCTTCATTAGAATTACATCTCTACTGATGATTACCTTATTACTGTAGCCCAAAAGAATAATGTTTCTAGATTTCTTATCCCATTTGATTCTCTGCGCTTTTGGAATGTGTACACTAGCTTGGCTTCCAAAAATTCTTATGTGGTACCTCATTTCAAATGGTATTTTATCCTTTATTTCTGAACAAATTGACTTATTTCTTAGATATTTTTTCCAAATTCGCATCGGAAAGTAAATATCTTACCTTTTCTATCAATTTTCCAAGTTATGTCGATTCTCTCTCTTAAACTGCTTGTAGAAGCGTCCCTATCCATACATCGTCAATGTAAAATCCGGTACCTTTTATTTTCTGTCCCGTTTCCACAATTTGGTTAAATATTCCGTTATGGAATCGCAGTCTTCTGAACGAATAAAATCATCGAATAATTTCTTGAGATGGTTCCATAATGCTTTCGTCGTCTTCTGATCTTTAATATGAACGTATAAGGATAAATCCATAGATAAGATCAACTTGGCTTTCGCTTTTGCATCTTGCACTTTTCTAAACTTTCCATTATCAGGAAGTTTTCTATTTTTCCTTCCTTTCAACTTGGGAATGCTCAACAAATTGTTTCCACACATTTTGTGCACTTTATAAGCTAATTTATTAAACAACACATAACATGTTAAATTATGCACAGTGAAGTAAATAAATGTACACACTTTTATGTATTGCACAGATTGATAATATATTTCTTCATTAGTTCGTATAATACTTATGAGGGCATTTGTGTATAAATTTGTATCTAGCCATCAACAACGTCTTAATATTTAGTATTTTAATGTCAGAAATTGATCTCAAATATAGAAGCTTGAGTGTATATATGTATATACAGTGTAGTTTAAAAAAATAAACTAACCAATTTGTAATAAAACATTATATTTTTAAGAATAATATTTTCATTGCATGATTCTCGATATTCAATATTAAACATTATAATGTATATTTGTGTAATATTAATTAACAGTATATACACCAACAGCTGTGCATAATTATTGTACCCATAGTCTTGAAATTATTATGTTATTTATTCTTCTCTTCTTTCAGAGAAATCTGGAATAGAAACAAATCTTAAAATAACTCGTTGAATTAATAATTGTATATATTAAATTGTTCATATTCCGTTTAAGAATTCAAATCCCTAAACCAAAATTGATATTCACTAAGTAATACATCAGCTAATATTAAATCAAACCAAATCTTCCCGCTTATATTAAATACGAGATAATATTGTTATTTTAAACTGTCACAAGTGAATACAAATATTATAACCTTCTACGATTTTATTTTATTTTCAACAAAAACTATCTAAAAATGCATACAAACCTATGAAGTATCCATTATTCACATTGACTATATATTCTTCCGTTAATCGTGATCCATTCTTAACAGCATCTACTCTATGAATATAACATGAATGCCTTATATCCACGTAGTAGTTAATGCCCTTAAGAAACTTTCCATTTCTGTATACTTGTACTTGAAAGATTTCCTCAAGGAATCTGTTGTGTGGTATTTTTAATGTGTGAGAGAAAAATACATTCTTAACTTTGAAGTTGACAAATGTCTGGTCGTTGAAATGTATCACTGCTGGGCGACAGAACTGTACACTGCCACTTCCTGTGTGGTAGATTTTTAATATATACTGTATATTCCTTTCCATAATGCGTGCTATTGTAAATAACAACCCAGGATAAAATTTATATGGGGTCTTAGCACATGACGTTTGTTTATCATTGACTTTTACTAATGTTTAATAATAGTAAGCAAGGTTATCACATTGTATTTCATAATTTTGTCGCTATTAATTATTTTCAAAGCTTAAATTTAAAAAAAATATATGGCCATCATAGTACTTTAAAACTATTTGTTATATAGTTTTTTTATAAAATGATTTTCTAGGTGTCCTTTAGGGCTGTTTTCTTCACCACAGGTTTTGGTTTAGTTGTAACGTAATTCAAGGCTGATTCTCACACATTATGTTTATCCCAATGAGTCAAGTTATTGGATCAAATATTACCGTTTAAAAATGCATAAATGGTCGATCAGCCAAATAACTCTAAACATTTTTAGAAAGGTGCGTAAACCGGAAAAATATCCCGACTCTTCCAAAAATCAACAGAGGGTCTAGGGAAGGACCTAACAGAGATCGTCAAGCCGTAGTCTCAATACAAACTAAACGCCAAAGGACAAATATCCAATAAAGGATTAGTTAGTTAAGCTTATATGAATAAACATGCTATAGTCTGTTCGTTGGATCTTTGGTCGTACGTCACAAACTATCGCTTCAAAAAACGACGAAAGTTTTACAGTGCGTTCTTTTTCTAACGCGTTTGGTTTACTTTATCAGACTAAATGTTTTTGCGTCGTTTCTCGAAGCGATAATTTGTGACGTACGACCAAAGATCCAACGAACAGACTATATGTGAGAATCAGCCTTAAATTATATTTTGATATAAATACTAAAATTCGAGAATCGAGAAAATAATCACTTTCAAGTTTCGGTCTTCGCAGATATGGCCTGAACTTTAACCATACTCACCAAAATTGTGGTAAATTCTTCTAATTGTTTTTGTTAGAAAAATGCATTATCACTTATAACACCACAAAACCACTTAATAATCTTAAAATATTGAACCAAATATATACATATAATAAACAACTGCAATTTTTTACTTTTATCTTTTCCATGTCTAACTAATTTTCTTGTTATTTATATTATAATAAAGCTTAAAATGACTGTAATTCACTTACTTTTAGAAATAATGATATATGTTTTCTTCATTTCACGGAAAATATATTTATTAATCTGCGTAAAATTATTTTGAAAACATTGAAAGTGAAATTTTATTATTTAACTTCTCTTATAGTGCCCGATATTCCCATAGAGAACATCTAAGCTAACTCAACTTCTGCAATTATAAAGGATAATACAAGTATAAAAATATATCTCTCTGCTAAAATGTTTAAGGAAATTTCTATAATAGCACATTATTACTTTCTTTAATACATGAGAAATAAATGTGTTGTATAATATGAGCGCTAAAAAGCGAATTCTTATTTACCGGTTCAATTTATGGCGGAAGAACTTCGACTATATTCCAAAAGATGGCGCATGTAGGTCATTTAAAAATATATTCCTAATAAAATTAGAATTAATTCACAAGATATCGTACAAATCACTTCAGTTACATTATTTCATTTCGAAATAAATTATATGTTTTGCAATATTTATTTTATTTGCAGTATAACTCTTATTTTCTCTTGTTTACTATATCTTTTCTCATTTAATTCTCCAAAAATTATTAAATATAAATATATTTACTATTATTGAATTTTATATGTACTCGGCATTCAAACAATACCTACTTAGGTATAATAAATAATCAAATATAAATGTTAATCACCCTTTATAAATAAAAATATTTACTTTTCTTATTATTATAGCTATTATTCTTATGAATTATGTTGAATGCAGATTAAATAAGGAAAATGCAACTTCTAGTAAGCATGATATAACACATATTTCAATTTAAATAATTATTTTTAACTTTACGACATATAATTGCCGGAATTATTAATTGGATTGTAGGATCTCAATGTGTTATTTTAATTAATTAAGTCTGTTATACAATCTGTTGTTAAACTTAAATGTTAATTAGTGGAGATTTCAATGTCAGGTTTAACTAGGCTGACATCACAAAATCAAATCTTGTGGTTATGATGTAGAAATTTGACTAAAAACTCATTTTCCTACAAAATTTTAAAATATAATCCATACTTATACTAAAATAAAAAATTAACTGTTTTAATCACAAATAATGAGGTTATGCTTAGTGCCCTTGTTGCAATTATGCAAGATTTTGAGATTATTTATATCCGGAAATTGGTGTTTGTATTCTAAACAATGATTTGAAAAAGAGGAAGAATCTTGATTAAGACGAAATGCAGGAAATTGTTCAGAAAATCGAGTTGATATACTTCGTCCTATTTGGCCGACATACACCCTATTGCGTTCTGGACACGCAAGATTTTTAGAGGATCGATTTCACCTTTGTATTGAATAGCATGCATGATCATTTTTCAGGGAGTTTAAAGATTACTTGATGATTTTTGGTTTTACAAATATCAAAATACATCTTCGCCAAACGAATGACTTTCGTTTATAAGGTGTTGAGCTAACGTTGATTTTTCGGTTTGATTAAGACTGTTAACGCGTCCTTGGCACACTGCTCTATATCTTTATTTAATCTCGTAATCTCAACCAATTCCAAAAACTTGGCGGCGGCTGAGAAAATTTCTCGGACTATGCAATTGGGTCAGGCAATATATCCAAGATTTCGTAAAAATTGCCGCTCCTTTAAATGAACTAACCGCTACTTTGCGTAAGTTTAAATCACACGTCTTTAACCTTTTTTAGTGCAAGGGCCAAAAATAGATTTCACATAGTTCGAGGGGCCACATGGCTGCACCTCACTTTATAATCTTATTTGGTTATAAAAAAATCAATCAATCAACTCTTCAGTTTAGAAAAGTGCGTAAACTTTTTTTCAACAACTGATTTTTCCATAAATTCAGTTTAAACTCAAATGCCTTCACAGTGTCAAGTAGGTTGTTGATGAGATGTTCTTATCCTTGTAGTTTGGTGTTTAAGTCATTGAGGTGCAGCGTGATATCCGTGAGAAATCCAAAGTCGCACAGCCAGCCGGGGTCACTAAATTGAGGAACTGGTTTCCCTTTGGTTTCCATTAATTCTTATGGTTGAGGCCGCGTGATTTAATGAAGTTTACAGTTTTTACGACCACTTTCATCACCTCATCAATATTTGTGAGTTTTGCACAAAGATTTTTTTAATTAATGATACAATGCTAGTGCATCAAAGGAAGGCTCTTCTTTTTTTCCTACCATGGACGGTGCACCGTCTGTTACAACTGCAAAAAGATTTGTCAATTCTAAATTATATCGTGTCAGTACTGTCATCAAACACTCATAAATATCACATCCGTTTGTAGTTCCTTTCATCGGAAAAAGGCCAGCCATCTCTTCAGTGATGACTAAATTATTATCAATGCCCCGAATAAGTATAGCTAATTGAGCGGTATCAACAAAAAGTTGTTTATTATTCGGGCACAATACTTCATTGGCGGTCTCCATACATTCCTTGATAAATTCACCATCACTAAAAGGTTTTGTTTGATTTCAAAGCTACTTTTTCGGATATAATGTAGCCAACCTTCACGCTTGCTTCATTTTCAATGTTTGCTTTTGAAAACTAACTTGCTGTCGTTGAAGCTGACATTTTAGAGCTCTTACTTTATCTTGCCGTCATTGTCCTTTGAATGTCTCAAACTTTGTGGCATGCTTTGTATCGTAATGTCTTTTTAAGTTATATTCCTTCAAGGCTGAAAGTAATTCTTGACACACCAAACAGGGGGGTTTTTGATTTATAATCAAACGAACAAGAAAAAAACTTTTTCTTGTATGATGTCGGCGTTCACTTGGTGGTGCATTTTGATAAAAAGTTTAAATAAAACACATTATAACTTTGTTTTACCACTATATTTTGTATAACTGTGACTAAAACAAAGTTTTAAAGTGTTTTATTTAAAAAAAAACTTTTTGTTTTTTCCCTGAAGCAGAAGCAATTTTTAATGTCAAGGTAGAAGAAACGAGTTTAATTCTCTAATAAAAATGTCGACGACAAAACTAAACTTGAGCCTAGCAGTTCGCACTCTTTCGCTTGTTTCGCTTCGTTCGCTCTTGGAATCAGGTCATGGCTTCTCTCTAGAAATATTCAACAGACATGCAACGCAACGCCATCTCGTGGCCTCGTGGGTAGTCGTCTTTTTAGTTAGATTGATAATCGCGAGCTCCCAGAGTGTAGCTCTTCTAACTAGGTGGCGCTAGCGTCCTCAGAGTGTCGTTGCGAGCGCGGCGTGATACAATATTTTCTTTAGCCTCTGAGAAATTAGCCGAAGGGCCGAGGGTTGAAGACGTTTGGTTTAAATGAACACCGGCGGCAACAGCTGCAATGGAAATGCTGGCTTTCCAGGTCCAACAGCCGTTTTAACTTCATCGACAGCTGTCAGAGTTATCATAGATCGTACAGACGGACGCATAAAAGAAGGTGTTTCTTCGGATCTGTTTCAAACTACAACAACTGTCGAGAATAATATACTTAGATTTTGGAAAGCTGAATAAAACGGAGAAGCGGTTTCTTATAAAAGAGGAATAATGGCTTGCGCTCTTCTCTTCAGCGGTACCGCTCACTTGTCAAAGGATGCTATTTCCACGTCGTTACGGACAGTAAAACTTTAACGTGGCTTGCTAATCTCGAAGATCAAAAATCAAAACTCACGAAATGGGCTACAGAGTTTTGATTTTGACTTTGGTTACTACGCGGGAGAAATTAATCAACTACCAGACCTGCAGTTGGCTCGCAACTGGAGTTGGATTCCATTCTTCCGCCTCAACTTAGTGAATATGCTAGGAGTTCCTATCGTTTACCCAGTAATGGAGGCTCAACAACTGGACGAATATATTTAGAAATTGCAAATACTTGCCGATCTGAAACACCCCGAATCCCTCGAGTGCTGCACCCAATTCATGACTAGGCCATCCATCCAGGATGTGATATAACCATGCATAGTATTCAAAAGCCTGGTAACAAGTGACGCCCAACTAGTTGGCCTAAGAAAATAGCCGAAGTCGCGGCCGATGAGGCAGATGCACCACTCGTAGAAGAGCATTTATTAATTCTCACAAAATTACGACCTGGAGCGGCTCAAGTTAATATTACTGGAAAGTTACTTGACCTTCTCCTATATTACGTCTTCACATCGATAAGTGCCAGCATCCAAATATGCAGAGTTCCGGAGATGCTATCATTTCTACCACAAGCAAATTTATGTTTATTCGCTTATTCGTATCGGCCCATGACAACTACGTTATCGTCCAGCTCGGTCTATACTTAATTGGAAGTCAACCTAAAACAATTCGTGTTAGATGGCTCCGCATCGCCCTAACATAATTGGGTACAGAAGGCATAATAAAGAGAACGTTGTTTGTGGTGTACGACTTCGTCGTGAAAAGCAAATTAGGCTATGGAGTTGTGCCGATAATTTAGAATCAGTGCCTAATGCCGCATACAGTGAAATGGGAAGATTTCGTAAATAATTTTATTGTCAAATACTTATTTTTTTAACAATTTCTAAAATACGAATGGAAAATACAAGTGTAGGATGAAATAAAACACGATTTTCTATGTTTTTTACCACGGTATATTAATGATTTTACATTAATGAATTATGTTCGACTATAGTTTCGACTCTTTCAAGTCATTATCAAGTGAATTGATTTTAGAAATACAGAGGTATATATAGGCAGGTTACAGGTAGTTAATTAGGGCGGTGCGATTTACGGCGAAATTCAAGGTCGGTACATTAAACGGGATTTTTGGGGCGCGTTGTGTTAAGCGGATTATGCTAGTTGAAATAAGCTGGAATTATATAATTCAGCCTGTTCGTTTAAGAGATTAACGTTAACGGCTTTTCTTTTTCTTGAGATTTCTAATGCTTCTAGCATGTCGAGTTTTGGGCCTTTATTACAGGTGTGCAGTATCTTCATCTTGTCTAATGGCGGGAAATTATGTTTCTGGTCTAGGCTGTGGTTTGAAAAAGAACTATTGTTGTGGTGTAATCTGAATGCTCGAAAATGTTCTCTATATCTCGTTTCGAAGTTTCTTCCGGTTTGCCCTACGTATAAACTATTGCACTCTGAAGGCGATTTGATAATCTTGTTTTTTGAGAACACTAGCAATTTTGTCTGAACTGGGGCCATAGTATGTTAAAGTTAGGTACTTGTTAATTTTCGGTGTTTTTATGTGGGGATATATGTGTGATATGGTGGATTGGTACTGTTTTTTGTTTATCATGGATTTTATTAGGGTAAGAGGGAAGCCGTTTGATTTTGCAATAGATGTAATTTTGTCTAATTCGATGTTTCTTCGGGATTTCGGATAAAGGGATTGTGTATGTAAGTTTTGCATAAACTATCAGCATATTAATTGGTTGCTCAAATCTCGTTTCGAATCCGTTGTTTGAGTGAGGATTGTCCTGGGTGGATCAATTTGGAAAATTTGTGGTTTTAGGCATCCACATTAAGAGAAGTCGTAGATTGTTAGGTCGGGAGACTGAGGGAACAGATGGTTATCCCCGTTTCCATAAATCACACGGCTCAGAAACAAAGCATTCACAACATTCAAGGAGATACGGGAAGTGTGGCTTGTTGCCAGGTCTTGCTGGAACATTGTGTATTTATTCTCTCCTAAAGCGGGTGAGTTGTGGTGTAAGGAAGTTCCGAATCACTGCAAACTAACTGAGACTGTCTCGAAAAAATAAAGACCTATAATTCCATTGCACGACATCGCACACCATACTGTCACTCCTTGAACATGAAGAGTTATTTCATGAAGTAAACGATGGTTCTTCCTCGCCCAATATCTGAAATTTTGTTTATTAACAAAACCGGAAAGGTGGAAGTGCGCCTCATCACTTAACCACAAGTTCTTCAGTTCGTTGTCATTTCCCTCCAATGTGCATAACCTCCCTCAGAAAATCGGACACGATGTTGATAAATATCCGGATTAAAAGATTGCATAACCTGCATTTTGTAAGGGAGAATTTTTTTCGTCGATGTTTCACTTATTCCAAGGCGTATGGTATGATCGATAGCTGATAAGCTTGGACCTCTTAACATCGCTTGTCGAACAACTGTGATATTATCAGGTGTTCGAACGGTTTTCACACAACACCTCATTTTTTAAACGTCGATCCATTTTCTTCAAGGTTGTTTATCCACTATTTAATAGGGTTGTCTGACGGAATAGGTTGGTTGCGCGTTATGTTGAAACTTTCGTCATTTTGATAATAGGCTTTAACTGCGTTGTTCGCCCGTCCAACGACTCACTTTAAACTAAATGGTAGACCATGTAGTTTATGACAGATCGACATCTGACGTTTCCACTATTTCGTCTGCTAATCCCACTTCAAATCTTCCCGCTTCCCTGGCGGACCCTGTATATAACCCTGTGAACACTTTGGTTCTAGTTTTACCGAAACATCACTTCTCAGTTTCTTCTCGATCTCGTCTTTCCCGACAGTAATTCCTAAAATTTTTGGTTTACTCCAGTTTCACCTTGCCTTTATGTTGGATCTCGGATAAGAAGCGCAATGTCTAAAACTGTTTAATCCATCTACTGGGTGTTAATCGATTAAGTTGCGGTTGTTAACCTGCTCACCCAACCCTCTATCCCCTTAGTAGTACAGTTAGAGTCAAATATGTTCCTCTATGAATCATGCCATTTTGTGGTTAAAACATTTTCACTAAAAGTGTTTTATTTTTAAAAATTATAGGTAATTTCATTATTAGTTTACTAATAGATAGGTTTAATTTTTTGGTGTTTTTACTAATTTTGGTTTCTCTAAGAAAGTAGAGTATAAAAATGTTAAATGTTTCTCATTCCTAAAAGCATACTAGAATTACAACGGTGTATCGTTATCATAACTTAATGAGTTTTTTTTTATCAAGAGGAGAGTTTGAAGTGTGACGAGTTTTTATATGTAAACTTTATATTCCTCCGCTGCCAGTGTATTTCATTGATACCTTCATCACTTTCAAATGTCTTTCCTGCCAGAAAGTCCTTGAGTTTTGTAAACAGATTGTAAACAGAATGAGCTAAGTCTGGACTATAGAGTGGATGGTTGAAAGTTTCCTATTTGATTGTTGCACAATTTGTTGCGTAATCGGGCTATATGAAGTCTGACATTGATGTAGATGCGAATGAACTCAAGGCAACAGACGTTGTCGTCCATTTTGAATCTCCCGCTCTAATTTCTGCAATTATATGTATTGGAATTGATAGTGTCTCCACGAGTTGTGTCAAGTCAATGAGCAGTACTTGCCGATCCCAGAAAATAGTTGGCTTGACTTTCCGAGTAGATATTACCATTATGAATTTTAGGTAGACAATAAATCCTCGGCAAAATTGGATTTTTAATTATTAAATGGTAATGATTATCTTTGATTAAAGATGTTGGAAGTTTAAGAGCGTTATTGATAATTTTGATGTAATTATTAAGTGGATTTTTTGGTAATTGTATATAGGGACCTGATTGTAATAAGTGGTTAACATTATCTATATAGTCTGATTTTTTAATGATAACAATACCATTGCCTTTATCTGCTTTAACGTAAAAACAATCCTTTTGTTTTAGTGATTTAATTGTTAAAGAATCTTGTTTTTCACTTTTAATTATGAACATTGGTGGTATAACTCACTTCATAAAATTTATACAGTGATCCATTCAAAAATCAAAACAAAATCTGATAGAATCCAGAAGTAATTGAAATTCCTTATTTTACAACATAATCGACAGAAGACTACACAAACAGAAGATTTATGACAAGAACTCACACAAACATTAATCCATAATAAGACAGAAGAGGTTTTCTCAAAAGAAGAATTAGATTTACTATCAAAGGGTTTAAAACGTGCTTTACATCCTAAAAAATTTCCAATTGATAATATAGTCAACGACATTGAAACAGCCGCATCCATTAATTCTGAAGATGCCCCAGCCTTTCGTATATCTGCTAGAAATATAATTAAAAAGATCATTCACAACAAACCACCAATGTCCATAATTAAAAGTGAAAAACAAAATTCTTTAACAATTAAATCACTAAAACAAAAATGGTGATGTGGCCATCATAGTAGTTTCCCTATATTTTTCTCGAAAACTATTAGGTTTACGCAAAAATGTTATTCTTAATAATATATGCACTTTTGAATTCTCTACAATTATTTGTTATATAAATTTTATGTAACTCCAATAGTTTATTAGAAATTGGCAAAAAATGTCAAAATTTTCAATTTTTATTAATTTTCTCGAAAGTTAAGAATTTTATGGAAAACAGGTTCGAATAAAACTTGTTCAGTTTTTCATTCCCTTTAACTTTTGTTTGAACAGTTTTTTAAAATTTTTCATATTTAGAAAAATATCACGAAAAAACAAAAAAACTCCTCGAGTAAACATCCACTTCCGGTCTATGAATCTTTACCAAAAGCTTTTCAGTTCCAGTTTTTAGCTATAAAACCTTAAGTTTGAAGTTTCATCTCAAACAGATTATTCGTTTTTGAGATACAGCGCCCACCGACAGACACACAGACAGACAGACAGACAGACACACACACAGACACAAATTTTTTTTTTCCAGAAATTAGTGTTTTGGGTTCAGGGGACACCAAAACGGATATTTCCGCAAAAAAAATTTTTGAAAAAAAAATCACGAATATATTTTATAGTCTATATATACTATATAGGGAAACTAAAAATGGTGATGTGGCCATCATAGTACTTTCCCTATATTTTTCTCGAAAACTATGAGGTTTACGCAAAAATGTTATTCTTAATAATATGTGCACTTTTGAATTCTCTACATTTATTTGTTATATAAATTTCATGTAACTGCAATAGTTTATTAGCAATTGGCAAAAAATATCAAAATTTTCAAATTTATTTATTTTTCTCGAAAGTTAAGAATTTTATGAAAAACATGTTCAAACAAAACTTGTTCAGTTTATAATCCCCTTTAACTTTTGTTTGAACCGTATTTTAAAATTTCCCATATTTAGAAAAATTTTACCAAAAAACCAAAAAACGCCTCGAGTAAACAACCATTTCCGGTTTATGAATGTTCACCAAAAGCTTTTCAGTTCCAGTTTTTAACGACAAAACCTTAAGTTTGAAGTTTCATCTCGAACAGATAATTCGTTTTTGAGATACAGCACCCACCGACAGACAGACACACACACACACAGACACAATTTTTTTTTTTCTAGAAATTAGTGTTTTGGGTTTAGTGGACCCCAAAACGGATATTTCCGCAAAAAAAAATTTTGAAAAAAAAATCACGAAAACAATAGTCCCCCTATATATACTATATAGGGAAACTAAAAAGGATTGTTTCTACGTTAAAGCAGATAAAGGCAATGGTATTGTTATCATTAAAAAATCAGACTATACAGGGTGTCCCGTTAATGCGGGGAAATGGCTGGACCATAGATTCTTGGGGTCAAAATATGATGATTTAACACAACTTACCTATATCCAAATTTTACGGTTAAGCCGGAATTTGTCTTCAAAGTTTCAATTTTTTTTATTTATTTTGTTTATAACAATTGAACGCTTTAATCGATTCATAAACCAGGTAATAATTACTGAGTGTCTTTATTTAAATAATTTATTGTTAATTTTATTATAGTTCATAAATATTCACATTTGCAGCAAACAGATTTCTTGCTTGTATTAGGATTTTGCGAAGAAAATTGTTTAAAAAGTGTTAGATGTTGTTTTGATTTATTGTATCAATTGATATTATTTAATTTTTATTCAATTGAATAAGTTGATTTACTTATTTATGAGTGCAAATCTGCATACTATATTCATATTTTATTTCTTTGTGCAAAAACCGTAAAAAATATCAAATATTATTGAGATACAAAAAAGTTTTAAAATTAATTGGTCTTTCAAGAAATATTTTTTTAGATTTTATTGGATGCACCAATAAAAAAATATTTTACTTTTTAAGTGGTGGTACTAGTGTTTTTTATACTTCCGGTCAATCACTAATGACCATAATAATTGAAATGATGTATTATATTATGGTAGTTATTAATAATAAATTTCATTCAAATCGAATAAAGCGTCCAATTGTTATAAACAAAAGAAATACAATTTTTTGAAATTTTGAAGACAAATTCTGGCTTAACCATAAATTTTTGGATATAGATAAGTTGTGTTAAATCATCATATTTTGACCCCAGGAATATATGGTCCAGCCATTTCCCCACATTAACGGGACACCCTGTATAGATAATGTTAACCACTTATTAGAATCAGGTCCCTATATACAATTACCAAAAAATCCACTTAATAATTACATCAAAATTATCAATAACGCTCTTAAACTTCCAACATCTTTAATCAAAGATAATCATTCCATTTAACAATTAAAAATCCAACTTTGCCGAGAATTTATTGTCTACCTAAAATTCATAAACCAGGTAATAGATTTAGACCAATAGTTTCAAACATTAATTCACCTTCATATAAATTAGCAAAATGGCTTGTTAATAAATTTAAATTATTAAGAATAAATAATGATCACTCATTAAATAACTCAATAGACCTAATTAACAAAGTAAAAGATATCAAATTAAAACCAGATGAAAAACTTATTTCTTCTGATGTTGAATCCCTATTTCCAAATGTACCTATAAATGATACCATAGAAATCCTCAAAACACTATTAATATATAATCAAATTCCAAATGAAGAGATTACAGAATACATTAGACTTACAGAAATAGTTATGAATTGTAGCGCATTTCAATTTAATAACAAATTTTATAAACAAACTTTCGGCACCGCAATGGGCAACCCTCTATCTCCTTTTTTAGCTAATATCTTTTTAAACCATCTTGAAAATCTAGCAATAAACACAATATCAAATTTCCCAAAATTCTGGTTCCGTTATGTAGACGATATTCTTGCAAAAATAAATAAGGACTTTAACATAGATTTATTCGTTTCTTCATTGAATAACTTATATCCAAGCATTAACTTTACCTACGAATTAGAAATTGATAATAAATTACCGTTTTTATATTTAATTAATTTCCAGAGAAAATAACAAATTAGAGTTTAACATATTTCGCAAACCTACACACACTTTTAATTACATTCACTCGAATTCAGCTAGCCATACAAAACATAAACTCGCCTCATTTAATAGTATGATTTATAGAGCAGTTAATTTACCATTATTGAAATCTAACATGAAAGCTGAATTAGATCTTATTTTTAAAATTGCTACTTCCCTTAATTATAACATAAACACAATGAAAAAGATTATTTTAAATACACAACTAAACATAAAATCTCTATCGCCACTAGACTTACACCAATTAAAGAAATTTGCAAGAATAAATATTTTAAAATACATTACACAGGACATTCACATCAAAAATTTAACAAACTATTTAAACAATTTAACCTTACCCCCGCATATTACACAACCACTAAGTTAAAATTTATGTTAGGCAATACTTTTAATAAAATATGCTATTTAGAAAAATCTGGTATTTATTCACTTAAATGTTCTCATTGTGATAAAATTTATAAAGGACAAACCCAAAGAAATTTATTAACTCGTTTTACAGAACATACATATCACACAAACAATCAAAATATTGAAAAATCAGCAGTAGCATAACACACTTTCTCTACGGGCCACAAGTTTTCATTAGGAAACACTAAATTATTAAAACATTCCACCGATAATAAATTAAATATGTTGGAAGTAATTGACATGAAAAAACATAAAAATTATTTAATAAAAATATATAAGTCCTTTACGTTGTAGAAAATTCACTAATAATTAGAAAAAACACGAAAATATTTTCGTAAAATCTACAACAAATGAGTCTTATTAAGACTACAAGAACAAATCACTTTTGAAGCAACTACTTCTCTAGCTAATACCTCGACCGACATTGAATAATACAAAAGCAATTTGCGTCTTACAAAACAGCAAGGCTATCAAAGCAACACTAGTTTGAACGTATTTATTTCTGTAAAATGAACTAAAAATGATTGATAAAATTAAATTAGCATTAACGTACATTCAATCATTTTTAATCATAAGGATTGTGGTGACCGTTACTACGTGGTAATTCATGATAAACACTTAACTAACGCACTTACTATGTTTTAACCACTAAAAAATTTTTAGTGGTTAAAACATAGTAAGTGCGTTAGTTAAGTGTCAATCATTTTTAGTTCATTTTACAGAAAGAAATACGTTCAAACTAGTGTTGCTATGATAACCTTGCTGTTTTGTAACACGCAAATTGCTTTTGTCATTGTATTTATATTTTACCTTAAATTTTAATTTTGTTTTATTTTTTTATTACATAAAGGGTTTGATTATTTTTAGCAGCAAAATCATCAACGATTAGCAATTAAATTATCATGTATATGTAGAGTGGGTGGGTGGCATCTATCCCACCATCCAATCAGTAAATCATAAGCAGGGGTTTTAGTTAAACGTTGTAAAATGTAAACAAACATGTATTTTAACAATTATTTCAAATAGTTTTTGATGATGTTTTAATGATTGGGGGTGGGATAGAAATGCATGAAAACCAATAAACTACTGACTATAAAAAATGAAATATTTAAAAATGTTTTAAATATGTAATAATTTTTATAAAATAATATATGTAGAATATGGTTCAACTTTAATTTATAAGAAATTTGCGTTGATTTATAAGGTAAAACGTTACGAACCTTAAAAAAATTATTATATTAATGTGAATGACGCTTTAAATGACATATTTAAAAATATGATATGGGAATTTTAAAATAAAGTTTTCGGATATTCTTATTGCATTGCGTTCGTTCAATGATTTGTAAATATTGGTGCGTATTCAATATTTTCTGCTTCCATCCTATAAGAAAACATATATAAAATAAATGTCAAGAAAATTTTTCATGTACGCTACGTATATCAGACGTATGTCAAAGAGGCATGTGCATGTGTCTGGTAGACCAACCAGTCAGTATGTCTGCATGTGTGCCTGGTGTAGACAGGCCAGCCAAGTGTTCATGATGCCCCCCGAGAACATGAACAGGGGGAGACCTTTATTCTGACGTGTGCCTCCAAACCAGCAATTTGGAAACGCCGTGTGCCACCTCCATGCCCTTTTTCCTTACACTTACGGCGTTCAATGAAAACGGCGAGTGTGCTAATCGAATCAAGTCGTAGTGTTCCAGAAGTATTTAAACCGATCGATGAATAAATGACGTAACAGAACATTCTATTTTGCAATAAATATTTGACTCGCCACAAAGGTTATCTGTGCGTGATCTCGGTTTATGTACGCGTGGAAATTAAAGATCCAAGCAATACATTATTTATAAGTTAGGTCGTAAATGCACGCCTTCCTCATTACTCCATTTAAGTTTGATGAAGTTCTGAAGTCTTAAAGTGGGGTCGAGTATCATTTTTAAATTGCTTTTTTTCCCACAGGCGTTTTGAAACGATTCGAATTAATACTTTACACTTCTCTATTAATAATAATAAAAAATGCATACATTATTGCATATTTATATAATTCGAATATATAAAAGTTAGGGATGATTTTATCTAAACTAGTGAAAAGTTACCAATTGTTTATCCGAATATGTAGATTTGAAATGTGAAGATCACTTGCTATTAGAATGTAATTTAGTTTCTATAATTTTTACATTTCTATTTTGAATTGCTATTAAAAGTAAGTGCAGAGTAATTATCTAATTTAACGCTCTACAGGCCCCGGAGGGATTCGAACCCTCGATCTCCTGTTTACTAGACAGGCGCTTTAACCAACTAAGCCACGGCGCCGATAAAATCCTAAGAAATAGAAAAAATGGTCTTAGTGATCTTAGTAAGTATGCTGTAAGATTAATTATAAAAACTGTACTTGTAATATAATATAAGAATAGTTTATTTTTATTCTTTTTGCATAAATTTGTACTTATTAGTTTAAGTGTAATAAATTGACTTATAGTTTCTGCTATTAATTATTTATTTATTTTAATAGTAATATTAATTTTCACATTTAATCTCTGAATGATTTTTTTGAAGATTAACAATTCAATTTTCCTTCATTACATCAGGTAACTAATAAAGAAACAATAATTACAGGTATATTGGAATACATCAATTTTCAATTATAATGTGTAATGGATTTATGGTTTTATATAAATTAAGTAATATTATAACGGTAAATTATTATATATATAAATAGTTTTACTTTGTTAAAATCTGTATTCTATAATTATTTGTGGTTTTATTATTAGACCGATTAATTATAGATAGATTGAACATGTCAAATCCTGATGTATTAAGTTTTATAGTATTAACTATTGTTATTAGAAATTAATAAGACATCAACAAAATACGCAGTCGGTAGGATTCGAACCTACGCTCCCAGAGGGAATCTGATTTCTAGTCAGACGCCTTAACCGCTCGGTCACGACTGCTGATATTTTATAAATAAATAAATATTAGTCTCCAAAATAAATAAAAAGAAAACAGAAACATTTTAGAAATTTTAAAATGGAAAGTTTCATCGTATTAATTTATTATTACAACTAAAAAAAAATCGATTCGCAAATTATTTCGAAAACTCAAAAGGTTAGTTGAAATCATTTATTAATGCTTTTCCATTTTAGGTAATTTATTAATCACACAGTATTATAACAATATCCGTGCTGTATTAAAATTTAAAAAAAAAATCAAAATGACGAGTTAATCAATTTATATAATTGAAAATATATTGTTAATTTCAATAATTAATAATTTATATCAAGTGATTATAATAAATTAAAGTTAAATACTATTTAAATTATTAATTGATTCCGATAGAAGTCCGTATGTTTTTAAATCCAAATGTACGTTTGACATTTGAAGTTGTGGTCGCTGTGGACGCCACAGACCATGACCTAGGGTCCAATTGCGGATTTAAAAGCTGAAAAAAAAAACTAAACCATGAAAATGACGGCGCCGTAAAACACTGTCATCAAATCCCTGACTCTGACACTCTGTGAGGGTTGCGTCCCCTCGGGAGCGTTCGGCCGTGATCGTACGCGACCCTCGTGTCATGCATTTAAATAGCCTCATTAATGCTATATCAGCCAGCACCTGCAGCCTCTTTTTCTCTCTCCCAATTTATGAGGACGCCGCCAGAGAGAAGCAAAAAATACCATCCACTGTGTGCGCGCCCCCCTTTTTTTTACACTTTTCCTCCACCATCGCCACTTACCGTTATTGCATATTGCTTGATTTACGGAATCTCTATGACTTTTCGCAGGAAATAAATTTTAAGGGATGTTTTCAAATTTACATTAACATTCAATTTATTTTTTTTAAATACGATTTATTATATGTTTACAATTGTATTAGACTAATAATTTATTATCTATTACATAATTTATTTCCTACGTAGGATACGGAATTTTATGTATAAGATTTTAAGGTATATCATACTTTTAATGGTGTTTGAAACAACTTATACAATTATACAAATATCCAAAAACAAACAATTTTATTCAAATTGAATAATATTGAAATATTTTTGAATATTTTATTCGAAATTCTTATCGAAACAAAATTAGTAATAATGCAGTTTTTCAGTTTATTTTATTTTTAAATCGTGATAGAAGTTAAAATTTTGTTGTATTACTAAGATTTTTCTTTTACGTTTTCTGATGGGCGTCCTGGTTCAATGTGAACTTGCAGAAGGTAGAAATGGAATTTAGTAGAATGTCTGGGGGTCAGTTGAAGAATATAGTCTTGGACTCTGAACATCACGCTCTGTGTGGCCTCTAGCTTATTCATTTGCATCTTAAAGATGTTAATCCATGCAGAGCAACTATATTGATTACCTTGTATAGGTGGACTTTATTGGAGAGGAAAAACTGACTTCTGTCGAGCAGTACTGATTTACGCTTTTATGGCTTTCGACATAGTCATGTAGACGTGTTTATTAACTCGGTCAGCCCATGTGATTGCCGTGTACTTGAAAGTAAAATTATTTATGGGAATCGAGCGAAGCTGAGAGAAGTAAATGGCCATCCCTCGAGTGGATATATATAGCACATTCATAACGTCCTGAGAAGGTTCTTCTGATCTGGATCTGGATTGAGTTTGCCAAGGGTGATCAAATCATTGACCAGAGCACTTAGGCCTCACTAGGCCCATTGTGCTCCCCTGACTGGGACAGCCCTGCGTTGTTCTATCACTCATTTAGCCACCCAAGGTGGCGAGCAAAGGACAGCACAACGCTTGGAGGGTTATCCCTTATGTTGACCATGTTCGGCCAGAGCTCCCCTAGCATGGACTCTCTAAGGTGGGCGAGAGCCGGGCAGGTGGTTAACACATGTTCCACTGTCTCGTCCTCTTCTTCACATGCTCTACATATGGGGGTTTCCACCAGTCCCATAGTAAACAAGTGTTTCCTTAGCTGACAGTGACCCGTAAGGATACCTGTGATAAGACGCAGATTCCCCCGGGATAGTCGCAAATAATATTCAGCTGTTTTCAGATTGGGTGAGCGTATTGCTTCCGTGGCCTGTCTGCAGCCTGAGGTGTTGTCCCAACGTTGTTTTAGCATCTTGAGAGTATTCTGTTTGAGGATATCAGTGAGGCATTTCGGCGTTGGCGCGATCGGAGGCCCGTCCGTGGTATCACTGAGAACCGATCCAGCTCGCGCCAACTCGTCTGCCTTGCTGTTGCCTTCTTCATTATTGTGTCCCTTGACCCAGCGCAGCTCAATACTGTTTGATTGTGCTGCTTGTTTAAGGGTGTTGTGACATTCTTTTACTAGTGTTGAGGTGATCTTGTGACTACTCACTGCTAGTATTGCTGCCCTACTGTCTGTAAGGATTTGGATGTTCCTATCACGGATGTCTCGGTGTAGGATTTCTTTCGCCCCTTGGATGATGCCAACGATCTCTGCTTGCAGAGTAGTTGTGTGCTTCTCTAGGGGTATAGCTAATGAGAGGTCCATTTGTTGCGAGTAAATTCTCGCCCCGGATCCTCTTTTGGTTTTCGAACCATCGGTGTAAATTCGGAGGGTTTCCCCACCCTCTACACTCCCGGTTCCTCTTTTTATCGATACATTATAGGGTCTATTGAAGACGTAGCAGGGTGGCAAATTGTCTGTCTTCCTTCCAAGGAGGGGTGTCTTTTTGACAGCCTCCTCTAAAAGGTGACAGTGTCTGCCAGCCCTGCCTCCTTTGTACCAAAGTCTAGCTGAGTTTAGGCGCAGAGATTAGCATTGGTCTTACTACCGCTGTGTACAGCCAAAGTGCTATCTTGGGAGATAGCTCCCATGTCTGCCCCACAGCCCTCCGGCATTGCCAGAGGGAGACGCATGCTTTTTTACATTTCATTTTGAGATGTGGTTCCCACGTCAGCTTGCCGTCGAGGATCACTCCCAGGTATTTGACTTCTGATGACAATGTCAACTGGGTGTTGAGGAGCATAGGAAGCTTTAGCTTACCTAGTTTCCTTTTTTTGTGAAGAGGACCATTTCAGTCTTTGACGGGTTTATAGTCAGAGACTGGTCGTTACACCAGTATTCGATTATTTTGAGGGCTTCCTGCATCAAGCTGCATAGCACCGTCTCAAATCTGCCTGTTAGCAGGATGGTTATGTCATCTGCATATCCTATGGTGCGGAAGCCATTATCGTTAAGTCGCCGCAGTAGGCTGTCAACAACTATGTTCCACAGGAGTGGTGAGAGTACTCCACCCTGTGGGCAGCCTTTTGCAACGATCTTTCTGACAGTGGTATTTTCTATGACTGCCCTATTCTCCAGCATGCTTTTGATCCATCCACTAACTGTGGGGTTCACACCATGCGTGGAGAGAGCAGTTTCCATTTTTCTGAAGGTCGTTTTATCGAAAGCACCTTCTATGTCAATGAACACGCCCAAGGTGGACATTTTGTTGTCCAGAGATCTTTCGATTCGGTCTACAACAGTGTGCAGAGCCGACTCCGTTGATTTCCCCTGAGTATATGCATGTTGGTTAGCGTGGATCGGATTCGGAATCAAAGCCGTCTCGCGAATTAATCTTTCGCACAATTTCTCTAACGTTTTCAGGAGAAATGACGTTAGACTAATTGGGCGGTATGATTTGGCTAGTGTATAATCTATACGACCAGGTTTCGGTATGAAGATAACTTTTACTTCTCTCCAAGCTAGAGGGATGTATCTGAACGCAATACATGCCCTGAAGATTTTGGCTAGGTGGGCTGATAATATGTCCAGCCCCCATTGGAGGAGGGCCGGGGTTATACGTGTCACTTCCGTGAGGTGATCTGCCACCTCCCAATCCTCCTTGGAGGGGTTTGAGGGTGTGGGTTCTGACCAACCTTCATCGGAGGTGTTCGTACATCCTGGGAAATGGGTGTTGATGAGAATCTCAGCTGCTTCCGAGAGGTTAGAAGAGTAACTTCCATCCTCTCGTTTTAGGCAACCTGGTTGTCGTGAGAGATCCTTTGAGAGGATCTTTTTGAGCCTTGCAGCTGCCGAGGTAGTTTCAACCTCCTCACAAAAAGACCGCCAGGCTGCCCTTTGTTTTTGCCTTATTAGTTTTTTGTAGTCTTGTTGGATGTTTTTATAGACCATCCAGTCCGACTGTTGTTTAGATTTCTTTGCTTTGTTAAAGGATTTTCTCGCAGCTCTTCTGAGATGGTCGAGTTCTCCGCACCACCAAGGTGTGGCGTTCTCGGAGTATTCCGCCTTTCTCGCAGGGCAGGAGTCCTTATATGCTTTTATAATGGAGTGTTGAAGCGTATTTACATAAGCTTCAATGTCTTCCATTGTATTAAGTTGGCCGGTAGCTTCGCAAGTTCGCAGACTCCGCGAGAGGTTGTCTGTGTAGGCATTCCTGTCCGTTAGTCTCGGGTTGCGAAGGTAACGTGTTTTCTTACCGGTTGTATGTGTTAGTGTATATTTGATCCACCTATGATCTGACATTGAAACCGACGGTGACACATGCCAGTCGTGGATTTTGTTTGAGATACCGCTAGTCGCCAATGTAATGTCTATTACAGTTTGGCTCCGAGTTGTCACGAACGTGGGTTCAGAGACTCGGTTTAGTATTTCTAAATTGTTACTAATGATAAATTCATGTAGTGACTTACCTCTGTTGTTGGTGTCCACGCTGCCCCACATGATATGGTGTGCGTTAGCGTCGCAGCCAATGACGAGGTGAAGTTTCTCCATCTCACAGTGTAGCACGAGTTGCTCCAGCCCCCTGGTTGGTGCGGGGCGCCGTGAGGGAGGTAAACTGACGCCAGGATGGTGTCTTTGTTGCCGTCTCCTGCTGACAGCCTTACCACTGTGATGTCACTGGTGGAAAGCTGTGGCATAAGATAGGATGTTATGTGCTTAGGTATGTAAATACATGATCTAGGCTTATTATTTGTGGGATGACTGTTAAATTGTTTCTCTATATATCTATATATTCATTTTTTCTTGTTTTTCTCACATTATAATTATCTTAGGTTTTTTATTTATCACTTATTATAACGCACTCTTTCAATATCTCTAGATTAGCATTCTTCATTATTTGCGAATGTAACTGTTACCTGTTATTACTGTTACCCGTTGTTATTAATTATTCAAGCCGTAATGGTACGTTAAAGTATTGAAACGACTGGAAACCATGTAAATAAAAATCTGTTATACAAAACAAAGTAAAAAGTTTGTCTAAATTGTGATTATGTATAACGAAGTAGAAGTCAATCTTTAACGAGTTGAACAATGTTTTTCTTTTCCTTTATTTTTCAGGTTATCTTCTTTCTTATTTCTTTCGAATATATTTAATTTCTTATTTTTAATTTTATTCTTGATCTCTTATTAATTTCTGAATATTTTCTTTAAATTTGGGCACATTTGTTGACACTTATATTTTTGATGCCACGTATTCCTTCTCCACTTTGTCGGTATGATACTCTGGCTACTTATCATATTTCTTTTTAACAACTTTACTCACATATATAGCGTTAATTTGCTATTAATATTATAGATTCACGTTCCTATGATTAGCTTTCAATTTTTAATAATAATAATCATCACTGTTTCTAAAATCTATATATTGACCTTGGCAAGAAGTATGCCATTGATGATATCCTTCTGTATGTATTTCTCAGTTCATGCCTGAAATCAAGAATTACTTGCCGAAAATGGTTCGTGAAACTGGTATGCTGGTGGACCGTACTAAAGCTCTACATGCTCGTCTGGTTCGTACACCCGAGAATATTGCTGCTGTAGCCCGTAGTGTGCAAGCCAACCCGAGAACATCGACTCGTCATCGCTCTCAGCAATTGAACATTAGTCGCATATTTTGCAC
Organism: Ontholestes murinus; assembly: GCA_963969525.1. NCBI lineage: Eukaryota > Metazoa > Arthropoda > Insecta > Coleoptera > Staphylinidae > Ontholestes > Ontholestes murinus. Next base: position 30,830,660 of record OZ018390.1, read on the forward strand.
AAAGATATAGTTTTATTCGCCTATAAGGTCCAAATAACACAGCAGTTAAAGAAAGTTGACCATTCACTTCGATACAACTTCGCTAATTGGGCCTTAGAGCAGCTGGAAACCGATGGTGAATTTTGGCGAAAAATTATCTTCTCCAATGAAGCGTATTTTCACCTTGGGGGCTATGTAAACAAGCAAAACTGCAGGATTTGAGCATCGGAAAACACACACGTGATCGTTGAGCATCCAATGCATCTCAAACGAGTGACTGTATGGTGCGGATTATGGGCGGGCGCCATCATCGGTCAACGGAAACCGCTATAGGACCATGATAGCAAACTTTTTTTGAGAGCAAATTGCTGGTATGGATGTGAGCAACATCTTGTTCCAACAAGATGGGGCGACATGCCACACTAGCAACGAAATTATCGACTAATTGCGGTCAAAGTTCGAAAATCGTGTAATCAGCCGTCGTGGAGATGTGAATTGGCCAGCAAGGAGCTGCGATTTGATGCCCATAGACTTTTATCTCTGGGGTGCCATTAAAGAACGTTATTATGCCAACCGCCCAACAACGATTGACGATCTTAAAGTCAGTATCCTAAATGCCATTGCTGAGATAGAGCCGCAGACTTTGGAAAATGTTCTGAAAAATTGAGAAAGAAAGAGAGAATGGAGTTACTTGAAATATCAATATAAGATTTGAGATACAAGTTATAAAGAAATCTCAAAGAAATAAAAAATATTGCAGTATGTTAGCTTCAATATTATTTATTTTTCATGTATTTATTTATTCTTTTTACTTTACAATATCCTGTTAAAACAAGGTAAACAAAATTGAGATATATACATTAAAAAATACTTGCAAGCGGAGTTCTCCATTGTCCACTCAGGACCTTTCTGCTTGATGATGAAATTCATTCTCTGCAAGTATTTTTTACCATTTAGGTAATATATTGGCCATTACTGGCATATTTATGTCCATTTTACATGGAACAATTTTAATTACTGTAATATCTGTCAGTATGACATTTGTTATTATTTAAAAAGAACCACAGAGATAGGCCCCGCAGGGATTCGAACCCTCGATCTCCTGTTTACTAGACAGGCGCTTTACCCAACTAAGCCACGGCGCCTACAAACTTTTTGAAAGTTTATAAATTTGCAATTTGTTTGATTAATTTGGTTTCTACTTAAAAATACCCATTTGATACTGGAAAGGGGGTGATTGAAGTTCAAATCTTCATTTTTATCATTTAACATATTTAACTGTCAAAATTACTTCGCAGTCGGTAGGATTCGAACCTACGCTCCCAGAGGGAATCTGATTTCTAGTCAGACGCCTTAACCGCTCGGCCACGACTGCTGATAAAAACATATAAAAAGGCATTTAGTTTCGATTTTATTAAATCGATTCATTCTCGTGCGGGCCTTCCACTTGGAAGGACCCACGCCATAAGGGCATAGCTCTGCTGACGAGCTGTGATACAGCGAAACACGTGTCCAGGGATTGCCCTTCTTAATAATTTCGTGATGTGCCTAAAGAAACGATAACAACACAAAAAAACGTCGTATTGTACTTAATGTGATTTAAGTCATGTGACGGCAGCTAATAGTTATATCATTCAATGCCTGGCGGTGCATTAGTACGAGGAGTAGTTGTTTTAACTATTAGCTGTTATGTCTTGCATATGTTTTGTGAGATAACGGTGCAGTAATGCTCAGGAAAATAATTATTTTTCACTTAGAATTTTCATATATATTGTATAAGTTAGTAACTACATCGTTTCTGAGATGCATTATTTCAAAGTCGTTGTGTCTGACTTCGTTCAATGATTTTTAGAAATTTTAATTTAAAAATAAATATCTTATGCATGCTAGAATTATAATTATACATATTATTGCTCTTATACAATAGATTCCTTAAATGTATAAATCAATGGATATTACATTCCATTTTTTTTTAATTGATCACTTTAAAGATAAATCTACAAAAAATCAAATTTATCTATTTTCTGGGATTACATCGGCGCCGTGGCTTAGTTGGTTAAAGCGCCTGTCTAGTAAACAGGAGATCGAGGGTTCGAATCCCTCCGGGGCCTAACATTGTCCATCTTTTTAAATTATACTTAAATGAATATATTATAGGATTTTACTTTATATGTGGTTACTATGTTGTATAACATTAAATTCGAAATTTGAGAGTTAAACATACTTATTAAGGTTTAATATTGAAGGTATTATAATTTACTCGGTCTAATTAATTATTATATATGAGAAACCGTTGAATGACGCGATGAATACAAAAGCGTTTACCGTTACCACAGCCTTAGGTTTCGGCTGGCTAAAGTGCTTCACATTAAACCATATAACATCAAAAAAATGGCTTACCTCATACACAATGTTCACATTAACTCACTTTACATCTCCTTTTGGAATGCGCGTGGGCTTCAAATCCGTCTTGACGAGCTTGAGCTTCCCGTTCAATTTGTTATTTCTATCAAGAGACTTAGCCACTATTGACTATCGCTCACCAATCTGTCATATATATACGCAACTCACGATGACATGAATCTTGCATTCAATAACACCATACCAACAATTTTGGGAGAAATACTTCTTCATTATATTAACAACTCGAATTTCAGAACCAGAACCTATAGGACATCGCTCAAACGTTCAATAATTGATAATAATTTGTTATCATTGAACAATTGGACAATCACACCTGAGAGAGACTAAGGCCACTAATTGTCCCAAATACAAGATGAAAATGGAAAACACAATAACTCCCCATTCAGTCATCAATTCTATTATTGACCTTGAGGTGAGGTAGCTATCTCTAAGCACTTCTCTGTTGTACTCCTAGCTCTCAAAGAGTCGAACAAGAAGGATGCTTTTTCAAGCGATAAAAAGATTGTTACCTGCTAGTAGCATTCGTCAACTTGCTTGTCGAGTGAGAAGCAAATTATGAACTCTACGTAAAGAGCTATAGGATCACAGAGATGATAAACGAGCATCCAAAAGAAGGCATTCTAGTAACAAAATATTCTATGGTAAAAGTGGCCTATACAACAGTGATAAGGTAGAAACTTTTTTGGACTCATTAGAACGTCTGAAGATGACTTCAACTCTGAAGTCAAAAATGCCGTCAGATCCTACAGTAGAAACAACGATTGCGAATGGTTTTGTAAAGTTGCTAGACTCGATAAACTCAATGGATTTATTAAACAGCTTATGAGCCGTAAAACTCCAAGCCATGACGATATTTCCACCATAATAGTGCAAAACTTTGTCAGTAATGTATATCCATTATCTTGAATATAGCAGATGCTGCTATACAATTCGGCTTTTTTCTATCTATTTGGAAGCTGATCACTGTGGTTAGCATTGGCAGGAAAATCTCAAACTTTCCCCAAAGCTACCGCCAATGTTCTAGCCAAACTTCTTGAGAAAATCCTGCTCATGCGATCAAAATTATCCCTGATTCCCAGGTCGCTTATTGAACTCAGCTTTCTCCCCAACATCAGCTGTTGACGGAAACAGGTTATATCGCTAAGGACTTTTTCATCCAAAGAGACACTGCCGTAGTTTTTCTTGATATCTTTAATAAGATATTATATATATATATATATATATATATATATATATATATATATATATATATATATATAAGTTATTTTTCGGGTACAACGACTTGTGTTTTTAAAAAGAAATTATTTTATTGTAGCTTGCAGAACGTCTGCTCGGTACAGGTACAAAATCTAGACTAACTAACTTATGAAATAACAATTCTCTCAATGAAACATAATACTTAAGATAAACCTACGCTTTGTTACAATTACGCTAATGCAGCATGCAAATGCATTAGCGGCCACTATAATTATAATAAACAATTATTACTTATTAAATATAAATCTATGCTATATAACTCCTCCACCCTTAGAGTCGAGCATCCCCTGGGAGGCGGAGACCTTGAAGGTTTAGTTCTTGTGGGGTACCACTTGTATCACGGAATTTGCGATTCTTCAACCACTTCACTGCGATATAACTAATACCGATTAATACACACACATAAAGTACAACAGTCCAAAAACTTGGCGTGAAGATTTGGGTTGTCTCTTGTAGTGGGAGGATTTCCTGGTTTGTGGATATGTCTTCTAAGTTCAGCTTCCGAAGGTCGATGTCGAATTCGGTAAAATTTGTAGATTCCAATTTTAGATGTAAATCGTTGATCACGAGGGGGCGTCCAGATGTAACGTCTAGGTATTTAATTTCTCGGCCTCGAAAAAGCATGGCACAGTTATCTTCTTTGATTAGATAAATGCCAATTAAAATCATAGTTTCAGCTTGTTCCTTGCATCTGATTTTAATTCCTTCTTGATTTGGGAAGACTGCCAGGTATTGGTTTATGTATGGTATCATTTCCATGTGATTGGAGTTTACATGTAGTGTTGTGTATTTGCAGTTACTGTTGTTTCCACTGATAATTATATTTCGTTCGCATTCTGATTTGTAGCTAGTTATCAGATGGCTAGCACATTGGTAATGTTTCGACGTTTTTGTACACAAGTGGTTTAGAGGCAGAATTTTATTTCCATTAATCGATTTTAAGATGTACTTTACAGTAGGGATGATAGTAACAAATTCGGATTCGTGTACCGTAGGGATAGGGTATAAATAAAATAACTCGAACTGATACTCAAAGTTAATGGGTATAGATAAGAAATAATTAATTCGAGTTGGCTCGATTTTACAAGTAACTTCTATTATGGATTCAAAATTAAGAATGTTTTCAATTTTTAATTCGAAGGGAAGTTGTTCGTTATAGTAAAGTGAAATTTTTTCAAGTTCCAAAAATAAATCTCTAGGTTTTATGATACTCGGATGCAACGTATTTAATTTACAAAAAGTGAGAGAGTTTTCAATATCTTGCATTATGTTTAGAATTGCGTTATAAAGAATGATCAGCTGATTAAATATTTCTTTAGCAAATAAGATATTTTGGTGATCGATATCGTCCCTCAGGATTACGCTTAGTTTCATAATTTTTGATTTTAACATGTTTTCATTGTGTGCAATATTTTGTACAGTTCTATTAAATTTCTCGATAATTTGTTTGTTCATACTGTATTTCATTTGTAATTGTTTTTGAAGAATATTTTGATTTTGTTCTAAATGGTTTAGGATATTATTAATTCTTTCGCCATCTTTGGCATCTAAGTTTCCAGAAATAGTTTTAATGACTCTCCCAAGTCCATAAATTAATCCTCGTTTACTTCTATTTTTATTAAGTGCGTATAATTTAATGTTATCGATTTTTTCTTTGATTGTTTCTTGAGTAAAATTTAATAATTTATTATAATTATCGAACATCGCGCTAAAATTTGAAACGGATCTGATTGTTGAATTAAGATAGCGGTGTTGTGTGTTTAATTTTGTAAATTCGTCGTATAGTTTTGTTAAATCAAAATAATGCACGAGTGTGTGTTTACTCCTTTCTAGTTTTGCTGGTCCGAGATTGATTGGGAGTATCCCTAAATTTTGTGATATGTTTTTGATTTCGTCTGCTTGCGTCAGCGCGACGACTAATAATCTGGAAGAGAATAAACGTGTACAGTGATGTTTGAATCATTGAAAATATATTGAAGGATCGGTTTTACATGTTTATATTTAAGAAGATCGAGACCGCATCCTAATTTAGGAATAGCTAGATTGGTAATTTTATTTGAAATACAGAATGCTTTTAAACTAACGAGAGTTTTGAACAAGTCCTCATAACTTGGTTTGTCAGAATAACAATTTTTAGTGATTAGATATATTATGAAACGATCGTTATCTTTTAAATAGCGGAGGGAATGTACTTCGGAGCTTTGTGCGTGTAGTTCGTCAAGTCTACCGAATTTTTGTTTAAAATCTGCGGCGATCCCAGCACCCATTTTAAGGTCTAAGCTTACACAGTGTGCCAGTGAAAAGTTTTTTGGTGCAGAAAATAAATCACCATTTATTTCAATAATATTATTGCTTGATGTTTTTCCTAGAGTTTGATTATTTAAATATTCTTGATAATTTAATTTAGGTTTATTGGTTAGTTTACCTAATTTATTTTTAATCTTTGGTCGCTTAATATTTGACAAGTGAATTTTGTCCACAGCATTATAATGTTTCGGGTTAATTGTTCCCGTTTTGAATTTGGGGTCAACTGATTTCAATGTTTCTTTCTTGTATTTATTTTTAGTCTTAGACTGTTTTTGCTTGTTTTTGACGAATATGGTTTCTGGAATATTGGGAATTTCTTCTCGGTTTAGATTGTGCTTTTCCATAACTTTTTCTTTATTTATTTGCATATTTTCATTAATTTTTTTGTAAAGCAGTTTTACTTTGTCCCGGTGATTATCAATGTAATTATTGACGATTCGAGTTTCAATATCGATGTCAAAGGGAGAAACTGAGTTTATGTGTCCCGAAATAATTTCTGAGGGGGTCAATTTAGTAGTTGAGTGGATCGAATTATTATATGCCAAGAGTGAGTAATTAATCTTTGATTCAATGGATTCTTTCTTATAAGTATCTTGATTGTTAAGCAACCGGATATGTTCTATTATTGTCGAGTGAACTCTTTCAACTATGCCGTTTGAATCTGGGTGTTGACTACTGATGAAATGAACTTTAATTTTATGAGTTTCTAATAATTCTTTTACTAAGGTATTCTTAAATTCGAGATGATTGTCTGCCACAACTTGGCCAGGAATTCCGTGATGCGTGAAAAATTTAACGAGATTGTTGGCAATCTCAACTGCTTGATGAGAATTCAGTTTATACATTTGGGTATATTTTGAAAAAGCGTCAATAATTGTAAGGAATTTAGTACCTTCTAAAGCTATACTGTCAATATGGATAATTTCGAAGGGTTTGGTCGGTGTCATTGTAATATTGAATTTAAGTTTTAATGGATTTCGATCATATTTGCAAAGTTGACAAATTTCACAATTATTTATGTAATTTTGTATGAAACGTCGTTGATCAGGCCAATAATACTTCTTTTTATTTGGGAATCAGTTTCCTCTATTCCTCGATGGTTCGTTTTACCTTCATGATACGCTTGGATAATATTTATAATTTCGTCTTCAGTTTCTACATTATCTAATAATTGAGTGCATTTAATAAATGAAATTTGCGGGTTCCTAAAATGTTTTTGAAGAATAATACAAATTTTTTCGTAAACTTGATCTGCAAAATATAAGTAATATGTTTGTTTTGGGGCGGTATATTCTTTTATAAAATCTATAACATTTTGTTCAAAATCTAATTTGGAAAGTTGTAAATTTATTCGCATTTTCCTATTATTAAAGAGATATCTAATTTTTGGTTTCGCGGGTGCGTAATTCACCTCTGAAATGATAATTTGATTGCGTCCTAGATTTACAGGTTTTTCCAAGATAGGAATATTAAATATTGGATTTTCAGTATTTGAGTGAATTGTATCACTGTCATTATTTTCATTATTATGTAGCACATGTTTTTCGGCATCGAGTCCAAGTTCAACTATCATAGAATCAGTTTCACGATTACGATCTATTTTATGCATAATATCATTTAATTGTTTATCTAATTCATCTTCGCTAGTTGTACCAAATTTATCGTCGAAATTACTTATATAAAAGTCGTCAAGCTGATCGACTTTATCGTGCATATTTATTTCAATGCGTGAGAGCGCGTCCGCATTCTTATTTAATATACCTTTTTTGTATATAATATTATAATCATACTCAGCCAGTTTTAATCGCCACCGAACTAATTTGGAGTTCGGTTCTTTGACGGACATAAGCCATTGAAGGGGCTTATGATCGCAAATAATTTGGAATTTTCTACCGAACAGGTAGGGTCTGAAGTATTTAGTTGCCCATACAATGGCCAATAGCTCTTTTTCGATAGTACTATAATTTTGTTCGGATTCGTTTAAGGTTCGTGATGCGTATGCGACGGGTTTGTCGCTTCCAATTGGGCCTTGTGATAAAATTGCGCCGACGGCTATGTTACTCGCGTCTGTTGTCAAATTGAAACTTTTGCTAAAGTCTGGATATTGTAATATGGGTTCATTAATTAGTACGTTTTTGCAGGTATTAAAACAATTTTGATATTCTGAGTTATTAATATCAATGATTGCATTTTTCTTAAGGCACTTTGTGAGAGGTTTCGTTAATTTCGCGAAATCTTTGATGAATTTTCGATAATAACCGAGGAGCCCGAGAAATCCTTTGATTTGCTTGGTGGTCTTCGGTATTGGGTAATTTTGTATCGCTTTAATTTTGTCGGGGTTTGGACGAACTCCGTCTGGTGTCACAATGTGCCCTAAATATGCTACCTCTTTCCTCAAAAATTCCGACTTGTCAATTTGAATTTTTAAATTAGATTCACGTAATCTGCTAAATACTTCTCTAAGCCGTTCTACATGTTCCTGTAGGCTGGTACTAAATATAATTATATCATCTAAATAAACTAAGCACTTTTCATTTTGAATACCCCTTAATATGTTGTCCATAACCCTCTGAAACGTGGCGGGTGCATTCTTGAGCCCAAATGGCATGCGTAAAAACTCGTAATGCCCGTTTTCGGTGTTAAACGCGGTTTTTTGAATATCATTTTCCGCCATCTCTATCTGGTGGAAACCCGACGCGAGATCAAGGGTAGTAAAATATTGACAACGACCAAGTTTGTCGAGCAGGTCGGTGATATTTGGTAACGGGTACCGATCACCGATCGTTTTCTCGTTTAGTTGGCGGTAATCAATGACAATACGCCACTTGCGATTTCCCGACGCGTCTAGTTTCTTTGGTACAACCCAAATTGGCGATGACCAAGGGCTATGAGAGGGTCTGATGATTTTTTGATCTAACATTTGATTTATTTGTTTTTGAACTTCTTTTCTGTGTATTTCCGGGTAACGGTACGATTTAGTATACACCGGTAATTGATCAGTAGTATTTATACAGTGCTTAATTTTATTGGTAAACGATAACATTTTATTTTCTGAATGGAAAATATCTGAAAATTCTTTTATTAAATTCATAATAACATGTTTTTCTTCTGCGTTCATGTGCTCTGAACGGAATTTTGATAGATCAAATTTAATTTCTTCATATTCGTAATTATTAAAATTCGGTGTGTTGGACTGATCGTATTCTTCGATCGGTTCAACAACAGCCGGATACTTTTGCCTAACATTCACATTTAATTCTGTAGGGTTTACGATTGTACAAATAGCTTTATAATTCTTAACATGAGTGGTACACTGTGGAATTTCTAATTTATTTACCTTAGTATATGGTATAATTACGTCGCCGTTTTTTACGTTTGCAACTTCTATTTCAATTACTTGTTCGCACCTTGCGTGTACTACTATACAATTCGTATTCGCAGGTTTATTGGAAAATCTTAATGGTATGTTGCAATTTGGCGTTATTAACATATTTTTATTGAAGTCTACGGTGGCTTTTAAAGCACACAAATTATCTAGTCCTAGTAGGACGTCAAAGCATGAATGAAAATCGAATAAATGAAATTTCATATTCGCATTTTCTTTTAAATTAAACAATTTTTTAAAAGGAATTAACGTGCAATAGTCTTGAATTGAGGCGCCATGTGCGCTGGCTACCTTAAAGTATTCCTTTTTTATGTTATTTTTAAAAAACTTATTAGCTACATTTGGGTTCACAAATGAATGAGTGCTCCCGGAATCTATTAAAATTCTAAGATGGTTTTCAGGGTCAATTATATGCGCTAATTGACTCTGATCCGCTTTAAGTCCCATTAATTGTATTGATTCTCCGAGGCATCTGTGTCTAAAAAAGTATCACGATTGATTGGGTCTTCATTTAAATTTAGAGTGGTCATAGTTGACATAGGCGTGGATGGTTGTAAATTTTGAGACGGGCCTGGATTGTTTGGTGAATTTTGATATTTAGGGTGATTAGTCCTAATAGCGTATTTATTATTTTGGAAATTAGGTCGTTGATTGTTATGTTGATAATTTGGGCGAGGCTGATTAATTTGAGAATTAGGTCGTGCGTTATAAAATTGATAGTTTTGACGGGGCTGGTTAAAATAAAAATTTCTACTCCCACCGAATATCGGTTTTGCGATGTTTGTTTGTCTGTGATCGTTATTATTAAATTTCTGTTGATAATAAGGTTTTTGGTTCAATTTTATTTTATCTAATTTGTTCGTTGTGATTTCTAGTTGAAAATCGTTTGTTAGCATTTGTAAAGCGACATTCAAATCAGTTGGATTTTTTGTACGCATTTGAGAACCTATGGGTTCTTTTAATCCGCGCAACAAAACTCTCAGTGCATTCGCTCTAAAAAATATCGATAAGTAATACCGTTCCATCGCGTTCGCGGTGTGATTCGACATATAGGAAATTTGTAGATTTAGCAAATTCTGAACTCGGTTATAAAAATCGAAAGGGGACTCGTTAATGTTCTGTTTTAACAGCGTTATCTCGTAATTTAAGCTGTACTGGTCACGTTTGTCCGCGTATGCGTTGAGTAGCGCATTTTTTAAATCGTTCCAGCTCGCGATTACGCTGTAAGAAATATTTACTGCTGCTTCACCCTTTATTTTCGCTAAAATGCTAGACATTAGGTATTCGTTTTGAAAATCCGCTACATCGACTGTATTATAAAACCTAGTGACTAATTTCTCACACACATCAATGAATCTAGAAAGAAGCTCTGTTTCCCCACTAAATTCGGGTATCATATTTAAATATTCGGGTTTTAGCACGTTAGCCATTATTGTAATGTTATTATTTACTGTATTATTAATATTATTTCGTACTGCGATAGGTGATCTTGAGCGATCCCGGTTTGTACGGAGCGGTTCTACTTCTATATTTATTGAATCTGATTTTGTTACTTCCCCGTCCTTATTCATAGGACGTACTTTTTGTTTTACCGCGACGTTATTGAGCTACGCGAATAACCTCTAAAACACTTGATTGTACTCACAAAATTGTTATTTTTTCCATCGGAGTCTCGGATTCGACGATTCGATGCGGGAACTCTCTCTGGAATGTTGTAGACCTTCGCCGTGACACTCAGGGTACTTGGACTTCGTCCTCGATGCTTGGAGGGTCCTCCTTGAGTGATGGATGTCCACGTGGATATTTTGGGTTTAGCCCGATGAATTCGTTGAAACGAAAACCAAGTAATGTTCCTTTACTCGTCCGGGCCAATCCTACCGACTGCGCCAGTTATTTTTCGGGTACAACGACTTGTGTTTTTAAAAAGAAATTATTTTATTGTAGCTTGCAGAACGTCTGCTCGGTACAGGTACAAAATCTAGACTAACTAACTTATGAAATAACAATTCTCTCAATGAAACATAATACTTAAGATAAACCTACGCTTTGTTACAATTACGCTAATGCAGCATGCAAATGCATTAGCGGCCACTATAATTATAATAAACAATTATTACTTATTAAATATAAATCTATGCTATATAACTTATATATATATATATATATATATATATATATATATACAGGGTGTCCCGTTAATGCGGGGAAATGGCTGGATCATAGATTCCTGGGGTCAAAATATGACGATTTAACGCAACTTATCTATATCCAAAAATTTAAGGTTAAGCCGGAATTTTGCTTCAAAGTTTCAAATTTTTTTATTTCTTTTGTTTATAACAATTGAACCCTTTATTTGATTTGAATGAAATTTATTAGTAATAAGTACCATAATATTGTACATCATTTTAGTTATTTTGGCCATTAGTGATTGACAGGAAGTATAAAAAACAGTAGTACCACCACTTAAAAACTAAAATATTTTTTTATTGGTGCATCTAATAAAATCCAAAAAAATCTACTTGAAAGAGCATTATATTTAAAAACTTTTTTGACTCTTACTTGTTTTTAATATCTTGTACTGTTTTGCACAAAAAAATAAAATATGAATATAGTATACTCATTATGCACTCATTAATAAGTAAATAAACTTACTATATTGAATAAAAATTAAATAATATCAATTAATAAAATAAATCAAAACAACATCTAACACTTTTCAAACAATTTTCTTTGCAAAATCCTGATACAAACAAGATATCTGTTTGTTCCAAATATGAATATTTATGAACTATAATAAAGTTAAAAATTAATTGTCAAAAGACACTAAATAATTATTATTATACATAATTTACACGTTTTAAACAAAGACGGCCACGAAAAATATTTATTTTCGATTCGATGAAAAACTAGATTTTGTTATTACTAGATAAAAAATATATATTTTATTTTTTTGTGGGAAAACCAAAAAAGTTATCAAATATTATTAAGAGATGAAAAAGTTTTTAAATTAAATGGTCTTTCAAGTAGTATTTATTTAGTTTTTATTAGATCCACCAATAAAAATATTTTTTAGTTTTTAAGTGGTGGTACTACTGTTTCTTATATTTCTTGTTAACGAATAATAGTCATAATAACTGAAATGATGTATTATATTATGGTAGTTATTAAAAATAAATTTCATTCAAATCAAACAAAGCGTTCAATTGTTATAAACAAAAGAAATAAACATTTTTGAAACTTTGAAGCCAAATTCCGGCTCAACCGTAAATTTTTGGATATAGATAAGTTGCGTTAAATCGTCATATTTTGACCGCACGAATCTATGGTCCAGCCATTTCCCCGCATTAACGGGACACCCTGTATATATATAGATATACTTAGTCTCTGCAGTCATCTTTAATTGGCGAATGCTATTGTCTAACTGAATTACATAACCTTGGGTGAATAACTTTTTTAAACTTACCAAATTTTATTTTGATGAAGACAGCATTTTTAAATCTTCTGCTACACAATGTTCCAGATAATTCTTATATCCATGATAATGCCCGGTCCTTAATTTTTCAAAAGTATCTCCATCGTTTTCCTGCTACGTCACACGGTCTGCATTTGGAAAATCCTTGGTTAGGTTTTGATCTACTACACTATGTCGTTGATATGTTTTACAATTTAGCAGAGACTATTCTATGACGTTTGAAATTTTGGGGCGAAGAGGTCTTAATGAGATTGTGAAATTAATATCCATATAATATCTCCATTTCAATAATCGCTGCTGTGCAATAGTTATAGCGTACATAGTTATAAATTTCGCCTATTCTGATTCAAATTACTTCTTCTTTTGGTAAATAGTTAATCGTTAGTCGTAGTCACGATTCATGACAATAATTGCTAAAGCTCGTCCAATAGAGTTGATTGACAGTCCACCAAAACAAATGAAAGAGAGAGGTTACATTATCTTTAAGGGTTTATTAATTATAATCATTTCTTACCAAAAACTTGATTTTAATCATTCTGCATACTATTTGGAATATGTTAGATTTAAAATGTCTTGGTCTAAATGTGATTTCAAGGGAACATCGGAACATTACATCCACTTCTCATCAAATTTGATGATTATTGATGCATCTTAGTTTAGTAACGGATATTCATCTATTTATTACTACTACAACGATGTATTTATTTCTTTGCTGAGAATCGGGGAATAGTTCAGAAACATCAATTACAAGGTTGTACGGATGCATGGGTGCTATCCTGATTTATTATGATTAGTTGTTTAAGCATATAAACTATACATTTTTTACACCATTTCTTTTTGACTATTTTATAGACTTTCCGTCATACTTTGTGTAAGTTCTTAAGCATACCCAAAAATCTATTGAACGATCCACTATAAATCTCTTCCATCAGGAATGAGAATCTACCTCGTGAACTTTCTGAAATTTGTTGATATCACACTATATTATATTATTATATTATATTTTTATCAGTGACTCGAGTTTCGATCAAGTGCTGATCATTTTCAAACAAAGATAAGTTTCAGAAGTTCGTTGTACAATTCAGAAGAATCCTACAACAGCTTGTTTAATTTCAATTTATATGAATTATTTGTAACTTCTTTTTAAAATGGCTTGGAGTTCTTTCATTTCATTATGAATTTAAATATGCAATCACTCTCCTAATATTTTTAAATCTGCTTTGTATTCCAGTCACAATTGTGTATCATTTGACTCTTTTTCGTACTGTTGTGTACTGTTAAACTGCTCACAATGTTCTAGATATCTGCGATCTCAGGAATTGATTTAACTCGGTGTTCAGAATCAAAGTCTATAATTTTCAACTACAGGAACCGATTAAGTGAGAAGTATGGTAAATAATTAATTTAAACAAGTACGTAGATATGTATAAAAAAAGCTTCACCGATTTACTTACGGCAAGTAATTCTTACCTCGTCACGCAATAACTACGCTATGTGTTTGTCAAAGTCTTAATGAAGTGTTAGATTACCTTTACTACTCTAGATTTGTGATAAGACAATACTACACTATTTACTTCGGCTTCAGACACAAATTTTCCATTTAGTAGTGAATAACTTAAAACAGTTGTGGTTGTAAGTGCAGTGATGTTAGAAACTCGCAACGTACCATCAATAATCAAATTTTTGATTCTGTATTGGTTCACTGCTTACAATGTTCTAGTGAATTACCTCAAGTAGGTGTATAGCATCAAAAATAACCTATTCAAGATTCTTGAACTGTAGTAATCGTGAGGTATTGTAGATTGTTTATAAAACAAATACATAGAAATTTGCAAAAATGTTCACGTATTTTACTACTGCAAGTAATTCTTAAATGTCGGAACACTTATTCTAAGTTTTAAATGTGATCCTCAAAGGTTTTTTTGATCATGATTATATTGTTTATAAACACATATTACTTCATAGTCCTCGTTAACATTCCTTATTGGAATGCAATTAATAGTATTTGTCTTATCTAACAAAGTATCAATTTATGTTATAAATAAATGTAGCTTTAGCTTCAGTTAATTCGTTAAAAAAAAATCAATATTGTTGAAATAAATTAATCAAACGAGCGCCCTAAACGCTTTTTTGTGGCTCAATATCAGCAGTCGTGGCCGAGCGGTTAAGGCGTCTGACTAGAAATCAGATTCCCTCTGGGAGCGTAGGTTCGAATCCTACCGACTGCGCAATAACTTTTGACATTTGGAAGACTTCAGTGTTATGTCCTTTTTTCTAATCGATGAGTTTTAGAAATATTAATTAAAAAATAAATATCTTATCCATCTTAGAATATTAACCAAACCATTATTACACCTATTCAAAAGAGTCTTTAAATTTATTATTCAAAAGACTACATTATATTACAATAGTAGTTAATTGCAAAATTTATAGTAAATCTTACAGCGTACTTTTTTTTCAAAGATTAATAAATATAGGAATTCCAATCTTTTCCATTTTCTAGGATTTTGTCGGCGCCGTGGCTTAGTTGGTTAAAGCGCCTGTCTAGTAAACAGGAGATCGAGGGTTCGAATCCCTCCGGGGCCTAACATTAACCTTCTTTTTGAATTATAATTAAATGAATACAATGTAAGATCTTTCTATGTTGGTAAAATGTTATATTATTCCTTTGAGATTTAATGAAAAAGAGAAATTAGCAAATTATGCATACTTATAGAGGTTTAATATTTAAGGTAATATAATTTACGACAAAAATTCTATGTAGGTAATGGACAATACTAGACTCAATTATCCACTCGGTCTAATTAATAATTATATATGAGAAGCGGTTGAATGCAGTGATGAATATACAACAATAATGTTGTGAAATGTGTTGTGAAAAAATATAAGCCATTGAACGTGTGAATGCTAATGGGCGCTGAAGAATGATGAATTACTGAAATAGCCACAATAGTGTTTCCCGACACCACAGCTTTATTGTCGCCTGAAAAGACGCTTCACTTTAAACCATTTAACATAAAAATTTGTTAACCTCCGACATAGACTCTTTTTACATCTTTTTTTACATGCAAATGTGTTTCAAGAACATCTCTACCATCTCGAGCTTTCTGTTCAAGCGTGCTATTTTTATCAAGAGACTTTGCCATTCTTGACTTTCGCTCATCAATATGTCAAGTATACCAGGTGTGTGCATAAGTGTTTTCCGGTTTGACTAAGAGATGGCGCCAGCGAAAAGTACGCAGCTTATTAATTTCACACATACGTCATTTTGTTCGTCTGACGATAAACTATAAAGTTGAGTTCGCCAAAAACTAGCGGCTTTGTTTTATCGTTCAGTGATCATGTCGAGTTTTGTGCCTGAAAAGGAACATTTGCGGCACCCATTGGCTTTCTTATTTATTATTATTCTTATTTATCGAAAGAAAAAGGCTGCCCAATGTCAACGTTTACTGATAGAAACATATGGGGAACACGCTCCATCCATTAGAACATGTGAGACATGGTTTCGACAATTTAAAAGTGGTGATTTAATGTGGAAGACCGTGAGCGCTCTGGTGGACCACAAAAATGCGAAAATAAGCAATTGCAGGAGTTATTGAAAGACGACCCAACTTAAACTCAACAGCAATTAGCAGAAGCATTACTTGTGTCACAAAAAACAATCAGCAGACGTTTACGAGTAACGGGAAAGATCAATAAGCTCCGTAAATTAGTCCCACGCGATTTGAATGAACGTCAAATGGAAAATCGCAAAGTCACTTGTGAAGTGCTGTTTTAACGCCACGAAAGGAAATAATTTTTGCATCGAATTGTGACGGGTGACAAAAATTAATTTAAACCACGCATTAATAATTAAGGCATGGCAGAGTGATTTGGTTCACAGCTATCCGCCGTCTCACACAGCAAAACCAATGAAAGAAACCTTTAGATCGCTTGGATGGGAAGTCCTTCTGCACCGCCGTATTCGCCAGACCTGGTACCATCTGACTTCCACCTCTTCGCATCAATGGAACAGTTGGGAAATGGCTCAACGAATGGTTTGCCCCAAGAGACAAGCAGTTTTTCTGGCATGGTATTCATAACTACCTGAAAGATGGGCGAAATGTATAGAAGCCAATATTTTGAATAGAGTTTTTAAAAAAAATTGTACCAAAAAAACCGGAAAAAATACGATCACATGAATTCAAAAAGTCGTAAGTAAAACGGTAGAATCACAAATAACAAATGGTCTAATACTTCTTCAATATATTAACAACTCGAGTCCCTCAAATCAGAGCAATGAGTCCCGAAAACAAAACGTTCTTCAACTCAAACTCGAATTTCAAACCCAATATCCTATATATCATCGTCCTCTCAAATGTCTGCTCTAACCACGAGATCTGATTATCGAATAAGCTTAGTTCCGATCATAATTGGTTATCATTGATCTGAAAATCGGAACTATTAGACCTGAGAGACATTAAGGCCACTAATTTTCCCAAATATAAAATGAAAATGGAAAAATCAATAACTCCTCATGCAGTAATCAATTTAATGATTGGCCTTGAGGTAGCTGTCTCAAAGCTCTCCTCTGTTATACTCCTTGCTCTTAAAGAGTCGAACCAGAGGGATGTCTTCTCAGACAGATTCTCTTCACATTTCACTTGAGCTATCTGCAAATAGTAGAATCCGTATGAAATCCCGTTAACTTGTTTGTCGAGTGAGAAATAAATTATGAACTCTACCTTAAGAGTGATGGGATACCCGAGTTGAGGTGATATATGAGTCTACATACTATTTCGTGTGGAGATTCTTAGTCACTTAAGAGAGAACATACTAGCAACAACATTTAGTAGAGTAAAAGTGGCCTTACCTATATAAGATTCATTAGGGCGTCAGACGACGGCAAATTCATCTCTGAAGTTAAGATAATGATCGATAGTGGTCTTGCAAAGTTTCCCCTCTTGATGAGCTCTATGGGTTTATTAAATAGCTCAAGAACCGGAAAACACCAGGCTATGGCGGTATTTCCACCAAAATAGTAAAAAACCTTAGCCACGAATGTAGATCGTAGATCCGCTTTCTTAAACATAGCAAATGGTGTTATGCGATTAGGCTCATTTCTCTTTGTTTGGAAGCTGAGCACAATTTAGCTCTCAAACTTTTCGCAGAAACTAATTAGTTTGCACAATGTTCTAGATAAACTTCTTTAGAAAATCCTGCTTATGCTTTTTTTGGTTTTCACAGACCACAAAATTATTCCTAACTCCCAGGTTACTTATCGTACTCGGCTTTCTACTCAACATCACTTGTTAACGGGGACGGATTATATCGCTAAGGACTTTTCTATCAAAGGAGACACTGCCTTAGTTTTTCTTGACGTCTCTAATAAGTATTCTGTACGATTGCCATAAAACGCAATTTGTTTCTTAAACCCAAAGAGATATTGCTGTAAACACTCGAGTGCAAACTATAAGTTTTATGTGAAGAAATAATATGAAAACATCATTAGTTTGTGCATTATGTGATGCCTACCATTGGTCGTAGAGAGATAGTTCCATTTGATAATATTCGCTTCGAAAATATAGTAGATTCAACCAAAACAGTTAAAGGGTCCCTCTTAACCACAATAATATATTAGCAATACCAAAGCGAATCGATGTATTAGTTTTCGTTACTAATATGACTGGCGAGGTTCATGGACTACTGGACGGTTCTGTAACACCTTTGATTCCTATTTTCTGTATGACCATACTAGTTTGCTCCCTTTTTGGCAGCAGTATTCATCTTGTGGTCTGTTCAGTTAAATAGGCATTTCGGTATTAATTTTTATGTAAAAAAATTGTACTTTTAGTTTATTGTCATATTAAGCATCGTACTTTATGACAAACTTCAATTTCTGGACGTAGGTCATAGATTAAAGTTGTTTTTGTAATTGTATATAATCATTTTTACTGTTCCACTATTTACATTTTGTAATGGAAACTTTTATATTGCATAAAAAGGGTTCAATGTCTTACTTAGAATTTTGTAGTTAATTAACCCTTTAATAATAATACATTATGAGATTATATAATTTGCAAAGTGGTCTTCTTTTTAAACTTTCACTCTCAGACCCTCCAATTGAGCAGTTGTTTTTCCAACACTTTTATACAAAATAAAATAATAATTTTTTTCTACTGTGAAGAAAGGTTTTTAGTGCTTATTAATTTAATCAAATTTATCTTCACGTAACTCACAAAAACGAAACTATTTTACACTGTGTTTTTCTGTACAATTGTATTTTAAAACTAATAGTGAAATGCTAGTGTAAGTGCAATAATCTAGTTACTATCTTTGTATGATTTCTTAGATTATATTTATATATTATCAAGAAATTAAAAACTAATACTGAAGAGAAAAAGGAGTTAAATCATCTTAGTTTATATTTATTATTTTAACTGGAAAAATTAATTCCGCAGTCGGTAGGATTCGAACCTACGCTCCCAGAGGGAATCTGATTTCTAGTCAGACGCCTTAACCGCTCGGCCACGACTGCTATATTTGCAGATTAAAAAAATATTTGGAGTGGCCAGTTTTTATTATATTTATTTCTAGCATCAATTCATTGCTGTTTTTATAGGCTAAATATAACTGCATTATATTTAAAAGAATATTTATTACGTAATAAGTATCTTATTATAACTGTCTGACAGTCTGTAGACTGTAGACTAATATCCATAATTATATTTGTCTATAAAAGTAAAGTGTCCTATTATGTAAACATTTAATTAAGAACGTTTAAAAAAATAAATAATGTATGATATTATCAACTATAACTGCTGCTGTTATTATCTATTGATATTAGCATTAAGTAACTATTTTGCTCAAACATAATTACTGTGTATGGAATTTATTGTAGCAATAATAAACTTTACTGTTTATTTTGCCGTTGGGTCTTTCTTTAAAATTTTCGACTGTTATGAAAGCGTACATTTTATCTAAATAACTTTGTTTTTCTAATATTACTATTGAGTTGGATTTGTCGGCTTTAGTAACGATAAGGGAGTTGTTTGAAATTTTTGATTTTATAGACTTAATAATTTTACTGTCGGTTGGTTTTCTGTCGGTGTGTTTTTTAAGGATATTAGCAATTTGGGCTTGAGGGATAAGGGGTTCGGAAATGGTTTTCAAGGCTAACTATGATTCTACTATGATTATGGGCTTCTCTTGTTTATATTGAATGTGCGGGCTGTAATTTGGGTTTTGAGATAGAAATGAAGTTTCTGTCTCACTAAACATAGTACTGGAAAGATTAATAAATTTTTGATGATTATTTGTATTTTTAACTGACTTCTGGTGATGTGATTTTTGATTATTAAGGAGAATGGATAATTTCTTTTTCTGAATCAAATATTTTTTATGAATGGTTTTACTAATACTTTCTCTAACAAAATCATCAAATATATAGAATTCTAACGGATGAAGTTTATATGAAAGTTCCGAATGTAATACCTTAAGATAATGTTGTATGGCGTCACGTTTCCGGTGTAGGTCTTGGATTTCAGCTCTAATCCACGCGAGTTGGGCTGCTTTTACGGCTGTTTTTGCTGCAATAGATATTGTATTAGTTTTGATATTAACATATTTTTGAATTACCTGCTGACGGATACATTGTGTGTTGAACCAAATGTTCTGTGAGATTATCCTGTATTTCTTCTTCAGTTTGAAATAAATTCTGGTCTGGGTTGCCGTACAGGCTGATTTAATGAAAATGATGGTAGCGACCGTTACTATGTGGTAGTTCATTTTAAAAAAGGTTAAATGAAAATAATTTTTAAGTAGTTATATCACTATTTACTGTTTATATTATAAAATTAATGCATAATGGGAAGGACACTAAAATTAATTCTTAATATATATTTAGTAAAATTAATATTATTATGCTTGTTTATAGCCTAGTGCAAAAATTTTAAAATCCACTATATTAAAATTTCATTTTCAAATTTGAATATTAAACTATTTTCTAAAAGCAGTCGGTTAAGGCGTCTGACTAGAAATCAGATTCCCTCTGGGAGCGTAGGTTCGAATCCTACCGACTGCGACGTAGTTTTACCCCCTTGAAATCGTTTATCTGTTTAATATTAATTACTAGTTATTTTAATATGGACTATTCAACTATTTGACATATATAAGTATATAAGTTACCCTTAAATTATGCCAATGTATTTTTATTAAGTTAGTCCCTTGTTTAGACTACAATTGCAATATAAAATATTATATTATTTTTATCTAAATGAAGGGAATTAATCTAAATGTAACGTCACTCATCGGCGCCGTGGCTTAGTTGGTTAAAGCGCCTGTCTAGTAAACAGGAGATCGAGGGTTCGAATCCCTCCGGGGCCTGAAGCAAGTACCGTGCTCATTTTTAATTTATAATTTCACGAACAGGTATTAAATTAAATTCTGAAAATGAATGCTATTATTACTCTTTATATAGTCAAAAGAAACAATAATTGTATGTGATAAATATTCAAAAAGTATTTCGTTATTAAATTGATCCCTCTAATTTAAATTGTTTCCTTTTTTTGAAAATAACCTGAATTGAATTAATATGTATACATTAAAATATGAAAATGATGATTGCATTTCTAATTGTGACTAAACTCTATGTTTCGTTCACGGATTCTATAATGTTGCAATTTTAAATATGTACCGCGTTTATTTGCGGTTTTGTGTAGTATATTTTATAAGTGGCTGAATTAGTGCAAGGTATTGATACATATTTCAACGTGTTGGATGTGAAGTCTACAGAATATCTGGAAATAAACCTTAACATGTTTCAAGCTTTGTTGCATATATGCAATTTTTATTGAAATTTAGTTTTGATGCGAATAATATACGTACATTTTTAATTTTGAAGGTGTTAGGGATAATTAATATATTTATTGGGCTCAAATTCAAGCAAAAACATTTTGTAATATTCATATAGAAATAATTTTCAAAGAACTATTTTGATACATTCTTTAAGTAGTTTTGTAGCGCTATTAGAGTAATAATAATAATAAATATCTTTATTCACATGTTTTTTTTTTCCTTTCACAATATAGTATTACATTTGAGCTTTAATTGTGAACGGGCTAGCGAACATTGGTCTTTCGGCGCTATTTGATTAAGCAGTGATTTGATTCCTTTTAAAATTTTGAGGTCATAGGCTTTCTATATTCTATATAAAAGCTGTTTTGAATGTTTATAGCGAGGTCATTTATAAATTATGATAATAAGATGGGTCTACAATGTGAGCCCTGTGGTATAATACACAGGATATCATATCTATACGACTAAAAAAGTGTGAGCCAATATAAACACGTTGCGTTTTCTTACTGAGACAGCTACTAAACCAATTGTTAACTAGGTCACCAAGACTCAATTCCATCTATTTTAACTCTGTCGGAGGCTTTTGGTTGAGTCCATCTGCCACCAATAGCATTCATTGACGGTGTTAATGCCTCACCCATTTTATTAAAAGTCTCGTGTTTAGATACTTCTATATATTTCTAACCCACTTGACACGTTAGTTAATCATATGTCCATAAATGCTTCTGGTATGTAAATATTACGCTACATAAAAATAAAATTAGGAATGGAATATGTAATAGAAGATTAAATAAATTTTTGTTGTTTTCAGTAACTAATTCTTATAGTTGGATATATGTTATTGTCTAGAAGCATGATTTTTGTTCAATGTACGTTTAGTCACATTTTTTACGAAGTTTTTCATAAACTCCTTGGTTTTCTAGTGGCTGTTTTAAAATATGGTTCTTTATTTGTTAAATCGATAAGACGTTTCGATCGGGTAATAAGTGTTTCAATTACTGAGTGTAGTTACGTTGGACGGTGATTAGATTCTGCATATAGATATCCATTTGTAACTAAACTTCAAAATAATAAACGTTAGTTCGACAAAAAATGATAAACTAGCACCTTTTGTCATTTCACTTTAAAAATGCCTAAAAATAAGTTGACTTATATTTATTCATTCTTTAAATTAGATGTTTATTAAATATTTTGTAAATGACAGAAAATAAAAATTTGAAATTTCACGTGTGATAAAAAATTAGCTGTATAAAATTTTATTAAAAATTTTTAAATTAAAAATTCCAAGTATGCTAAAAAATGGTTATATTCGCTTTATTTATTTAATGAATTTAGATTAAAATCACCTGTAAGAATAATTGGGATATTCACCTTAAATAAATAGTTCAACAAATTGTGCAAATGCGTAATAAACTGATCATATTCAGTTGGCGGTAGCAATTGCAACGAATATCACCCTACCCGGAAAAACTATCCATTCTATAACACAAGCCTCGAGTATTAAGTCTTAAAAATAATTTGAAATATCTACGATTTTAAAGTTGGTTTTTGTGTTCACCCAAATTTCTACCCCCTCCTTTGCCTTATTTTCAATAACTTGAGCTTAAAAAAAAAACAGTTAAACATAGTTTTTTCTACATTTATTGACCTTACATTTAAGAGTAATAAATTATGTCTGTTATTGCCATTTTTTGTGGTAGGTGATAGAGTTAATAGGATAGAATATTTTCCTGTAGATGAAATAAAAAATGATTTATTCTAACACCAGTCGGACATAAATCAGGATTTGTAACAATTTCTACATCGTTTTCAAAATCAGAGACTCTTACAGAAATATATTAATTGTTTCTTTTTGATGTCATTAACTCTAATTTTGCTGACGTTTATAGATTCAAGATAAATTTTTAATTCATATAAGTTAACATCTAAACCGCTAACATAAAATTGTTTATATAATTTTACCCCTTTAATGCTAAGAGACTTTTATTGTTGGATTAATACGTCACCTGGAAATTGTGAGCGTAGGTCCATCATTGTTTGCTGCTTCATTTAAATTCCTTTTGGACTTCCTTGGAAATTTCCAATCACCTTCATTCGTTTTAGTTTCGAGCTCAGTTGTTTTTGGTTTCTTATAAACAGGTGTTGCTGCCTCCCGATTTGAGGAAAGTTTTCTTTTGGATGAATTAACTGCAGCTTCCTCAGTTTGGTTGGTAGCCCGGATAACCAACCAAACCAAATTGTTTACATTTTTTTTAAGATTCATGGATTTGTTAAAGAAGCAAAATTACCTTGGCTTGATCCTTAATGTTATTTGTCATTTGATCTATCAGCGTGTTTGTTAAGTCCAGTTCTCTCTTAAGGTATTTAATTTCTGTAATGTAGGCACTTGTAACCATGCGCAGATGGGTTTTGGAATGGTCTGTGCGGGTGTTTCGCACTTTTAATTATGCTCACAAATATCTCACTAACTTGGGCTCCAATAACTTCTTCTGGTAGCTCTTTATTAATAAGAATTTCGATTAAATCATTTTTTTTAAACTTGTTTGATTAATTGATACGATAAGGATGTCTCGCAATTCTTGGTCTTTGTTTTCTAGGAACTCTATCACAGATCTAAACTTATTGTGAAGAAAATACCGTTTGACAGCCAGCGTATCTCTGAATGAAACAGTAATCGGTTGAAATCTTCATCATTGGCAATACAAAACTACTATATAGTCTGTTCGTTGGATCTTCCGTCATACGTCACAAACTATCGCTTCAAAAAACGACGAAAGTTTTACAGTGCGTTCTTTTTCTAAAGCATTTGGTTTACTTTATCAGACTGAATGTTTTCGCGTCGTTTCTAGAAGCGATAGATTGTGACGTACGACGGAAGATCCAACGAACAGACTATACTAAATAATCTATCATTCAACGAGTTCTAAGTTTATTAACTGACCTGATGACATATTGCAGTGACACATTTTTCGCAATCAAATGCTAGCGATAAATTACGCAATGCACAGCAAGCACGTCAGGAACTTTATTTTTTAAGAACGCTATGAATTCTTTGTGAAGTCCTGTCATATCTGATGCACCATCCGTAGCAACTGACAAAATATTATTCGAAGGAATTTCCTTTTCGGCACAAAACTTTTCCAGAGTATTAAATATAGTTTGTAGCAAACAATAGTTCTTTACATATTTTCTTATCCTTAATGAACATATGAAAATAACAATGCTTTATTGGTGGACTCATCTAGCTGAATTGAAAATTGACAAGTCTGCAGATAATTGCAAAATAATTCTTCATTATTTTTAGCCATCTCATTTCGTCTTTTCACAGAACTATCGCTCAAAGAAATTTTTCAGATAATATCTGCAGCTGGTTAATGGAGTATAGTAGATATTACTTCTCTTACTGCTGGCAAAATTAAATTTTCCCCAATAGCTCTCTGTTTTAGCAGTCAATACTGAGATATTGTACGAAGCTCGAAGTCCGTCATCGTCTCGCTTAGAAGCTAATGAAAATAGTTTTGATATAGTTGGCTGAATTTCGTACTTCTTTTTCATGTATTGAAAATAGGCTAGATCTTTATCTTTCTTATCCGGGTGTATTGTACTAAAATGATCTTGAAGTCTAGAAGGCTTCGTCGCTTTATTTGAAAATGTGGATTTGTGGGATTTTTGATAAATCCGTATTTAAAATAAACCGCACAATACTGTCGCCTCTTCTTTTTTGCTTCCGATATGGTTTGCACTTTACAGATACATGAGTAAAAGATCAACTTCTAAAACCCTGTTCTCTATTCTATTCGCGCTATAATGCAAATAAAAATAAAATGAATAATCGTCGCTTTTATATAGGTTGGAGACATTTAATACATAATGCCAGGAATAAGATAAACATGCAGTGAATTGTTTATAACAACCGGTGCGAAAGGTAAGGGCGATCGCCGCGCGGTATTTATTTAATCTATTTCATTTTGAAATAATAAAAGCCATTCGGAATAAGTCATTTTTTCGCTCAAAGTCGGAGATAACTTGCGTAAATTAAGAACAACCGCTGAGAACGTCGCTATTAGTCAATAAACGAACAACTAAACTATGTTGCGAAGTCTGTCCGGGCGCTCAAGCGCTAAAATCACGGAAATTAAGGTGCAAATTGCCACGTTTACATCAAATCCGACGAAGCTGAGGTACTCTTGGATTCATCTTTAATATAAGCGATAATCATGACTTAAACATAGAAGTCAGTGAGACCATCGCGACCTACATTAATAATCCGAATAGCTAAACGAGATTATTAAGCAGCTCAAAATCTGCAAAAACTCCTCTTGCAAAGGTAGATGCGTGCTATGGAATATCGTGAATGCCTGAAAGTTTTCCCTCCACTTGGAAGCTAGCCTCCGACGTTAGAATCTTCAAGGCTGTAAAATTGCTACTTCCATCTAGCTACCGTCTCATCAGCTTGCTAAGTGTGTTAGGCAATGTAATGGAGAAGATTTGTAGCAGTTTCTTTATTTATTGAAGGTAATTGAAGGAACGTGTCTATCGCAATGAAATCATCACAGTGTTAGTGCACCTTTTGTCTTAACTTCTCGGTCATAAACATGAGTGCAAGTGTTGAGGTCTGTAGGAATGTAAAATTTTCTTGTCGTGTAACGTGGTGGGATGTAAGAAGTAGCCTTGAAGTGTTTCTTTAGGTCTCGTACAAATTGTGTATTAGGTTCCGTACTAGATCTCTCCGCATCTAAAAAGAATTCTCCGGGCATACGCAATGTGGTATCAAAAACTAACTCCGCGCTCGTACATTGAAGGTCTTCTTTTATTGTGTTACGTAAGCTTAAGAGCACTCCTGGCAATTGTCTCGACCAGTCGTTCCTACCTCCTCTCGCAATCAGGGTTGTCTTAATATGTTTGTCTCTACCAGAACATTAGCACACGGATGATACGCGGTCGTTTTTATCGATTTAATTCCCAGGAATTTACATAACTCGTTGTATAATTCCAAAGTGAATTGTGCTCCTCTATCAGAAACTATATGCGTTGGTATTCCAAATCTCGCCATCCACTCTGAACATAACGTTCTAACTATTGTTGTGTTTGCATCTCACAAGGGGTATGCCTCCGGCCATCTTGTAAATCTGTCCACGACTGTTAGCAGGTATGAAAATCCATCGACTGTGGGCTGCTTAACTAAGTCGATGTGAATATTCCCGAACCGGTGCACAGTGTGGGATTTTGCGAATCCAGGAGGAAAAAAGTGCTAAAAACAACATACAAAATATTTACTTATAACCCACTAAATGCTTAGCTGAGGTACTAAATATGCCATTAGCAAAATATAAAATCTGTAGATGCCCGGCTTTATTGTCAATCGTTCGACAAAAGAGGTTAAATATTTGTCACTTCAAAACCGCTTCGCAGTCATTCGTTACGCGTAAATTGTGAAGGTCGTATTATATAAAGTATTTATTTGTGAGAACATTTTTGCCATGGATAATTTACATCAAGGTCTGTAGTTTATATTGTACCCTAATAAAGATTCCTCAATTATTTATTTTTAATAAAATTTTAGCAAAGAATATTCGATAAAAAATCAGAAATTACTTAGAAGTGGTGATTTCATTAGACTGCCAAAATTTTTGTACACATTTGTACGCCATGATTTTATATTTTTTATAATTTTGGATCCATCTAGAATATAAACAATACAATTTTGAGTGCGATAAATTGCGTATTTCAGAGATATCCAAGTGTTAAAAAGTGACGATAATAACCCACGATCAACTTCTTCTGCGACTGAAAATGACTTGTGGATTACCTTAAAAGTAAATTTAACATACATCATTGTTTTCAAATAACGTAAGATGAATTAAACCGGACTGTTCATTCGTTCACGATCAGATTCAACCAAAGATGGAAGGCGTGTCATCGCAATGAAAATATCTTTTTAAACAAGTTCAATAATTGATTAAATACTATCGTTACAATAATTAATTTGGATGCACCCAGTACAAGTGGAATCAAGAGTGCAAAAAAGTGGGTTGCCGAAAAAAGACGTTAGTTGAATGTTAAGTTGAGGAAATCTGGCAAAAGAAATGCTGCTTCTATGTTGCAGCAATTGCTTTCAACTTTAAATAAAATAAAATAAACTTTGTTTATATCACACAATTCAGCTGGTCATTATCAAACTTAGTTTGATTGATGATGTGTGATATAAACAAAGTTTATTTTATTTTATTTAAAGTTATAAAATATGTATCACAAAGTTAAAGCCTCTACAATCAAGTATTTAATTACTTTCAAGTCCAAAAAGACGAACTAAAGGGAAGAAAGCTTTTCATACCACAGGCCAACAAACACCTCAGTATTTTGCAGAAGACGCATAAGTACAACAAAATTAACGTACAGAAAATATGAAATTATTAGAAAATCGGCATTAGATAAGCAGCTAGAAATATATCCATCCTACGAAAAAATGAAAAACTATGTAAAAATGTATATATATTTCTGTAGAAATATGCGTGGATTGTATTTTTCAAACTTATTTTACGTCCTAAATAAACTAATACAATTCAAAAAGATGTTTTATGATAATTTATAATTTTTTCCAGCTAGATTTGTAAAATCCCACACTGTGCGGTGATCGGGCTTAGGGAAGTTCCCAACGGGGCTTATAGTATGTCGTTGAATTTTTGTTTGTTGGCAGTCTGGGCAGTGGTTCGTGAATTGTTTCACATCTTTATGCATTCCAGGCCAAACGAAATATCTTTTTATCGGATGTTTGGATGCTCGGATCCCTGGGTGGGATATGCTATGCAACGTTTTGAAAACTCGTTGCCTTAAAGGTTGAGGCACAAACGGTCTGCGAATTTTTGTTGAGAAATCGTAGTGTAAAACTAACGAAGAGTTAGGTAATTTGGAAACTTGTAAAAATAAAGCGAAGTGTTTGGGTTACTTAAAAAAACGCTGTAATTCCTGGTCGTTCTTTTGTGCTTTGGCTATACCTCTAGGGTCCACACTGGTAAAAATGGGTTTGTTCGACTGATATGAGAAATTCTGAAGAGTGCATCCGGTACTACATTATTCCTTCCTGCTACATGTCGTATGTCCGAGGTAAACTGAGAAATATGGTCCATTTGACGGACTTCTCGTGGATTTAATACATTTGTTCCTTTTTCAAAGCAAAGACGAGAGGTTTATGGTCGGTCAAAATGTAAAAAGATTGCCCTTCGAGGTAGTATCGGAAGTACTTCAGTGACGTGAACCTTGCTATTAATTCACATCCAAAAACGCTATACTTTGATTCTCTTATAGTGAATTTTCTAGAAAAAGAGGTGATGAGTTGGTTAGCTCCATCCAATTCTTATTGTAGACATGCCCCCATGTCTATGTCAGATGCATCCACGGCCAAACAGAGTGGTGCTCCAATTCTTGGATGCGTTAATAGTGTAGCATGAGCCAAAGCTGTTTTAATATTGTTGAACGCGTTTAGCTGTTCCAATTTGAGTGATAGCGGTTGTTTCTTTAGGATTGAGATATCAATTAAGGCGTTGAGAGGTCGTAAAATTTTTGCACAATCCGGTACGAAGCGATGATAAAAATTAATCATTCCTAAAAACAACCTTAAATCCTTCTGCCATTTAGGAGGGGAAAAGGACGTGATAACTTCTGTTCTAGACGGTAAAGGTAAAATTCCCTTACTGTCAACCACGTGTCCTAAAAACTCCACTGACTTTTTAACCAATTCTCATTTGTCAACGTTTATGACCATGCCATTTTGTCAGCCTACCAAAAATGATGTGGAGATGTTGTTTATGTTCGAGCAATGTTTTACTAAAAATTAAGACATCGTCTATGTAAACGAAACAAAACTTTAATCCAAAAAATACTTCGTCCATAAATCTCTGGAATGATTGCGCTGCATTCCTTAACCCAAAAGGCATCTTTACATATTTAAATAGTCCGAAGGGTGTTGTTATTGCTGTTTTTTGAATTGCGCTCTCCTCGATTGAATTTGGTGGTAAGCCTTAGCAAGGTCTATCTTTGAAAAAACCGTAGCATCGTCCAGGAGTATGTGTGGGATCGGGTATCTGTCAGGTTGTGTTACCAAATTCAGTGCGCGATAATCCCCCAGGGTCTCCAAGATCTATCTTTCTTTTTTACCATGTATAATGGTGAAGACCAGAGGCTTGAAGACGGTCTAGGTACTCCCAATATCAATATTTCGGCAAATTCCCGTTTTGCCACAATTAGTTTTTCGGGCGATAGTCGCCGATATTTGGTGTTAACAGGTTGATCTTGTGTAAGGATGTGGTATTGCACCGAGTGTGTGACCGGTGCGTTTAAGTCAAGCGCTTTGCTTATTGTAGGGTACATGTTTAATATATTTGTAATGTTAATGGAATGATCGATTGTGTTTATAGTATTATAGATATACTGGGCTGGTCGAAAGAGAAGCTTTTGGTTCGTATGTTAAGGGTAAATCCATAGTGTTTGAGGAAATCTGCCCCTAAGATTGAATGTGTGGAATCGGCGACTATAAATGTCCAAGTAAATTTCCGGTTTAAGTTAAAATCGAGAGTAATCGAGAGCTTACCATAAGTTCGGATCGGAGTGTTATTTACTGCCTGCACCACCTAAGTTACTGTTAAAAAACCTTTTTTCTACGACGCTTACTTCTGCTCCTGTGTCAATCCGGAAACTGATATTTCTTAGTTTATCTGTTAAGAAAAATAAATTAGATTTTGAATTTGCAGATGTATATGTGGATAACATTTATGTAGAGGGGTTCCACGAACATGGAGGTACACATCTAGGTGTCTTCTGCTGAAAATTTTGGCGATACCAACAAGTCTCCTCCCATTGGTGTAGGGGATCTTCTTACACTGCATCGCGCGTCTAAACAATTAGATTTTTGGGATCACTCGCGTACCGGCTGGGCTGTTTGTATTCTGCTGGCGAAGGACTTCTAGTGCGAGTCGTACGCGATTCCGTTGATCTTTTTTGTAAGGCGGCTATTAACTTATCTAATTTCCTCTCATGTGTAGATCCTCCTTGCTCTGTTGATAGTGCAGCCACACTGACCGTTGACTCGTCTGGGATATCGATGAGCTTCTCTGCTAGATTTGCAAGTTCCTCTATTGTACCTGCACTGTGCGTCGTTAAAAACCGTTGAATTTGTCGTGGCATCTTTTGGATGAACAATTGGTCATAATAGCTGCTGCATGTTTTTCAAAATCTGTACTAGGCGCAAGTGACTGATGTCGTCAATCGCGAAAATTTTTTGTTTTCGTTTTGATTCTGACACTGACATCCGGTTGATGAGTTGCTCCTTTAATATGTTATACGGGTTCTTCGTCGGTGGGTTGAGCAGTATGTCCTTTATAGTCGTTATGATTTCGGGGGAAAGGGATGATATGACATAGTGGTATTGTTGTCTTTGTTGCGTCACTCTTCTACTTTGAACAATGGATTCTATTTGAGCAAACCATAAATCCGGAAGCTTTATATTAGCGGTTACTTGAGTTATTTGTTGTGGCTCCATTTGTAGATCCATCGTACTTTCACTTTGTTCGATCATCGTGTTGGTATATTTAGGGGTCACCAGTTGTAGCAGTTTCTTTATTTATTGGAGGTAATATGAATACCGAGTTGTAGCGGTCCCTTTATTAATTGGAATAATACAAATACCGATTC
The DNA here is from genome assembly GCA_963969525.1 of Ontholestes murinus. NCBI lineage: Eukaryota > Metazoa > Arthropoda > Insecta > Coleoptera > Staphylinidae > Ontholestes > Ontholestes murinus. The sequence goes on from OZ018390.1 coordinate 30,862,006, forward strand.
ATTTACAGTCGTAATGTCGCAGCAAAAAAATATTTTATTATGTCCTTTGCCCCAACTACCTAAAAGTTCTAAGCCTCTGCTAATTATTACACTTATTTTCGGTCTTCCTCAAAGATCAGAAAATCCCGGACTCTCAGGTCAGTTTTCTGGTTAGTCTATCAGCTTTCGAGGATAACTGCATTTATCTCCGAGGGCTTCACGATAAAATACGACGCTGCTGTAGTTTTCGATATTTTGAAAGCGTTCGATATGTTTTGGTAGGATGGACTTAATTTTGAAATAATCAATCTTACTTCCCCGATTACTTGATAAGAGTCAACGTTTTTCGGAACAGAAAGTTTCTTACAAAATGAACACGTTTTCAAATGAGCGTAAGATCTGTGCAGGTGGACCACAGGGTTTTGTCCTGTCCCAACACTGTACAGCATCCATACAAGCGACGTTCTGAATCTGGCTCCGGTAATGATAGTCCAATACGTAGCCCTACTCTGTAGAGGAGAACCACAGTTTAACCTAATTCTGCAAGTAGTTCTCGTCGCTAGAGAAGTGGGCTAACAAAAAAAACAAGATCTATTTCTCCTAAGAAGTGGGGGCCCGCAATCAACTCAAAATTAACTTTATCTGTGAAAAACAAAATAAAGCTTTTAACCATGATGATAAGCGGTAGCTGACCTGGGGTATGGGGATTATTGCAAACCCTCGTTATTAGAGAAACCGTCGATCTGTGGGGCGTACTGAATGTTCCGACATACATGCAGAATACGCAGATTCATGGTGACACGAAGATTCCAAGAATCTTGAAGTAATTAAAGAAATCGCTGTAAACTTCTATAGTAAAGTATACCCCCTCTCTAATAAACTTCTCGAAATACGATGTCATTGTTGATAGCAAACATTGAATGCCACGTATGATTCTCATTGGAGTAACAGACTAGAAAAGACCCTTTGGTCCAGGACTAGTCACATCATCGATCGTGGAGGAGTGGTTCGTGTCGGTAGGAGTCCGACATTACCCTATTTCTTAATAAGGTAATGTTACCCTCTTGGGTGACCCTGATTGAATCCCTCTCCTCATATCAAAAAAAAATACAGACCAGTATTATCTTGAACACTCAAGAGTAAACAATTGGCAACGTGTCCATCAAAACTTTGGGAATATAATTTATAAACTAAGCGGAAAACGATCAGTATCTTAATACACCCGCGAAAATATTAAAGTAAATATTATTAATTTAATATTTTATATGTACAGTAATATGAAAATCGTAACACTAAGAAAATGTAGGTTTTTTGACTCTATTTTTGTATATAAATTTAAAGAAATCAGCTCTTTCGAACCTTTATTTAATTATTACATTTGTTTACATTTTCTAAGACACATTAGCAAATAAACGTTTAATATATATTTAAACATGTATTTTTTACAAAACAGAATTGAAAATTTTAATAACCTGATCTTTTAAATTTATAATAATTGTTTTGTTTTTTTTTTAATATAAACGCATTGTGTGTGCACTGAATTTTTACATAACCGACTGGTAAATTCATTGAACCCTTTAAATCCAACACGAATCAATAGCACTTGCAGTTACTCGATTATTTATAAATTTGTCAGATATTTAATTATTTATCATGTTGATGCACCAATTAACCATGTTTGTCCGGCCGGTCCCTATTTTATATTATTTCGCGAATGTACGTCCAAATGTGCGCATTTTAATTTCGGATCGGACGGAATTAATGCGAAACCGATAAATCATGCGTCGGCAGGAGGAACCGATAATTAATTCCCGTTCTCGATATTAAAATGCTGGAAAAACGCGCGGAATGAATGGAGCGGATACGTGTCGGTGTGTTTTTTGAATTCATTTTGTATCGCCGGTGCGCCGCTCTCGGCACGCTATCTCTAAACTTCGGTTAGATCTAAGAAAAGAAAGTAACGCAAGTCCATGCATCAAAAATATAATTACAAAAGGGGCGTCGAGGAGCACGAAGCGATTACGCTGCTCACTCCGAAAGGAAGGTAGTTATTATGTGGTGGCAACCCTGAGAGCGTGCATATTCTAACCCGGCTACCGTACTCCTACTGACTATACTAATTTTTGATTTCACATTAACCCACACCTGCTACTAATTAGTTTTTTTTTGTACTTGAAGGAATTTATAAAATGTTGTCTAGAGGTGAATAAGTTTCGGTAACTATTGGATTAATCAATTCAATCAATACTTATAAATTAATTTATACCTTCACGTTTTATCGTATGGAGCGATATAATCATGTAGAATAAATGTTTATTGCCAAAGCATGAGATAATCGTGTAATGCAGCATAGAATATAATATTTTATTTATTACTATAGATTATTATTTTAATGATAAAATTCTTTTGATTTCAAAAATAAACATCCATTTATTTAAGTTTGACATCAGAGTAAAAATATAATGAGCCCAATTTAGTTGCTAAATAAAGCTTTCTGAAGTCAAAATGGCTATTAGTAGTCTGCAAGTAAGATCAACTGAAGATCTGACAATGCAGCATTGGTTTGAAGTGGAAGAACATTCTGCCCAGTGAACTTCCCCCTGATCTCTTACGTCAAAATAATTAGTACATATTTTTATCTATGTAATTTGTAATAAATGTATTTATTGTAAGAGTATCACTAAATACAAATAAGCGCTTCGTCAATCAGTTTTTATTTTAGTTTCGAAATTAATTCCATTGATAATTTAATTTTTTACCATCTTGAATCAATAGGCAAGTAGACTTTAGAAAAATAATAATAAGCCACAATGCTTCCATTGAAAAAATGAATTTTTTTAATGACACGATTGAATGATAATTTACAAGAAGTATAATATACAAGTGTTTAATTTTGTTTTCTATAAATCTTGTTGAGGCGCTCGGTGTGTTTATTTAATAAAGTACGAATTGTGCACCCTGGCACTCTCGTGTTGACCGTTATACAAGTGTAGAGGGAGAAAAGAAAAGCCCATATAGTGCTGCCCCCTGGATTGTGGCGGTTCCATTTCTTCGCCTGAAGAAGTTACAGTATGGCGAAACAATTGTTGCGTGTTATTCCAACAAATAAAAGTTTTTGAAAATTAAAAAAAGTGCTTTTACTTTAATACTTAACAAGTGATATGAATTTTTAACAAATAACGGCCATTAATAAATTATAAAGGAGATGCACCGATAGTGATTGGTTTCCCAACATTCCTCCTCAATTGATATTGGTGCATGGTAGGTTGGTTGACTCATAAATAGTTCTTCAGAAGTTATCTGGATATTGATTCCTAAGAACGTGCGAAGTTTCGCCAAGTCCTTCATGTCGAATTTTTTCTTCAGTGCGTTTTTGACATCATCGCTCGTGAGTTTCCAGCAATAATGAGATCATCTGCCTATAGGAGAAGGTATAGAGTCGACTCCTTGGTATGACAGATGTAAAGGCAATTGCCAGCGTAGGATCTTTGCAGTCCAATTTTGGTTATGAAGTCGTCGAAGGTCGCGTTCCATTCCCTGGGGGACTGCTTTAGCCCATATAGCGTTTTATTTAGCTTGCAGACAAATCCTTCTTCGTGCTTATACGCAAACGGCGGTTTTATATAGATCTCTTCTCTGAGTTTGCCATGTAGAAAAGCGTTTTTGACATCGAGTTAGTCCACGAAGAGGTCTTCTTTATTAACGATCAGCCTAGCCACGGGTGCATAGGTTTCGTAGTAGTCGTAACCCTCTCGTTACGCACATCATTTTGCCACTAACCGCGCTTTGTACTTGTCGATGTGGTCATCACTGTCCCGTTTAATTTTAAAGACCCGCCTGAAGTTGATTTTCTTCTTTTCAATGAGCGCCCACCATTTCCCATGTTCGATTTTTTTGTATGTCCTCAAACGACCCAGGTATCTTGTCTACAAAAAATTCTGCGAAGCAGGCAGTAGTAGCATAATCATCTAGGTAGCGAGGTTTGATCCTGGTGCTGGTGCTACTTCAGAGAGTCTCTGGTTCAAGATATCTTCAAAGGTGTCTTCTGGAGATTCCTTCTGCATTTGGCATTCTTTGAATTCCTCTTCTTCCGACCATGTAGCATTTCATAGTCCTCGACTGAAATTTCTCTCTGATGAGCTCCTTGGGGCCGCGCAAGTACGCAGTACATCCGAAAACTTTTACATCGAACTACAGTGCTGCTGGCACCTGTCCGTTCAACGCCGAAGTGGGGCTTTGGTTGATAAGGTAGACGTCGCACATCACAGCTTGAGCCCAAAAACCTTTCCCGAGTTTGGAGCTTAGGAGCATACACCTAACACGTTTTAGAATGATTCGATGATGGAGTGGCTGAAAGGATGGCCACTTCATTTAGCTCCGGCGTGTACCGAATGGTGAACTTAAATAGGATTCCTTTTTATCTCGAAGATCTCCTGGATCTCCTTCGAGATGTATTCGCGCCCATTATCACATTTGAACCTGTTGATCTTAAGGTTGAAACGTGCAGTTGCCATTGCCTCGTAAACCTTGATTCCATAGTATAGGCCACGGTCAAATTAGTGTAGTCATCAATGAAGGTGATGATGTATCTCTTCCCATCCTGATGGGGTGACAGGTCCAAAGAGATTGCTGTGGATTAGCTGCAATGATCGTCGTGTCTTTTCTGTGTTGGTCATGAGGTTCCTTGGTATGCTTGCCTTCTATGTGCGTATTACATTTAGTCCTTGATTCCCCGTCTTTGTTGATTTTCATCCCGTTGATGAGGTGCTACAACTTATCCAAACTAATGATGTTAAGGTGTCCCATTCTTCTGTGCCACAGTTCCAGTCTTTCTAATGTTTCGCAGATTTGAGCTTCCTCTTGATGGAGTGATAATTTTAGTTCATATAGCTGCTTCAGGTTCCTTTTAGCAATTGCAATTCTAGTCCATTCTGCTCTAATTTACGTACTGATAGTAAATTTTGTTGAGCCCCTGGAGCAACTAGAGCATCTTTAATTGATATCAAATGTACTTTACTTTCCATATTTACGTATCGTTGAATCATCTCTGACTCTCGATTCTAAGAATGATCCAGATTTTGCTACTTTTATTCGAACAGGGAATTTAAGTTTCCGCAAGTTCATAGCGAATGACTCAGAGTTCACCAGATGATCCATCGCTCTTGAGTCCAAGATCCAGCAGCTGCTCATTTCTGAAGTAGTGAGCCATGTGTGCAGTGTTATGGCTTGACTTTGTTGCTTAGGTTTTCTACATTCAGTCCGTTTGTACCCCCACTGTCCACAATTATGACACTGAAACTGATTAGTTCTTTGTACATTGCCAGATTTACGTACGTCTGGTTTTGTTTACACTCGACTGTCGGACAGGGGTTTGGGAAGTGAAGGCATTGGAAGACAGAATATCATAATGTTTATTTTTCACATTACTGTGATCTTTTCGTTTGGATTCCTCATCAAAAAGTCAGTTTTTGACGAAACTTAGCAAAAGGTATTCGGGTGAAAACGTGTTTGATTTTTCCACGGTCGAATGCTTTCCTTTTAGCTCTCTCATCAGTCGCGGAAACGTTGGTTGGGGGACCACCGGGTCTTACTTCGGGTTAAGAAATTGTTAATGATAAAGACCTTGTGGCTGGAGGCATTGGCATGGTCGAGCTTGAAAGTGTCTTTGATGAACCTAGCGTTTCAATCCTTTGAGCACCTGCAGATACAAATATGAGTTGACGATGGTTTCTTCTTGTGATTAAAACTCAAAATGGACAATTCCTCGAACGCCAAAAAAGACAACGAGCATCGTTGCTCATTCTTGGTGAGGGGGATGTCATTTACACAATTCACTCGATTCTAAGACATACTTAAACATCCAGGATTCATATCCGGTTATGGCAGAGTTAAGAAAGTCCGACTCATTTTCAATCAAATCCAAGATTTCTTGAAAGCGCAAATCTCAGATTTCTTTCTGTAAACACTTTCGCCACAAGCTTTTTCGCAAACCTTGCACATTTTCAGATCCTCGGTCACTATTCCATTTACCACAAATGTGGTCATGTTTAGGGTGTCAGTTATTTGCTGGATGCTCAATTGAAGTTCCGAACGCAAAATGGGGTTAGTCTTCTAAAAGTTTGTTGTACTGACACACTTCCACATGTGGAAATAATAATTGCATATATCTTAATGATTGGCACTGTGACTAATCTCTGCAATAATATAAGTACGAGGACCATCCGGAAAGTAGTACCCGTTTGGGAATATAAAATAAAAACTAGTATAATTAACAAATATTAATGTTTTATTTGTAAAGAACAACCTTAAAGTAAAGCGTCCGGCAGAGAAGTATGAAGTTTTTGAAAAAATCATAACTAAATCAAAATTTTATTTAATAATTTTAAAATACGAAAACATTTCGTGAATCTACAACAATGAGTCTTACTAAGACTACAAAACAAATTACTTGTTTGAACAACTACTTCTCTGGCTAATACCTCGACAGATATTGAATGATGGTGGTCTCTAACAATTTCATGAAAATTTTCGGAAATGTTCAGTAATCTCATCAATTGTAAAATGCCGATTCTTCTTCACGAATTCATTAATTGAACTCCCGGTTCCTTCGTAACGACATCAGCACCGAATTGACGATGAATGGTCATTTTGCGTTGAGAAATTTACTCACAGCCCTAACTCCAGACCTGGCAGCGTTATTTATTTTCTTGAACATTGTAAACACTCATATAGACAATACCAGAGATCCTTTATACACAGTCGGCTGAAATAGAACTAAACAACCGGCGGATACTCTATTCGACAGCGCTCTGCACGGTGCAAAGAGGCACTACTTTCTCAATTTCCCTTGTAGTATAAGTACAATCCGATATTTAACTCTACAAAAAGCAAGATTAAAGAGCTGGGCATAAAATACTAGGGTAATTACCAGCAATTTCGTGCAATGCACATTCTTTAAGGTGTGGTTATGAAGCATCACTTAATCTATAGTGTATTATCTGTCAGCTACAATCTTTAAGTTTTGCAATTGGGCTTTTCTTATGTGATGATTTTATGCTACTATATTTATTGACCACCTTTATGCAAAGAATCCACAAAAGCAGTCTACAATATCAAAACGATAAATTAAAAATCACTCAGTGAATATAGGGTAATTTAGCTAATTTGCCTTAATCTAAATCAATCTGTCCGCTAGTAAACTGTTGTATGATTTTTAAAAAAGAACACCTAGCTGGCCGTTAACGTATCACAGACAACATACGTGATTGTCCGTATGTCAATTTTCGCAAACATGGTAGCTTTTTGTATTTGTTTTATCATCCTAACTTCCCCTTTATCATTTCAAATGTGTATTATAACGTCTTCTTTTCGGCAAGAAAGCATATTGTCTCTTTGCAACTTTAATTTTCGTAAGTCTGCAGGTAATCCCCGATTATTTCGTATAGTACCACATATTCTAATTTTTTGTAAGCAACTATTCTGCAAATTTTGTAGAAATTTTACATGTAAACGTAGTACCATATATTTTTACTAACACCTAAGAGATTACACACAAGATCATTCAACTTTTCTCCATTAGTAGTATATAATTTAAATTTACATGTACAACCATTTTCTGTATTGCTAAGTAATACGTATTTCTTAAGTTTTCCTGGATTATAAATATATTGCTTCATCTAACGAGAGGTTTTGTTTCGTTTTTTACACTTTACAAAATCTATCCAAAAAGTAATTTAGAACTAAATCTACCTTAAAAGTTTTGGAAGAAGAAAGGTGTTTCTATATAAGGATCTGTGGACCAGTAGTCATTTATGATTTTCTTACTAACCTGTCCCATTACCTAGTATATTTAGTCTTAAGAATTTTTTCAGTTCGGTTACCATTGTGTCCGTTCACTGCTTAACGTGTTTTATAATTTTATACTTATGGGTATTTTGATGACGTAATCTGTTCGTTTCGGTCTTCAATAAGGCAAAAAAGCATTATTAACAAATAAATTTACTTTTTGTGATATATCGTCTGGATCACTAGGAAAAACTTTAATATCTCCATCTCCTATAAACAACTCCGGTATTATATATGTGCTCGGTGGGCACTGGTTCGTGCTGGACTTGATGTGGCTTCTTGGAAGTTGTTAACGCTGGTTGTAAGGCAGCGGAAATTAAACAGAATGAGGGAGAACTTGTTCTCTGAGGTTTTTAGGCTCTTCAGTGAGTCAAAGCTGGTTTGAATCTGGTTTATTTCTAACTATGCTAAGCTTTATATACAGCATTTTGTTTACCCTAACCTACGTCATAACCATTCTATTATGCTTATCTAATAATGACCCTGTAAGAATTCTTTATTTACAAATATAATACACAAATAAATTTCTTCGCATTGCCGAAGTGATTAAGCGCGCCTCGTGCTTATTTTAAATGTCGCGCGCGAGGCTCAGTTCTGTTTGATTGAACATCTTGGGGCCCCCAGCAATTTTATGGGTCCTCCAAATTAATGGAAGTCACATTGGCTGATGCTCGGGGACGTTTGATGTACCAAAGTGTTCCTCCTATGCTGACTGCGGTGATAATGAATGCTGTAACCATCCAAATATATGGGTGCAGATCTTTATGGTGCTGAATTGTGTACCAGCTAGTCTTCTGATTCACTTCCTCGCTGTAGTTGATTTCCTGGGACAGAATATCTGAAAACGTATTAAAGACGGATTATACCTTCTCTTGCTGGATTGGGAATGGATATTCTGTGATGTCCATGGTTAAGTTGATTGATTGAATCGCTAATCCCTGAACCATGACGTGTCTGTCTTGGGTTGGTAACAAAAGATACTCCTTGCTATCGATGAAGCATCGGTCCGCAATCTGTAATATTCCTGTTCTCTGCAGTAGTACGTTCGTCCGTTCTCCAGAGCAAATAACTGCAACTGTTTTTGGTTGATGTGTAATAAACATCCATGTGTTCTGTGTACGCATTTTATCCAAATAAGAGCTGATACTGGATGTTTTACTACTTTGTGAGCGCATGGTTCATTATTCTGATGTATTGCTTCTATTGCACAATTCTGACTGGTTTCCGCCTGAAACAATCCAACCAAACATAGTTTCTTGTAGTAAATATCCTTATGTTTTCCCATGCCACATCGAAGAATTTTTCCATAATATCTTGTTCCCAAGAGAATGTCGATTTTCCCTGGATAGTTGAATGTTGTATCGGCAAGATCGTATGTCTTAAAATGGTTAGCGATGATGTCTAGTTGGATGTTGACAAGTAACTTTCGGCAGGACATGGAGTTGTGTAGTTAATTTAAATTCGTCAGAGTTTATTGGTGACAACGTTGATAGTATTTAGGACTTTTTCTCTGGGCAATCCTAAAGTCTGGGCTGCTTCTTCAGTAATGAAAGAGCTTTGTGAACACTGGTCTATGAGAAAACGAGCCATAATTTTTGTTCCTTGTTTGGCAGTGATTCTTACTAGGGCAGTTGGTAAAATATCTTCACTCTCTGTGACCTCTGTATTGTAGGCATTGCTGAATCGATTTCGATATTGTTTGTTTTGGATTGGTTGTATGCGACGTGAATTTTCTTGGCGTTGTTTAAATTGTTCCATGTGTAATTGAGTATGGTGTAAGCCGTTACATACCTTGCAGCGTAACAACGACTACCACTGCTGATTGTTTAAGTGCTTGAGACAGTTTCGGCATATGTTTCGTTCTTTTACTATCTTATTTTTTTCTTGCGTGTTTAAGGCCAGGGACATGGGGCACCGTATGATATCATGATGTATGCTTTGGCACATTCCACGGGTTCTACGTCATGTTGTAGTATCTTCCTTTTGTGTGGGCCGGTTTTGTTCCAAGAATAAAAAACCTTTTTTCCAGGAACGTGAGGATAGTTTTTAAATCGGGAACCTCGTGCGGTGATTCCAAGTACTGGTCGAATACTTTATTTGTTTCGTTGTCCCATTTTTGTATCACTATACGGCCTACCATTGGATCCCATGATTCTGTTACGTAACCCAAGTTTTGGAATACTTGGATATATTCACGAGTAGTATCGTGGAGCTTATTAATGTCTTCTGGCGAATCTATTTTACAGGTTGGTTGATCCAGACTTGTCTACTAATTGAGCAATTAGTAGTCAATTGCTCCCGTCATTGGAAGGTGATTTATCAGTTGTGCGGCCTCTCCACGAACATATCCTTTCAAATATTCAAGTTTTTCTATTGGCGAAATGGTGCAGTTGTTATGAATTATTTGTTCGAATAATTCCTGGTTGTTGACCCATTTATCATACCCTCCCTCGTATGTTGGTATAGTTTTGTTTGGGATAGTATGATTTAATCTGGACGGTTCGCCCATTGAGTGTACCGGTGCGATATTCTTTCTGATGTGTTTTTTCACGTTGATGACTTCAAATAATAGATTGTCGTGGCGTGTGGAGTAAATCGGCAAGTTTGAAGCGGTGATGTTCGTTTTCGATATCTCGAATAATATCTTGGATAATTCTTTTCCTAGTGTTTCTTGCTTTAAGGCATATTGGTTTAACTCTTCCACCTCGATTGTTTTTCTGCACTTCGGGTTGGCTTGATTGTTGTCTTCTGTAGGCTCGAAGGCTTAGTGTTTTTGCTTCCTGTTGAAGTAAATTGGTTTCGGGTCGTAAATCCGAGTCTAACCTCTTATCCGCAGGTTTTCGTTGTTCACGAAGTGGCTTGTTTGTCAATTAACGAAAGTCGTGTATGAACTCCGGTACTCGATCCCCAGAGTATACACAAACTCGTCGTAGTTTTCACTCCTGGATCCAGTTCGAAGGACCAATGTGTAGGCACACGCTGCGGTGATGAGCGGATATGAGCTCGTCTGCTCGGTGGGCACTGGTTCGTGCTGGACTTAATGTGGCTCCTTGAAAGTTGTTGACGCTGGTTGTAAGGCAGCGGCGATTAAAAATAATGAGGGAGAAATTGTTCTCTGAGGTTTTTAGGCTCTTCAGTGAGAAACAAGTAACTCGAGTCAAAGCTGGTTTGAATCTGGTTTATTTCTAACTATGCTAAGCTTTATATACAGCATTTTGTTTACCCTAACCTACGTCATAACAATTCTTTTATGCTTATCTAATAATGACCCTGTAAGAATTCTTTATTTACAAATATAATAAACAAATAAATTTATTCGCATTGCCGAAGTGATTAAGCGCGCCTCGTGCTTATCTTATAATTGAATAACATATTAATATGCCAACAGCTACTTATTTTTGAATTTTAAAAACGTAATATTACGTCATCGGCCAGCAATTCATTCGCAGTGAAGCTCAGTTCAAAATAAACGGATTTTGGTGGCACAAAAAGATGTGGAAACTAATTAGGCATTAACAATAATTTACTTTTAGAAAAAGAAACTCGGAGAAAAAATGGAATAATTATCCTAAATATTTTTTCTTTTACTTGCTTTATATTTTTGTCTTGAATTTGTGTAGCAAAATTGTAGTCTGGGAATCTGATGTTATCTACAGTAACCCCTTACTAACTGATCAACTGTGGTTTTTTGAAAAGAAATTCAATTTTGTCATCAAAATAAATATGTTTTATTAACGACGTTTTGGCTTTATTTATCGCATCTGGATTATTTTTGTTTATTAAGTCTATTAAGAGCAGATTGAAGATTTTATCAAGGCTGTTAACCAATTTTTTGAGTAGAGTAGAATACAGTTTCGCGCTTTAACTTTGTCAAGGTGCATAGCTACTCTTGTCAGTATTATTAGCCCGGAAAAATTTCAAGGAAGTTAATATGCTCCTTAAGTTTATTCTCTAATGGACTGCAAACGCTCTTTTGTTTGGAAGGGCAGTATAATCTGCATATTAAGCAATCATAGTCAGAGACAGAATCCTGTGGAATACCTGCTAATGTCAGTGGTCGCCGAAGAACGTACCTTCATGCTTACATATAATTTTCGGTTATAAATAAAATTAATAAATTTATATTTGATGGTAGAGGCGTTTACTTCGTGGTACATATTGAATGAGTTGTAATTGAAACAAGATATATTTGTTTTACCTATATATTAAAAAAGAAATTGATTCAGTCATTATCAAACTAAAGAAGTTTTTTTAATATAGTTGTTGAACAAAGTTATCGTGTTTCAATTACAACTGAATAAATTTATGATTTTAACAGAACACCTTTAAGGCACCAAAATATACTGCAGCAGTATTTTCAAACCTACTTGACTATCTCTGAAAATGATACTAGCATTTAAATGAATTATTATTGTTATTGCTTGTAAAAAGGAGGTGGTTTTTATCTATTCGAATCGTATCAGTGGAGTGCAATAAAGAGTTGAAAACGTAATGTTACTACGGAGTTATAAAACTTTAGTCCTCAATTAGATAAATACACCATTCAAGTGAACTAAGAAACTGTTTTATTACTTTATTGAGAAGATCTAATATGGTATCATATTCTAGAAATATGTGTGATGTTTAAAATAAAATCGATACATTTATCATTTAAACTTGGTGTTAACTTTATGCGAGGTATGGTGGATTCGCCGGGGTATAATTTAATTTACTTACAAGCACTTACTTTTCATCAATAATTAAATTTAATAGTCTTAATGAAAACTATTAAGTAAAGGCATTGAGGTTAAAACTACTTAATTATTTAATAACAATGTTTAGTTGGTTTATAATATGAGTTGAAATTTATAAAAACTAGTAACATAAATGTTTAAAGACGTAAATTCTTTAATTAAATTTCAAACTATGTTAATATTTCATTCTAAAAACAATATTCGTTTAATATAAATATGTTTTATTAAAAATAATTATAATGTTTTGATATATTCTCACCTTAAAATATATTAAAAAACAATTATGTAATACATAGTTGTATTTTTATTAATAATAATTTTTATTTGATTTTTAACAAACAATCCAATACTTTTACAGTAATATTACTAAAGCCATAAATATGTGAGGAAGCAGCTTAAAATGCAATATAAAACAACATCTATCAGGAAGTCAATCAAAACCCGAAGATTTCATTATGCTCCTGTAGCGAAATACCAGAATTGGCTATTACTAAACTCGCACCCTCGTCATCCGGGGAAACCCGCCCTTATAACCGTGTAAATACAAGCACCGCCCGTGCCCTCAAATTTCATAAGCGCACCCTCCGTGCTTTTTCTTGCATGTCCTAAGTTGATTACTGGCCGAAGATCGTCCCCAAATATTAACGAAATTAGTGGTAGAAAATCGCTGCACTTCATTATACACGAAGGGGAATGCCCTAAATTATTTCCCTCGAGTGTTTGTCTCTATTGCATTTTTGTCATGTCATGTGTAAACGCGCTTTGTTCACAATTTGCCGGGGTGGTGGGCGGTAGTTAATATATCGGCATACATATTACCTCATCAATCATCTAATTAATAGACACTCGATTTAAAACACGGAACACACGGAAACGACGGCGATTTATTCTGGAGTGAAATCCGTACGTGAGGAAAACGTGGAGAACGTTCAATTCGAGGGAATCGCCTTTAACCCCAATAAAGTGTAATACAATCATGTAAGTATGGGATTTTCTCTTTAAATTCGCGCTTCCTACAAATGAAATTGCTACTCCAGCTACAATACTACCGAACGATGAGAAAACGGATTTTTACAACGGTATGAAAGAAGATAAAATGTTATATAAAATTGTTTTTACGATAATTATTAAAAATATATTTGATAATATTAAACCTAACTAAGCTAATGCAGTTAACCATTCTTTGATTATTGAAAAGTGTTTAGTATGTTCTGTCTATATATTATTTTACAAGCAGGTAAATGTTACTTCTTTAACTAAATCCTATGCCATACTCTTTTTAACGGCCCAAAAATGGACTCTTGTGGTACACTGATGTTTATTACTTGTAATCCTGATATACATTCGTCAACAGATACAACCTGTGTTCTATTTGATAGATAGGACACAATCATTTTACAGCTTTTAGGGCAAAAGTTATAGTACTAGAAGAATTTGATTATTGACTGAATCAAAGGGTTTGCTGAGATCAATAAATTTCCATGCTGCAATTTCATTGGCCTCAAACGCTTCAACAATGATATTAAGTTCCCCGACGCTATTTATGGTTGACTTATTCTTTGTGGAACCAAATTGACTCGATGTGAATAGTTTGTTATTATCCATTAAGGTTGTAATTTGTTAAGTTAAAATTTGCTCCAAGATTTTAGATAATACAGGTAGTATACACATTGGACCGTAATTGTTTGGATCATACTGATAACCATTTTTAAATATAGGGACACACTTAGCAAGTGGATCTGGGAATATTTCTTTTTTAATGCATACATTAATTAGTCTTTTTATAGAGATTATTAATGCAACAATAACAAGGCTTATGATGCCGATGTTTAGACCATATATGTCTTTGCTGCTAGTTTTCCCTACATTTGGAAATTAGATCGCGTACTTTGACACAAGATACCTCCATAAATGTAAAATATGATTATTCAGGGATGTGAAATCATCTGCACATATGTTTATCGGTTCATTTTGTTTTGATTTTTGATGGCTCTTCGAATTTATTGCGGACCACATTGCCTTCATCGGGTTTTGGGACATTTTAAGTTTTCGTATGCTGACTTTTGCGTTTGTTTAATAATCTGTTTGTATTGTTTATTAAAATCTTTATAATATCGTATTCTATACAGTTCATTATTATTAATCATTATTCAGCAATTCCCTTAAAAAATATAGGCTATTTTGCATAGTGCATAGTCATGGACTAAACCACTTAATATTTTCTCTTTTTGTTGTTCGTTCAGAAAATGCTTGAAAACAGTTTAAAATATTTTTTATTAAAACGTTCCATCCATCATTTACATTAACACATACAATATCTGACCAGTTAGTGTTATTTATTATAAAAATTACGGTATATTTTGACGTTTTTATTACTTATCACATCTGCGAAGCAAAGAAGTGCCATCCATGAGCAAATGGCGATATTGGTTTTAGTTCGAATAAATGAACGGGAAATAAAAAGAGAGGTAACTAGTAGGGCTATCATTTAAGAGAAGGCTAGATAGATTGTTGAGAAATTGAAATAATAAAGAACAGGTTTGTCATCCAAAGAATTAGAATTCAAGGCTACCACTGGCTGGTTTGCAAAATTTAAAAAGAGGTCTGGAATTAAACATGTATTAATAAATGGTGAGTCTGCTAGTGCAGATAAAGAAGAAGCTGAGAAATACTGTCTCAAATTTCAAGAATTCATTGAAACAGAATGGTATAAATACAAATATTTAATTGTGATGAAACTGGTTTGTTTTGGAAGCGCATGGTACGGTTCGTCATCACGAAAGATGAGAAAAGTGTTCCTGGGCATAAACCCATGAAATACTGATTGATATTACTTTTGGGAGCTAAGGCTATCTTTGATATGAAGCTTAAACCACTTCTTGTTTACCACTCTGAGAATTCTAAAACATTTAAAAAAATACATAGTCAAGAGAAGACTGACAATAATGTGGAGATTTAATTAGAGGACATGGGTTACGTATACTCTTTTCAAAGAATTACTGTTTGCAGATTGTGCCCCGAGCATCAAGGACTACCTTGATATCAATGACAATGCACCAGGATTCACATAGAACCTAATTTGCTGGTAGATTTTCCCTGACTGACAGTTCAGTTTCTACCTCCGAATACGACTTCGCTGATTCAGCCGATTGATCAAGAGGTTATTGCTGGTTTCAAGAAATTGTACAGTCGCGTGCTGTTTCTTCTGTTTTGAAGCATGCCAATTCTTCTTCACAATGACTTTATAAACGTTTTTCAA
This sequence comes from Ontholestes murinus, assembly GCA_963969525.1. NCBI lineage: Eukaryota > Metazoa > Arthropoda > Insecta > Coleoptera > Staphylinidae > Ontholestes > Ontholestes murinus. Next base: position 30,877,822 of record OZ018390.1, read on the forward strand.
ACAAATATTTGATATTCTTGAATCTATTCATATCATTCAAAAGGCGTGGTCAGAAGTGACGCAGCGACAATTGATTTATACTTGACGAAAGCTGTGTTTATCCTTCGTTAAAGAAGACAGAGCTGATCAGGGAAACATCCCTTAAATTATGGATGGAATTTTGATAACTGCTAGAGATTTGAACTTGGATGTGAACGAGGATGACATAGAAGAGCTCATAATGGAACATGAAGGTGAACTGACGACATAAGAACTCCAAGAAATCTTGAATGAAGAACACCAAAAAACACTGCGAAATGTGTCTTCTTCTGAATAAGAAAAAGACAAAAAGGGACCAATGTCGACATCTGCCGTTAAAGACCTTTTGAAGAAGCGCGAGGAAAATCTTGAAAAAGAGAGAAAAGCAATCGACACTGGACATGTTCTTTAAAGACCCATAACCAAAAATGAAAAGGACTTATTAATATACAAGACTATATGTATGTGTTATTTTTTAATAAACTTACTAATAAATTATACATCCTTTTTTATTTAATTTGTCTCCAGAAAAAAATCTATGGTAAATCGATGATCGCTTAACGAAAAATTCGGATAGTCTCGGCATAGATTAAGTTTGTTAACCGATCACCCACTGTATACAGAAATAATAATAGTTCTCGACGTACTAATCAAAGCGCCGGAAAGTTCACATGTTGACTCAATAGACAATGATTCTATATATATTATACAATGGAAGACCACCGAATTCCCAGCGATTAAAACCGAATGGAATCATCTCAATGCCAAGGATCGCCTCCAGGTCAAGCCGAGAAATCCTGGAAATCCATATCTGGTCTAGATTACCGAAATTCTCACAGAAATTCAAATATTTTACGGAAATGAGACAACTGCTTCTTTCTAATCAGCGGCGACCCTCTGAAAATGATGATGAGGCAGCCCTGACCTTCGTAGATCAACTTGAACGCACCTGCTCCACTCCCAACGACCCTAATTTTAACCCGCATAATTTCTTCACCATAGATTGTCGCTTTCCAATGCCCTTACAATCCGACTTCAACGAACTTGTCGCATCTCACACAATGAGCAATTCTGACCTAGTCAGTCGTTTTTTTCACGGTGTGACACAAGGCGCTAACCAAGGCCACGTATGCTTGACTTCTATAGGCTCTTCGGCACCGTATGGCCTCCAATTCCTAGCTAATATAACTCAGCGCCGAATTTCTTTCTTTAAGACCATGCTCTGTTATTTGCTGTCGCTGGCGATCGCTTGTGTTTACACCCTCTGCTGGTCTTCCTTATTAATCTATGAATCTTTATAACATCTACGTTGCAAGCACAGTCAATCTGTTTCTATATATGCTTTTGAAAAGATGAACTACCGCCACTTTTTATCTGTGATAAACAAGATTTCATCTTTAAGATACACTAAACCACGTAATCCCAATACACCCATTTTAGGAGACGTGCAGATGCCACTTCCGGCTCATACATGCCCTAACATCCAGCATGCCCCACTTAAAAATCTTTTATGTTATAGAATATTAATAATAATAATTCTGATCGCCGCTTTAGTTCATTTAAGGAACAAAATCACTTCCATAGAGAGCAGAATTATCCGCTTACAGTTCCACCAACATATCCTTGATGATGATTGATGATGATTGCTTCTGCCTAAGCAGGACTCCTACGTGAAGTTTTACCTCGTACACGCCGTTCTAGGAAGAAGATCCCTGAACGTGATATTAAATTTCCTCCAAGCCGCCCATAACCTTCCTGTGGAAAGTGAGAGATGAAATCCTGATTATCCTTCGCTAAACTAGCGGTCTTTCTTTCTTTTATTTCTTCTATGTCCTCTAATTTTTCCCTACTCGCAAACTCTATCTTATATATTTAAATTTAAATATTGTGTAAACAGCCACAGACTACGAACATTATACATAAACATATTTTGATAATAAAATATATAAGTCCTTTACGTTGTAGAAAATTAACTAATAATTAGAAAAAATACGAAAATATTTCGTAAAATCTACAACAAATGGGTCTACAACGTAAATGACTTATATATTTTATTATCAAATTATGCTCTGAGTGGGTATTTTCCTTAATCCCGAACGTAATTATTTCCGTAGAATTCAGTAATCCACCTCAGGTATAAATTCAGACCTTCAGTCGGTTATATTTCATTATTGTGTCAGTTGCCGTACATATCTGAGTAAGTTATTTATATTTCATTATATTTATTTTAGTAAACGTTTTTATTTATATTTGAAATCAATTTTATAATAACGCTGTACTGAAGAGATCGAGAGATCGAAACACGTGTCTGCAGATTTTTATAAATTGAGTATTGAATTATTTAATTGCTTTTGCTAATTTATTCTTAATTACACCAACCTAAATTAATTTCTTGTTCCAAATTTATCATAATATAGTCAGTCACAAATTATTTAACGTACATTCAATCATTTTTAGTTCATTTTACAGAAAGAAATACGTTCAAACTAGTGTTGCTTTGATAGCCTTGCTATTTTGTAACACGCAAATTACTTTTGTATTATTCAAGGTCTGTCGAAGTATTAGCTAGAGAAGTAGTTGTTTCAAAAGTGGTTTGTTCTAGATTTTACGAAATATTTTCGTGTTTTTTCTACGTATTTTTTTCTTTAAGTTTAAATATCTAAACTGAAATGATCATTAAGGGCATAATTAAGTTCACGTATCATTACATAGAAATGATTTGTTGAAGGAGGAGAGGGAAATCCAAATAAAGATAAAAGCAAGGGCTAGAGAGGAAATAATAAGCGGGAAACAGGTACACGTATTCTGTCAAAAATGCGATCAGGAAACGAATGGTGGGTTTGGGATAGAGGATCGGGCACACTAATAATGGACGTTGAAGGACCAAAAAACGCATGGAAAAAATTAGAGAGAGGGGACATATGGTGGTTAGAGATGTAGAGAAAGGAGAACGGAGGGCATAGCAGTATCATTTTAGAATATTACGGGTCTGAAGAAAAAACTGGAGAACAATATGTGGAATAATGAGTTAGAAAGTTGGATGAGGGACAAAGATTTCGTCGGAATTACAGAGTCGTGGGTAGAGTTAGAGGAGTGGGAGACATTAAAGCAGAAAATGCCAAATACGTTTATATGGAAGTGCGTGGGGGCGAGAAGGGAAAGGCGAGAAGGGGAATTATCACAGGGCTAAGAAGAGGATTGGAAGAAGGAGAAGAGTCAAAGGAAAAGAAGATACAAGGAGTAGTATGCAGAACACTTTGCGATGGACCAAGGAAATGGAGGATAGTGACTGTTTATAACCAGCTAGCAGGGAAGGAGATTAGGGACTATATAACGTGGCTAACACAGGAGGCGGAAGAGCCAGGGAATATAATTGTGGGTGGGGATTGGAATGTCAGAATAGGAAGTATGCAAACTAATTGTATAAACGAAGAAGGAAATTTAGTAGAAAAAAGAAAGGTAAAGGACTCGATAATAACAAAGGAGGGAGAGGAATTGATAGAATGGGCACACAAGGAGTACTAAATGGGTGTACGGCAGGGGATTGGGAAGGGGAGGTGACAAATCGGTAATTGATTATATCCTGGTTGGGGAAGACATAAGGGACTGGAGCGAGTCCGATCATTTTCAGTAACGGCTAAACTTGGGAACAGGGGAAAGGAGGGGCAAGTAATAAAGAAGGAATGTTGGTGCTGGTTAAGGTTGGCAAGAATAAACTACAGAAAGAGAATTGAAGAGGTACGTTTCGAAGATATACAATTTGTGAAACAACTGAGAGCAGGAATAAAGTCAGCAATGACGAGGCAGAAGAGGGGGAACGGGGTACCAACGAAGAGGGGCTGGTTTGATAGCGGGTATCAGGATGCGAGGAAGGCGTTGAGGAAGGCCACTAAAAAATGGAGAAGAGGACTAGGGACAGAGGAGAAAATGAAGGAAGAAAGGTACCACTGTACACTGAGTGTATGCAAGAGCAGAAAAGAAGAATGGATGAAAGAAGAAATGAAGGCGGTATCCTAAATTGTATGTGAAAAACAGTTATGAACATACGTAAAGAAAAACAACCCTAACAGAAGAATAAGGGGAGAGAATATAAGTATGGCACAGTGGAAGGGATATTTCGAAAATCTGTTAAGAGTAGGATACATGGAGGCAGAGGCGAGTTACCGATAGAAGGTTATTCGATGGAGCAGGAAACTTTAGGGAGGAGGAGTTAGATAGAGCTCTCGGAGGGATAAAGGAATGGAAAGCGGCGGGGCCAGATAGAATCCAGGGAGAGGCTTGGAAATGGTGTAGTGAGGGAGGAAAACAGGCCATGAGGGGAATTTTAAATAATATATGGAGGAGGGAAGAGCAATTTCCGGAGGAATGGAGTGAGGGAATTATTATACCAGTACATAAGAGAGGGGATGAAATGTGCCCAACAAATTATAGGGGTATAACTCTGATGGACACATTGTATAAAGTCATGATGGGAATGGTAAAGGAACGGTTGATGGAGGAGGTGGAAGAGAAGAGTCTATTACCAGAAGTGCAGGCAGGCTTCAGGAAGGGAAGGTCTACAGTAGATCAGATAGCTACTCTAAACTGGCTGATTGAGAGAGAGTTGGCGAAGAAAGGCAAGGTGTATTTGATGTTTGTGGATTTGAAAGCGGCGTATGATTCGGTTGAGAGAAAGTTGTTGATAGAATGTTTGAAAGGTAAGGGAGTGTCAGAGCAGATTGTAAATTGGGTAAGTGAAGTGTACAAGGAGACGTGGTGTAAGGTAAGAGTAGGTGAATGCGATTCGTTGAGGATCAAGGTAGTGCGTGGTGTGAGAGAAGGGTGTCCTTTGAGCCCACTACTGTTCAACCTGTATGTCGCGGAATAGTGGTGGGAAGAAGGAAGATATGGAGCCTGGCGTATATGGATGATGTGGTAGTGATTGCTAGAACTACGAATGAATTGAATTAGATGAAAGGGAGACTGGAGAGGTATTTTAATAAAAGGGAGTTGATTGTGAGTGTCAAGAAAACTAAATGGATGGTATGCAAGAATGCGGGTGGTCAAAGAAAGGATGAGCAATTGAAGTGGTTGAAAGAGAGATTGGAGAGAGTGAGTGAGTTTAAATATTTAGGATATATGTTCTCCGAAAACGAAGGCAGAGCTAAGCATATAGAGTATGCATGTAAGGAGGCGAGAATAGCAATGGAGAGGATGCGGAATGTATGGGAGGAAGTGTTAGGGGGAAATATGAACATGAAGCTAGTGTGGTGGGATGCCTGTATAAGAGTGGGGAGTGTCTGGACATAAGAGTGTGGAAAAGGTAAACCTGCAATACTTAAAAAGTATATTAGGAAAAGAGCGAACGAAGAGAGATAATCTTTGTACAAGAGAGTCGGGTGGTCGTGCCAATTAGTGGATTGCAAAATAGCGTTGAGGGAGAAGCTTGAGATAGAGTATGCGATAAGGGCGAAGGATATCGAGTTGAAGTTGCGACACATAAGAATAGAGAAGAGTACCTCGAGCTCTAAGTATTGAATGGCCCTCCACGCTATTTTGCGAGATTGTCAAAGGAGGACGCACGGCTACTTGCACGGTATAGATGTGGGAATGAGGAAAGAGGAAGAAAGGTATGGATGGGAGAAGAGTCCATGAAATGTGTGTTTTGTGGGATTGGGAAGGATGTATGGGAGCACTGGATGTGGGAATGTATGGAATTGCAGATAACGCTTGAGATAAATGGTAAAAGTCGAAAGAGGAGTATGTATGCGAGTGGGAATGGGATTAAGGTGCTAAAAGCAATTGTGAAACAAAGGACAGGGAGGAGTAGGTAATACAGAACAGAGGAAGAGAATTTATATTATAGTTCATATTATGGGAGAATTATATGCAGGGTGTCCCGTTAATGTTGGGAAATGACTGGACCATAGATTCTTGGGGTCAATGAATTTGTTTTCAAAGTTTCAAATTTTTTTATTTCTTTTGTTTATAACAATTGAACGCTTTATTCGATTTGAATGAAATGAATTATTAATAACTACCTTAGTATAATACATCATTTAAGTTATTATGGAAATTTGTGATTGATAGGAAGTATAAAAACAGTATTACCACCAATTAAAAACTAAAATATTTTTTATTGGCGCATCCAATAAGAGCTATAAAATTATTTAATTAATAATGTTGATTCAGAAATAATATAGAATTTTATTTTAAAAACTTATTATTTAAGCGCTAGAATAAAACAAGTAAAATTAATTAATTTTGTAAATACAATTATGGCAAAGGTTTTTGGCAAAGAACTATCTTCGATTTAATTTTATGTTAAATATATATAAATAATATTCTACATATAATATAAAAAATTTTAAGTGATTTATTTTAGATAAGGCTACTTTCAGCACAACAAAAGTTATGATGCTAACTGAATAATAGCCAATAATAGCCATTAACAGTCCAGATATATTGAAATAATTGTATTGTCAAATTAAATTTAATTATTATATGACAATATGGGGATAAATGTAGATTAAGGTTTAACGTTTTTCAAAACAATATTCTCATATCGAGAATATCGATTAAGATTTCCTAATCTAATTTACAAATATGTACAACAATATTATAGAATACTATGTGAAAAGGCAAATGATATGAAAATTTATTTGCTCACTAATTTAATTTCTATCAATTAATAGTAAATAAACATATTGTAGGTCATAGAACACAATTTTGACCTATTTAAAAAAATTTTATTACGATGAATTAAATTCTCACTTAACCCGTGGTGAAATATTTTTATATTAATTAGAGGATCCATTAAAACACTTGGTTTTGTTTCACTGTAGTGAAATAGTGAGACAAAACCAAGTGTTTTAAATAATTCTCTAATTAAATATTTTATTGTTATGTCGCTGATCTTTAATGTGCATTATAATAATATTAATGTATTTATATTAGTAATCATTATTAAGGCAATCATAAACAAAATATGTTATTTAAGAACCATAACCAGAAGTTAGTTTAACGACGAGCAATATATTGTGAAGTGTCATTATCAATTTAGGATTATCGAAAGCAATTTATCATCGTAAATCATTGACCAATAATAAATGCATACCAATTTTTCAAGGGGCCCATTTCATCTATCACTTTGTTAAAAAGTGCAGCGCATAAGAACAGGAATATTAATCGATCGCCCCCGTGCACATTGTTTACGCGTTCACGTGTGTGTGTGTGTGTTCGACTTCGCGAACGAGTTTCAAGAAAGGCATTTAGATGCACCCTTAAGTCTTTTAGATGTGTATCTGCCCTTGGAAATAAATCAAATTGGCATTAAAACACTATCAACTTTAGCAATCGGGCGTTAACACAGATGGTATCGGAGTAGCGTTAGGGGTAAGGGTGACCCCATACAATTCCCCATACGCCAACAGATGAGCCCCATCCTACATCTGACAATATGATAGATACGCGAGAGCGCTCGGACAGATAAAAATATTATTCAAAAGGAGTATACTAACGATTAATAAGAAATATCTATTTATGTTGCGGGTGTACAATCAGCAATATAATTCTAATGTAACACGATACGTGCGTATATATCAAAGTTGGCGAAGGATTATTCATATCGTCCCACAGAAGTGTTTATAATAATCAGACAAATTGTTGTTTACATTTTTATGTAGTTATAAATCATAATGTTCTTCTAGTGCCAGAAATAAATATAAATTATATTTTAAACAATAACAGTTATTTATGAAATATGAGCCTGGCGTGGGTGTGTGTAAATTTGAGAAGCGTTTTTGATTAATTTTATAATATTTAATTTATGGTTAGAAATATTTTATGAAGTTTATTTAAGATGGGAGTAATAAAAGTTTCATTTCACAAAATCTTGGCATATGCAACCTTTTGTTTATTTGAAGATTTTTCTTATGTTGCATAATGGATCACAGCTCGAGTTTTTTGTTTCATATCTTTATGGTTTAAACAATTAAAGTATATAAAAGAAAAAAAATAATTCGTTACAAAATTTATTCAACGCCTGTCATTTACAATATGGATTAAAACTATACATGTAATGATAATAATAACAAAGTGAATTGAACGGTAAGAAAGAATTTACAGATTGCATAATGAAAACTTAAATAAAAGTTCCTTTTGAAGTCCGAATTTAGTGTATAATATACTCTGTATATACATATATAGTATATATAAACCTGTAGGATTATATATATATTATTGGTTTTTGAGTGACGTGAAATGAAATTTTAATTAATAAAACACGTTAGAATTCACTTTCTTCACAATTTATTTTGTATTTACTAGATGTAAATTTCATTATCATGATTATCATTATTATTATCATTAGTTAGCTATTGATAATGACCACTTAGTGCTCAAAATTTACATCTAGTAAATACAAAATAAATTGTGAAGAAAGTGAATTCTAACGTGTTTTATTATTTGTAGGATTATAAATGAACACTATACAAATTTAAACGAAACGGGTCTTAGTCCCTAGAACATTATTTATTTATTTAATAGTACTCAACAGACATAAAGTCCAATTATAGGAGCGACATATACAAGAATTCATATTAACATTTAAAAACAATATAATGATAACAAAAACTTTATACTAAAAAGAAATTAACATTGCAGTTATAAAGATATCATGTTAATTCGTTGCAAAATGATTTGTAAGATGGCTGGAATATATTAGTTGTCTATCGATTTTCGTTATAAGCGCGAGGTAATCTATATACAGGGAAATTTAAACAATAATTCATATTTGAAGTACTATATGTAAAAGTTTTAGCATACCGTGATGTTAAGGTACATTAAATTTAAACTTTCAATTAAATAACGGATCGTTGACACTATTATGAATGAGTTTATATGAGTAGCGAAGAGAAACATACAAATGTCTTCACATAAAAATTTGTTGTTGACTTACGGGAAGATATGATTAATACTTGATTAAACCACTAACCCTTTCTTTACAACAAATGTCTATTATAAACAGATATGCAATAAAATTCGGCTAATAAATGTAAGAAATATTAAAATAATAGGTATCATAATTAACAAAAAGCATCTTAAGAATCGTTTTTGAATAGTTTTAAGCTATATTTTATAGTGGAGTAGGTCAATTTTCTCAAAACTTATGTTGAAAATAATTTTATAAAAACATAAATATTCCGAAATATTCTGCAATTACGCATAATAAATAATATGTGATCCGAAACTCAACGACCAGTTGAAACTTCAATGACTTATAATATAGTCACCATCTGTATAATTATAAAAGAATGGATTTACTTTGCATAGATTTGGCATTACATTGTAGTTACCAATATTCAAAGATAGCTTATTGCTTATACATTAATTAGGAGTATGAACATCAAATTGCAATTTTAAATTTCCAACAGAATAAATAATATTATAATTTTTCAAATCGTCGGCATCGATTAAAATTGGACATTTAAAATATTTACAAATGTCATTAAAATAAATCAGGAACAACAGTGGTCCTAAATTAGAGCCCCGAGGAACCCCCACTAGACACTGCTCTCCGATCAGATTTTTGGCCATTTATTTCTACGAAAAATTGTCTTAAATTTAAATAATAAATAATAATTGCTAATATAATGCTTTCATTAATGTCACATTCGTTCAGACGTTGAACTAATAAGTCATGGTCTAGTCTATGAAATGCTTTTGTAAGATCAGTGTATATTATATCAACCTAGTTCATGGCTTCTGCAATTACCTGAGTTAAATTACTTCAATTAGTAGAAATAGATCGTTTCTTCCAAAAATTATGTTGTTAAACAGATGTTTTAGGTGATACACCAGAAATAATTTTTTTTATTTTAAAGGAAAAATACTCAATTTCTTCCACACACTGGGAAATTCACCAGTACTCTAAATAAGATTAAATATAAATGTTAGTGGTTCACATAACACTTGTGGACAATCACGAACTATAGTTTTGGACACAAAAGCTTTATTAAAATGCTTTAAGAAAAATTCTACGACTTTTTTCTGGACTACTCAGAAGTGTTTCTCCGTATTTCTTCGTATATTATTTCATCAACAATTCGCGAAGAATTGTTTTTCGCATTAACATAATTAAACAGTTAATTGGGCTCTTGCTTTATTCACTCTTAAATTTGTTTAATTGATTCTGACTGCACAATCTGGATATTTTGTTTACAGATTCTCCTAAATTCTCCATACTATATTTTCTGTTAATTTAGACGATATTTGCAATATAATTGTCGAAATTTATTTTTTAACGTTAGCTGTTTTTGTAAACGTGTGATCAGTGGCTTCTCTTGAAGTTTTGGGGACATGACGATTAAAGGCACTATATAAATAATCACCTAGGCCGAATTGACATCTGATGTATTATATAATTCATTCCAATAAAAGAGTGTAATATGATTGTAGAGTCCATTAAAATTGGATTTCCGAAAATTATATTGTTTATAATTCATGGTGATTTTTTTATTTTGGCTCCTAATGTTTGCAGAGATATTACAAGTCAACGTGGGGTAGTCCTCTTTGACAAAGGGCCAAGGACACTTTTCAATATCAGAGACAATATTTGAAGATATAATAAAATTTAGTAGCCTGCCATTCGAGTTTACCACGTTGTTATATTGTTTAAAATTATTGATATTTAGAAATATTAAACATATTTCTATTCAGATAACGTGTTATTAATATAACCTAGTATATTGATATTACCAACAATAACTACACTTTGGTTTAAAAATGTTGGATTGATAAGCCTGTTACTTGACGAAACTCCATTTTGAACTTATAATGAAAAACACGATCGTTTTGAGTTTAGCTTTATTTTATAAATGGATAATCATTATTCATCTGCCTGATGAAGCCACTGTGTGGTGTAATAATTGTAGCAGTATCTACAAAATAAAGCTAAACTCAAAACGATCATGTTTTTCATTATAAGTTAAAAATTTTGTTTGATCTGTTCAAAAAATAAATAATATGCTTCTACTTCAGACGCCAATAATAATGTAAGTCGGCTCGATAACGGCTGTGGCTTCTATGGAGTCGCAACTAGGTTGACATTCGATTTTTCAGAATAGTAAATATTATGAATTGCTAAGAGACCACTATTATTTTGAGATATAGTTACGTCAAGTTTGTTTGTTTTAATATTTAGTTGTTCAACATCTGAGCTTAATGTATATTTCTATTCTTAATGTTTACGATATCATTTATTAACATTTTTGGTTTTCAGCTTTTCGAACCTGATCCCAAAATACAAAACCCCTTCATTCACAACATTCGAATTTATCGCATCACATCATACATCATCATCATCATTATCAGAGACAGATTGACAAGAAATATTTTCTATATGAAATTTTACTGCAATACCTCTGGTGTTTTATATTTTCTTTCAAAATAGGCCACCTAGATACGATTTGAAGCTATAATTCAGTAATAGTGGTGTTTATAGTAGAACAACAGTGATTAATGAAACATGGTTAAAATTACGCCTCAGTTAAAAATTTGGTAAATCTTTGAAATAAAATATAATGCAGCATAATTCATGCAAAGCTCCTTGAATCTATCATGGTAACTATTTTTCTTCGTGCATTTTAGATGTCACTTATAAAGTTGAATTTTCCATCCTTTCCTAATGCTTTAAGCCAACTGTATTTCTTTAACTAAATAGCAATAATACCTCCAAACAGCTACAGTTTCCTGATAATTTCTCTTCAAGGTGGACACCACCCTGATGGTTCTTCCAACAGCAAGTACTTTAACTTTTTAATAAAAAAATTGTTGCGACCGTTACTACGTGGTTTTTAATTCAGTGTTTTAATAATAATTAGAAAAAACACGAAAATATTTTCGTAAAATCTAGTGTTTTAACTTTTTCATTAAATGAAAATTAAATTTTTCTCCCTGAAATATTTTAGTAAAATTTTAACTGTTTTTCAACAATTACAAGAGTGTTGAGTGTGAGAAATTAATTCATTGTGTAATCTCAATTTTGTAGAAGTTTAACTGCTTTTTGTGAAATTTTCACCTTTTTATATTAAGATTTTTACGGTATTTTTAAACAAATTCGAATACGGTTTCGTCATAAACATCCTGATTTTAAAAAATCTCTTTTTTGCTTTACAAATTCTCATTGTTTGTTCTGTTGGTCAAATTTCAACTTTTTTAAATTCAAAAAACTTGTTTTCAATTTTGCAAAATCAACCGTTTCATTAAAAGAACGCTTTCTTCCTGGAATATTTCAGTAAAATGTCAACGATTTATAAGCAATTTCAAAAAGGTATTAGAAAGTATTTAATATTTTCAAACTGTTTTTTGTAACTTGAATAATTTCATCTTTATTTTGTAAAAGTTTAATTGCTCTTAATGAACATTTGAACTTTTTAATTGAATGTTGTAACCTGTTTTTTTTTTCAACTGGTTCTTGAACAAATTTAAAAACTGTTTCTTCGCAAATATCGCGATATTTCATTTCATGTCTTCAACTGTTTGTAATAAATTCTCATTGATTTTTGATAATATTCAAACTCGTTTTAAAATACATATAAAATTTCTTTTTGCTCACAATTTTCAATTTTTTTTGTAAATAAATTAATCTGCAATATTTTAGTAAAATTTGAACTGTTTTCAAGCAACTTCAGAAGAGTTTTAGAAAGTATTAAACTCTTTTAAACTGATTTTTTGCAAGTTGAATAATTTTCATCTTTAATTTGTAAAAATTCATCTGTTTTTAATCAAGCCTTTGCCAGTTTTTACCTTATTCAAACTCTCTTTTAAACAAACCAATTTCTAACTTTTTTTCATAATATATAAAGAAATATTTAAACATTTTCCTTAAAAACTTTTCAATTGACTAACATATTCTCATTGTTTATTTTTTTATTTTGACAAATTACAGGTGTTTTAAAAATATATTAAAAATTATTAAATGAAATTTTAAAAGTATTCGAAAGTATTACAATACAATTTTCATCTATATTTTCTGTAAATTTTAAGCTTTTTAAATAAATGTTTTTACCTGTTTAAATATAATATGTAAACACGTTACCTATCCTTTATCTTACACTTTTCTTTTGAATACCATTTAAATTAATCTATATTTATAGCTTTTATAGATTATTACGAGTATAAAATGATTCATAATCACGTTGAATATATCATTTTGCGACATAGTAAATGACAGAAGGAAACCAATCGAGAATCTGTTTAAAGCCCTTAGAGTGTTAGTACACCGTACATCTTCTAATAACGAACAGATGATTATAATAAAACCACTCGTCCCATAAACTATAGCTTACATGGTCGCTAACATGTGTGTCTGCGTATATCGTAATGCATGTATGGTTATTATGGAGTCCCTCTTGAGGGCAGTTGACCTGTAGGGTTCGTTAGAAGAATGATCGTATGTGTATGTGTGTATAGACCCTTAAGTACACATGTGTACTTGTTCACCCTTAACACATCACATTATGCGGATGGTACCCGTGAGGATACGTAAGGGTTTCGCTTACACCACTCCGCTCCGCAAATATAAGCATATGGTAGCGTTTCATCCCTAGGACCATTCCTGCTCGAGGTTACTTATTCAACATTTAAGAGGAATAAAAAAAAAGTTGCATCCCGCCCCCCTCAGGGTGGCGTGGTCGGAATTTTTTTCTACTAGTAAGGGAATATATTTTATTGATTGTTCGGTTAACTGCAATAAAATTTCTCATTAGTTATAAATTTATTAGCTTTAACAATACAATTATATTGCGGACAGATCATTTTTTTAAAATAATTATTGTATTTGGAATAAATATTTAAATTTAAATTTATATATTGCAGAAGTTGTTTAATTTTGTGTTTTTCTGGCCAAAAATGATAAGCATTCAAACAAAAACTAATTTGGGGGACTGTGTCCTGAAAGAATTTTGCAGCTTGACTATTCCAAAATCATTAGCTATTTCATAGAAAGGAAGGTTACTTCTAATTTTTCTTAAAGTTATGTAAATGTCTCGTACCTTCTAATTTTTACTAATAATGAAATAATAAAATAACAGTCAGTTGGTATTCCTAAATAAATTCTACACTTTTTTTATAAATACAAACTGCATTCAATACAAATAGCACTAAGTTAAAACGAAGGCTCGATGATGAACCACGGCCCTGACAATATTCAGAAACACTTGAAATGCTAGAAGAGGATCCATTTTTTAATAAAGGGGACATGCTTGTATTTGTAAATTTCACTACACTTGTTACCTTCTTTAAATCACCGACATTGTCTGTTTAAATATATCGATTTTTGAAGATTATTTGTCTAGTTTGAATACCAATTGTAGCACACATTACATCTGTTGGAGACACGTAGTTATCCATCTCTTCTTCTAACTATAAATATTGAATTAATGTTTATTATGCACGATTTGACTCTAAATTTAGCACCACCAGTCATTGAGCCATGACCATGGTATTATCATATGCAAGAGGTAAGCAGCTATTCATTATCCCATTTTAACATAAAATTGCACAGCACATTACTTACAGGCAACAGGAAGATATATGCTTCTATTAATTCCAACCGGGATTTTAATTTAACGAACTGTTAACTTTGTCAATATGAACCGTCTCAAAAAACTAATATTTTTTAAAATTGTTAACCGATTTAATACTTACATTCAAATGATCCTCACAAACATAAACTTTTGATTTGTTTGAGATTTCTTTATCGTTTCGTCTCATTGCTTTTAACCACATTTTCTTCTTTCTAATATTTTATTCGGTGTTGAAAGGTAGTACTTACACAATGTGGTACTAAACAATATTTATAGTAAGTCGAAGTGCTGGGAGCTGTGTCTTCCATTGTATATAAATTAGGATCAATAATAAATGTAGAGTAACAAAATACACTTATTTGGTTCTCAACTGTAGAGTCAACGCTTCTTTTAATGCTCAATGAACGCCATGTGAACTGATATGAAAGTTTGTAACACACCATAAAGTGAATAATTGTGTCATGAACCTACTGACGATTACGCGCAAACTTTAATTTTTTAAATTTGATGTAATTTTTTACCCATTTAGGATAATTTTGTTTTGTTTTGTTTTATTTAACTTATTATGAAACATATAAAATTATTTTTAAATTAAAAAAAAAACACAAGCGTAAATAGTAAACATAACAAATAAAATTAGATTAATTATTTATATGGGTAATTCATATTATTTACTGGAGTAAAAAAATATGGATGATATCTAGGCTTAAAATATTAAATGCTGTAGGTGAAACAATTGTAGCAGTGTCTCTACATAATAAAGCAAAGCTCTTTATTAATTTAATTGCATAATAGTGTTTTGGCAAGTAACAGCCTTTTCGATCCAATAGTTGAATGATTTTTTAAAATAGATATTCGAACAGTTTTCTAAGGACGGGTAAGAAAGTGACGGGTATTCAACTGTTTAATGGTATTCAGATTACAATACTAGTAGAAAATATTTAGTCGAATAGTTAAGGTTAAATATTTGTTGAATGTGGGTGTAGTATTTTAGGGTAGGAGTTTTAGTATTCGCTACGTTTTCGAAATAGTTAAAGGGTCTTTCAAGCGAGATTTTGACAGTTGATAGCGGATATATTGTTGAAACTACATCTATCAAACAGTACAATGGTGGTATATTTGAACTAAAGGAAAATTAATCATTAGCTTTTCAAAGATTTACTGTCTTATTTTTTTTAGGATGAACTCTTACTATTTATTTATTTATTTATTTGTTTTAATTCTGTGCTAACAAAAAAGCCTAACACATGCAAAAAATATAAATATTATTAATTAAATAATTTAGACTGCACGAGAATTTGGCATTGAGTTCATCTTGGATGATCTTCCTCTTGTACCTCGAAATTCTTCTGCAGACGCCCATGTCGAATTGGAAGGCACCAGGAACTAATATTTAGATGTATTTTTGCCTTAAATTCAGGCAGTTTTGTCACTAATATGGGAATTATATGTCAATTTTATTGAGCCTTCTCTTAGATTATGGTTATGATTAGATACAGCGGTTTGAACAGAGGACCAGTTCTGAAAGGGAAATGGTTTTTGGAATCTATCTACTAATAAAATAACTTGTATTGGATTTTTAGTAATTGTCACATAACGTGTTTGGAGGAGTTCTCACTGAAGTTACGGGGTAAATTATCAACTGTACCTGGGAAGGTAATTTCTGCCCGGCAGGTGTGAAGGGTTAAGTCATGGAGGGAGATGGGTTGACAATCTTGTGCTTTGTTAGTTGGTGGGGGGGGGGTGATCGATTTCGGAAGTTTTCTAGTTGGTTAGGTGTTTTTTTTTTTTATTTTTCATCTAAGATTTTTCCCATAGATTTAGTGCACTGCTGTTCGACTCGATATATTTTTGCATTTTGATGACATAAATCTCATTTTATGAGATCTTTTTTTTAATTTGTAGATTTTATATTTATAATTTTAAAAGTTCTTAAGATGTAACTTAATAAAACAATGGTACATGGTGAGGTTTCATATATTATTTATTGCACTATCAGTACATCAGCTAGATGTATGACAATAACAAAATACAATTCAGCTTATATACTAACGGGATGATAGTGTTAGTGCTAGTTTGCATTTTCTATTTCAAGATTTTACAAACGAAGCCAATTATTATTGATATGGAAACGAAAATTTCAAAAAATATTCAATAATAGTGAATTATTTGTCTCTATAAAATAACTTGTAATCACTTTCTCCACAGTTTATTTTTATTTTGCTAAATGTACAAGAGTACAGGTATTGAAAATGTTTACATCGTAAACAAAATGTATATTTACCAAAATAAAAATAAAATAAAATGGTGAAAGTCATTACAAGTTATTTTATATTGCATCATCTTCACGTAACTTATCAATCAACATTATTGGTATTTGTTTGACCATTTAAAATCACTCCTATTTTATTAAATTTGTTGATTTCCATGGATTCAAGTAAGTTGAGCTTCTGTACTTCGTTGCGTGGAGAATGAAGAATCTTGAAATTGTCGTTAAATTACTGGTTATATTCTTGTGGATGTTCTGCATATGCTGAATTTGGTTTATTTTGGATAAAGCATATCCGGCGTTCCTTAATTCTGGTTTCAAAGCTTCAGCCTGTTTGGCCAACATATACTTTACCACAATTCCCACAAGGTAAATAATAGGCGCCTGATTATTTATTTTTATCTGTTTGGTCTTTTGCATCTTGAAAGAAATTTTGACATTGAAATTATTTAGAATTTTTTCTGTATTAACTAAAACTTGGCCTTAATAATTAATATATTTTTTACTATTGATATTTTGAGGGATTAGAAAAATGAGTGATTTTATTTGTTGTCATTGTTTTTTAGTCAATATGTTTTTATCACGGGTTCTGAAAACCCATTATTAACAGCGATACTAAAAATGCGGTTAAGCTCATTATTATAATTTGTTTTTGAAATAGGAGTGTTAATTAACCGATGTATCATTTTATGAAACGCTGGTAGCTTATATGACAATAAATGAAAGGGTTGCATGTGAATTGTTGTAATTGTATGAGTGGGTTTGTGATATGTGTTAAATTCATGTTTTCTCTACACTCTGCTGATATTTATGTCTAAAAAATTTATTGATTGCATTCTAATTCTTTTGTGAATTTTATGTTATTGCTGTTAGAATATTATTGATGTATTTTAAAAAGGAGCCTATACGTGCCCGTGAAACAGACAAGAAAAGCATCTACATATCTATACCAATATAAGCAATTTTTGAACAAACTGTGTTTTTCAATAATACAGGCCAACATTTTTTTTCATGATAAAGTGTTTCAAGTTTAATAGGTGTCCTAATAAATAATAAATGGGGTGTGCTGATCACGAATCTATGCTTAGCTTTTTTTCTAGCACGTCAGGTTTTTAGGAAAAGTGTGTTTGAAATTTTTCATAGAAATTGCCAAAAATATTGAGAAAATATTTATTGAAACTATATTTGAGAGAAAATTACAATGCAAAACGTTAGTCAATCGTTGGTTTTTTTGAATAAAATCGTTCTTTTTTCCCTCAAAGCTGCGTTTTCTATTTTTTTGTGACCGAATCGCTCTTCAAAGTCCAGCAGTAATCGACCATCATTCTAATATCTCATCTTCCTTGGTAACATCTCTTCATTTCCTTTATGTCTTGATGGAATCTCTCTCCCTGTTCCTCGCTAACAGCTCCAAGATTTTCGGGACAAGAGTCAACGTGGGACTTCAGAAAATTAAGTTTGACATTCATATTGCATCCCAGTTTCTTATAATTTTTGACCATGTTGGCTACAATTTCTTTGTGGTTTGGAGACTAGTTGTTCCCAAGGAAACCGTCTATGACTTCTACGAAAGAACTCCATGCTTCAGATTCATGCTAGGTCATTGTATTCTGGAACAATCTGTCCGATTTTAAGGTTAGAATTTCAAGGCCTACAAAAATTCCTTCTTTAAGTATAGCTTCAGAAAGTGCAGGAAATTTGTCGTACAGGTATTTAAAGCAGTCACCTTGTTTATTTAAAGCTTTAACCTAACTGCTTCATCAATCCTAACTTTATGTGAAGGGGAGGCAAAAGAACTAATTTTGGGTCAACTAATGCATCACGCAGCACATTTTTTTGTCTCGGTTCAAGTCTTTCTCTGAGTGGCCATTCTTTCTTAACGTAATGTAAATAAATTTTGTACTCGACTGTCCCACACATGATCAGCAGAGTGTCGTGAAGCTTTCATTCACCTTGGCATCTTAACACTCCCTTGCCTCTATATATTAGAATGTCTCACATATGTCCGAAAAAATGTGGATAACCTAAAAACTCACGGCCAAAATCATCAACATGATACAAGATCTACCAATCTCATATATCCTCTATACCACCGATTGGGTAAATCACAAAATGCAATTAGATATTATGGACCTAAACTATTTAATATTTTACCTAATTCAATTAACATGGATACTTTGTGAATCCAGACTGCTGACCCAAAAGCATGGATATTATTGAGGTTTCCACAGAGTCATTGAAATGAAATAAACATAATATTATATTAAAATATTTTCTATCGATGTATCAAGTATTTTAAAGAAATAATTTTAATGCAATTTAGGAAATATCATAAAGGTACATCTTTGCTCTAGTACAAAATATCTCACAAGGTTTTTTTTTTAAATATTTTGAAAAATCTTGACGTGATGGGGCTCAAATCAAATTCACATTCAGAATCAACGTATTAGCTAAGGACACTTATTAAATTCAAAACACCAAAAATCATGTCGGCCTGTGTAATTGATTCTAAATTATTCATGAATGTTTTGGCAAGTAATGGGTTTAAAGGATTACTCATTGCCAAGAAGTAGATTTGTTGAAAAAGCTTGTGATTAAATTGAAAGTAATTTTGTTGTAGGTATTCTTTTAAGAATAAAATGAGTTCAGATTAGTTCCGTTCGAATTCAGAGTATCCTTAATGATACAGATTACTTCTTTTGATTGTATACTCGAAAATAGGTTTGTTGTTTCAAACAAAACAAGTGAACAGGAATTTCTATGTTTATAATTTTATTAATTAAGTCAGCTGAATTTTTAATGGAATATTTAGATTTTAATTTTGTGTGGTCCAATAAACTATCGATTAAAGCTTTAGAAACATTTCTACATGATGCTACTAAACAAGATACAACCGACCTAATGGATTTATCGGGCATAGAGTTTTGGATTCATTGATACTAAGAACTATTTTTGGCTCTTGCTGAAAAGTGCGTTATTATCGGAAACGCATGATTTTAATTGTTTTTGGAATTTATTGGTTGGGTCTGTTTTTAAAAATATGAAATGATTGGATATTCAGTGCTAGATATTGCAACCATTGAATTGCCTTTATAGATTCTTACCCTATAAAGGCAATTCAATAGATTCTTACCCTATAAAGGCAATTCAATGGTTGCAATAGTAGTATTATTTTCTGTTGCTTTCTTTTTAATATTTTTGGCAATTTGAATTTCAAAATTTGGGTGGCTGCCTTGATATGAATTCAAAATACTTGACTTTAATATGTAATTATTATCTATTGTATTGTTTTGTAATTTAACCTGTCACCAGTTTCGCTCCGTTTTGAAAGAAAGAAAGAATTTCGCACACAGAAAAACAGAAATTCACATTTTCAAAACGGAGCGACACTGTTAACTGAACAAAAAGTAACACCCCACAACTATACACACTTAAAAAATATTATATTAATGATGGACATTTTTGCCTGCACTGCTAAATTTTGAATATTAGATTTTTTGCCACCATTTTGATAATAGACTTGTTCCTATTTCGGAAAAATAATTAGAATTTAAACTTAAAAATCTATCAAAAATGATCTGCTTGATTATTTTACTAGTCATTGCATTAAAAGTTTTTGTGTTAGAGAGGAGTAATTTAAGTATTTTTATTCTGAGTATATGTTTTTAATGATTGGGTTAATTTGCTTTCAAATTGATTCAAATAAAATATCGAATTCTATATTGTGGCGCCTAAATGTTAACTCGGAGTGGATTACCCTAAGATACGTCAACAAAACATCTCTGGTTGCTAGGGTTTGTTTGAATTCTGCACACAATTATGTTTTCTCGGCGGCTTGGACTGCTTTTAATGCTGCAGTAGATTTCTTGCTGGTTCTATTCAATATTCGTAGGATGTAGTAATGAATGTTATAGGCGATGAGTTTATGTTTGCGAGAGGTATTTTATTTTAATTTTTAAAAGATTTCTAAATTGTTATACAACGTCGTTTGGGGTGGAAAGATGGAAGTGAAGGCTCTAGTATCACTAATCATGTCATATATGTTTTCATTACTAGTGTATGTACTTTTGAGGTAATTAGTAAGTTGTAGTTAAGTAGTTAATGATAATGAGCAATTAGTGCTCGAAATGTGCGCCTAGCGTATACTAATAAACTGTGAAATAAGTAGGCAGAAAATTAATGTTGATGCATTATAATATCACAGCAGATATTAAAATCGAAAAAAGACATTTAATATTCGATTGTTATTAATTCAACACTTTTACTTTTTTATACCATTTTAAACTTTATTTGCTTAAAGAACAATAATTCAACATTCGCAAATCATTTAATCATTCCATACTTTCTGCAAGGATGTACTTTCGGTAATCCATCTCTCCGGAACTTTAGGTATGATGGATTTACTGGAAGTTCTTGAAATCCATAAGGCGAAAATTAATCCCGGAATTTCTTTCATTAACGACCAGGTTAACCACACGTACACCCCTCTCTTTGAAGTTATATAAACAGTTGTAATTCGTAATTTAGGTACTTAGTTTGATAATCTAGTCGAAACTAATCACTGTAAATAATGTTTAAAGTGGTATAAAAAGTAAAAGTGTTTTCTTTGGTCTTAATATCAGAATACATTTAGTTTTTTTAATAAAGAGTTTTTGATCAAATTTCTGGGAGGTAGGTATTAAGAATAAAGTCATGGAGGGTGATAAAGTGGTGTAAGTTTCGTTAACTTTGCGTTGATTTTGGAATGCATATTTCTTATTAAACAAATGGAACTTCACATTTATTTTCTATAAGCCTCATCAGGCATTTAACCGACTAAGTTCCATGCTTAGTACCTTTAGACGTTTTACACTTCAATGGGAGGGCGGATTTATAATTGTTTGTCTTATGTGATTCTGTGCATTTTGTGTAAGGAATATTTTCTGAGCATTGGCAATGTAATCTATAGGAATAAGTTTTGAAACACTCTCTCACCTGTATATTTTGTACATTTAAAGTAGTTTGGAATAAACTTCTTATATAACTCTTTTTATACGAGATTTTTAATTTGTGGCTATTACAATCTTGATGGAACCAAATACTCAAATTAGGAGAAGTAAAACTCTTGTTATGTTCCATTTCTTTATTTTCAGATAACTGACACGTGTTTCGGTCCTTGCGGATCATTATCATTATATTATTAAAGAAATGGAACATAACAAAAGGTTTACTTCTCCTAATTTGGTTTGAATGTTAATTGAGTGCTTTTTTAATTAATTAATTTCATCTTTGTTATCTTCAAACCAGGTGCCTAAATATTGCTATCTTTTTACTCTTTCGATTCTATTGGTTTCTAAAGGCAGGTCTGGGATATTATTGTTATACGTCTTGGTCACAATCATATATTTAGTTTTCTTTAGATTTAGCTTCAATCCGTAGTGATTTGATACAGTATTGAGCATATTTTGAAGATCCATGTTACTGGTTGCTATTAGCACAGTATCGTCTGCATACCGAAAATTGTTAATCGTTCATCCGTTGATTATTACCCCTCCAGAACTTTCTGTCAAAGTTTATTTAAAAATAGATTCTGCGTACATATTAAACAAGGATGCATACTATCCCCTAGTATGCATCCTTGCCTAACAACTCTTCGGATTGTTGTCCATCGACGTTTATTACAGCTTTTTGGTTCCAATATAAGTTTTTAATTAAACGAATATTGTTCGAATCAAGTCATTTTTCTTCTAGGATGTTCATCAGTTTTCTCGTACCGTAGTTTATCAAATGCCTTTTTGTAGTCAATAAAGCATAGATATAAATCTAAATTCATATCAAGGCATCGTTGAACCAAGACATTCATTTCGAAAAGGGCTTATCGCGTGCCAAGATTGTTGCGGAATCCAAATTGTGTCTAGCTTATATCGGCATCTATTTATTTATATATACGATTGTAAATGATCTTCAAAAGAATTTTTAGAGTATGGTTCATTTGGCTAATTATTCTATAATCTGAGCAATGTTTAGCATTATCTTTCTTTGGTAGAAGAATGAAAGCACTTTTCAGTCATTCTTGAGGTATGTTACCACTACTATAGATGTTATTATATAGATCTAATAGATGGTGTATATTGTCATCTTCAATCAGTTTGAGGATCTCTACGGGAACCAACCGCTTTTCTATCTTAGGAGTTCTTAATAGAGTGTTTAATTTCATTGGAGGTTATTGGTGGTCCTTGTGTTTTTGTATTTTCTTCTCTGTGTTCTGATCTCGTATCATCGAACAAATCCTTAATGTACTCTTCGCATCTTTTGATCCGGTTAGGTAAATCCATAATAACCTTCTATTCTTATCTTTAATCATCCCGTTTTGTTTCTTCTTTCCGGTACCAGACAGCTCTTTTACTTTTTTGTGTAGGTTGAATGAGTCGTATTTTTTCCTTTAGATATTCAATCTGTTTGCATTTTGATAATATTGATATAAAATATTCCTTACTTTTTGTTGTATCTCTCCGTATTTACTTTTATCTCTTTCTTTCTTCCATTAGTTTAAGTATTTCGTCTGTCATTCATTCATGTTGGGGATTATTATTATGCTGGGTGTTTTTCAGCATTTCCTTGCTTCCGTCCAAGAGTGATTTTTTGATATTACCCCACTTTTGATTTACGCATGAAAGGTTTTCAGCCATATTTTCTCCTTGCCTTAGTTATTGTTGATATCTTCTCTAATCCTTTCTCTCACTTCTTCCCTGCTAAGCATTAGTGTATTAAATTTACGATTTTGATATTTTTGTTTAACTTTTTTTATCTGGTTTTAAAAACGGCAACAAGTGGATTATGGTCAGATCCCACATCTGTTGTGGAGTTTCGGTATCTTTCATTTATTATTATGTAATCTCTTTGATTACTTACTATATGTTGTTCTGTGTGTGCTGGTGATGTCCATGTGTATAACCTTCTTTTGGGTAATTTAAACCATGTGTTCATGATTACCATTTTTTTTCATTTGGCAGTATTCCATCAGGCTTTCTCCTCTCTCGTTTCTCACACCAAGTGGCTACACATCTCCTAACCTGACCTTCACCTACTTTCGCATTTAGATATCCTAAGACGATCGTGGCATCTTGGTTTATTGTGATTTTTAGCACTAAATCTAGATGGTCATAGAACTCGTCTATCTCATCATCGCTTTTATCGGTTATTGGTGCATATATTTGGATTATATTAAGTTTGCCTGTTTGGGTTTTAAGTTAAACCATTATAATTATGTTTGAGAAGTTTAAAACATTTAGAACAGTTTTATTTACTTTTTTTGTTAGAATAATGGCAACCCCATATTTGTGTTTTTGGTTAAATTTTTGCAGTGGTTTAGATCCTTAATGCTAGAAAATATTTTCACATCATAAGCATACATCAACAGATTGGATTACATTTCAGTTACTATGTAATTAATAATAAATATAAAAAATAGTAGAGGACCTAGGTTTGACCTCTGAGATACCCTACTTGTTGGCACGAGCCTGTATGATTAGTATCCTTTGTATTCCAGATATTGTCTTCTATCTAGTAAATATGATTTTATGAGTTCTGAGGAATTTTTTGAAAATCCAAAAGTGGTTAGTTTAGAAATAAGTAATATATGGTTAAAAGAATCAAATGCTTTGTGTAAGTCAATATAATATGTTGGATGCTTGAAGCCATAACTTTGTGATACATCTTGAATAAGGAACTTTATGAAATGATAAATAAAACTTACTTTGTTTATATCACACACGGAATTTATTTCGTAACTATAGTTTTAAGCTTACAAGGCCAAGGACTGTACGTTTGATAATGACGAAGAATATTTTGCTTACACGTAGAGCTGGCCTTGATGATGAGGATCCTCTGGTATTAACATCAAATCATGTAAATATTTGTAAATATTTACATGATTTGATGTTATACTCGATGACACGACCACTTAATCCAAAAGTCGTTAGCGTTGAACATATTATTAATTTGTCTTATTATTTATTACATAGACGCTACAAAGTTCTTTAATTCAAGCTTTGTTTGATTATCTACATTTGTACTGTAAATTGAAAATACCACACAGAATTATAATCAATATAATAAACGTCGCAAGCATAAAAAAGCACTAAATTTTTTAATTTAATTTAAATGAAAATAATAGTTGCTTATAAAACGTATATCTCTAAAATAAATATTTCAGTTAAAAAAAATAAATACTAAATATTCAATTAATTACATTGTTGTTTTTTTCGGACAAAAATAAAATACATTAATTTTACTATTTCATAAATACTACTATTATATAAATTGAAACAAAACATTTTCCCAATAAATAAAACAAATTGAAATGAAAAAGCATCAAAATTAAATATTTTCGCGATTTGAAGGTGATTGTTTCATAAGTTAAAAAATGTATGTATTCATATTTTTATTATTAAGCAATAAATAATTAGGAAATGGACGATTTGTATTTTCTCACTACACAATATATAAATATTGTCCTCGTACACTTAAGTACGTGCCCGGTGCTTATATCACCCCTAAATTCGGCGGACTCCTTTATATCATGCAGGAGTTTCCCGCGAATTAGACGAATTTTTAGCAGGATAGTTCTTAAATGCGGTTTATGGTTTGATATGTGTCGTCGCGAGGGAGGATCGCATGGCTCTGATGATGCTATGCTATGCAATATATAGCTAGCATTGCCCAAAAGAGCGCCCGGCAAAACAGCTAATCTATATGCATAGCGTCTCCCCCCTCCCTGCCTCTCGCCCTGCGATGACGGTTCTATCTCCGCGGCCACCTAGCGGTGCGAGCGAGCACTAGCACTCTAAAGGCTCGTTCACCGCCACTTCGCATATATCCTGTACACGTTTTTCACCGTTGTGGCCTTAATTAAAAGCGCCTTTCATTAAATCATACTATATATCGAACATCTCGAGAAAGTTAGTCATCCTAACACAATTACGCTTTTCATTAAAGAGTAGGACACCATCGCAGAATTACTATTACGATTACTTAGGCAATTTTTTAAATTTATTTAAATTATTTAAAAAAAAATTATGTACCTAATAAAACTAGGGCAACGTGATATTTTTTTCTAGTCTACAATTTTTGCAGGTGTTAAAAGTATTTATAAATATATTTGTTTTTTTTTTCGTGTTGGATATGCCTGTTCCATTTCGTATTATTTTGAATAACAAAACCGACGAATTTTACCTCATTAGCTACTTGAATTAATTCACCATTCCTATGAACATTGGTTAAACCCATCGGTGCTATATAGTATATAATACTTATGTGTTTTAGATAAGTTAGCTACCAAGTTTTTCATAGAGAGCCAGGTATATAGTTCAATGAGCATTTGATTAGATGCTTCATTGCGATTTTGTAGAGAGCTATTTTGCATGTTAATTGTAGTGCCATCAGTAAACAATGATATATATGCCCATTGACGTCGAGTGGCATGTCATTAATGAATAAAAGAAACTGTAATGGAACTAATACGCTTCCTTGTGGTACACCAACATTTTGGAAAGCAATGGTGGATGTGTATAGAACAATATTAATATACGTTGTTTTTTGTTGCTTAGATAAGAAGATAAACTATAACAGTTATACGCATTATTGTTATTATCCAGATTTTTTAGAACAAAGTTAATTAAATTGTAAATTGCGTTTGCGGTTGTGAAGCCCTTCCTAAATCAATATTGTTGTTTGCATAAAATATTATGTTGTTCTAAATATTTACTTATTATATTATAAATAGAACGTTCATATTTCTTTGAGAATATATACAAAATAGAAATTGGTCTGTTATCATAAAATGTATGTCACTTTTTTATGAAATATGAAATTATGGAATAATTTTCCTATTTTAAATAATGTAGGAAAAACACAGTCTCTTATTGACTGATTAATCATAATTGTAAGTTATTTCACTATAACATCTTTTGTATATTTGATGACATACATGGATATACCATCATAGTCTGTTGATGTGCTACATTTCATTTCATTTATTATTGCTTCAATTTCTAGTTCTGTTGCTGAATGGAGAAAAATTGATCATGTAATACTATGTGTATTGGTATTATTATTACCTGATAATGTTGGGATTATTTTATTACCAATACTGTTGAAGTAATTAATCATTGTATTAACAATTTAAAAAATATAATATAAAAATATATCTTGTTTAAACAAATCTCCAGCCAATGCACAGGGTGATTCATTAAGGGTGGCCATTGGCCCTATCTCGGAAACCGTATATCCTAGAATTTGGGGAAAAAAATTTTAATGACATAATCGGCCAAAAGAAGATGCGTTAAAATATTTTTAAATGCGTAGCTTTCCGCTAGATGGCGCATTTTATGATTTGCGTAATTAATTTGCGTTTTTTACCGCATTAAGGCTATTGAAAATTATCAAAATTAGAAACTACTGTACTTGGTTTACAATTTTTGCTTAAGTCATTTTTTTCTATCACCTACAATTAAGTGGTGGGGGAAGTATACTTTTGTTTACAGAAAATGGTATGTAACTTCCGTATACCTTAACCGATTTTCACAAGCTTAGGCTCAATGGAAACAGTATTAGAAGTTGATTACAAAAATATATAACATTAACACATTTAATCTATGCGCTGGCAACTAGAGGGCGTTATGTAACACTTAACCCTATTTATGTATTTTTCTCAGAAATATCAAATGGAATGATATAACTCGAAGCAGCTTACAAAAAAGAAAATGTAATTAAATATTGTTTCGTCAAAACCGCAAACTGATATCACTTGTCATTCCAAAGATATTTAGATTTTTTAAATTTTCGTTGTTGTTTTTCGTTGTTTTCGAAGTGTTGGTTCACCCTGTAAGTTGTAAGTGAAAACATACTGCTACAGTTACATTTCAAAAAAATATCAAGTTAAATCGAATGGCACAATATTTATTAACATAATTAATGAAAAAAAAAATACAAAAAACTAAAATTGATAACTGCACCTATTACTTAGTTATTTTAGGTACTCAAAATGTTTCTCATCATTTGCTATGCACAAATTCAGTCTTTCTATAGTGGAATTGACACTGGCCTCAATTTCAGCACCAGAAATACCTCTTACTGCTTGCCGAATCCTTTCTTTCATATCCTCACGTGTAGTTGGACGTGTTTTAAAAACCAAATCTTTAACCTTGCTGGCCATGGAAAAATACTTCCCTTCTAATCCATTTATTTGAAAATACAATATCTAAATAATTTCGGACACCTGCGGCAAAATGTGCTGGGCAACCATCTTGTTGATACCACATGTCTAATCTGTTACGAATTGGAACGCCTTCTAGAAGGATGGGCAAATTGTTAGTTAAAAAATCTAAGTACCTTTGGCCCGTTAATTTTTCTTCAAAGAAAAAAGGTCCTATTATCTTCCTATTTAAAATAACACACCACACATTTATGCTCCAGCGATTTTGGTAATTGACTTACCTCTGCCAGTGTGGATTTGTTTCTGACCAGTAGTGACTGTTGTGCAAGTTAATTTTACCAGAGCTTGAAAATGTAGCCTCATCCGTCCATAATATTGCAGATTGAAATTGTTGATTATCATTTAACATTCCTTTTAACCAGTTGCAATAATCTAGTCGTCGATCAAAATCTATGTCTTTTAACTCTTGATGTAAAACAACATGGTAAGGATGCATTTTATGTTCTTTTAGTATTCTATTCACCAAAGAATAATTTAATTCTAGATCTCTTGCAATTTCCCTAATACTTGTACGTGGTTCAGCGTTAACGTATGCCAAGACGTTAATAACATTTTCTTCATTTTGTCTTCTACGTACCCTATTTCTTACCGAAACAGGTTGAACATTGCCAGTTTTTCGTAATCGTTCTGCCAGTCTTTTAAAAACTTTTCTTGGAAGACGCCGTCTTTCAGGAAATCGTAACCCATATTCTCTTTCAGCAATGACTGCATTTTGTAGACTTTCAAAATACACTGCTAGCATATGATATGCTTCTTCATTTGAAAAATAAAGCATTATAATAAAGTGATTTTTCAAACGTTCAAATTAACTTTGACAGCAACAACAAATTATAAATAAACTATCACAAAACAGAAATGTCATTTCCAAAGGTGACTTGATTACTTTTACAACATCGCCCAGGAAAATAGTTTGACATACTCGTAATGTTACAGCTTATCCATATAAAACCATTGAAAAAAATTTAAGGAATCTAGGATAAAATTTCACTCTAGAAGGACTGAGTTTGTGTAGGTACAGCAAATAAGGGGAAACATGTTGAGTTTCTAAAATAACTAGATAATGGGTGCTTTTAGAAATTTCAGCGTTTTGTAAATTTCTGTTATGGGTAATAAGTTTTATTATTTTTCATTAATTATGCTAATAAATATTGTTGTCATTTGTTTTTACATGACATTTTTTCTAAAAGTAACTTTAGCCATATATTTTCATTTACACTTTACAGGGTGAACCAACACTTCGAAAACAACGAAAAACAACAACGAAAATTTAAAAAATCTAAATATCTTCGGAATGACAAGAGATATCAGTTTGCGGTTTTGACGAAACAATATGTAATTTCATTTTCTTTTTTGTAAGCTGCTTCGAGTTATATCATTCCATTTGATATTTCTGAGAAAAATACATAAATAGGGTTAAGTGTTACATAACGCCCTCTAGTTGCCAGCGCATAGATTAAATGTGTTAATGTTATTTATTTTTGTAATCAACTTCTAATACTCTTTCCATTGAGCCTAAGCTTGTGAAAATCGGTTAAGGTATACGGAAGTTACAGACCATTTTCTGTAAACAAAAGTATACTTCCCCCACCACTTAACTGTAGGTGATAGAAAAAAATGACTTAAGCAAAAATTGTAAACCAAGTACAGTAGTTTCTAATTTTGATAATTTTCAATAGCCTTAATGCGGTAATATTTTGTAAAAAACGCAAATTAATTTAAATATAAAAATTAAACACATTTACTTTACTTCTCTTGATAATTCTTTAAAATTTGACGAATAATTGATGACAGCATTTCTCAGTAATTCTTTGAGATGCCGGTTAGTTAATTCTGATTAGTGTTTGGATTTCACTAATTTTAAAGTGTAATGAAATGATTCACATAAGTACGTTGTTCAGAATATTGAAATCATTCGACAAGCAGCCTTTTTAATTATTCAGGATACTTCGATTCTGGTATACATTTCCAAAATTCAGTAATCGACGTCGACTTATATTTTAATTGTAGAGTTTGATCTTCTTTCATCTCTATTAATTCTAATTCACCTTGAATTATGTTAATTTCAAATGGATTCAAAAAAAAAAACAAGAGACGATTTAAAATATTTCAAGCCTTGACATCTATTTTGGAATTCCATCAAGTTTCCTTCTAGCTTTTTTATATTCTTGTTGAGTTTTTCTTGTTTAATATTGGAACAATTTTTTTTAATTCGGCGGAAATGACAAAATGTTTTATTTTTAATGTCCTTTTGAAAAAGTTGTAATTTAGTTTGAAAATTGAATATACTCTATGAGAGGTCAGATATTATTTTATCTTTCCAATAAGCTAAATGCAATACAGTTCTTCAAATTATTTTTTAAATTATATTCAAGAGATGTATTAATTGCAGTCATGCGTCGTTCGGTTGTGTGTCTCGAGATGGGAATTTGCGAAACAACTTCATGCAATGCTGCATTATTTTGATCTAAAACTTTAAGTACATCTTCCAAGTTTTTTTAATAAACTCCAGTCTGACCAAAACCTTTACACCAGCTCCATCCTCTCTCATCCATTATGCTACCTTCCTGTTTCCCCCCAACCAGTCCTCACGCACCCCTTCACACTCTTCACCGTGTATATTTCTCATTCTTACACTGTGCACACCTACCATAACTTTCCCCACCCAAACCTTCCTTTCTCTCTCTTTCAAACCGCATCTATCTAGAGCCTTGGTAATTTTCTTTTCATTTGAGAAGATACTATTAGTCAAGTACCATGGCACCTTCCTATACATCTGCCACCTTTCATATCCTGATATGTATGAGCTCCTTCTAATACATTCTTGCCTCTCTTGCATCTAACCTCCTTCCACTTCTCTTTTATCCATGCCTGTACATTTACTTAAGAATATTGTGAATGAATGTTTGGAGAGTGGGCTCTGCAAACATTCATTCACAATATTCTTTGCCCTTTCATACATATTTCTGCATTCTATCCACCAATCACTCCTCTTTATTCTCATGCACGTTCTCCATACCTTTTTCACTAATCTCTCATTATCCAATCCAGCCAAATTTATATCATACTTTGCCACTCTCTCCATTCTCTCCCAATGCATACTCATTCTATTCGTTTCCTGAAGCAGAATGTACCCAGGCGTCAATCTTTCAATCCCCAGAATCTGCTTCAGGAACAACGGCTATTCTCTCTCAATGCATTCATACTTTCTTATTCCTCAAGTTTCTTCTCCATACAGTAAAATTGGCTTTCCACACACATCCCAATTGCTTGCACGCCAATTGAAAGTTGCCAGAGAACCATTTTCCCCACTTTTTTCTCACTATGCCCCATGCTTATCTGGCTTTACCCTGTATCCATTTGGCGTGCTCACTGAATCCACCTGTGTATTTAAATGCAAAGCCCAAGTATTTAAATTACTTTACTCTTCCAATCATATCCTCCTTTCATTTCAATTTACCCACTATTCCACGCTTCCTAAATCACATCCACTTCGTTTTTCTTGCATTCACTTGCATTCCTCTTTCGTTCATACACCTCTCTACTCTTTACCTTATAATCCGCATACGGCAGCATTTATATTTAATTTTTTTACTCTAAAAGTGCTTGTTGTGCTATATCTTAATGAAAATACACGTTTATCATTAAGGAAAACACATTTTATGTCTAAAATTCTATTAAAACGTATGGGGTAATTATAGAGATATCTTTTTTTTTAAAGGCACAAACTTATTAATAACATAATACAATAGAGGATAAAAACATTGAACCACTTCATCTATATCCTTACAGTCTTTAAAATAGTCTGACCAGTTGACAGATGATGAATATTCATATATTTGAGTAGCAAAATTAAAACTGGAACTTTCATCTGCTATTTCTGAAATCAATTGAATATGCAATATGGTACAAAGAGTCACTTAATACTGTAAACTTCTGTACAATCACAATGACGAAAACCCAAGTCTAGAAATACACTACGATTGTTCGTACATTGTTTCGTTGGTGCATATTCAAAAAAGAGGTCATTTCCATCAGCAGTTAAGCATTTTGGATTGAATTAAAATTTACATCCTCTACAAGGTTGTCTTCATTCCAATAAATATCCGGTAGATTGTAGTCTCCACAAATTAAAAGTTTATATAAATTATTTTGCTCAGCTACCAACTCTAACGTTTCCAAATGAATGGAATAATATTATGTAGGGCTTTTAGGTGTTAAATATACTCCTCTATTTAGATACGAATTTCCATTTAAAGTAAATTTACCGTAACTTGTTCCACCAAGGTTTGCAATATTTGAATTCTATTTTGGGTTTAATTTTTTGTTTGTTTTTTTACTGTTAGACATAAATTTAAGCTGAAGTAATTATTGTTACATATTTTTTCCTTTAAGACAGTTAAAGAAATAGGCCTAATAGGTTTAAATGTCTCCACAGGCACCAATCTTGGGTTGCCAAGCCTTAAACTACAAGATTTGCATATACACAGCATAAATGTTTTTTTTTACAGTTAAAAAAATGCAACCATCAGATTTCATTCTTTTTCGGTCATATACAAATGTTAAAATATCAGGTTGTTTGTTAATAACAACCCAAGTTTTCAAAACTAGAGTGCAATAAAAGAAGTAATGTCATAAAGGGTTATTTCTTTTAATTTAAATTATTAAAGTAATCCTCCAAAATTACTTATTTTTATAAAAAAGTAATATTTTCTGTAAATATTTAAAATTATATTATTAGTAGATTATAATATTATTTAACTGAAATTATAAATATTGTGTTTATTTGTTCATAACTATTTTTTCATACATATCTATTTTATGATTAATTAATGTTAAATTAAAAAAAAAATAGCGCAAATTAAAAATTGGTGTTAAATCTATTTCATATCTTTATAAAAATACTAATAATTTATGTAGAATCAAAACACCAATTTCATTAGATTAAATAAATCATGTTTAACAGGCGTACCTCATTTAGATGAATGAATATTAAAAAAAGTTTCTCTTGAAACTCAAGTAATTATTTATATTTATTGGTATTGTGGTTCATTTATCATTCAAGTTCGAGAAAACGTCGGATAATGGCAAACAGCATCTGTTCTCCCTTGTGGCGCATCATAGCAAAAGGGCAGCTGTCCCGAGCAGAAACCTATGACTGTGCGGAACTTGACCTTATAAATCACCCCTTTCACCAATAATTATCATTTCATCGTTACCTTTCAATAACTGTACAACTTGAAGTTTCGTTGAAATGTTCTGTAAATGGAAGCAGATATATGTTAGTATAGGATATAAGAGGAGATAATTTAGCACTTATAAGTTTTTCCAGATTCTTTTTTAACGTAGTGAATAAGAAGAAAGTTGCCATAAAAATGCCGAAATTTGACAATATTTTTCCGGTACTGTACAGAACAAATAAAAAAAATATCATGATAGAAAACTTAAATATAATGCAGTATTAATAATGATAATCAATAATGAGATATAATATAATAACATTATTTATAATAAATACACCATTATGTTCCATTTGGCAGAGTTGTTTGAAAATTTTTGTGAACTGTAGATAAAAATTTACCATCTCTTAAAAAACATGCGTTTTTGTGTTTTTGTTTTAGTCGAGGAAGTTGTAAATGAAAAACAGATATTGGTTTTAATCTCAATTTTTATACTTAAAGTTTTATTATTACGGGAAGAGCTTTAAAGTCAAGGAATAAGAGGAGATATTTCATCTATCAGAAGTAATTGAATTTTGTTAAAAGCTAATTTAAAAGAAATAATTATAGATAAAATCAAAATTAAACATTTATAAGGAATACTATCTTTACATAGGATGTAGGATTACCCAGAAGGAGCGGAGAAATTACATGATTTAAAAATAAGCCAAGTTTAATTGTTGAACTAATGGAAGGCTTTTCTCCGAATTCTCTTAGATTTTACAGTTTTTCCAGAGTATGATACAGCAGAAATTTTAGCTCTCAAATAAGGTGAACGGATATAATGTTGATCAATTATATTTTTGTTGTATAGATTCTATGATCCTGCAATATTATAGGCATCTGTATGTTCTAAATTAGAACAATATAAACCTAATTATTAGGCTATTCTTAAATTTTTATGTGTTTCCATTAATCAGATATTTTTGTTAATATAAAAATGTAACATTAGGCAGATTGGATAATTTTAATTGAGACAAATTGTTCAAATTTCTTAATAATTCTTTAAAAATGTTGAAATTACTTTATATATAATATTTTTAAAAAATAATCAAATTTAAAAAATAGTATTCAATATATTAAACGTACATTCAATCATTTTTAGTTCATTTTACAGAAAGAAATACGTTCAAACTAGTATTGCTTTGATAGCCTTGCTATTTTGTAACACGCAAATTACTTTTGTATTATTCAATGTCTGTCGAAGTATTAGCTAGAGAAGTAGTTGTTTCAAAAGTGGTTTGTTTTTGTAGTCTTAATAAGACTCATTTGTTGTAGATTTTACGAAATATTTTCGTGTTTTTTCTAATTATTAGTTAATTTTCTACAACGTAAAGGACTTATATATTTTAGTATTCAATATGATTGTCACATAATTTTCTATTATAATGTTGATTTTAAAAATGAAATTTTTTTTCTTCATTTAGGCATTTTTCCACTTCTCACTTTTCTTGCCATTATTCTTCCTTTTGTATATTTATGTTATTCCATTGCTATTTACATTTTAGCGTAGTACATATTAGAAATATATCTAGACTGAGGTGGGAGTTTCCTATTCCTACGCTGCAGTTAACAATCCATATCTTCCTCAACATTTTGAAGGTAGATTTAAAAGTAATTTTAGCTAGGTTGATTTTTTTCGTTTTCTGGATTTATACTGTTGATATGTTTTTAGGTTAGCTTCTATTATAATTTGGATGTGCTCCGGGGATTACCTGAAATAAAGAATAAAAAGAGTATAGAGACAAAATAGGGGATGAGAGAAGGATATGGGAAGCGAAGAAAGGGTATGGTAGGGTGTTCGAGTATTAAAAAAGAGGGAGATAGAAAAGAAGATGGAGGAACTAAGAACGTGTAAAAACGGTATTGTAAAGAATAATTAAGAGCGGTTGGAAGGAAGAGACTGGCTGAAGTGGAGCTGGAAAAGTGGCCTGAGAAGTGTGAGAAAGAGAGCTGGAATCCGGGAGGAGGTGTAAGGTGGTTGACTTTACAGAGGAAGAAGTGGAGAGAGAAGTTAAAAAGAGGGAAAGCGGCGGGGCTTGATGGTTTGAAGGATGAACAGTGGAAGGAAATAGGAAGTGAGGGGAAGAAAAGGTTCAGGGAAATTTGAAGGGAGGTGTGGGTAATATGGTGAAAAGTGAATAACTAGGGGAGTGACGGAGGTGAATACCGGTTACAAATCAGCGATGCTGATTGTGAAGAACAGGCTGGATTAGGAGGTGGAGGAAAAGATGGTGCCAGCTGTACAGTGAGGGTTTAGTAATGAGTGCGGAATGTGGGACCAGATCTTTACTCAGGTTAGGTAGAGCATGTAATGGAAGAAAGAGAGAGGGTGATGCGAAGTAAGGTTTGGATGCTGGAGTATGCGGATGTATCCAACTCTCTGGAAGGAATCATATTAATGAGAGTGCAGAAATACATAGACAAGAGAGATTTGAGGGTAAATGTTGAAAAAACGAAGTGGATGAGATTTAGGAATATAAGAGGGAAGGGAAGATAAAAGAGCTAGATGGGAAGGGAGATGGATTGAGAGGATGAAAGTGTTGTAGTACCTAAGGTTCATGTTTAAGTGTTCGAGATGTTATGAGGAGCATATCCATTGAACACAGGAAGGCGAGGAAAGCGTGTGCCTTACAGCACTATGACCTGTTTAGATCTTTTGTACTAGTAGTAGGGTACTAGCCTACTACTAGTATGGTCCCAGGAATTCATTTTGCTTGGTTAGGTCAATTAACTTCCTAGGAAGCCATTCCCTGAACTGTTTTGGCATTCAAAATAAGTAAAAAAATTAACTTTGTTGGAATCACTTTTTAATAACACTTGTAATTATAGTTTCAACAATTTCAGTCATTATCAAACAATGATACTTGTATGATGTATCATAAAAGTGATACCAACAAAGTTAATTGTTTTACTTATTTTGAATTATCAAAATGTATTACGAAGTGAAAGCCTCCACAATTACTTATTGTTTTTGCATTATCGCTATTTCTTCAATTAAGTCTAGTCTAGTGGTTTCAGTGCTATACATACGCATAGGTAATGTCCGGCCGTTTTCTCAGCCAATCCACATAGTTTTAAAGTTGTGTTGTCCATGTTACCTATTTTATGAAGATGTTACTTGCAATGGCAATGTCCTTTAAGTATACCCGTGACAAGTCTTATCTCGCTTTTAGTGAGGCACAAGAGCTGTTTTGCTTTGCTTGGCGAGAGGTCAATAAACATTTTTGATTACCCTTTTTTTCACCTTTCTTCCCCACTCTTGGACCACTTCCTATGTTCTTCTTCCCTGGCAAGTACATCGGCGTGCTCGTTGCCTATTATATTTACGTCTAGTACTAGTACCTATATTACAGTGAGCTTGTTGCCCTTGGCTGAGAGATTGTTTACAGTTTCAAGTCGTTTTGGAATTGAAGCTGCACGCTTGGAGGTTCTTAACAGCAGCCTGACTGCCTAAGATCAACCAGACGTGTGCCTCTTTTAACCTTTTTTTCGTACAAACCTGAGCACATCTTTCCAAGGCTGTGCTTTCAGCTTGTAAGACTGATGGGTCTTGTCCAAGAGAAAATGATTCCCTGCAAATGCCCATGATGGAGCCTGCTTCCATTTTAATAAATCTGTATAACAGATTACAGAGTTATATTTTATTTTTTTGATTCGGTTCAGGCTGTCTTGACGACTGTCAATAATCACTTCAGAGCATGATACGAAATTAAATTTGGTCGGCATTACGTGTTGACGTGCACAGTCATTTGGGAGTAGCGACCCCACGTACCCGAGCCGCAAACATCACACACGCACATCACACACACACACATCACCCACACACCCATCTACACACACATCACACACATACACATCACATCACACACAAACACACATTAAGGACGCTGACCGACACTCTACACCCCGTGAAGTAATGCCAGACGGCGGTTCCGCGGGGTGGCAGGGCTACTTGGGGAGGTGGTTTTTAGTGGAACTCCTGGGGAGTTTATAAAAGATTATCTACCTCCCAGCTACAAAAAAAAGGTTCAGGTTCAGAAGTAGGTCTAGTAAAGCTTCCATTGCTACAGAGGAGCGGTATGTATAGCACCCATGATGCGAAGACAGGCCATTCTCTGAAGAGTTTGATTTTTTTTATTTGTACCGTTGCTTGTTTAGTATTGACTCACTATACTAGTAGCGATATGTAATAATGGATCTTACTACCATAATGTACACCCAATGTATCATTTTGGATTTCAGTTCCTATGATCTGTAAAAGAGCCTGCAGCATATCCATAGCGCCGTTGTAGTTTTGTAGATTGTTTTTTCTAGGTGCGCCTTCCAATGAAGTTACCTATCTAGTGTTAAACTTATATATTTCACCTGATTGGACAGCGCAATTTCTTGTCCTTTTACTTTGGGAGCTTTGATATTCAGCTTTCTACGATTAGTGAAAGGTACCACCATAGTTTCGTCAGGATTGTCATTGAAACCTTCCCTTAGACATCATTTTACTATGGTATTAAGGGCGTTTTCAGCTAGGGACGATATGATGTCATATTTACTTCCTATGACAATAGCTATATCGTCGGCGCCATGGCCTTTAGGAGGTCATCCACCACGAAACACCAAAACCAGGGCAACCTTTAGCTGTTGTTACTCTTTCTGATTTGCTCCCTATACATCTGATATATTTAATTGTAACACAAAAAATGTGTTAGTATTTTAAACAATATTTTGTAGCTCATTTAGGAACGTTGTAAACGTATTAGGATGTAAGTCAATAACTGGAGTTGTTCTCTGTTATATTTGTTATTGTATGCAAATGTATCTTTTATCTCATGTAGTATTGTCTGTCATAGTTTCTGATACTTTTTCTTTGTTAAAGCATATAAATTTTGTTGGGAAATAAATTTATTATTATTTTTATACCTACGGCGATCTTAAGGTTTTCAAGTACGGCCTTGATCCATCTTATTGTGGGTATGTCGATACCCTTCTTAACAGCCCATTCTTCACGGTTTATAAGTTGTGTAGTCAAAAGTAGCTTCAATATCCAGGAAAACACATAATGCAAGCTCCTTGTGGTGTAGTGATGCTTCTATGCCTCTTGTGAGGATATGAAGTGCATGCGCACAGTGGATTTGACTATAGAACGGATTTACCTTTGAGGCACTGCTCCTTGTATTTAAAGGTAATGCGTGCTCTGTGAGGATCGGAAGGATACGTGGAGTCATCTAAAAGAGGAAAGCAAGAGATTGGAAGAGGATTAAGTGGATGGATGTAGAAGCTTGAGAGAGTGGACGACAGAAGACTGGGTCAGGTTAAAGATACCTACGAGACTGGGACGAGAAAGAGAAAGGAGAAGAAACGAAGAAGACAGAAGTAACAGAGTATAGTTTTAACTCAAGTATTATAATAGAGGAAAATACCAAATAAAGGTTTTGTAGACATTAAACTATAATAATATACTTCTCCGGCAATATGAATTAAAATTGTCTTCATTAATTAGTTAAAAATTATTGTTCGGTGCTTTTTAATAGTTTTACCTAAATTTTTACGTAAAAACATAGAAACAAGACTTTCATAACATCTTGGAGTACAATAAATCTACAACATTTTACAAAATGATCTAGCTTTAAAGCTATATATTGTTTAAATAATTAGAAGTCAGATCATTTAAATCCTCGTGATTTTTCTTCCTTCTTCTTCGATGACACTTTTACTCAACTTGGACCCTGGCCTCTTGGAAGTTTTGTCTCCAACGTTCACGGTGACTAGCTGACCTTTCAGTTCCTTGTTTTTAGCAATTCGTGGGTGCTTTTGGATACGTTATCCGCGCATCTTGCTCTTGATCTATCAGCTGGTCGATTTCCTCGTGGGTGTCTTGGGAGTACCTGTTTGCCGACCGTGCCTCTGGAATGCGTTGTACATACCCAGCCCACCTGAGTCGCATTAGATTTATGTATATTGTAATAAATGGGTCTGTGCTTCAACTGGTTTATATGATGAATTATTTAAAAAAAAAAACATCATTTCGAATCAAGAATATTTTGAAATGTTCTATAGTTATAAAGAAAATTATCGCATTTTTTGTGGGAAAAATCTAGTAAGTGATTCATAAAACGGCTTTACATCTTCAATCATTATCTGTGTGGTAAGAATTAAGGCCTGGTTGGGAGGAGTTCACTGTTTATCAATGGTCTTCCATGCAAAGCCACGTTGTGCCATAGACAGAAGAATCACTTTTGCCATTTATAAGTAAATATGCTTCATTTTGACTCGATTTGTGTCCATTATGTCCACTTTTTCATTACCAGTCACTATCCTCTTCAAAAATGGTTCGATTTCGTTATGTCCCAGCAAAGAATCGCAGACACCTTACATATATTCAATTACTGTTAATACATCATTTTATATCGGAAACAAAATATTCAAATATACTTAATTCAGTAAAATAGTAATAATATTAAAATTTATTCTCTACATCAACTTTGTTATAAGACTTTATTTTTTATTTTTCAAATATTAATCAATTGAATGTTGGTCTGTAAGCTGTTTCATTGTGACTGTTAATTGAATAACTTTACATATACTGAAGTGTTTTTGGTAATAAGAGTATGAATTTTTATGAACGTACCTTATAAAATATTTATACATTTAATATTTTGAAGAAAAGTTATTTTGTAATTTTGATTATAATTTCAGTTACTATTACTGCTTCTTTTAATATAGTAATTACGTTTAATCTGATAGTTCTTTACATGCTTGTAAAATAGTTTGTTGTGTTAATTAATGTTAAAATAATTTATTTAAGCCAATAATTTATTGGACGTCACGAATTTGCATCTAATAAATTTTGGACGTGTAAAATGTTGAATAAATCAATCGGTTATTTTAAAATCGCGATTTTCGTATTAGAGGCGGAAAGGCGGACGGATCCCGGCTGTGAACAGGCCACGAGGGTCCGGTTTGCGCTCCGGAGTGTACTATGATTGGATCCGGTTTTTGGCCCGGAGTGTAGAAAATAGACATCGGGCGCGCGGCCCGTTAATCTGCGTTTCCCTGGCAACCGGGGATAGCTATCAACAATACCACACCGGCACGACTCCTTCACCGCTCATCATCACTTCCACCAGTTAGTTATATGTATGGGGACTCGAGAGAGAATCGGAGAGAATGGGGCACGCGGAATGCTCGATGGTTGTTAGATGGTGGTTGGATGACTGGGAGACGTGATGGTTCTTAGGGGAGGAGATGCAAGATGGGAGCTATTAAACGTTGCCTCTCTCGACAAAATTACAGCTACCGTCCGATCTTAATTTCTTTTACTTTTTTTTTTTTTCTAAACGACGAAACTTGCAAATGTTCACGTGCGAACTTTGCAGAAATTTTCTTTGATTGCATATATTAACTATTCTAAAAAATAATGTAGTTTGTTAAAACTCCAATATACAAGTGTATTTCGAGTATCTTGATGTTTGAAAACTGTAATGTAAGACAAACGGTTAGTTAGGTCTTCTGTAACAAGATTTTAAGAACATCATAATGATATATTAAATGATAAGCAAACGACTAATTTTATTAAGTATCGTAGATATAATGGAATCACACTTTTAGCCCAAAATGTTGTAAAATACTATACTCATTAATAAGGGCTAATTACACAATTCTCGAGAAGTTTTGGAAATTAGAAACGCTTTAAGGCAGTTAAAAATGTGGCTAATGTTAACCTCTGAAGACCTCTGAAATTCCTCTATATTAAATGAGCTTACTACCTTATTAGCTATTATTACATAATTTATAAATTATTTCGTACATCATTCTTGATAATGCCATTATATTGGTAATTCGATCATAATTTACTACACCTATTTTAAATAATTTAATTTAATGTGTTAATTAAGTATAGCTATAACATGCCAATACAGTGGGTACTGTTCTGTATCCGAATAACCAACACAACTATATGCTTATATAAAAAAATAAAATAAAATAAGAAAATATCTAAATCAACTGAAATTTTAAATAAATATTTAATCAATTATAGCTCTATTAACATGTTATAGTTATAATTAAAGAACATACTAAACTATTTTAAATCAAGACGTTTATACACTAAATAAGACAGACAATGTTTTCTTTTTTCGTTATTAACCTTATTGTTTTTACCCCTATGGTAGGTTTTGGTTTTCAACCTGTAATACTAATCCCTAAAATCCCAAAAATCATATATTTATATTGATATATTGATAAAGCTGATATGTTATTAGTAAATGTGTTATCAATTCAGACATCGTATCTAGTTGTATTTTTTGTAAGTCTAAACGAGGCAAAATTGCAAAGTTACAGTTTTTGAAACAGCATTTATTTTTGCTAATAAAGTCAATATATTATTATTATATAATTGACTCTTCTATTTTGTGTACTTTTTAAATAAAAGTGAAAAAAATTGTAGGCATAAATTTAATGTTACTCTAGACTAAATCTTCCTAACATATTGTCTATAATTTCCAGAAACTAATAATTACTATTGAGTGATTAATAAATAAATATACATATTATATTAAATTGGCATTATTATATTACTAGTAATATTTCATTGAGGTAATCAAAATGTAAATAGAGAGGTTTTTTGAATCATTTTTATAAACCTGTTTCATATGGCAGCTTGCCTACTTGCATTTATTAATAATAAAATTATTTGCTTCAGACTGAACAATTTAACAATTGCCAAAAATTACGTTTTTCTAATTCTTTCAGTGCATTCTTAAATATTTAAATTTGAATAAAATAAACTTTCTATAACTACTTCCTCGTTTCGCATGGTATCTAATGCCCAAGTAAAAAACATGTTACGCCAGTACCTTTGGGGAACAATTTAGGATATTGGATATATTTTAGATTGTCATCCAGAATCAACATCATGAAAAATAAATAGATTTGACCAAATTTATCACAGCTTACATCACTCTCCTCCTCCCGCATGTGTAACAATACTTTTACGTCTATCAGAGTGTAGCTTATAATCGTGTAGATGCGTTTTCTTCTGTAAAGAAGCACTATCTGCTATTCCTATACTTTTCACATAGTTTTCTTCTTATAATTAGTAAGCCATAATATTCTCCTTATTAGGAGTATTATTTAAAGTGTTTCCTAACATGATCCACACTGTTGACTGTAACTGTCGATTTCTTTAATATATTTATTTCTGAAGTATGTAATTGCAATCATTTGTTTTAGGTTTAGTGATACCATGAATACGTAACTTTGTATATTCTTCTTCAAGAACACTAATTATCTCCAGTAGATAGATGCCTTACTAATGATTTTGGGTGCTTCAATTTTGAAATAGATCTCAACTTCTTCGGCACCCTCCAGAGTGTTGATGGCAGGTACAAATTTTCCATAAAAACATATTACTTTCTTTATACATAACAAACACTACAAGCAGTAAAAAATACATGCCTAATTTTGCCTTAAATTTTCTAATCTACTACTACCTTAAAAGTAGTATTTCGATTCTTAAAGGTGCAAATGAAAATAAGGATGCGATTACTGAAAGATTTGTTGACAAGAGTTAATTGAAAAATATATTGTTTGTACAAAGTATGTACGACTTGTTTTAAAATCAGAACTAATACCAAGAACTCTCATGTTTACATATGCTTTTGATAGTGCCCATAGGTCAACTGTTTTGCTACGTTTTGCTAATAAATAAAATGAGTAATGACTTTGAGAATGGAAAAATTGCTAAACCAAAAAATCTAAAAACTTACCAGAAGTGCAAGAACTGTAAGCAGGAATGAGCAGTCACATTAGTAGAAAAGAACAATAACCCTTATCAATTAACGAAATAAATTTTTTACTTAGAGTATCAACTCCAGAAAATCGGTGTTATTCTGTTGCTATTGAGTCTTACTATGGCCCACTTATTAATTACTGTATTTATATAGTCATCAATAATCTCTTGCTGAATTTATGTTGATTATTTTAAATCCCATTCTGGGCATCTTCAACTAACTCTAAATTCAAACACAAACAGCTAGATATGAATATGGCTAGTAGTACAGAAATGTTGTCGCTACTACACGTTGAGCACCGTCTTTCTAAATCCACCAGACTTGGAAAATATGATCCTACCTGCCCGAATAGGAAATGACCTTTAAAGATTCGGCTTGCCAATGAATTGATGAACTTGAAACAGAGTCATACTTTTAAAACAATAAATATCTCAAGAGATCAAACACCCTGCCAGAT
The DNA here is from genome assembly GCA_963969525.1 of Ontholestes murinus. Classification (NCBI taxonomy): domain Eukaryota; kingdom Metazoa; phylum Arthropoda; class Insecta; order Coleoptera; family Staphylinidae; genus Ontholestes; species Ontholestes murinus. Next base: position 30,921,391 of record OZ018390.1, read on the forward strand.
CGAGCACTATCGGAATGTCAAGAGGGAATTGTTGCGTAGGACCAATGCCGGAAAAAAACATATTAGGATTAAATAAATCTGTAGTTTACCGGCCATTGTGAAGGAATTCTCGGAAAGGTAACACTGCTCGAAGTATTTGCAAAAACCTCAATATATATTACCAAAATGTTAGAGGCATTAAAACTAAAACACATTATTTTTATACCAGCTCCTGTAGCTCGATATTATATTTTTGACTGAAACTTTGTTAAATGAATCTGTATTTAATTCAGAAATATCTAATACTAGTTATAGTGTTGTGCGCCATGACCGAAATATTGGAGTTTGCAAATATCATCTCTTATGAACGTATTGATACTACGCATTTTGAATCATTGGTATCATTAGATGATTTAATTTTATGTAAATGTAAATTTAATTCTGATTTATTTTACTCAATTGTTATATATGCTCCAACGGATATATCGTATTAAATGCTCAATGTATTTTTTAAGTCAATTGAATTGTTAATCGTTGGTGTTGCTAACTGGAGCCACTGTTGGAATCCTAAATGTCTTTCTGTTTTAAATTTCATGAATATTTTACAACTTGATCAATTTAACAGCATTAAAAACTCCAATAATATATTACTTAATTTGATATTATGTAATTTTGATTGTAAAATTAGCTTTGAACGTGATTTTCTTCTATTTGTCACTGAGGATTTAATTCAAAAGTTTACGGTTAAGTCGGAATTTGCCTTCAAAGTTTCAATTTTTTTTATTTCTTTTGTTTATAACAATTGCACGCTTCATTCGATTTTAATAAAATTTATTATAAATAACTACCATAATATAATACATCATTTCAGTTATTATGGCCATTAGTAATTGACAGGAAGTAGAAAAAACAGTAGTACCACCACTTAAAAACTAAAACATTTTTTTATGTGCATCCAATGAAAACGACTACTTGAAAGAGCATTTAATTTAAAAACTTGTTGTCCCTTAATAAAATTTGGTATCTGAATACAACTAAAATAAAATATGAATGTAGTATGCTTATTATGCACTCATTAATAAGTAAATCAACTAACTTAATTGAATAAAAAATAATTCATAACAATTAATAAAATAAATCAAAACAACATCTAACACTTTTCAAACAATTTTCTTCGCAAAATCCTAATACAAACAAGATACCCGTTTGCTCAAAATATGAATATTTATAAACTATAATTAAGTTAAAAATTAATTATTAAAAGGCACTCAGTAATTATTATTATACATAATTAAAACAAAGATGGCCACGAAAATCATATATTTACGATTCCCTGGAATATTTTATTTTTTTATGGGAAAACCGTGTAAGATATCAAATATTATCAAAAGACAAAAACGTTTTAAAATTAAACAATCTTTCAAGTAGTATTTTTAAAATTTTTATTGGATGCACCAATAAAAAATATTTTACTTTTTAAGTGGTGGTACTACCTTTTTTATACTTGCTGTCAATCACGAATGGCTATAATAACTGAAATGATGTATTATATCGTAGTAGTTATTAATTATAAATTTCATTTTAATCGAATAAAGCGTCTAATTGTTATAAACAAAAGAAATAAAAATTTTTGGAACTTTGAAGAGAAATTCCGGCTAAACCGTAAACTTTTGGATATAGATATGTTGCGTTAAATCGTCATATTTTGGCCCCAGCAATCTGTGGTCCAGCCATTTCCCCACACGGGACACACACACACACACACATATATATATATATATATATATATATATATATGTGTGTGTGTGTGTGTATTAACATATAACGGGTGTCCAACAATTATTGCAGTCCCGGGTGGCGTTGGAATGAAAAACGTAGGTCGATTCTTACATGTGCCAAATAAATGAACTGACATATTAATTGTCAAACATAACTTAAATGTTCATTAAAAATGTCAGTTCATTTATTTGCAACATGTAAGAATCGACCTACGTTTTTTATTCCAACGCCACCCGGGACTGCAATAATTGTTGGACACCCGTTATATATATATATATATATATAAACTAGGAAAAGTTAATATTCTTAAATCTACAAAAGCTTGTTTGCACTTTTCCCGATACCCCAATCCAGCTATTATTCGGACTGCTCTTCGTTGGAGAGAGTGAACATGCGATGCCTTATAGCTGAGTGACCATAGACAAATACACCATATGATATGTGTGAATGGCATAGAGAGAAGTATGCTGTTTTCAATGTTTTTGTAATTACTTCTTGAGATAAGCTTCTTAACAGATAAATGCTTTTATTGATTATTTTTTGAGATTTCATTGCCATGATTGTGCCACAATAGGTGTTGGTCAATATGAAAACCTAGAAATTTAACGCTCTCCTTTTTATCAACTGGATTATTTTTCAAAGTAAACAGTATATGTTGTGTTTTAGTTGTATTTGCCATTTCAAGAACTTCCCCATTTTGATTAATCACTTTATCATGAGTATCGACAGTACTACTCAATGTGATGTCGTCTGCAAAAAGTACTACCTTACAATTGTGCATAAATTCAGCAAAATCATTTACGAACACAATGAATAACAGAGGACCTAACGTTGACCCTTGGGGTACCCCGTTATTTATTAATAACTGATCAGAATAAACTCCATTAAAATAAACATACTGTTGTCTATTGCTAAGGAAAGACATAATAAGTCGGCAACTGGAAGGATGAAGGATGTAAGTATATAGTTTTTTAATTAGATGATCATGAGACACACAATAGAAGGCCTTGGATAGGTCTACAAATGTTGCTAAAGAATAATTGGAATGTTCAAAATTATTAATGATGGAATTAATGAAATCAAGTGCTGCAGTAATTGTTGACTTGTTTTTCCTAAATCCATGTTGACTCTTTGTAACTAAATTATTACTTTTCAGAAATTCCAACAATTGTTTGTACCGTATCTTTTTCAAAATTTTGGAAAATATAGGAAGGAGTGAAATTGGTCTGTGATTCTTGACATCATTATATATTTATTGTATAACTTTGGAAGATTTCAGTGAACCTGGAAATAAACTGGTTGTTATTACTTTATTAATTAATTTGGTCAACGCAGAAATAATTACATCAATTATTGTTTTTATTAATTCAATTGTAAGACCATGGATATCTAAGGTGGGCGTATTGCCAAAGCCTTTAATTATATCCCTCACCGTCTCCTCAGAAACAGGAGAAAATCTGAAATAGGATACATTCTTTGCCACATAATTATTAACTAATATTGCAGGATCTATATCACTTGGAGGAAGACTGGCAACAATCTCATTGGCAATATTTACATAAATGCTTATTAAATTCTGGAGAGGTTATATCACAGATTTGAGTGTTACTTTTATTCTTGCGCTTACCGTTAACTAGAGACCACATGGCACCAATAGAATTTGATGCAGTTAAAATATAATTATCATTATCATTATTTGATATTTCAATTCTATAATGATTTCGTAACTGTTTTTTTTTTAATGACAATAGATTATTGCTTAATCAAATATGCTTTTTCAATAAGATGTAAATTATCCCTCATCATTTTAAGTTCAGGTGTAAACCATTGCATGCATCACATTTTAATTTTTTTTTCTGGGAAAGATAGATAAAAATTCCTCATTAGAATATTGAAAAATTCGTTCCACATGACATTCGTGTTGCTTTGTTCAAGTAATTCCCAATTTTCAGTTGATAAAAGGTGATAAAATGTAAATTTGCATACTTTAGTAATAGGACGGACTATTTTTTCAATATTAATTGGTTCACATTTTGATTTGATGTTTAGCTGCATTGCAATGCCGTTATGATCAGAGAAAGGGATAATTACTGGGGAAACAGCATACTTCTCCGAATAAATATTAATGAATATATTATCTATGCATGTAGCATATCTTGTAGGAAAATTAACTGAACTATATAAATTAAAACTACTTAATAAATCCTCCAATTGCGTACGTTTGTAATTATTACTTTTAAAATTAATATTAAAATCTCCACATAATAGTACAATATACTGATTAAAATCAATATTAGACATAAGTTGATTTAAAACATTCATAAATATGTTAAAATTACCTAAAGGACTTCTGTAAACTGTTATAACGACTGCAATAAACTCTTTCAAAATTACACATATTTCACAATCTTTATCAATTGATAGTTATAAAAAGGAACATCAAATTAAAGCTTTACTACTCTAACTCATCTTTCTATCGCTCCGAATTTCAAAGAATGCGGACTTTAACCAATTAACTGCACTGCCTATGCGTCCTATATTTTAAATATTGAAAATAATAGTAAAAGTAAACCCAAGGACATTTTGAAGTTTGTGCGGCAGAGAAAAGGCAATTCAAGAATTCCTAATCAGATTTTGTACGAAGACAAGATATTGTGAATGGTTTCGCTGATGCATTTTCAAAAACTACCACCCCAAAAATATTTCGATATCGAATGAATATTTCTCACTCAGTGAAACACTCTCTGCACCTTATATAATTGAGGATGAAGTAATTAAGAGTATTAGTAGGCTAAAGAATTCATCTATTTGTGGTGATAATAAAATACTATACTTCCTTCTAAATGATTTCAAATATATACTAGAGAAGCCCTTATGTATTACATTCGAATGAAGGAATATTATTATTAATCCAATTTTCAAAAAAGGTGAATCGACACATTTTCATAATTACAGACTATCTTATTTAACTTTGCTAAAGTTATAATTTATAATTATGTTTGTCATCATACCCACAAATATATATCGCTTAATCAGGTAGATCGACAACCACTAACCTGGCTGTTATTACTCAACATATTAGCGAAGCTATCGATAAACGATTGCAGACAGATGTTATTTACACGGACTTCAGTCGTGCGTTTGACACAATTGATCATAATATTTTACTAAGAAAACTTGGTGCTTTTGCGTTCACTTCTGACTTAATAGAGTTTATATCATCTTATCGTAAAAACAGGACTAATTCTGTTCAATATAATGATTTTAACTCGTATTTGTTTCATAGTCAGTCTGGTGTTCCTCAAGGGTCTAATTCAGGACTGCTTTTTATTTTATATATTAATGACCTTATAACTTATAAGTAAACTAGAATATCCATCTACCATATAATGGATTATTTCTCTATTATAACAGTACATCCCTTATAATTGAACGCGTACAGAGGCCGTTTTTGAAATTTCTTTCAATCAAATGATTAATATAGAGAACATTGTTTTTGTCTATATTCTTTACTTGAAGCATGTAGCAATGCCAGGTTTATAACAGGTTGTCCCAAAAGAGATTTTATGTTTCTTTAGCTTTCTGCATGAACGCAATAAATCTGAAGGGCGCAGGGGGTGTGTCACTCGGGAGTACAGCTCTTGGGAAGTTAGTCACTATGAAGCGTTTTTTCGAAAGTGGACCGCGCATTGTACGTGCGATAGCTTTATAAAAATTCTAAAATACTCGGGGTAGCACCTCTTAAATGAGACCCTAAGCTTACTTCTTAGTCGAAATTTGGCGAAGAAGTTTGATGAGACCGGTATAACACTGGAAAAACCAAAGAAGTCGATCCTTCTCAAGATTATCAAGAATTGTAGAGATCCGACTATTCAAATTAAATGTGCATAGATCGTCATTTCACAGTATTATACATAAAGACCTAAAACGGAATTCATATAAACTGGTACAAGAATTAAAACTCCAAAGTGCCGATTACTTTTTCTTGTAGAGTTATCTCAAATGTAAAGTTTACGCTGATAGATTAACTTCTTTGGTGCATTTGAAAGAAAACATTCATCACGTAATAGCATCCACCATAGAATCTACCGTGCCATCATGAGAAATTTTAATGTACAAATAAATTAGTACATTTATACGATATTATTATTAGAAATAAAATCCCAAATTGTATAGTTTAATAAATAACACATTTATGATAGATTATACTTTTTTATTTGTTTACTAAATACAAACATTCTTTCGGAACACCTTGTATTAAAATTTTAAGAAGGAAGCAATCACATACAATTACAAATATAGTACGTTAATTAATTCTGATCTATGACAAACAGATCTTATGATCACTTGTTAGAACTTATAGTGAACTGATTTTTAGAAATAGATCCACATTTATTTATGTCACATTTAAAATAATTACTTTTTTGTATTGTTTTATGAAAAATGGAATAACTAACCACATGTTATGATAAACGTTCCGCAATGTAAAGTCAACTCTAGACTAAGTATAAAAAGTTTTAACCATATTATTATCAACTTCACTGACATAATTTCTCTTCTTGTTTTATTCAGACCTTTTTGTTACTGTTTGACTTAAATCCAGTAATTTAGTTTATTTAATTTTTTGTTTCATTACTTCTCGATCCTACACTTAAATCCACCTATTGTTTTTCGGCTTTTTTATAGTCTGTATCTTTGATTTTTGAATCTTCATCAGGAAGTAGGTAAATAGGTATTTAAATGCCTTGTGTGATTAAATTTAGAAAGATTACAAATTGATAAATAAATATTTTAAGACACGTTTTATCGTTGATGATTATAAAAAATGAAAAGTTTTAATTGCCTGCCCAATATAATCAACTCTTGTTTATTTTTAACAATCAACAATTAACGTTTTCCATTAGTAAATTCACCCATAATTGAATATTATTTCTATTGGCCTGTTTAATTACGGACGTATTTTTGGAATACCCCGATGTTTTTAGACCACGGCATGTTTTTCCATTCAGCAATATAAACATTAGAGGGCGTGCGTGTAAATCCGTTGCGGTTTCATCATCGTGCATTGTTGATTTATACATAAAAAAAGGAGCTGCGGCAGGTAATAAAGGACCAACGATTGCCATTTTACAGTTGTGACCGCAATTGGTAGGAAGGGAAGAGAATGCGTGCGTGTGTGTGTGTATGCATGTGCGTGCGTGTGGTCCGAAAACAGGTATTGTGAGGGGTGCCAAAAAATTTTCGTGGTCGGATGATCTCTTATTTCGCCCCATGCGTAATCACCGACTGGAAACCGAAATAGGATTATTCCGACAATGAACAAACCTCGGCCAGGATTCTGATACTTATCCCTTTTCTCTTCCCCACACACTACCTGCGAAATAAATACTCAAGTCAGATGCGATCCTAGAAAACAATTATTCGCTTCGCACACATGCAAACTCGCACCCCGGAATGGAATCGAATTCATTCTGGGGTTGCTCTCCCCGAACACGACGAATTATTTCGGATAATTATTCCTATGATGAAAATTTCACTACCCCTAACCGCAATTCGCAGACATTTCACGCAATACCGAAGAATTCCAGTTATTCGTTACCGCAAATATCATTCTACGGTTACATTTACGTGATTCGAAACGAGATTTTGTATGAAAATAATGACCTACAATGGTTATTGTAAATTGAAAGCAATATATAGGTCTCGTCTAGTTTTCGTTAAATTTATACGAAACTGAAATAAAGTTTCTAAAAATAATTGCTAATATAATACAACCTCTTTATGTTTATTTTTAGTTAATAGATTTAAGTAGTGTTTATTGGGGAATAAGTTAAACATATTGGGTTGAATCTTAAGTCGTTTCAATTCCGACCAATAGATGTCTACACGTGCATTTTTAACCAACTATTTTTAGTCCAATCATCTAACCTAAATGAGATATTTAAATTGTGATTAAAAAGTGTTCGAAAGATGAGAAAGCAATAGGAATATCATTATATTTTACTGTTTCTTCAGAAAAGGAAAAATCGCAACGCAAGCCCATAAAAAGTTATGTGCTGTGTACGGTAATTTCAATGCCAAAGATGCGCCACGTTAGGAAGGCCAATTTAAGCTGAAGACAATGAAAAAATGGTGATGTGGCCATCATAGTACTTTCCCTATATTTTTCTCGAAAACTATGAGGTTTACGCAAAAAGGCTATTCTTAATAATTTGTTCAGTTTTGAATTCTTTACAATTATCTGTAATACAAGTTTCATGTAACTCTAATAGTTTATTAGCAATTGACAAAAAATGTCAAAATTTTCAATTTTGTTTTTCTCGAAAGTTAAGAATTTTATGAAAAAAATGTTTTAACAAAATAAATTTATTTTCTCATTCTCTCTAACTATTGTTTGAAAAGTTTTGTAATATTTTTCATATTTAGAAAAATATCGACAAAAAACCTTATTTTCATGCATTTTCATGCACAATACTATTCAAATTGTGATGTGGCCATCATAGTACTTTCCATATATTTTACTCGAAAACTATGAGATTTACGCAAAAAAGTTATTCCTAATAATTTGCTCAGTTTTAAATTCTCTATAATTATTTGTTATAGAATTTTCATGTAACTTCAATAGTTTATTAACAATTAGCAAAAAATATGAAAATTTTCAGTTTTTATTATTTTTCTTGAAAGTTAAGAATTTTATGAAAAAAATGTTCAAATAAAACTTGTTCAGTTTATAATCCCCTTTAACTTTTGTTTGAACCGTTTTTAAATTTTTGTTTATATTTAGAAAAATATATCAAAATTTTCAATTTTTATTTTTTTTCTCAAAAGTTAAAAATTTTATGACAAGTATGTTTAGATTTTCATTCTCTTTAACTTATGTTAGTAAAGTTTTGTAAAATTTTTCATATTAAAAAAATTATCGATAAAAAACAAAAAAACGCCTCGAGTAAACACCCACTTCCGGTCTATGAATGTTCACCAAAAGCTTTTCAGTTCCAGTTTTTAACGACGAAACCTTAAGTTTGAAGTTTCATCTCAAACAGATAATTCGTTTTTGAGATACAGCGCCCACCGACAGACAGACACACACACAGACACAAAAATGGTGATGTGGCCATCATAGTACTTTCCCTATATTTTTCTCGAAAAATATGAGGTTTACGCAAAAAGGCTATTCTTAATAATTTATTCACTTTTTAATTCTTTACAATTATTTGTTATATAAATTTCATGTAGCTTCTATAGTTTAATATCAATTGGTAAAAAATGTCAAAATTTTCAATTTTTATTTTTTTTCTCGAAAGTTAAAATTTTTATGAAAAATATGTTTAAATAAAATTTGTTTATCTTCTGATTACCTTTAACTTTTGTTTAAAAAGTTTTGTAATATTTTTTATATTAACAAAAATATCACAAAAAAACAAAAAACGGCCTGAAGTAAACACTCACTTCCGGTTTATGGATGTTTACCAAAAGCTTTTCAGTTCCAGTTTTTAACGATAAAACCTTAAGTTTAAAGTTTCATCTTAATCGGATCATTCGTTTTTGAGATACAGCGCCCACCGACAGACAGACAGACAGACAGACAGACAGACAGACAGACAGACAGACACACACACAGACACAAAATTTTTTTTTCCAGAAATTAGTGTAATGGGTTCAGGGGACCCCAAAACGGATATTTCCGCAAAAAAAAATTTTCAAAAAAAAATCACGATCACAATACTTCCCCTATATTTCATATAGGGAAAGTAAAAAATTTTTACTTTCCCTATATGAAATATAGGGGAAGTATTGTGATCGTGATTTTTTTTTGAAAATTTTTTTTTGCGGAAATATCCGTTTTGGGGTCCCCTGAACCCATTACACTAATTTCTGGAAAAAAAAAAATTGTGTCTGTGTGTGTCTGTCTGTCCGTCTGTCTGTCTGTCTGTCTGTCTGTCTGTCGGTGGGCGCTGTATCTCAAAAACGAATAATCTAATTGAGATAAAACTTTAAACTTAAGGTTTTATCATTAAAAACTGGAACTGAAAAGCTTTTGGTAAACATTCATAGACCGGAAGTTGATGTTTACTCGAGACGTTTTTTTGTTTTTTGGTGATATTTTTCTAAATATGAAAAATTTTAAAAAACGATTCAAATAAAAGTTAAAGAGAATAAAAAACTGAACAAGTTTTATTTAAACGTATTTTTCATAAAAATTTTAACTTTTGAGAAAAAATATAAAAAATTTAGACATTTTTGCCAATTGTTAATTAACTGTTGGAGTTACATGAAACTTATATAACAAATAATTGTAGAGAATTAAAAAATGAATAAATTATTAAGAATAGCCTTTTTGCGTAAATCTCATAGTTTTCGAGAAAAATATAGGGAAAGTACTATGATGGCCACATCACCATTTTTTTCCAGAAATTAGTGTTTTGGGGTCAGGGGACCCCAAAACGGATATTTCCGCAAAAAAAAATTTTGAAAAAAAAATCACGAAAACAATACTCCCCCTATATACACTATATAGGGAAAGTAATAAAGGCATTAATCGAAGCCGTTATATGACTCGAGAGTTCGCAGAAATATTAAACATTTTCCAAATAACCGTGTAAAGGCATTATCACAACATGGGATATGTTAGTAAACTGTTGGATTCCACATGAACTCAAAGAAATTCATTTAACAAAGCGTATAAACGCCTGCGATAATGAAAATGATCATTTTCTCAAACGTATTGTCACTGGTGGTGAGAAATAGATAGTTTACGATAGTTTACGTCGAGTGAAAACGATCATGCTGCATGCCCGGTGAACAAGCTACAACCACTTCGAAAGCAAACATCCATCAAAAGAAGGTTATGTTCTCAATTTGGTGGAATTACAAAGACGTGTTTTTGAGCTACCACCACAGAACCAAACTATCAATACAGCTGTATACTGTCGCTAATGAATAAATTGAATGAACCGAACGAAAGATTGCAAAAGGTCATCAAAAAAATGATCAATACATAACTGAAGAAATTCTTTCTCAACCCAATACATTTTTCGTAACTGAAATATAACTGGGTATTCGAAATAAGTTAGTAATTTTTGATATATATGTTAGTTAATAAAGATAAGTAAAACGCAAACGTACTCTTGTCAATAATTTTATGTGTTCTATCACAAGACAAATATGATACCATTAATCACTATTATCAGAACAAGAAGGTTTCGAATTTATGCACTTAAAAGAATTAAACTTTCAATAACTCAGTTACATTAATGAGCAGTTAGAAATATAATTCAGTGGTAATTATAATTATAGCAAGTTTATTCTAAAGTTTCTTCCATAATATAGCATTTTTATTTGTAGTCTGGTCAGATTACATTTTAGAAAATGTAGTAATAAAAGTACTTCACAGAGGCAGTATAAACTAAAAAAAAACAAGTTTTAAAAAATATGTATATAATTTCTTTTCTTTCTAGAATTTTTTGAAAATAACTAAATAAAACATTTTCCGTGTCAATTTCTGAAAAAAATTTAAAAAATTAAAATCAAATTGGTACAAATGACGTTTGTTGCTTATTAATATTAATAGATTGCTATTTTTTACTTGTGTAAAAACAACAAAAAAAATACTTCATTAAGGGAAGCAGATTTGATATTTTTAATTGTTTAAATAATTATGACTTTTTACAGAAATTAAAATGAACAAAAGCTTCAGCTAATCAATCGGGATTATGAAGCGACTTAAATTTAAAATTTTGTTCAAAACCCTTAATAAGTTTGGATGATACAGGTACCTATAAACCGGCAGAATTATGGAATGCATATGATAATAAGTTTTTTTTAATTTTCTGTAGAGTAAAATAGTTTGGACAGTAGGTTTATTTTAATTGCCTGCTTAAATTGTTTAAGGAATGGAAGTGATCTGATTTCAAGAGAGAGTTTGTTAAAGGATTTGATACAATGGTAGTTTGTTCCTCATTGTGACTTCTTAAGTCTCAGGGGGTTTTGATATAAATCATACTTGAACCTGGTTGTATACTTATGGTGGTCATGTGTTAGATATTTATCTTAAAGTATCTTGGTATAACAAAGGTAGATATAAAAAAAGTGGTTCAAGTCTGTTGTGCAACTTGCTCCTGCAATAATCCGTATGGCTCGTTTTTTAAGCTAAAAATACGATGCCTAGATGTCAAGTGCCCTCATACAAACAAGCAGTAACACAGGTGTGCTCCTATTATTCCGAAGTACCCTGCACGTAATACAGGTGTTTGTACTTGACACTTAGCAACTGCATCTCCATGGAGATTCTAGGTCAAGTTTGTATCCATTTGCAAGTCTAAGAAACAAACTGACTCATTTTCTGATTGTAGTGCCCTATTGAAAAATATGCTTTTAGTCTCCGTTTCATTTAGTTTTAATTTGTTAGCTTTGCACTACGAAGCAGTAGCTGCCAGTTAATCGTTTTTTAGGATCATTTCTGTGCCCTTATCACATGGGCGTCTTCCAGATAATTTGGAATGTCATTTATAAAAAATAAAACTGGTCCAAAAATAGACCCTTGTGGCTGACGCTGACCATCTAATATTGGAAGGGACATAGATTGATTATTATTTATATCAACAACTATCTGCTGGGTATGAAGCAAGCACTAAGACACTTTCCTCGCTAAAATTATAATATTTTAATTTTTCTAATAAGATTTTGTGTGACAGACAGTCGAAGGCTTTACTTAAGTCCAGAAATGATCCTATACTGAATGTTTTATTTTTTATTGGGATCACAAAGAGTGGAGGTTGGCACTGCTATCGGCCCAAATTAATCGTATTAATGTCTGAACAGTAACGGCATCTGGAAGCTCCCAATTAACTGCCTGAATAAAGAGGGCTTTTGGTGCTCGTCCAGTGCTGTTACGTATTTCCGATAGCATTAAGATAGCTACTCCATGAAATAGTTTCAGGAATACATGCTTCACGATCTGTAAGAATGTCCTAGCAAAAATCGCAGTACTTGCCTAAGATTATTCTTGTCCTAAGATAATGTAAGATGATCTGTAAAGTTTAACGAGGCAAGTTGATGAATTAATTAACATGGCTAACGCGGAAGAATGTGTTAGTGAGAAAGTAATTAAATATAAACTATGTACTGACAAATATTGCAAGACAAGTATCGTAAGAGACCGAGTGGAGTGTTGTGTGTGCTCAGCAGCATTTCATCCCTGATGCTTCACTAAGGGCAAACAGGATTCGCACAGTAACCACACATGCACGATGAACATCGAAGAAGGTATTAAAGAGTTCATGTTTCTTAAACAAATCAATAATAACTTACTACACACAATAAAGTTATTAGAGGAAGCAAATGAAACTCTAAAAGTGAATAACACAGCACTGATCAGCACTAACAAATATCTAATAAATAAGTTAGAAGATAACGAAAAAACAGGCAGGTGAACAAACTGTAAATAAATCAAAGAAAACTCCAATAACGATAAATACTGTAGAACATTTACCACAGATGAAGCAAGCAATATTAAATCCAAAATATATCGAACAACAAAAACATCCGAAGAACAAAAAGAAATGAGTATAAGGAAGCATTGATAAATACTCCAAATGTTTATCAAAATAAATCAACAAATGCGAGTGAATATTCCATAAAAAGAGAACTTGGAAGATATGATTTACAAACCGATACTTAGCTGACGAGGTCTGATAAAAAAACTAGACGAAAACGGGAAACTATCATATTGGGCACGAAGAACAGTAGCGAACAATTGATAGCAGTTCCACGACTCGCATGGTATTTCTTAGGCAGAGCGAATATAAATACTACTATAAGGGATGTGGAAGAATATATAAAAAACAATATATGTACCGATGGTAGCGTAGAAGTAGTGAAAATCGGCATAAAAATGAGACAGAAAAAGCCTTTAAAATTGGATTTGAGCGAAAATACGAGGAGAAATTTAGGGACCCTAACTCATGGCCAAGGGAAATCAAGATTCAAAAGTATTCTTTTTTAGCCGAAAGGAAGAAAAATGCGAGAATAATACAAAATGCACTCAAGCAAAATTAGAGTACAGAAATGAAAATGGAGCAATGATATAAAGTATGCTATACGCTTAGGATTTTAAAACAAGTACTAGATCAAGAAAACTTACTACTAATATATAGAGCAAACTTCGAATCTCTAATTAGATACGGTATTATCTTCTACGGAGGGTCAAGCTACGCAGAAAAAATATTTATTCTACAAAAAAAGCTCTGAGAATTATTTACAATCTAGATCCAAAATATTCATGCAGGGGATTATTTAGAAATTCAAACATTCTTTCATTTTATAGTTTGTATGTATATGAAATTCTAATCTTCAATTTTAAACATAAACATAAGTTTCTAACTAATAAAATGCATCACAACTACAAAACAAGAAACATACATCTATATAGATATCCATCACACAGATTAACATTGTATGAAAAAACACCCCTATATAATGCTCTAAAAATATACAATAAATTGTCACACAATCTGCAGTGCATTTCAAGCATAAATATATTTAAAAGAGAATTAAAAAGCCTATTAATTAGGAAAGAATTATATAGTATTAATGATTTTTAGTAGTAGTTTATTTTTAGTTAACCACTATATATATTCATCTAAATTAAGTGTAAGGTCTATGTACATTATTTCTTATCTTAAGCTATGTTTTATGTTAATTAATTGTAACTACTGCTAGCGACGTGTTCAAATTAGTGTGTATTGTTATTCTATCACTAAATATTGAATAAATTTATATTCTATTCTATTCTATTTATATTCTATTCTATTCTAAATTTTTCATTACCAGTAACAGTCTCCGGTGGAGTATGTTCTTCACTGAGCTGAACAAGGACATGAGTCACACTTGTTAAAATTAGTTTAGAAATTTTAAGTATAACTAAGTATGCAGATTACTTGGTACCTGTATCTGCTAACGACATAAAACTGTTTTTGGTTAATTACTCTAGGAATATATGTGCCTAACCGGATACCATTAAGTTGTACTGAACTTCATATGACTTTTTTGAAGTAATATCTATAGCAGATAATATTATTAGTATGTAAAGAAACTCCGAATTATACAAGGCCTCAGCATTAGTTGCACTGAAGAATAATTAAAAACAATAATTTTTAATGGTTCTAGTATCACAGGGCAATAATTGGAAAAGGGCCGTCCCCCATCATGCAAAGGTGGATATTCCAAAGAATGTTTTATCCTCAGTGCAATCGTTAATTATGGTGGTTACCTCTATTAAGGCGTCAACGGAAATCAAGTTGGCTGTTATATAATATGTTGTTGGCTTTCAGTATAATTTCTACTATTTTTAAAATAATAGGGAGCAGAGATTTATAAGTCTATTTGAATCGATTTTATCTCCATGTTTGTGGATAGGTATAACTTTGGCTAGTTTTAATAAATTTGGAAATATGTTTTCGGATATTGCTAAATTATTTAACTAGACAAGGACCTGCTAGAAGCTCCCTTGCCCACTTTATGATATTATTGGAATCTAGATCATAAATATCTCTTAGTTAACTATTTTTTAGTTGAGTAATAGTGTCCCGTACTTTAACAAAAAGTTGTATTTTCAAAGGAAAACTTAGAATTATTTGTATACGTGTTATTTGATACTGTTTGTAATTGATTATGCTACACTGGAAGAAAGTTATTAAACTAATTGTCTGTTATCTGGGTAGAATTTTGTTTATTTTGTGAGTTATTTCTAATGCCATTGATCACTGTCCATATAGCCTTTTGTTTGTCGTTTGACTGATTAATAAAGTATTCATTCGCTCTTTTTTGCATTTTTGATTTTGTTTTAATAAACTTCCCGAAGACTATCTATTGCACCTTTTGTTAAAACTAAAGGATTCATGTTATATTTTTCTTATAACAATTTCAAATTTTCTCTCATACTACGTAATTTATTATTGAACAAGTTACTTCCATTTGTGAGTTTACTTTTCTTTTTAAAATTTTACACGGGAAAGCTATTCCAAGAGACTGTGATAAACTATCATTGAAGTATTTCCATTTATCATTTATAGTAAGTGTAAATTTGTATTTGATATTAGCTTAAAAAAGTAAATTTACCTATGATAGTATAAGGAATGCAAATAGTGTGAAGGTTTTGGTTTTTCTCTACTAATCATGAATAGGGTCAGATAGTGCAGTTTCCATTCTATGTATAGTTATATTGTTAATATCATGATTGGTAAATATGTTATCATTTAAAATTATAGGAATGTGTAGTAATATGTCATACAAATTAGATATTAAATAAATTTGTAAAATAACTTATTATAAGCAACGCAAACAGATTTTAATACACAATAAATTCATAAATTTTTCAAAAAGAATACTCGGTCTATTGGTTTATATTTTGATAACTAGGCATGTTATTTTTAACATATAACAAATCACTTTGTCACGAGTTAATATATGTTTTATTATATTCCATTGATGGATATTTTCAATAGTGTTTCTACAGACTATTTACATTCTTAACATTCATTGCATTAATGTTGATCGTTCCTTTAAATTATTTGTAGATTTGGTTTAATTGTATTGCTTCCACTGCTTTAGATAAAAAATGGTAATTTAATGTTAATAATTTCCTTATATTTTTCTTGAAAATTATGAGCTATTCTTAATAATTTGCACAATTTTTAATTCTTTATAATTACTGGTTATATTAATTTCAGTTAACACCTGTTAAATGTGGCCTCTAACCCACCCTCCAATCAGTAAATATAAGCGAGGGTTTTAATTAAAAGTTGTAAAACGTAAATGAATATAACATTATTGCAAAATTTAATAGATTTATTCAAACAATTTTTTTAAATAATTTTTGATAGTTTTACTGATTAGAAGGTGGGATAGAGGCCACCCACCCTCCCTACACATACATATAAACCTTAATTCCTTATCGTCTCGCTGTATCCACTGAAATTAATTACAAAACTCTTTGAATAAAATTTAGTAAAATTTTGATGCATGATGGGTGGCGGACTTTAAATCTAAATTAGATAATACTAGCTAAAGAAGGTCGTTTATATTTGAACTTAAATTTTGATTTTGTTTTATTTTTTTATTACATAAAGGGTTTGACTGTTTTTAGCAGCAAAATCAGCAACGATTAGCAATTAAAGTTATATGTAGGGTGGATGGGTGGCCTCTATACCACCCCCCAGTCAGTAAAACATAATCGAGGGTTTTAGTTAGAAGTTGTAAAATGTAAAGAAACACAAAATAATTATATGTTTTATTTGATCTATTCATACAAATATTTCAAATAATTTTTATGATGTTTTACTAATAAAGGGATAGAGGCCACCCACCCACCATACATATACATATAAACTTTAATTCCTTATCACCTCGCAGTATCCAATGAAATTACTTAGAAAACTTTTTGAATAAAAAAAGAAATTAAAAAGATTTGACTGTTTTTCCCAGCAAAATCATCAACGATTAGCAATTAAAGTTATCATGTATATATAGGGTGGGTGGTGGCCACTATCCCACTCTTCATTCAGTAAAACATTATCGCGGGTTTTAGTTAAAAGTTGTAAAATGTGGTCAAACACAAAATAATTGCAGTTTTTAATTGATGTATTCATACAAATATTTCAAATAATTTTTTAAGATGTTTTACTAACTGAAGGGTGAGATAGAGGCCACCCACCCACTTACATATATATATTACATATAACTTTAATTACAAAACTTTTTGAATAAAAAAGAAATTCTAAAGGTCAAATTGTAGAGTGAGTAAATTAATAATTTT
Organism: Ontholestes murinus; assembly: GCA_963969525.1. NCBI lineage: Eukaryota > Metazoa > Arthropoda > Insecta > Coleoptera > Staphylinidae > Ontholestes > Ontholestes murinus. The sequence goes on from OZ018390.1 coordinate 30,938,963, forward strand.
TTTATGCATGATGGATGGGAAGACTTTAAATCTAAATTAGATAAGATTAGCTATAGAAGGCCATTTATATTTAAACGTAAATTTGCATAATGCTTTACAAGGTTTTATTGTCTTTTGCAGCAAAATCATCTCATTTGTTTTTGAGATACATCGCTCACAGGCATCCTCACGAAAATTCACGAAAATAATACTTTCCATATATATTTTAATAGGGGGACCGGAAAGTAATGTCGTTTCTGCGCATGTCGATATTAGATTGTCATTTGTCTCTTCATTGTGTATCTCGAAAGTGTGCCAATGTTATTTTAAGGCTAGTGTGTCTTGTTTACTTCTAAATAATTCAATATTGAACTTTTTTACAATTTGGGGGTGGCCAGCCATATACCATAAGAGCAAATCCGGCATTGTAAGCTTTTTGAGTTTCGCAAGGGTAGTAATGCAACAGTTGCAACCAAAACATTTGCGATGTTTACCCCCCTGCATTAGTAGTGTTCGTAAATGCCAAAGATGATTTTCCAAGTTCAAATCCGGCAAGTTTGATCTCTGACTCCTATCGATCAGGAAGACCAACAACATTAGACAACGACATTCTAAGAACAGAAGTGGAAGCAAATCCATATCAAATAATGGAGGAACTGTCAAACACCCTTAACCAACCTCCAAGAACATTTAAAGCATAATCTGTTCGAAGAGAAGAAAACCAACGGATCCATTACATGCTTCAACGGCACCATACAGTTTTTTGATCGTTTGATTATTGGAGATGAAAATGGGGCCTATATGATAATCCACAACAGAAAAAGCAGTGGCTCTCTCAAAATGAATCACCACGATGTACTACAAAAGGCGCTTTTATGTGTTTGGTGGAGTATTCGCGGAATTGTTCATTTTGAATTGCTGAAACCTGGACAAACGGTTAATGCAGATCTTTATTGTGAACAATTGGATCAAGTAAAACAATCTTTAATCGAAAAATATCCGGCGATTGTCAACAGAAAAGGGATAATTCTGCAACAGGACAATGCAAGACCACACTATACAAGACGAACACTAGAAAAAATTAATGAATTGGGATGGGAGGTACTGCCTCACCCACCATATTTGCATCCTCGGATTTCAATTTATTCCGATCCCTACAGCATTTTCTTAGTGGCAGAAAATTTGAAAATTTGGATGATGTCCAAAATGCCATCTCAAGATATTTTACCCAAAAACCAATTGATTATTATCTGTCCGGAATTGAAAATCTGAATATTAGATGGCAAATGATTGTTGATAACGAGGGTGATTATAATTTTGATAAAAATAAAAACTTGTTAAAAATGTATTCGTTTGAATTTAATGTAAAAAAGCGACATTACTTTCAGGGCCCCTAATATATAGGGAAAGTAAAAAGGTTAAAATGACCAACAGTGCGAAGAATAAAAACTAGATGACACAAGTTGTATTCGAAGCAAAAAAAATGTTTTTTCCCCAATGCTTAAATGTAGCGAGACAACACCAAGGGTGAGCATAATAACGCAGAAAATTATAGACCTATGTGCATCTTGCATATATTTTCTAAAATAATAGAAAAAGTTATGAATACGAGATTGACGTCCTTATTAGCTAACAATAAAATAATATCGAAAGGTTTTAGTTTCAGTAAAAATAAAAATACTGCCTTAAATTCAAATATAAGTGTAATTATAATGATCCATAGGACTGTCAATTGATCTATCAAGAGAATTTGTTAAAGTTAACTACAGTATCTTATTACTAAAATTAGAATGGTATGGGATTAGAGGAGTATGTCTGCAGCTAATTGAATCTATTTTAAGAGACAGAACCCAGCTTGTCTTGTATTGTACGCTGATGATACTACAGTTATTATAGGTGGACAAAGCTTACAGCAAATTATTTCTGAGTCGCAAAATATATACACACACACACCTGACAACTTGGTGTTTTAATAATAAATTCATCTTAAACACTCAAAAGTAATTTTGCCTTATATTCGAGAGTATAACATCAAATATATTAATGACAGACGAGTTAAATTTGAATAGTGATACGATAGTAGTAAACGAAGCGATGAGAATTCTTAAAAAAGAAGTTTTCATTGCCTATTGCTATAATGGCTTATTACGCATACTTTCATGCAATCATACGTGATGGTATCATACATTGGGGCTGTTCTAAAGTCATTACGCAAACGTTTGTTTATGATACAAAAACGGTTTGTTAGAGCAATATGTGGTATTAAACCGAGGGATTCATGTAGATAAGCTTTTACAGATACAACTAATATAATACATGGATGATACAATTGGCGTTAGTGTGTTGGTTTGCTAAATGGCTATCTACCAGCGGTCTTTCAGCCTGGATTTGTCATTGTCGGTGTATTTAGTCAGTCTGTCTCTGATGATGGTGATGGATGATGTGATGCGATGAATTCAAATGTTGTGAATGAAGGGGTTTTGTATTTTGGGATTTGGTTAGGATTTCTGTGCAAGCAGTAAAGGGAGAGGATATGATGGTTGAAGGAATTTTTGGAGAATTTTTCACTGAGGTATACACGGCGTTCATTAATCGGAATAACAGAGGTAGAGTCATATAGGAGTTGGTTAGAGGGATTATGCAGAGGATTATTAGGATGGCGGATTTTGGTAAGGATTCTTAAGGAGGATCGCCCGCTAACTTGGATATTGTGGAGAGTAGGATTGCAGGAGGAAAGGGGTGTAATTTACAGGATTTTTTAATAATTTACTACAATCAATCAAAGGCTGTAACTATTTATTAAGTTACAAAAGAGAACTCAAGAAATTTTTGTTGTGTAAATGTTTGTATACACTGGAAGCATATTTTGTTTAATACCTCGATTTGTTAGGTTAGTTATAGTATATAGGATAAATTATGTTATTTCATTGTATTATTGTATTGACGTTTTTCTTTTGTAACATGCATAATATTATTATTTAATTTTATGTATTTTAAAGGAAATATATATTATATTATTATTATTTGTTCTAATAATAATATATTTACATAAATATTTAGTAATAGTAATTAACGTTATAAGTCCGGGAACACATACTTTACAGTATGAGTGAGACATTTAAAGACGAGGCGACAAAGGAGCCGAGTCTTGAAATTCGAAACGAGTACTGTAAAAAGTGTTCACGGACGAATGTCGTTATGTATTTTATTTCATTCTGTGTCAAATTGTGTTTTAAAGAAACATTGAAATTAATTTAAAAATAATTTAACAGATGCTCCAAATCTAGTTACATTTTCGTAACATGATTAGCAACGGTTGTTTGGCAAATGTTTAATTTGTTTAAATAATTTGTTGTGTCAAAATGAATTCTTATGCAAATTGCCCAGAAATTGTAAATCCTCCAGTAATTGTAAGAAAATCTGAAGAAGCGTGTGCGAAATTAATACCTATTAAGTCTGGTGAAAGGTATCAAAAACAATTCAGCCATTTTTGTGAATGGAAAGCAGAAAATAATGTTATGAAAATTACGGAAGAAGTTATGTTGGCCTATTTTTTAGATTTGGTAAGAATTTAAATGATTACATTTATTATTTTATATGTGAACTAATGTTTTTTGTCTAAGAAAATAGGTGCGTCTTCTTTGTGGCCGAAATATTCCGTGATAAAATCAACATTAATTGCGAATGAAAATCTTGACATATCTCGTTTAATATGATTAATTTTGTGTTTCCAATAGCAACACTTTACCGGACCGGCCGTTTTTTGTGTTTTCCCGGATTGAAACTGTTGACGTAAAGTATTGGAATTTGACACAGTATGAAATAAAAGAATAAGTGTCACAATGTAATGAATATAAATTATTATTACTTTCACAACACAAAAGTAGCTTTTAGTACAATTTACTACATGCTCGATTTAGTTCCAAAATTTGCATAGTGTAACTATTTTACATTATTTTCCCTTTACAAATAGTTTATTCGCTATAATTTCTACTACTGCAATACCATTTCAGGGTTAAACAAAAATTATCTCTATAACTGTTCTATATGTAAACTATTCTTGCAATTTTTGTTTAGAATAAGCTATTCCCTATATTAAATAAGTTTAAACCAAATATATAGCAATAGAACTTGCGGCGATTCTTTTAAACATTGACCCAATTTACCTAAAAAAACATAAATGCAAGAAGAGCCTAATATAATATGTTAGAACCATCCTTAAATCCAAGTCATTTTTGTTTTATTTTCATTATAAAAATTTGCTTCTATGTTAATTGTAGATGCATTCACTTTGTGGTACATCTTGAATATAATGAAGAAAGAGACATGATGACTTTGATTTACCACTTTACTGCCTTAAATAAAGTGACAAAACAAAGTCATCGTGTTTCCTTCTTTATGACAATTTGCTTCTTTTTTTAAAACGATATTTTCTAAATAAATTTACCCGAACACTACCCTCTAAAGTACAAAAGTAGTTAAGATTCCTTACCACAGACAAATGAATGTTTATTCTATGAATTCGTTTATTCTTTATCATTTATCTGTTTTGTTTAATTAATAAAGAGTTATGTCGCTTAGCTACCTATACTTATTTAACGACTATGTCATAGAATTTATAGTTTCATTGTTTAAGTGTCATATTTCAGCTGTGATTTATTGCGTACTTAATATCTAAGGTATTAAATACATACGATATTAGCATTATTTAGCGCTTGGAAAATAGCCAGTTCAGAACCCATACGTGCACAATAATAGAGACATAAATAACTTGAATTAAAATCACAGGCTGAAATATGGTGGAGAGCATTTTATAAATCGTTAACATGACCAGCGTCCAGTTTAGTATCCATAAACAGTCCGGTTTTAAATCAGACTCATTTCAAGCGGGATTATTCGGATTTCAGCTTTCGGATTTGAACGTAGTGAATGGGCAGCGCGAAAAATTACAAATTACACCCCCACTTCGTCTAATGAATGTGCCCGGCCGCAACAACATGCCAGCACAGTGTTTTTGCAACATTTGTACGTTTGTTTATTTACTGTGTTTTGTGTAAAAGTTTCGGGTGAGAGTATGTCGCCCGAAAATTTGCTTACAATATACAATAGGGTGAGCGCAGCTGTTACTTCTGCCTTTTCTATTTTGATACGTGTAATGTAATATGTTTTCACAAACGCCGCATTAACGCGGTGTAAGGTCGGAAAAAAGTGGTGAGGATAATCTCAGTATAATACCACATTGAAATGGGATCAGTGAGAAATGTTTTGAACGGTTTGGACACTCTAAATTTCTGCTTCGCTTGATCACAATAGGTGTAGGGCTGGTCATGTTTGCCCATTCACTTACTTTTGATAAAAGAGATATATATATATATATATATATATAAATTATTATGTATAAAATATATTAAAATCGTTTAGGTCGTAGTAGAAAATTAACTAATTATTTAAAAATACGAAAACATTACAGTATTTTTAAAATTATTATTATGTATAAATATAAGACAAATCCGAAGTAAAAGGAAATAAATTTTTAAATTTGTAAATCCCACACATAAATTAATAACAATAAACGTTATACAGGGTGTTTCTGTGACTCGGAGAATAAATTTTTTTACGATTCATCATCATTTTCACCACATATACTAGGATAGTTTTATTCACAGAAACACCCTGTATATCCTGTAATTGATGACCCCGATTTAATATCCATTATCACCGACGTGATCTCCATACGCACCGATTTCATAGATCCATCACTCGATCTTAACTACATGGCCCTCATATCTTTGACAACGCCAAAAAAGAAAAAAATGGCAAAACGCCGCAAAATATTTCTTATATTTAAGGTTGAGATCATTAAACGGACTAGGATGTCCGAAGATTACAAAAATTGTCGCCCCGAGTGATATTAAGAGTATATCTCTAATGACTCCAAAAGATTAAGCCTTTGGCCTTTATTGCAAAAATGTAAAAGTTTTAAATTATCCATATGTGGAAATGAATGATTACACTCTAAGAAATGATTTGAAAAAGAACTTGTTGTATGTCTAAGTCTGAATGCTCTATAATGTTCATTGTATCTCTTTTCAAAACTCCTACCTGTCTGTCCTACATATGTGCTGTTACATTCGGAACATGAAATTTGGTATACTCCCGATTTTTTAATAGATTGAATTCAACTACCGCCAAAGCAAGAACATTAATTCTAATCTGCTTAATGAGCAGACGGATTTAATTTCTTCGCCATTATTTAAGCTCTTATAATGACATGTACCTCTTCTGAAAACACCGCACCTTAATCCGATCGGCATATTTAGTTAATCCATTGTAATAAATCTCAGTCCTAATTAGGTTCATTAAAAATTCATACCTCCCCTATAAATTGTTAACACCCTGTATTCTTCTTCATTCAACACTTGATAATGACCTGCAAAGGTCGAAACTATAGTTGTGTCAAAATTGATAATATATTGTAAACTTTGTTTGTGTATATTATACAATAAATAGTGGTATAAAAACTTAAAAACTATTTTCATTTAACCTTTTTTAAAATGAACTACCACATAGTAACGGTCGCTACCATCATTTTCATTAAATAATCAAGTTATGCGTGTATCTAATTTAAGCACACATTAAATGATACTACATTTTCTGTGTTTAATATTGGAATGTAGAGTGTTGTTGTTTTTTTTTTCTTATGATTTCGTTTACAGAGTTTAAAATTATTACTCTTTGCGTTCTGTTTATGTATAAAAATTATTAGTAAATATCATTGAATATAATTTGAATTTCTATTATATTTTAGTTTTGAATAAAATAACATATGTAGAATTTAATTTTCACATCAAAATTCCTTCATAATTTTAAATAATAATAATGACATAGAGGTTTCTATTAAAAATACAAATTTAAGGGTAGGTTATCATGCAAAATTTAAAACAAATCGATTTTTTTCATTTTTTGGACGATAAAAGTGTACTATATTGTGAGAAATTGATTGATTTTTTTATCCGCGCATAAGAAACGTTTCTACGAGCCTTTGTTTGAACTTTTGTCCCGGCAAGACATCACTGTGCAGAAGAAGGAGTGCGTGGGTCACGTCCAGAAAAGAATGGGCAGCCGACTGGAAGCGGTGAAGAAAGCAACCAGGGGACTCGGAGGAAAAGGTGCGGGTAAGCTGACGGACAAACTGATAGCGGATCTGACGACCTATTATGAACTGGCGATTCGAAGAAACCCCGACTCTGCAGCGAAGATGCTGACTGGGCTACATTCCTCCACAAGTGGTCCACCGATGAAGCTCCGCAGCATGCAAAGTGTCCAGAAGGTGTCAACATCTGGTGCAAGTGGCGTGTGGCGGAGGCGAATTGGATTCATTCACGCATGACCACCCTCTTTAGAAGGCCGTTCAAGATGCCATTAAACCCGTCTACGAGGCTCTTCCCGGGGATGATATGCTCCGTCGCTGCCTTGGAGGAAACACCCAGAACTGCAACGAATATTTCAACGCCTGTGTTTGGAGACTGGCCCCGAAACATTTACATTCGTCTACTGAAACCATCAACAGTGTCATTGCTCTATCTGCAAATTTATTCAATGAAGGCACTTCGTCTTTGTTGAAGACATTGAACGCGATGGGAGCCGTCCATTTAGCCCGAGCTTTCGACGAGCAATGTCTGCAGGCTGTCGAACGGAAGGTCTGCATGTACGCAAGGATGGTTCATCTGGAGAAAAAAAATCGATCAATCGCCCAGCAGGAGCAATTTGACTTGGAAGAGGGTATACTCTACAGCCCTGGCATCGCCGACTAATTGTGAGTTTAAAAAACATTTCGGTCAAAATGATTGAAAGTTACTTTTTTGGTCCGCCATATTGAATTAGCCATTTTGTTTTTTTTTATTTTATCACAAAGTACCATAAATCTATCTTTAAATATCACGAAACCCGTTATGTCCTAATTTTTCATGAAATTGAAAATGTTTATTTTTTAGGATCCGCCATATTGGATCAGTCATTTGGAATTTTGAAAAACTATTATATTATGTCATTGTTAGAAAGAATTGACTTTTTTGCACTAATATTCGATCGAAACTGTTGCCAAAACTTTAAACGCGTTTTTCTCGAAACACGATTTTTCATAACGGTGTGCACGCTAATTTGAGAACGGTTCAATGAACAATCTTCTAGTTTTTGCCAATAGATTAGACACCTTTTTTTGGGATACTGAACCTATAAAATGCGCCTCTAAAGTGGAAAAAATATGCTGAAAAATAAAAGTTTAAGATGGTGCCAACTAGTCAAATTTTCAGTTAATTCAAGTTTTGTAGGTTCAGAATCCCAATAATTTAGTAGACTTTATGACATTGCTCTCGTTTTCTTAGTTACAGATCGTTCCAGAGATGCAGGGATGCACACCATCTATCGATTTCGCGATGACATGGTCCATTGTAAATATTCATCACGGCTGCCATTTTGTTTTTTTTTACCAAAATTATTCAGAATAAAGATAGATGTACTAGTATTCTGATGTCCCAACCTATTTTGTAAATGTACTTTTGCCAGCCCAGAAAATAATTCCAAACTTTGGGCATTTTTTGGGCAGTTACATGAGAACCTCCCCTTAATTGAAAGTATTGAAGATTTAAATGACCCCAGGTATAAATAATAGTCTAGTTACTATTTTAAATATTTTTTGAAACAAGTTTGCATGAAAACTTTTAAACGTTAGAGTCTTATTTACAATTAAGCAAATGTTATTTTAATATAATTATACTAACCGAAATTTGGGAAATTAAGAATTTGGATGATTTTTTTCTTAAAACGGATATATCCAAATATAATATTTTACCATATGTGTTGCATAGTAACATAACTGATCATTGCCCAGTTAATCTTTCTTTTGGAATGAATAACACAAAAACATTCTCAGACAGAAATAAAACTTTCGGTACCATTCACTATTGGGATACAATTAATGGTGTTTTAGAGTGACGGGGGTGATCCTCTAAAGCAGGCATGTACAACGTACAGCCCGCGGGCCGAATCCGGCACTGACTTCATTTTATCCGGCTCTCACTAAACCTGGCCCCTAAAAGTAAAAAATATATATGTATTCTTAATAATTTTCATATAATCTAATAAAGATCATAAAGTTTTGTACTGTATTTAGTCAACTCAGCATTCAGTATATGCAATAAACAGGAAAACCCCCGTCTTACTTGCACTGGCTGTAAGTATGTTGATTAGTGAAGGAAGTATCAGCAGAGCAAAGGCACGTAGTTATTTGTAGTGAGGCACAGCAGTTTCTAAATTCATACCTAATTTACACTTTAACATAATCTTTAAAATGACATCAGAGAAGAGAAGAAAAGTTGATATTGAAAATCCTGTTTTTCAAGATAAGTGGACTAGCGAATACTTTTTTATTATGCAAAAAAGCAAGTCTGTTTGTTTAATTTGCCTCGAAAGTATGTCAGTGGTAAAAGAATTTAATTTAAAACGCCACTTAACATCAAAACATTGTAGTTATAGTAATCTCAATGGGCAACAAAGAAAATATAAAATAATAAATTTGAAAAATGTTTATCTGCGCAACAGAACTCTTTTGCAAAAAAACAAAGTGATTCTAAACCTTATTCTAAAGGTGATTTTGTTAAAGAGTGTCTTAGTGCTGACATTAAAGAACTGTGTCCTGAAAAGAGCGACGATATAGAAGAAATAAGTCTTTCTCGCTGGACTATAATAAGACGTATCGATGATATGGCCAACGATATCAAATCAAACCTTAAGTTACGTGCGTCGCAGAAGTTTTAGGCATTTTCAATTGCTCTCGATGAGAGCACAGATAATACCGATACCGCACAATTAGCTATTTTTATTCGCGGAGTTGATATCAAATTTAATTACATTGAAGAATTGCTGGCTCTTCGACCTATGAAGGATACCACACGAGGAGAAAACATTTTCGAAGAAGTGAAAGCAGTTTTTGATCAATTTGAGCTTAAATGGGAGAATCTAAGTGGAATTTTTACTGATGGTGCTCCAGCTATGGTTGGTTCTAATTTAGGAGTTGTCAATAGAATTAAATTGGAACTATGTAGTAGGAATATTGACACTGAAGATTTGAGTGTATTTCACTGCATTTTACATCAACAAAATTTGTGTGCAATATCGATCAAATTTACACATGTAATGAAAACAGTAGTTTCTTGCATAAATTTTATTAAATCAAGAGCACTTTACCACCGTCAGTTCCAGTCTGGATTTGAAGATCTGACACTTTATTGTGAAGTGCGCTGGTTAAGTAAAGCAAAAATGTTAAATCGATTATATGATTTGAAAGATAAGATATTTGTTTTTATGGATATAAAAGAAAAACCTGTATAAGAGCTAAAGAAAACAAATTGGGTCTGCGATCTTGCGTTTCTCGTTGATGTAACAAGCTAAATGAATGAATTAAATACAAAGTTGCAAACCCAAGAAACACTTGTTCATGAACTGTATGGTCACGTCAAGTCATTCCAAAATAAATTAAGACTTTGGGAAATTCAACTCCGAACAGGGAATACCTACCATTTTAACTACTCTTGCAAATCATAAAGATCATGCTAACTTCAAAACGTTTGCAAACGAGTTACAATTCTTATAAGATGAATTTAATACCACATTTAAAGATTTTCGCTGCCAAGAAGCAAGTCTGAAAATTTTTTCCTCCCCATTTGATGTGGAAATAGAAGAAGCTCCATTTTCATTGCAAATGCAACTCATTGAATTGCAAGAAAAATCCGATCTTAAGGCAATATTTAGAGACACGCCGTCAGATTTTTATAAAAAATATTTATCAACCGATAAATTTCCAAATCTCGCATCTTGGGCTCAGAAAAAATGTCATTATTTGGAAGTACAAACAAATGTGAGCAGCTATTTTCGAGAATGAAGTTTGTTAAATCAAAAACACGTACAAGATTAACAGACGCACATTTGGAGAGCACTCTGCGTGTTGCGATATCCGATATTTCACCAAATATTCATTATTTGGTGAAAAATATGAAGGCACAGTCTTCACATTAAATATGTTTGCACTTGTTCATTTTAATCTATTTCTGGAAGCCAGTTCTAATAAATGACTACATACATGTACATATGTGTTGTTATTTTTTACATTTTTTTAAATGTTAAAACGTAATAAATATAATACCATTTCCTTAAATCAAACTACGAATCTCTCCTTTCCTTATAAATTCAGATAAAAGGTCGGGCCCGCGATTTTAGGTGGAATTTGTTTTCCGGCTCGCGGTCTTGATGAAGTTGCACATGCCTGCTCTAAAGTAACAAGCTCATTTACACATACACAAATACATTAATAACACATGGCGGGAGGACCACGTGGCCGATAGCCTAACACTACTACTACTACTAAAGTGAATACTGTGCAAACTGTCTGTAGTAAAAATAAGCGAAACCATTTGATCGAATTGATATTATTTGAGCTTCTGTCAGTGATTACCAAACTAAAAATAGTGCACATAATGTTTTGTAACTTTGAGGTGCAAGACCACAAAGAATTGTTTGACAACATTCTCCTATGGCCTATTTTTGAAAACTATTTGACAAGGAAATTATAAGCAATATAGTTGACTGTACCAATATGTATGCACTGCAATGTGATCCAGCAAAACCCATTGCTGTTTCAGTTAATGAAATCAAACAATTCTTTGACTGTTGTCTTTTTATGTCCATTTATGGATTACCGAGAACTGAATTGTATTGGAATTCAAATACAAGAGAGTCTGCTGATAATGTGAGTCGTATGCGATAGAGAGAAATAAAATAAAAAATACATTTAAGTAGAATTTTATAGGGCAATCCAACAAACAATGTAAAAGTGACTGATAGTTTACAAAAAATAAGACTCATTCTGGATAAAAAAATGAGAAAATTACGAAAATTGGAATAAAAGTTAGTAATAATAGAATTCTACAAAAAAAGAAATATTATACACTCTAACACTCTAATAAAAATCTCATAAAATTTAATTAAAGATCCGGAAAAGTTCTAAAATCCTCCAATCTACAAAAAAAAACATCAGAAAAATTCTTGAACCCTCTAAAAAATTATCGAAAAATTATATTAAATTATTGAAAGTCTTCGGAACCTTCTAAATATACTGAAAAATTCTAAAAATCGACCAAACAAGTTGAGAAAAATATTCTTTAAGAAAATTATTGAAGGATGGAATGAAAGATACTGGAAACTACAAAATATGAACACAATTTTAGAACTCTAAGAAAATTTCTGAAAAATCAGGAAAATTCTTGAAAGGTGGAATGAAAGTAACTGAAAAGTTCTAAAAATCTACAAAGATTATTAAGAAAAATTAAAGAACTCTAGAATAATTCTTTAAAAATGTGAAGAAAGTATCCGAAAATTTTTAGAAATCTACCAAAAAATCTAATGAAATCTAAAAAAATCTTGAAGAATGGAATGTGAGATACTGGAAAGTTTTAGAAATCTACAAAAAATTTTGAAAAGAATTCAAGGACACCCTAGAAAAAAAGTGTGATGTTAATGGAAACTCCTAGAAATCTATAAAAAAAATAAACTGAAGAAAATTCTAGAACACTAGGAAATTTTTTGATAAATTGAACTCTTTCAAAAAAATTTAATAATCTACAAAATTCAAGAAAAGTTCTTCAAATATGTGATGAAAGTTGCTAAGACGTTCTTGAAATCCACAAAAAATAATGAGGCCCATAAATAAATTCTTGAAAAAAGGATTGAAAAAAGGGTTCTATAAACCAACAAAAATAGCTGAAAAAATTCTAGAAGTCTCTAAGAAAATTCCTGCAAAACTCTATTAAACTTTCTGGAAAATTCTAGAAGTCTACAAAAAACAGCAAAATTCTACTGATAAAATTTAATTAAAGTTACCAAAAATATCTAAAAACTTCCAAAAAAATTCTAGAGAGCACCTAAGGAAATTAAAAAAATGAAATAAAAGATACTCGGAAGTTGTACAAAAGAAACTGAAAAAAATTCTAGAACTCTCTAAGAAAATATCTGAAATATTGAATTAAACTTCCTAAAAATTCTAGAAATCTACAAAATTCAAGAACGCTTTGGAAAATTTCTTAAAAAATGCAATGCATGTTGCTGAGAAGTTCTAGACATTTAAAAATATATTGATTAAAATTCTAGAGGCTCATAAGAAAATTCTTGGAAAATGGAATTAAAAAAAAGGTTCTACAAACCTACAAATAAACTGAAGAAAATTCTAGAAGTCTCTAAGAAAATTCCTGAAAAAAATGAACTTTCTAAAAAATTCTAGAAATCTACAAAAAACTTGAACTCATAAAATGAAATAAAAATTACCAAAACAATCTAAATATCTACGAAAAAATTCACTAAAATTCTAGAGGCAAATAAGGATAATAAGATAAATGGAAATGAAGTTACTGGAATCTATAAAAACTGAAGAAAATTCTAGAACTCTCTAGGAAAATTCCTGGAAAATTGATAGACACTTTCTAAACAAAATCTAGATATCTACAAAATTCAAAAACCTTTTAGAAAAATACTTCATAATTGTGATGAAAGTTTCTGAGAACTTTTTGAAGTCTACAAAAAAAACTACAAACCTACAAAAAAAACTGAAGAAAATTCTAGGTCTCTAAGAAAAGTTTTGAAAGATTTAATGAAACTTTCTGAAAAAATCTAGAAATCTACAAGCATTTTCTTTTATTTAAAACAAAAATTCGGCCCATAGAGGGTTAAATTCCATTATAAAAAATCTGATTATTTTAAAAATAAAATTATTTCTTGCAAAGGTGACATTAAATTGTTATGAAATTCTCAAAAAAATGTGAATAATTTAAATTGTGAAAAAAACTCGAGTCATATCGATCATGTTATTAAGCGTGAAGGTATTATTCATATTGACGAAAAAATGGTGAATATTTTTAATAAATACTTTTGTAAATAAAGCCAATAACCCATATTTTAAATATTTGTTCTTCTAGGGGCAATTTTCCACGTATGTTTAAAGAGACTATTGTTAAATCTCTATATAAATCTGGAGATAAAGCATTAACAAGCAATTATAGAACTATAGCATTAATTAGCTCTATTTCTAAAATTATTGAAAAGTTCATTAAACAACAGTTTCTTTCATTTTTAAGTAAACATATTTTTTTTTCACCTTCTCAGTTTGGATTTTTAGAAAGGAGATCAACTAACCATGCAATTGCAAATCTTATCGAGAAAATTTACACAGGTATCGATAAAGACTATAAAATAATAGGTTTTTTTTAGACCTTGCAAAGGCCTTTGATACCGTGAACCATTCATTACTTTTAAATAAGTTGAGTGTTTGTGGTATTAGAGGTTTGGTTTAAATATATTTAAAACCTACTAATAAAAAATGAGCCTAAAAGTGTACCTTGCGGAACACCACACTTAATTTTGCGACTACTGCTGTGTTTGTCATTTATAATAACCTTTTCTTCTTTATCTAATAACAAAAGGTTATTATAAATGGTCGTAAAATTAAATGTGATGTTCCACAAGGTACCGTTTAGAACCATTTTATATTCATATTTTATGTAAACGATTTTTTTATGCTTTAATCAGGATGATATCAATGTGTTAAGTTATGCAAACGATATAGTAATTATGCTTCGCGGAACTACTTGGGAGGAAACTGCTTACAAAATTTGTTTGGACCATAACCTCCTTATTCTCACACTGATAAAATATTTTTTTATGACATTTGCACCTAATAAATCAGGTCTACCTGAAAATTTGACTAAACTAAAAATACGTGAAATTGCATGTGCCCCGCCTAATAGTAACTTTAGTTGTAATCAAGTCGTTAATAGAGTGAGTTTTACCAAGTACCTTGGAATTATTATAGATTCCCATTTTAACTGGTCGCAACGTACCAATTATATAGCAAAAAAAACGTTTGATTGAGATTGCTATAAATGTCGTAAGCCATCAGTAGACAGCAGGGTTTCGTGCTCGAAATGTGGTGTTATTTGAGCAGTCCTTAATAGCAACCATCGATGGTTACCCCTCATGTTTAAAAAACGATATACTGCCTAGCACCCCACAACCCCAAGATAGTTTCTTCGATGAATTAATGACTCTTAGATCAGGGAATGCAAAACCAAAATTAGAACTTACTAGAGCACAAAATCAAATTCCTGAAGAAATGATTGCCAAATTACTTGATAAACATTTTAACAGTCTTAAATTTGAGTTTCAAAAGAACATGGATAAGCATCTAAGCGTTATTAAGTTTTTGGAATCTAGAACCGAGGAACTGAAGCAGAAAACCATCAACTTGCAACAAGAAGTAGTCGACTTAAAGGGTGTAAAATCGACCAACGAAACATATATCTTGGATGAAGTACTGGAACGCCAGCGTAGAAGCGCTAATATAATGTGTTACAATATTAAGGAATCCCAGTCTCTAAACGGAAATAACAGAAAATTAGACGATATGAATGAAATTAAACATATATTTGGCGACAATATAGTGCCTGATATAGTAACTCTCTTCCGAGTAGGACGTAAAACTAATCGGCCTCGTCCGTTAAAAATGATATTGTCATCTGAAGATAAAGCTAAAAGTCTATTAGAAAAGACTAAACACATAAATACTGGAATTGTGAAATTCAGCCGCGATCAAACGGAGATGCAAAGAAGTGTGAAACTGGAATTGGAAGAAAGATGTCAGAAAGGTGAAAGAGATATAAGAATCAAATTTATAAACGGTTTACCAAAGAGAGTACAAAATAAAAGTAGCAATCGGTCTTTAAACTAGATTCGGCCAAGCCTAGTTCTACATATCTCATTGATTCATTAAACATATATTACCAAAACGTAAGGGGATTAAAAACTAAATTTGACACCATAACGCAAAACCTAGATGTAATTTTTAAATATGACATTTTGATACTGATTGAGACATGGTTATCGCCTGACATAAAAAATTCCTTATTGCCGTTTAATGACAAAATTACTATATATAGAAAAGAAACTAATACTAATAATACTACATTAGCAAAATCATATTACATGAGTTCTGTAAAGAGATGGTTCATGAAATTATATGAACTTATTTTTTTAATTAGTAGGCGTTAATTTATATAATTTAGGTGTATGTATGTGTATTTTTATATGTACATACATGTAGATATGTAATATTAAAATTTGTCTATTCGATTTATGGTACAATTTATATTAGTTTTTGAAATTAAGTTTTTGCGTGCAATTTGCAATAGCAGCTTCTGCAGTCAAATAATTACTACCATTAATTTTGTATTAATATCTAATAATGATTGTTTTCAATATTCTTTGGGCTATCGACAAGCCCTTATGAATAAAATATTAGACTAGTTAAAAAATAGGTTTCAGAACTAACACAAAATTATTAATGAACATCTTAGCACATCGTTTGTTAATTCCTTCTACACACAGCAGTAGATATTTATCAAAAAATCAACGTCCTGACCCTAAAAAAACAAATTTTTCTGGTTTTATTATAATTTCAAAAGTAAGATGCGCAAATACAACAGTGTGATTGGGGAAACGAGCATACATCTCTGCTTGTTGTCATTCCCGGTTATTTTTCATTCTAGGTATTCATTCTGGGACAAAATTTTTAGTTTTGTTGTTTTGTTGTTAAAGTAAAAAACACTTAAATTTTCAAAAACACTTTATTATTGCTTTTTTGGAACCCAGCAATTGTTTCGCCACTCTGTGGCTTCTTCATGCGAAGAAAATTTAAGTGTTTTTTACTTTAACAACCAAACAAGCGAATATAACAGCCTCATCAGATAATAAGTTGACACGACAGCATAGGTTAACATTTTGGCGGCGAATCAATTCTTTGCCAATAATCATCGTCCATCAAATTTTTCGTTAACCATAGTTAGCAATAATTTAATACCGATGTATAATTCATCCAAATTAACAGTACAAATCGGCCAAGACATAAAATTTAAGTGAAATTTTGTTCTTGCTAATCTAAATCACTTAACTTATTTCCTACAACATTTTAACATTGTTGTTGATATCGCTAATGATCGTCTAATTAGAAATACACGCAGCCCACTATAAATCACTACAACAATTCAACACTTTCAACAAAATTCGTTTTGTTCTCACCAAATAATTCAGATATAATGTCTAACATCACATTTCAACTTCTGGACCACCTGTATTTTCCAAAATACGGCGATTACCACCTCACAAATTTTAAGCCGAAAAAACGAGTGTAACAAATTGCTGCAAATCGGTTTTATAAGGCTTTCATCCAGCCAATGGGCATTACCATTACATCTTGTGTCTGTAGTAGTTTTTTGTTTCAGACCATTATCCTTTACCTATTATTCATGTTTTCACTTACAATTATGGTTAAATATGTACCTTATTTTCAAAAATCGATTTGGTACAGGTTTACCACCAAATTACAATTCATCATTCCAAAAACTGCAATCATAGCTCCTTTTGGTACTTTTCAATGTATAAGAATTAGTTTTTTATTGAAAAACGCTGAAACATTTCCGAGAGTAACATAAGAAAAATATGTTTTAGGCGAAACTAAGTTAGAGCTTTTTAGATTAAAGCGTTAGTGGTTCGGAAATTAAACCTCCTTTTTTCAAAGCAATTTTGTCTTTTTCGCAGCCAATTGATCAAAAAACATTAGAGCATTTTCTTAGCATGGTCAACTTACACCAAAGATTTGTTGAATCATGCTCAAGTATTTTAGCACCACTCAATCAGATTGCAACAAAAACTGCAATAAAATACTAGTCCGGTCTCAACCCGCTCTTCAAGCATTTACAATGTTAAAGCTACATTAAACTGTGTTACGCTTGTTTTACCAGATTATCTTAAGAAGTTAAGCATTAAGTAGACTCCGCTGCTGGCGCAGCAGAAGGATATTTCTGGAATCTTTCGACTACTTGTTTTCATTTTCAAATATTTTTCGTCAGTTGCTGGCCATTTATTTAGCAATTAAAAGATTTAAATATTTCTTTGAAGGTCACGATCTTTGCAGACTATAAACCTTTGATTTCTGCTTTAAATTCGAACTATGATCATTTCTTAGGATGATGGCACAAACATATCACCTTTATTGCGCAATTCATCACTGATGTCAGATTTATACTAGGTACTAAAAATAGCGTAGCTGGTATATTTTGCGAGCCAAAATAAACTCTTTCTAAAATTTGCTAAATTACAATCCGAAGATGATGAACTTAGCACGCATCTGAGGGTGACATTTTGCGTGCGTTGGAGGCGAGCCATTTGTGATGGCCTGCAGTAACCCCATACGCTACTGCGTAAGTTAGTTGTGGTCTAATCATCATTGTGAAGAGCTTAGCCCTGTTTTTGTATGATAATGTAGACTTGGTGTTGATGATAGGCCACAGCTTATTCAGTGAATAAGGCTTTCTGGATGACATGTGAAATATTTTTTTGACCAGTTTAGGCGCCGGTCGATGCCTAGGTATTTGGCTTCACTGGCAGTCGGAATAGGGGAATCTGCATATGTCAGTGCATTGCGACACTTTTCTCGGCGTTGATGGCCAGACGCCATTTATTGGCCCATTCCTCGTAAGCGTCAAGTGCAGCCTGTAACTTGTTCTCCAGGTGGTGGCCCCTCTGTCGTCAGCGTACTGTGGGATCATGACCGGTACGTTACCCGTGTAGATGTTAAAAAGAGTCGGGGACAGGGCGGAACCCTGCTTTTAGAATGTTGACAACAGCTGCCAACTTTCACTGGTCTGGAAAATGACCTAGATGCATGATCGCGTTCGTTACATTAAATAACGCACATCGACCCTTGCGATCGAGGATTTTTACCATCAAGGTGAAAATTCCGTCATGGTCAGGTGCTTTTCGGTTTTTAAGCTGTTTGATCAGCTCATTTATCTCTTCCGAAGTAGCATGATGACAATTCCACTTACGGTTGTTGTTCCTTATGTATTTTGCAACGAAAGAATAAACTTCGGCCGTGAATCGCGTGATTATGAACCTTACGCTTGAGGGGTTTGGTGAAAACAGAGTTCGAAAATTCGTTCATCGCCTCAATGCGACAATCCCATCGTTCGTTACGAAGTGCGAGTAGTTTATCCCTAACGACACGAGCTAGTGTTCGTGATTCCGTTCTATAGAACGGATCTCGGGTGCTCTGCCATCTGCGCCTGGCAACTTTCTTTTGCCGGATTAGGCCAACTAACTCAGGAGTTAGTGTGATAGGCTCGACTTGTGTGGAAGTTCTGCTCGTCGTTGCATCGCTGATAGCTGCGAGAGTTTCGAGATGGCATTGTCGATGGCCAATTTTTTGCGGATGATTGTGAGTGGAGTGATGGAAGATTCTACTTTATTTTTGTATTTAGTCCAATTAGTAGACTTGATTTCTCTGACAGGGTGCTCGACGCCGATTGCAACGTCCATAATGACTGGGTTGTGATCGGAACTTAGATCATTACGTGACCATATGTGATCATATTGTCCATTTGTTGCAATTTCAGATACCTTTTACAGATTTACACGTTGGCCAGAAGTCCAACCCTTTGACAAAATTACCACAAATTCCATTTTCAAAGCAATTTTCAAAGCGTTTTAAGTTGTTGAAGTTGATCGTGGTCGACAGATCAAATCCAACATTTGGAATTGGGACTCTTTTAAAACATAGTTTTAGCTGCTGCATCTGAGTACGCCTATGGTAAAATATTATGTTTTCCTAGTGATTTTACATTTTCAATTTTCAACATTCCCTAATCGGCAGAGTTTAATAAAACACAGTGAAGTGAAAATTTGTATTAAATGAATTTGTGTTTCACATAATCTTCTAGGTGTTAATAATCTTATTTTTTAAAGATTTTACCAATTTAAACATTATTGATATAAGTATGCTTTAAAATTTCTTCTAATTATACAAAGCAAATTTGTAAAACTGCAATTAAGAAGTCCCAACTTAAAAATGTCAACCTTTTAGTTCCAAATAACGTTCACCATTTTGTTTACTGCACATCATATTATATTGCTATTGTGAATAAAACAAGGAGAACTATTTTTACCTAATTTAATTTGTGACAGATCATAAGTAACCTTATTCATTCAATGATGTCCAAAGTTAAATTAATGCTATGTCCAAGTATTGTGATAGGTTAAAATTACGCTATTATAAAGTGCAAATAATTTAGGTCGAAAAGAAGTAATATAAAAAAGAGATCTCCATTTAATCTGAAATTAAATATACAAGGTGGCGCAAAAGTAATTTCATATTTTGAATTGGCCGCCAATTTTGCAGATGGCGCCAAATGTCAGTGTGCTTCGACATTTATGATGTAGATATATAGTGAATTAGTTCTCAACAAGCCATGGAGCGATATACACCTCAATATCGTGGATTAATTATTACTGCTTATTTGACAAATTTTAAGTCTGTTGTTTTACAGAACGTGAATTTCGTCGTCGTTTTTTTTTGTGTTTCTAGGGCACATAGAATCTTCATGTAATGCAAGAATATTGCATTCTCTCAAAGTGACTCTTTGCAGTGAAAAAGTGATAGGTCCTTATTTTTTTGATGACGCCGTCGCAACTTTAAATGGCGAGCGTTACGTACAGATGTTAAATGAGTTTTTTGCCGCAAGTTGCTGCATTGGGTCTCGATCATTGTTGGTTTCAACAGGATGGAGCAACCGTTCACACAGCTCGGGTAATTATGTAGATTTTGAAAAACCAATTTCCAGGTCAAGTGATATCCCGTTTTGGAGATTTGAATTGGCCGTCCAGACCGCCAGATCTAACCGCACCAGACTTCTTCCTTTGGGGCTTTTTAAAATCTCGCGTTCACCACAATAAATCACGAACCTTGCAAGACTTAAAAACTAACATTGAAAAAGAAATTGCGAGTTTGGAGCCAGGTGTTTTGCAAGCAACAATTCAAAATGCCGCAAAACGAGCGCAATTATGCATCAACTCTTGAGGTGGCCATTTAAGGGATATAATTTTTTCCAAGTAATGTAACCAATATTACACTTTCAAATAAATTTTTGATGAAAACAGAGCTCTTCTTTTTTCATTTATAACAAAATGGCAGCCAATTCAAACTGTGACATTACTTTTGAGCCACCTTGTATAAGCAATGTTTCGATTTTATTAAAATTAAAATCGATTCATTTTGGTGCGGACTTAGAAGGACCCTCGTAATAATGGCTTATCTCTGACTGACAATAACAGAATAAAATAGGTTACTTTGTACTTAATTTAATTGAAGTCATGCGGCGGCAGGTATTAGCCATGTAATCCAATGCCTGGCGGTGCTTTAGTAAGAAGAGTAGTTGTTTTAACTATTAGCTGTTATATTGAATACTTGCTGTTCTCCTCTCTTGACGGAACAAAATAAATAAATCAGATTACCTGATACGTGTTTCGATTCTTACGGATCATTATCAAAGTTGATTTTGATAGATCCGTTGTTGTTGGTTTGAATTATGGTATTGAGATCATCATTTTAAGCATTTTCAGGTAATGGAACAGTTAAATGAAGTATGGATTAAGTGCTAATTGCTTGATTTTGGAATTTTCTTCTTTCTCTATTATAAATTGTTATTAAGTACCTGATAGGCCCCTGGGTGTAGTGTCCCTGTTATTGTCCTTAAACAATTAACAAAACGTGAAACTTTGCCCACACTCCCGTTAATTGAATCATTAAACATGTCACGACAAAAATCTAAAGAGAAAAATAAAAATATAAATGATGGTGTATGCGACTCTGGAGAGTCAGTAACAATGACGGATGTCTTGCGCGAACTACGAGAATTAAGACGATCAATGGATTTTATGTCGTCACAGTTTGATGACATGCTAAAAGAGAATTAAATGTTGCACGAAACACTAAATAAAATAAATACAACGATAAATAAAGAAAATACTATTTTGAAAGAAAAAGTCTGGAATCAAGAGTGAACTTTCTTGATCAGGACAGATTATCAAAAATGAACGAAGATATAGTAGTCGAGCTTATGGAGGAGGCCGAAAAAAGAAGGATATTACAAAGACGGAAATAATTAAAAATTGTTAAAGTTAAAGACTGTGGATTAAGTGGCGCAAATAATAATATTTATATTAATGAGCATCTAACTAATTATAATAAAAATATTTTTAATGAAGCTCTGAAATTAAGAACAGAATACGGATATAAATATGTTTGGGTTAAAAAGGGTAAAATTTTTGTTAAATTTAAAGACGGAGAGCGAGCTATACACATTACAACAAATGACGATATCCAGAAATTATGCATTAAAAAAATTAATACCCAAAATTGCTTATGTAAAAAATATTCTTATAGAATATAGTTTTGATTTCTTTGGTTTAGCTGAAACCTGGCTTCATAATGATATTGACAACCTTTTAGTTAATATTGATGGGTACACCCTTTTTAGAAGTGATAAGCAGAATATAGGTGGGGGGTAGCTATTTACATAAAAAATATATATCGGATTATGAGTTATTTACAGACCACCATCATGTATTGATTCTACCGAAATAATATGTGTTGGAGATTTAAATATGGATCTGCTAAAATTTGATGGCATTCCTACTTGTGATTTATTAACTGTACTTGAAGTGTTCGAGATAAAGCAGAGTGTGCAGTCTCCAACTCGTATAACGGCCAATGCTATCAAAGGTTATTGAAAAGGGGCTAAAGAAACAATTAGAAGTAGGCATAATTGCTGTACCTCTTTGCTAAATGTTGTTGATAATATTGTTAGGGAAACTGATAACGACAAATTAACAATATTGGTACTACTTGATTTTTCAAGCGCTTTTAATACAATAAATCATAATGTTCTGCTCGCTATTCTAAATTACATCGGTTTGAGTCCACAGGCAGTATCACTGTTTCAAAATTATCTATGAAATCGTTCACAACAAGTTGTTACTAGTAACGATATTTCGTTACCATTATCAGTCCAGAGTGGGGTACCCCAGGGATCGATCATCGGCCCCTTATTGTATATAATATATTCGTCGGTTTTAACAAAATATCTTAAATTCTGTTCATTGCAATATTATGCAGATGACACTCAAATATATTTATCTTTCCAAAAGGACGAGATTGCAGGCGCTTGTAATAAGATAAATGAAGAACTGCAGAACTTATATAAAGGTTGTTATAACCATTCATTACTTTTAAATCCAAATAAGTCTTGTACCATGGTTTTTGGAAGAAAAAAAAACGAGGGAACTTGCAATGGAGTATATAAATGGGACAATTTGTATCAATAATGTACCGATAGCGTTTTAGAGTGAAGTTAAAGTGCTGGGAGTCACAATAGATAAAGATCTTCGTTTTAAAAGTTATGTTGCTAAATGTTGCCAACGGGCCTTTTATCAATTAAAAATATTGTACAGTTCTACGCATTTATTACCACGTAATTGCAAAAAAATTCTTAGTGAATCTCTTGTGCTATCAAACTTTTCTCATTGCGATGTGTTATACGGGCCGTGTCTAGATGTTGCAACCGCTAACAAAATTCAAAAATTACAAAAGAGCTGTGTACATTTCGTATGTGGAATACCTAGAAGGCAACCAGTTACGGCTAAAAGAAGAGGACTAGGATGGCTAAGTATGCAAAAAACACGACAAATACACACCAAGTATTATTATTTAAAAAAATAATAACTAACAAGTGTCCTCAGTATCTACATAATAAAATATCATACAGAGGAGACGTTCACAATATTAACATTAGATTTAAAGATACATTAACACCCTCTCAGCATAAAACATCATTTTTCTGTCGTTCTTTTTCTTATCAAATTTGTAAAATAATAAACCAATGCCCGACTTATATATTAGGATTTAGTAAACAAAAATTTGTTCTGCTCTATAAAAATTGTTTTATTAATGTATAAATTGTTGAGAATGATCTTTTTTTTAAATTGTAGTGCACCATCCATCGCTTTTCGAACAGATGAATGTTAATGTCTTAGGTTAAGTTGAAAAACAGCTAACATATCGTATGTAAAGCTGAACTTCGCCATATTTCTACAAACATAAATATGTAATTAAAAGTTTTATTTTATTTTATTTTTTATGTTGCTAACAATGTATGTATTCTGTATTATATATTATGTTTTGTTGAAATAAAAGACAATTATTATTATTATTATTAAGTATCTGTAAAAACACATCCAGTTGTCTATCGGAACCTTTCCATATACAGAAAACATCATCAACAAATCGACGCCATATTGATATTATTCCACAGAGGGTTATTATTGTTAAGATTTCTGCGAGTAGATGTGACATCGGGTAACCCATTGGAAGATCATCTTTCTGCAGATAAAATCTGTTGTTGAAAATTATTTGTTCAATAAGATCAGTTATTTAAGCTTTTAGACCAGTGTGGTTAATATTGAGTTTCATTTCTAGAGACCTTAATTATAACATCGTTGGAATATTTAACTTAATTATAATTAAACAAATTATATACATCAAACTCGATATTATATAAAAATTTCGTATATGTAATTCGAAATGAACTCTTCATACAGTTTACGTGTATGCTATATAATTAAATTTAAAACATAAAAATGCATGAAAGAAAAGGATTACTGCATGCAATTATACAGGTACGGTATCGTTAAAAATAGTAACATAATGTCAATAGAGAGGACCACGTGTTCGTCTCATCTAAATTGCGGCTCGGTTCAATATACAAACATAAAAGTTATAGCGGCCCATTGAACTGATATAAATGAGGAATTACATAAAGGGAGAGAGTCTGGAATTGCTCGGTGCGGTGGGATAGGGTAGAGATTACAGATTCCCCAGACACCTCTAGGCCTCCACACAGATTGTGTATAGTGATGTTTCAACACACTGAGAAGCCATCCCCTGGGAACTACATTAACGCATAATACGCAAACTAATCCTGGAACTATACATCCCAATCTGCACGCACCTCCTCACTACAAAACGTAATCTCCGAAAACACACACACACGCACATACGCGGATCGGACCATCCCCGTTTTCCTTCTTCTCCTCTTATCCATCTATTTTTCATCATCTTTTTTGTCCGTCCTTAATAGAAAACGCGAGTGCGTGCGTCCTTTCGTTCCTAAGGGAACCCCTTCGTGCACAATCGAAGTTAGGGATGGAGAGAAAGAGCGAGTGAGGGAGAACACGTTTCGGAGAGAGAGAATTTTGGTAGGTAGGTGTAAGGTTTCGCAAATACGCAATCCGCCCTATTTAAATATTTAATAGGTTTCTCCAATTACTATTGTGACATGTTCAGGTTGGTGTCGCTTTATTTACATTGCGGCACGTGCTAACGGGATCAGAACCAGCAGCACGTGTTATTCTGACGAGCTTTAAAGCTCGCACGTTCACCGAAAAATCCCCCGATCTTATTTCATCGACATTTAATTAAATTTACCCTTGTCGGCGGCGATATGTAAATATTCCCACTTCGAAATCGATTCCTTCTCTGCCAATGGGAGGTGCCGAAATAAGTATTTTTAAATTTATGCCGGATAAAAAGGAATAAGAAATGTGTAGGAATTCGTTGAAATTTGCTTTATAATATTGGCTATCAAATATCCCTTTAAAACTTATATAAAGTTTAATATCACTTTCATTCTTTAATTAAAATTCGTATTTTCAAACTAAATTATTACGGTAAATCAAAATATGTATTATTGCCTACTGTTTAAAATAATACATTCCTGTGGAGTTTAATTTACTCCAAATTATAACTATTAAAATAATTGCGCTGATGAAAAGACATCAATATTATAAGACGAGAGATCCGCAAAGATACAAAGGAATTGAATTCCGTACACGTGACAAAATCTCACAACAAATGATACCTATAAATGATTGTTACCGAGAACATAAAAAACAACTATCACATTACACGTTATGATACAACACATAAAATGCCGTTATTATATCTATTACATAAGGGGAGAAATATTATCTTCTCGTCGCTCTTTTTATGTACGCGGCATGTGGGATTGACAAAAAAATAAAGTAGCAAATATAAAAAAAGACATTCTTTATCTGCGCCTCTCGCCGTACTCCCTCGCCTCTCAGTTATCAGGGCAAACAACTAATTCCGGGGACAACATTTTTGACTCGAACAAGACGCGAAGGGCCGTAATAAATAATGCAAACAAAAATCGATAAGCACTTGCTCAATGGTCCTTGTATAAATTCTGTGTAATTTTATATATTTGATATTTTTGCACCCCTCGGCGCCGGAGGGGATGTTATATCAGCGGGGTGCAATTGTATTAGGGCTTCTACATTGTGTAAATAATTGGTAACACTGGTCATGCACTGCGGGCGTACCTGATAACAGTTTTGGGGGGAGCCCTTTAAATCATATCGCTCTTCCATTGTGTTACACTTTATAAAGGTTTGATTAGAAATAACTTATGTGCACAATGCTCGTATCTTATGGCGTTTTTTAAGGTTTATTGTTCGTGTGCCACACGCGAGGACTAGATATTTCATACAAGGTTTATTTTTACTTATATACTATCAGTCATTGTATTATTTAATACTAAATATAAAGTAGGTATGTTATAATAATTACTTATAAAAAACATATTTTAAGTTAACAATGCTATCAGGAATATTAAAGATTTCCAAATAGACTTGCAAGTCTTGGGAGGCTTAATCGTCGACTTCCATGTGGTTGGTAACCTGGCGCTGTCATCCCTTTTATTAAAATTAAGTGCATTCTTTTCAATTTCTATTGCCTCTCTAATGATTCTTTTGCGGTAATTGTAATAGCGGCGATTATCCTCGTGTTGTTGAAATAAATTTATTGTTCCGTGGCTGCCATGTGTCGGAAAATTGAGGAATTTGTATCATATTTTTTACTGCTAGTATATGTTCTTCTGTTCTGGTACTCATTTTACGTTTTGTTTGGCCGATATACAAGTTATTGCAGTCTGCACATGGAATGATGTAAACACCATTTTATCTTTAGAGCTTCTACGCATGTTTGCTTTGGGTTTGTAGACTGATCTAACGTTGAATTTTCTTAGTGTATTTTCTATTTTGTCCGTGGTTCATCGTGGTTCATAGTCGATACTTTGAATTCTTTTGTTTAAGACCTGTTCGGAGAGTGTTCAATTCATTATTTATGTTCTGCTTGTTGGTAAGCCTGATTTTTTCTCTAATTAGTGTTTTTGCTATGGAGTGAATCTGAGCTAGATGGTGATGGAATTTTGCATTCAGGTATCTGTTTGTGTGTGGACCTATGTTCTAGATAGCCATTCTACGTCATGATTATTTATATGTTCCGGAAGGGGAATTTTCCTTCTTTTTAAATTTCCATCAAATTGTATTTTTCGATATATGTTGTTGAGGTGATTCAGGAATTCTTCAATTGTGTCTCTTCCATGGGGCAATATCACAAAGGTATCAACCACATACCGGAGCCAATCGGGTTTTTGGTGGTGCGAGGTTCGAAATCCTTCATGAAAAAGTTGGCTACACTTGGCGATAGTAGTGTGCCCATTGGGGCTCCGCCTGTTATATTTTTGTCTGTTGAATGAAACGTATGTTATTGATAGGCAGTGGAGAGCTAGGTCCATGATATTAGCTGGACAATGGATTGTATTTATGCTCGATTATTTCTAGTGCTTCTTTTATCGGAATTGGCGTAAAAAGGGATTTGATATCAAAGCTAATTAGAATATATTTATTTATTTATTTATTTATTTTATTTAGTTATCTTTGGTCTTCTTTCTTAAATAATGCATTTTAAGAAATTATTAACACAAATTATTAAAAAACTATACATAAAATTTTGGCCGAAAGAAGCACGGGCGGATATATAGCAATATTTTATTGATGTCGATAAAGTGCTGCGAGGTTTTTTTACAAATGAGTTCATCTTCTTAGCTAGTGGTTGCCACTCTTTCCTTTCGCTATATTGCGACTTGATGAGACTATTGTGTTGGCGATCGATCTGAGAGAATGTCCATCTTTATGGATTTTTAGCAATCAATATAGTTTGGGCATATTGATGACTTTTTTATTGGTATAGTGGCTTCTTCTACATCGTTCGGGATATTTGATTTTAGTATTTTGGTTTTGTGACTTTTTCTGGATAGGTAGTCTTGTAGGCTGGGTCTTCTAATATCGTCATCATTTCCTTATTATAGTCTGTTCTGTTCAATATAACTGTGGTATTCCCTTTGTTTTTTTACGTTTTTTATGGCCTGGCGTTCTTCTTTTATGATGTTCGATCTTGGTCGTTTAACATTACGCAGGATTAATGACACTTCTTGTCTAATGATCTAAGCGTCATTGGGATCTTTTTTCCCGATTGATGCTTCGACACTGCAGATGATTTTCTCTGTTGGTGTATGGGCTGGTGTTATCGTGAAATTGACCTGTTTTTCTAGCTCTCAATTATTCCGTGTACAATACACATAGAGATTATAAAACATGGCGCACCCGAGATAGCATTAGAGTGAGGAAAAGAAAAGTGAGGTTAAAAATGAGGAAAAACCGCATGCAGATTGAAAAATAAATAAAATCGACCAGAATTCCGCGACCTATGTCCTTTGAGGGTAACGTGGCTGAAAACTTTCGCAAGTTCAAACAAGCATTTGAAATTTACTTGGTTGCAAGAGGGCTATAAGAGAAGACAAGTCTAGTAAAGGTGGAAATTCTTTTAAAATTGATGAGTGAAGAAGCCATCGAGATCTACAACAACTTACAAATTAAATACAGAGGATAAACAAAAATATGAAAAGGAGATAGAAGAGTTCGAAACATATATGAATCCGAAGAAGAATGCCATCTATGAACGTTTTGTATTCTACAACAGAGTGCAAAAGAAAAATGAGCCGATTTATAACTTCGTGCAGGATCTACAGAAACTAGTGAAAACATGTGCATTCACAGAAGAAGATGAAATGATAAGGGGAAGAATCGTTTTGGGACAACAGGAAAAAGAACTGCAAGAAACGCTCTCAAACATTAAAAAATTAGACTTACCTTAAACAATCAATGGATGCAGAACAAGAGAAATCACAAAAAATCAAATTAAGGTTCTAAAAAATGAAGAAAAAGTTGACAATTTAAATTTTAAAAAAGAATACAGTAAAAAGAAATACGAAGCAAATAATAAAAAAGAAATTCAACAGTCATAAGTGTAAAAATAAACACAACGCAAGAAATTTCCCGGCGTTTGGTAAAATATGTAGAAAATGTGGAAAACCTAACCACTTTGCAGCGACATGCAGAAACAAGAAGATAGTAGCGATGGATAAGGAAGAACATGAAAATGAATTATTAGAAGCATCATCAGAAAAAGAAAGTAGATACTCTAGTAAAGATAAACGAAGTACGCGGGTGATAGCAGAAAATAATGGATTCAAATAGTTGCAGTAGGAGGACAGAAAATAGAATTCAAGATGGATACAGGATCCGAGGGGAATGTCTTGAATGAATCTTGGATGAAGAAAATAATAAAGAAACAGCCGGATATAGGTAAAAGAATAAAGAAAACCAGACTAATACTTGAGGCAAATGGAGGTTCTAAAATAAAACCTATTAAACAAATAGAAGTAGATTGTAAGGTAAAAGAATCAATTGTAAAATTAAATTTTGTTATTGTAGACAGAAAAGCAAAACCGTTATCAGGACTTAAGGCTTGCATAAAATGTAAATTAATTTAAAAATTTGATCAAATCAATAGTAATACAGAATGTGAAAAAAAACAAAATTTCTGGAAGGAATTACTGATATATTCAAAGGACTAGGATCGTTTCCTGAAATTGTGAAAATAAAACTAAGAAAGATAGAGTACCGGTAGCTAAACCACCTCGAAGAGTTGCTTAAGCTTTAAGAAATGATTTAAAAGAAAAGTTAAATGAACTAGAAAGAAAGGGCATAGTTCAAAAAGTAAATGAACGAAGAGAATGGCTTAGTAATTTGGTAATCATAGAGAAACCTAAAGAACGTTAGGATTATGTTTAGACCTGCTACAGTTGAATAAAGTTATAGAGAAATAAAGATTTTTGATTCCTAACATAGATGATATATCAAGCAAATTAAATGATAAGAAATAATTTTCAGTTTTAGATTTAAAAGATGGATTTTATCAATTACAGTTAGATGAATAATCAAGTAAAATATGTTCATTTAGTACATCCGTAGGTAGCTACAGATTTTGTAGGATGCCATTTTGGCTAAATTTAGTTCCAGAATTGTTTAAAAAAATAAATCAAAAATATTTTGGGGATATTGAGGGAGTGATACTAAATAAAGTTATAAACAATAAATAAGTGTCTACGTCCTCTACTCGACCTAACACAATTATTCCGTGTTCAATGCACAGAGAGAATAAAATAATAATAATTGTGGTTTATTTGCCACCGGTTCTTTTTTGTTTACGTAGGCCAATCTGTTGAATTTCGCAATTTGTTTCTTCCTCTTTTGTTGGCCATCTGATTCTGCTATCTGACAAGATAATTATTCTAGTTTGTTTCAGAGGATTTAGTGCATTTCATTTCTTAATTTTAGATGTAGGGCGATGAGAGAGCATCTTATTGAGTCGAGGTCCTTTCTGGCTCTATGTACAGCTTGGTTTTTTTCAGGATTCGATCTGTTGCATGTTTGTGCGGTTTGGATGACTGTATGAAATTACAGTTTGGTATGAAGTTCTTGTCTCTGCATCTGCATAGGAAGGCGAGTTTGCACAATAATCGTCCCACACAACGTTTGAATGCCATTATCAAGTGAAAAAAATTAGTGAAAAAATTGTATTAATACCAATATGTAAAAAGTTAGTGGGTAATTACCGTCGGTTAGGTGAAAAAGGAGATTACGCATCGGTAACCGATTTTTGAAAAGTGGCATGTACATTAGAATTTTTATGTTTGAAAATTTCCGCAGCTTCGAGGAGATTGAGCTTTGTACCTTGATACAATGATGATTTAATGATGTAAAATTTTAACATTTCGAATTTTGGCAAATCGATGTTTAAATCAATATTCTAAAGAATTCTAAGAAATTCTGTCTTTCTCATTATTATGATGTTGTTACATACCGCAGGATTTCTATTAGCGTTATTTGCATGATTCCTGGAATACTCCATAAGGTGTTCTATGGGACATAGAAGTTACATTAATGGTATCATTAGATTAGACTACCTTAAAGTAGTTTTAATATTTCCATTATAATCAAGGAACAATATAAATTTCTTTGTATCCTGCTTATTTGTTGCTCTTTCAGTTTAGTTTGTAATATAATGTTGCTACAAGATTTTTTATTATTATATTAATGAGGTACTTTTTTTTCTTTAGAAAATATTGTGTTCTGAAGTTATAAATCCATGTACCAGTTTCGGTTTAGTTAGTTTTAAGGATAAAACATGTCCTCTTTATCAGTTTTATTATAATATTATAGTGGCGATTGCACTCTCTGTGTAAACAGTTTTTGGCAACAGCAAACTAACCGTGTGTCCTACATTGTTACTTTATCTATTTTTTGTAGTAGCATGTTGAATCTCCACAAACTTAAGATCGTGTAGATACAATTCTGCTAATCTGCCTTCTAGTTTTCTTGGAGGAGTGTTACCCTCTTAACTGTTGTAACATAACTTTTCTAGTATTTTCAAAAGGAGTTGTGCAAGGTTTATTGGCCAGTATACTTCAGCTATGGTATAACACAAATGTTCTAATTTCTAGTTCTAGTTCTTCCATGCTTTTAACGTATTTAAGATAATATTTTGACCTAGTTTATAGAAAATCCATATATTTCCCTACATATTGTGTCAAGCCTTGTATTAATTAAGAAACTTTTTTCTCAATGAAAATGGGGGCTCCACTTCTTATTCGTTATTTTCTCTCTACGCCCGAATTGTCTATAAAGTCCATGGTTTTACGGGTCTTGCTGAAAAATGGAGTTTGGGATAGTCTCAATGTATCGAATTGCAACAGGTTCTAAGACCTCAGCGATGTACCTTTGGGCTGTTAGACTATCCCTAATGAACACCAGGGGGACCTTCTTCCAAAACATACAGCGCCCCATATCATGATGCCAGGGGTATTGTCTGTGTGGCGTTATAAGGCAAACTCTACTTTTTGCCTTTCATCGCGAAATCGACGGACACATCTACGTCCATTATGAGCCCTTAAGAAGAATCTGGACTTCTTAAGAACACTTCAATGCATTTAAGCTTGAATAATGAACTCGATTTCTTCACGTTTGAATGATCTGGAGATTAGAATTTCGAATTTGGAGGAAAATGACCCTAGTTTGTCTTTAAAATCCAACATTGCTGATGTATCTTGTGAAATAAAAGATATATGGTTACGAAGATGTAATGTTCTACTTTACAATTTAGTTGAGTCTAATTCTATGAAGATAAAAGACTAAATCAAGAAAGATTTTCTGGAGATTGATAACATACTGAAATCCCTTCAGGTCGATGTTAAACCGACCAACGTGTTGCGCATTGGAAAGAAATCAGCTTCTAATTCGTGCAGACCAGTTAAAATAATCTTCAATGATGAGCATTCTGCAAAATAGGTCCTGAAATCCAACAGTAGAAACAAGAATAATCGTTTTCACTTTAAAAGAGATCGCACCATCCGACAAAGAGAATATTTTAAGGAAATTAAATCTCAACTTACATCTAGAATAGAGAATGGTAAAAAAGATGCTCCAAAAAACTAGTCTAGTCTACTATCACATCGTGGGAGGTATGTGGACTAAATTAAAGGAATTTATGCTTAATGTTAATAGTTATGTTTACGATATTATTATTATTACTGAAACATGGTTGTATGAGGAATTCGTCAATAGTCAACTGGAGATACCTAATTATGATGTTTTTAGGGTCGATAGAGTTATTGGCAGTAGTGTCAGATGTGGGGGTATTTTAATTGCTTTGAAACATTGTTTTAAATCTTCCTTGGTGTCCAGCAATGCCGATATTTAACAATTATTGATTTCCGCCATTATTAATGGGATTAAGTACATTATTGGTCGAATTTATATTTCTCCTGGCTCTTCTAAAGCTACATATACTGATCACTGCTATGTCTTGGAATCTTTATAAGTGAAGCATAGTAATCGTAGATTTTTAATTTGTGGACATTATAATTTGAACTCGGGCTCGTGGGATAAACCTGGCTATACATTTCTCTTTCCCAGTCAAAAAGCTGAAATAATAATTGACGCGTATAACTTTCTAAATTTGAATCAAGTTAATTTAATTTCAAACCCTAGAGGTATCTTTCTAGACTTGTTCTTTACAGATTGTGTCGATTTATCTATATATGGATATAGATATCATGTTTAAATAGAAACACCGTCTCATATGTACCGATAGTTTCGGTTCTAGCATTAAAAGGAAGGGATATAGTATAAGCAGAGAGATGCTGGCAAGTGTTAAGAATAGGGTCTGTCTTCTGATATAGATCAGAAGACCCTGATTTAATAGTGAGATAATCTATTTACTTAAAAGAAAGAAATTGGACCATGTTAGGTTTAAAAACACTAATAGTTAAGACAATTATTTAATTTTTAGTAATTTGATTCAGGTATGTAAAAATATGTCGACTAAGTTTTATGGTGACTATTTAAGAAGAGCTGAATCTAATGTTTTTCTAATCCACGCTCTTTCTGGAATTTCGCTAATGAAACTTGTAAAGAAAATGGTTTTCCTAAGCATATCAAAAATTAAAATATAATTGCAGAGGGTGGAATGGATATTGTTAATCTCTTTGCTGAGTTCTTTTCGACAACGTATGTGGATAATGCTAGAACTGATGCCTCGAATATTTTTATTAAAAATAATCGACAAATCTTAGACTCCGTATTGTCAATTTCTGTAGCGGATGTTTTTAATAAGATAGTCGCCCTGAAAGCCTATTTTACTGTTGGTCCTGATGGTGTGCCCAATTATTTACTAATCAATTGTGTTTACTCGCTTTGTTCACCGATTCATAAGTTGTTTATTAAATCTTTATGTTCAGGGGTATTTCCTGATGTTTGGAAACAAAGTTTTTTGAATCCAATTTTTAAAAGCGGGTTTTCCGATTCCCAAATTATTGGACAAGATGGTTAGTGATTATTTAGCGTGGATATCACGACCGGTGATTTCGAATATACAACACGGTTTTATAAGTGGAAAGATCTACTGTTTCTAACCTACATGAGGTCAGACAGTTCTTATCGAAGGCCTTGGACAAACGCAAACAATGGGATATTATCCAAGGCTTTCGTTGACCAGCTGAAATTACTGGGAATTAACTACTCGAACATGATTGAGCTTATTCCTATCTAATCGATCACAACAAGTAAAAATTAATAACTTCTTATTTCATCCCATAATGGATAATTCAGGTGTACCTCAAGGTACTTATATTGGTCACTTGGCTAGAACTTTGAGGATTTGGGCGTTGTATTTGATAGTTCTCTTTCATTCAAGAATCATATAGCTGCAATTTGTGACAAGGCAAGAAGAATGTGGGGATTCATTTGGCACCTTGCAAGGAAGCTTAGTCCTGAATGACTTAAGGTCTTATTCTGTTCTCTTGTAAGATCCCACCTTGAGTATGCTTCTCCGGTCTGGTCGCCCTAACTTCAGGTTGATATTGTGAAAATTTGGAGGGTTCGAAACATATTCTTAAGATTCATTGAATACAAATATAATTTAGAGCATGTACAAAGCGTATTAAAATATTTTTTAAATGCACCTTCTCGTAGTCCGTAGATCTAATGTTGACTTATGTATACTTCATGGTATATTCAATGCATATATTCATTCCTCTGCATTGTTGCCTGAAATTAATATTATGGCTTCTAGTTAGTATGCTCTTTTTAAACTTTAATGTAATTCTGTGTGTTATATTTTTTTGCCATTTTCCCTAATATTGTATTTTTGTTTGTTTTTATATTAAATATAATTTTTAATATGATGTATTAGTTTCTCACTTAAACCGTGGTGAAACATTTTTGTATTAATTTGATTGAATTAAAACACTTATATATATAATTTCAGTTGTTATTTATTTTACTCCGACTAGTTCGACTATAAGTCATCATCAAGGAGAAATTAATAAATAAATTTCTCCTTGAGAATTGTTTTAATTCAATCAAATTAATTTTTAATGTGTCCAGTTTAGTTATACTACTTTGTACGTAGTTATAGTTCTAGTTTTAGTTTTAATATATGTTATGTTAAATTATAAACTGGGGTTTCCCAAGTATCACTTTACATCCGAGTTGAATCTGGCTTGGCACCATTCCAAGCGACGAGCTTTGTGTAGCGGAGTCATTAGTGGCATCAAAACGGAAGGAACGCATAAAGGCTCATGGTAAGAACTTTTCAATTACATGTTTGCCTACAAACCACACGTCCTGTTGCTGCAACAAAGGCATCTCGAACTTGTCGCAGTGTCGTGGCGATTACGTATCGCAAGCAGTCTTAGGTACCGTTCTTGATCACTCTGTATAATCCTAGGACTACCAGAACGCCTCTGTTGCTGAAAGTGATTCTTTATACCATACATACTCACATTACTGTTGAGGGTGTAATTTCGAGTCTTCGGGCTATTTCCTTCAACTTGAAGCCCGCCTCTTTTATACCAACAATGCGACCTTTTTGAAAATCACTTAATTGATGAAATCGACGGGGTGCACGAATTCTAGGCATTTTAGCAAGGATTTTTAATATGCTGAAGAGCTCAGAAAGGATCAGAGTAGAACTGGTGACTGGTTATTAACATTATTAAATTTGCTTTATTTTTCGGATAAGTGTAAAAATCATACACAGAAAATGAGATCAAGCAGTAAAAACGTTATCGATTTCTTTCTTTTTAAGCTGAATAAAACGTGCGTATTTGTTGCTGGATTAAACCACGTCTAAGGGGTGTTGCATTACTTTTGAGCTTTAATATATTTCATAATACATTTTATAGTATCATGTTAGTTATAGTAAAACTTCATATATTCTCCTATCTATAGTGAGAAGATTTCCATAAGCCTCGTTACCTTTTCCTTAATAACAGTAGGGATTCTATTTAAAAGGTACAAGTCAGTTAATAATACAATGTACATACCCCACCCTTTATGGAATGGAAGATTCTACTAAGAGGTTTATCTTTAAGTGCTTCTGAAGTATTTTACAATGCAAAATAGAAAAACCACTGTAAAAATTAATTTCAGTATTGTATTTTTTGAAAAACAAAAAGAGGAAAAGAAAATAATACAGTCATTATTTTGGAAGCATTAGAAAGCTATTTGACTTTGAATGTGTTTTCTTGTAAATTACATATTAAGAAACTGTTTCTATTCTTAATAACAGTTTTGTGGTTAAATCGTTCTATAAAAAATCAGATTTGTAGGAACGTAAGTTAGAATCCTAGCGATTGCGACAATTTTGTAGTATTTTATATATCTCATGATAATCGCCGATATGAGAGTCATAATATCTTCAGTTAGCAACAATTAATTAATAGATTTATTATTAATTGATTTATGAAATATTTAACAACGGTTGGATATAAAGGCAGCACAAGTAGTGCATAAAATTAAGACAATTTTAAGATATAATCTTTAACGTAAGAAATATAATAAGTGACCAGTACCGACTGTAATTATAATTAAATCTAAAATAGCATTTGTTTTAACTAAATGATAGGAGTAATATGAAGATTAAATTAATGAACAGAGAGAGATGCTTTTTAAATTTAAACAAAACTATTTTTATTTAATATTACATAATGGAAAGAAGCTCTTTTACTTAACCCTTCTCTTCAAAAATATATTTTATAACTTAATATTTTTATAAAACCAAATATTACTTTTCCTGTTTAAAACTATTTTTCTCCAGGATCAAAAATCTCGTCGTAAAATAGGGCAGTAAACCTCGCGCGCAGGGCATCAGCACCGCGTATAAAAATTATGATATTCTAAAAGGGACATTTCAAGGAGGTCGTATAATTTTTTATTGCCCTCGCGGCTTCATCCGAAACTATATCAGATTTCATTCCTCGGCCATAGAAAGAAATGTGTCGTGTTGCACTTGATATGGTCATTATTAATTTACCCCAAGTTACTTCGCTTCGTTCCACGCGCATTATGTTAATTTTTGTTTCGTTTTAGTGCTGCTGAGTATCAATTATGATATTATAAAATTGGTTAATTATGTATAAAGATGTGTATATTACATTGGCATTATGTCTTCTGTAGATGATGATTATGTATTTTGATATAGGTGTTAATTATGTATACTAAATAATTATATGGCTAAACTTCCATAACAATTACAAGATGACATTCCATTTCATTTATAGTAATAAATAGTAAATTAAAATAATTTGTTAAACAAAATATATTTTTTACACTGAAATATTGATTCTTTAACAGTTAAGAATAGCAGATTAAAATTTTGACAAGAAATATGGTAGAAATTCCGTGAAGGGGCGAGTATGTGAATCTTACCGATTGCGACGATTTTTATGTTTTTGAAACTATGATAAACGCGATTGTGTATACAATTTATACATATTTAGAGAGATAGATTTAGTCTCTATCGATTGCGATGGTTTTTATTGTTAATAGAATAAGTTTTCAGAGCAATTTAAAGATATTCAAACACGCGTCAGTTGTTTAAATTATAAGCAGTCGTGGCCGAGCGGTTAAGGCGTCTGACTAGAAATCAGATTCCCTCTGGGAGCGTAGGTTCGAATCCTACCGACTGCGTTGAAATTATTGTTTTTAAAAGATTTAAGTGACAATTAAATTTAAACTATTGATTAGGCTTATCAACACACAAAGTTTCTCTAGGAGAATAAATGCGCATCCTACCAATTACGATGTTTTTTTAATTGTTGCTAATTATATTATATATTTTATATAGGTTAATAGATTAAAGCATATGTGAAAGTTGTAGTCATTTAAATCACTCTTTCGGTTTGATGTTTTTTAAAATGAATTCTTGAAAATAATATTATTAACTAAAAGATAGATGTATCGGTGAAAGTTGTAATAACTTATTAAATAAAACAATAGTTTGGTTTCACCAAGTGAAAAAAGTGCCAAACTATTGTTTTATTTAATATAAATATTTTCACGTACTCATAAAACTCACCGATAAGTAATAACTTAAATTAA
Source organism: Ontholestes murinus (assembly GCA_963969525.1). Classification (NCBI taxonomy): domain Eukaryota; kingdom Metazoa; phylum Arthropoda; class Insecta; order Coleoptera; family Staphylinidae; genus Ontholestes; species Ontholestes murinus. The sequence continues at coordinate 30,977,138 of OZ018390.1, forward strand.
GCGTAGGTTTTAATTCCTACCGACTGTAATGGTTTCCATATTTTTTAAATTATCAGGATATTAAAAAGGAGTAAGAGATATTTAGGTCTGACATAAGTATACTGTTTGAGAAAGCTTATTTAAAATCAACAAGCATAACTTTGTATCTTTCTGATTAGGATTTATTTTATTGTTGCTAATAGAATTATCTATTATTATATTTAATGAGAATATTTTTTGCATTTTTTTTAAATACTGTATCCGAGTAGTTAAAGCGTATGACTTAAAATTAGATTCCCTGTGAAAGCGTAGCTTCGAATCCTACTGCAGTGCCCCTGGTATTTTGAAAGTATTAAATAACCTGATCGGAAGCTTATAATTTCTAACTAGAAATTAGAATACCTCTACGATTGCAGATCCCAAGATATTCCAGTTTTCTTATTTGAATAGATAATAATGGTCTTTTTGATTATAACTTTTTAAATATGGAATTCAGTTTAATTTTGTTTAATTCCTTTTCTAGTTTATTACATTGCTTTATATTTTTTTGTGAAAATTACAATTAAAATAACAAAGATCGTTACACTAATGGATTTAAAATTAGCAGTCTTCAAAGGACAGTTTAAAGAGCGATATGAAATTTTAATTAGCGATCAGAACGTGTAGTAGTAAAATAAGTAAATCATTTTAATAAATATTTATGTGATTGAATTAAAAGGAGAAGTTGTAAGATGGTTGAAAAGGCTTCAAGTTTTACTTTATTACTGACTAAGAAGCTGGCGTAAACATACATGCTTCATCTCTAAGACTACTCCTAGAATATTGTAAACGCTGCAATAATGTTAAATTGAAAGATAATTACGTACGAAGAAACGGCAATAGAAGTATATAAAATTACACCGGGAATATAGTATTAGAATAATGATTTCATCGTAATACATAAAGTAAAAGTAAAATTATGAAATATTACAAAATATTCTCTATAATTAAAATCGTATAAATCTCAGTGGCATTATCTTGTACTGAATAATGGGCTGCTGATGAATCTCTAAAAAATTTAGAATGTAAGAAAAGATTAATGCAAAGGTACAAGAGAAGTGATGGAAAATATTCATAATGAATCCTCGGGTAGAAATTTTGGTATATCGAAGACCTTCAATACATTACGAGAAACTATGTACTGGATTAGCTGTAATTGTAATAGTATAATCTATAAAGCCGCATCATCATTGATGTCTCTATATTATTTACCTATTTTACTACAGAAATATGACACATCACTCAAAAAGTCTCCGGTTTAACTAAGAAAAAACAATTATTTTTTGGAAATTACACTTTATTCATCAACATACTCTCTCCTTCAAGTGTGATACATTCATTCCAACCCTTCTTTAACTTTTAGATGCCCTTTATGTAAAACGATTTGTCTTTGCTCTCAATATAAGCCTCAGTTTCGGCAATCATTCCTTCATTTGAGCCAAATTTCTTTCCCTGGTGCATCTTTTTCATGTCTGCAAAAAGTCAGTAGTCGTTGGGAGCCAAATCTAAGGAGTACGGTGGGTGGGAAAGCAATTCAAAGCGCAATTCAACTAATTTAACCATTATTTTCATTGACATGTGACACAGGGCTTCGCCCTGGTGACGCCACTTTTTTCTTCTGCACGTGGGGACGTTTTTTCTTGATTTCTGCACTCAATCGATCCAATAATGCCATGTAATTTTTATTATCGATAGTTCTGCCTTTCTCAAGATATTCGATGAACAAAATTCTATGCGCGTCCCAAAATACGATGCCATAATTTTGCCAGCCGACTTTTGAGTTTTTGGCCACTTTGGATGAATTTCACCGGATGCTGTTCACTCAACTGACGATCTCTTTGATTCAGGTGTGTAATAGTGAATCTATACTTCATCTATTGTCACATACCTATGCAAGAATTCTTTTTTATTTTGCTTGAACAGCTTTAAACAGCGCTCTGAATTTTCGACAAATCGTTGTTTCTTGTTCGGTATGAGCAAATGAGGCATCCACTTCCAAAGCAACTTGATTATGCCTAAATTTTCTTTTAAAATTGCAAAGACACTATCTTCTGATATCTATAAGTTGTCAGCTATCTCACAGAACTTTATGTTACGGTCTTTTAAAACTCTTTTGAGGACATTTTTTACGTTTTCTGGAACAACTTCCTATTTTGGGAGACTAGAGCATTCAGCATCACCAGTGCTTGTACAACTGGGTTTAAATTCAGCATACCAGTTAATAATATTTGATTTTCCTGGTGCAGAGTCCCCAAAATGCTTATCAAGTCACTTTTTAGCTATAACAGTATTTTCCACTATCAAAAAACAGTGTTTCATCAACATACGAAATTCCTTTGTATCTATTGTCTTAAAAATTACAAAACCGTGGTAGCTAAAATTACTGGAACTTCTAAACTAACGGCCAGAATCCCATGAAATTTTGACACGTACTCCTTTTAAGATTAGTACTACCCGAAAATCTGTCTGGGTCAACAATATAACAATGATCACTTAATAAAACACAGGTATAGCGTGCGGTTTCAAAAATTAATTTATTGTACTACGATAATTGTTTCGCCACACTGTGGCATCATCAGGTAAATGAATATTGTTGGTTCGAGTTTACGTGAAGTGTTTTGTAAATAAAAATAACACACAGTTTATTCCTTACTTCACTTGTTTATTAATTGTTAAATGTACATTTCGTTCACAAGGTGAACATTATCAATAACAAACAACAAGTTTGTTATTGATAATGTTCACCTTGTGAACGAAATGTACATTTAACAATTAATAAACAAGTGAAGTAAGGAATAAACTGTGTGTTATTTTTATTTTTTATTTTTATCAGGTAGATGTACATACATCTACCTGATGTATGTACATCTAATTGAATTTAAGGTTTTAAGAGATATATAGAATTTCTTAAAATTTATATTCGTAATTTTATCATATGGTAGAATAAACTAAGAGTAACCACAATTGATATTTGTTGATCATTAAAAAGATTGGGATCGATATTCTTAACTGTTTGGGTTTCCTACTGATCAGCAGTACATGATATAACCGGATAGACTTTAGGGAGCATTGTTATGATTTAAAGTTAGACTGTCTATTTAGAGAAAGCAACAAAAAAATATATGAAACGCAGAATAGACGAAATTAATGTCAGATACGCTTGAATAATCATTTTACTAGCTAATGATAGAATAAAGAAAAATATAACGTATGCGGATAATATCGAAATAAATGGCTATTTAATCCAAGTGGAGGTCTTTATTCAAAGTTGTAAATTGGGATCAATAAGATAGCCTAGTGCATTTAAAACCACATAAAATTGGGGCGATGATACCGTTCGTGCTGGTTTGAAGCAGAACGATGAAAAGGCATTTATGAAATTCATTGTTCAACACAATAGATCTAAGAGTCGATCTGGTATAACTTAAGATAAACAATTGTACTTGTTCAAAGTATTTTCCAACTAGTGTCCGGTTTATAGTGTAATACAGAAGGTACTTGAAGAAATTGCTGCAGTTTTCAGAAAGAAGCTTGAGTGGTGATTAATCTGAGGTCCTAAGGTGGGTTAGCACTTATCAACTAAATAGGTGTTCACCAACTAAAGAAGGATGATTAGTACAATCTAAAAAAACTACAGTACTTTTATTAAAAGCCAACCTATAGAAATTAATGGTGCTCATTAAAAATCGTTAAAAGACTTAATTCTGTACAAAGAAATAAATAACTTAGCTATATGAAACCTACCTTGTGGATAGAATCAACTTAATTGGAGAATAACCAAATTCTAGCATGCTGAGTCCTGTTACTACTAAATATGTTTGAGATGATATGATTTGATATTTAGATAACGAGTTTTGGAGTATCTTTTCTTAAGACGGTATCATAAAGATTCTCCCCTGGATATTTTGCAAATACTAATATAGAACTTTTGATTTGCACTTAAAATCCAAGTGAGGTTTAGCATGAGAGAATTGTAGGCTGAGATTTTTTTAAACGTTACAACGTATGGTGATCTCAATAGAGATATCGCCATAGACTGGTGGATAATGTATTTATTCTATTTGGAATGTTTTAATTTTTTTTTAAATTTTTTAAATTATACAATTAATAACTTGAATGATGTATCAATAATAGATGTAATTTCGGTAGATACAGCAAAGATGAAGTACATTTTGGACAGTTACATTTTGCTTTAAAAATTAGTTACATATATAAGCCGTATTCAGTGTTATTAAATTAGTTCTAAAATATAAAACTCCGGGAAGAGATTATGTCAATACATATTCCTCACACCAATGAAGTATGTCCTAGCAACTAATCACAAACATGTATGATTTGAACGCCACAGATAGATAAAAACAAAGAGATCTATTATTTGTGCACTAGTTGTCCACTATTCTTTATCAGCTTGAAATTAAATTAGAAAGTAGGTTGATAGATTTTGAATAGTTTTTCGTTTTCCAACTTATTTAGCTACACTTTGTAAAAATGTTTAATAATAAAATGTATGAAAGTCCTTTAGTTCGTTGTAGAAAATTAACTAATAATTTAAAAACGAAAACATTTCGTAAATCTCAACAATGAGTCTTATTAAGACCACAAAATAAATCACTTATTGAAATAAGCCAGGAAGTAGTTGTTTCAATAATTGATTTGTTTTGTACTTTTAGTAAACTCATTGTTTTAGATTTACGAAAAGTTTTCGTATTTTCAAATTATTACTAAGATGTTTCATTAGATCATTTCAGAAAAATTCAGAACGTTTGATAAATTTGTATGTATTGTATTTGGTACTTTAATTACTTGAAGTAAATATATTCATTACTTTTGTCAGCTCTGTTATTAAAATATATATTTGGTTGGGTCTTAAGTTATTTCGGTTTTTTACTATAATAGTCAAATACCTTTTTCAAGAAAGAAATAATATTAGTTAGTTACAAATTGACCATTTTTCGATGACCTTTTGCTATCTTTCAGATAACATCTTGATGCTATGCTCAATTTCTGGCAACACCCTTATTGCCAATTCTGACCGCCTTTCTTTGGTGGCTTAATTCAAATTTTCCAATTGGCAACGGTATACAGCCGTATTGATATATTTGGTAGCAGGTCAAAATACTTTCTCGACGCCTTTGTAATTCCATCAAATTGAGAGCATAATAAGCATGATTGTGTTGCAGCTTGTTAACCGGGATTGGCACTATGATCTTTTTTCCGACGTTGTGAAAACTGTTTATTTATCATCACCAGTGACAATATGTTTAAGAAAATGGATCGTTTTTATTATTTTCCAAGAGCTTGTCGCAGGTGTTTATGCGATTTGTTAAATAAATTTATTTGAGTTCATGTGGAACCTCCTTAGCCGTGTAACGGTGGTTCCTTCCATTAAAGTTTATTTTATTGTCTTCAGCTTCAACTGCCCTTCTTAAACATGGCTCATCTTTGACATTGTAATTACCGAACGGAATACCAATTCCGGCGCTGCCATTCTGTTTAGCAATCTTTACCGTATCCAGCATATTTTATGAGTTTGTGTTGCGTTTTTCCCTTTTCTGAAGTAAAAGTAAAACAGCGAAATTTCTTTGTCGGCTTTTGATCTTTCGACCATTGCTGTACGCCGACTACTGAATCGATTAACTTACTTTTTTTATAGTGTCTTCTATCAAATGGTAAACAAATGCAGACACCTATTGGTTGGAACCAAAATACAAATCAGGCCTATTAAAAAAAATATAATGTTAATTCAATAAAAAAATTATATTTTAAGTGGATTGGTGCTGCTATTCATCTATTAAGGTACATGCAAATAGAAAGTTAAAACATTATTATGATTGGCTTGTGCAGCCATTCTGAAAAAAGGGTTAAATGAGAATGTGTTTATTTACTTACATACAATAGAATAAAAACTAACTCTGAAAATTGTTAGTCTATAATTAATCAAGCACGTTATTCAAGTATAAGGTCACAGATAAATTAGTATTTTTCAGAATGTGTTTTTATTGAATAGTATTACAATTATATGAATAACTACTCAAGAACCAAAGTCTTTAATTCCGTATACTTATTATAATTTGACAAATTGATGGGAGCCCAGAAGGCCCACAATTAGATTACACGCGAACGGTGGTGCGTTTTGTTTTCACATGGCACGTGAACGAACGAACTGTCGAAGGAAGGAAGGGACGAGGCTTGTCCGGATAGTAACGTACATGCACCCCCCAGCCACCAGGGCTACCCTGTATAATGTGTGGAGTGTCAAATGCAGATAGTGGCAGTGACGTTCGTCGCACGCGCGTCCCTCCAGATTAGCCGAGTTAGTTCCGCAGTTTGCCGCCAGACACGTGCCATCCGCGTGCGTAAATACAGAGCTTTACGCACGCACTCACACACACACACACGCATACGATACCGAACGCATTATGCAATTTAAGATCAACATCTCTATGTACTGATACACATACACACATTCGGGCAGGCGCATTTATATGGCAGACGCGAACTGATAAGGAACTTGATCGGGGATGTTGGCAGTCTGCTCCCTTCCAAGTTTACAACTTATACATGAAGTTTGCATGAGAACTTCCCAAGCTTGCTTGCCCTTGTGTTTGAATGGAATTCTAACTCGAATACAACCAACTACTGTAATAATTATGTCCGTATGTTAAGATATGTATTACTGTTTATGATGACAATTCTATGCTAACCTTTTTATTGATAAAATAAATTTTTTAAAGAGGTACTTATTTAAATATGAATAACTTTCATAATAAATTTTGTTCTTAATATACTTTTATCGTTTGATAAATAATACGTTATACTCCCTGCTCAAATCAAATAAATAGTGAAATTATTATTACTTAAACAGTCACGATATTTTTGAATTATACATAAATACAAGTATTGTCAAGAAGTAATCCTTTCTAAAGCCATAGTAGTCATTATTGGCCAACCAATTGACGAATTAATACCTAGAAGGTCTTTATAGACAAAATAGTCAATAAACAAGATTTTGTAAATTGAGGTCTTTCCATATACGACCAAATTAAATTAAAATATTACAATATTTCTATTAGCATGTTGGATAAAATAAATAATACCTAATTTTGTAGTAAATATTAGCATTCAAAAATTATCGTTTCATCGTATCACAGCATATAATAGTTTGTTTATTATTAACGCAGACATTATCAGGAATGATATTTAAATTCGATGGGCGAAATTACACCAAAACTTATCAGATCTTCTGATAATGAATAAAATACACATTTTATAAAAACATCCACATTTCCTTATTTGACATTGTGTACGAGTGATTCTATTTTTAACATCGAACTATTTATCGCTAAATATAATGTGGTTTGATATGATCGTGACTTTTCAGCTATCGGTAAAGTGACTGGAGATATACTATCATAAGAACTCCATCTATATTAAACTCAAAATGTATTATTACCGTAAATATAAATCGACTTAATCTCAATACTATCGCACAGAATTTCAAAGATTGCACGCATTAACGACAATCCAATTTTATAGGTCCTATATATCTTATAGAGAATATTGAGGAAGACCCCAAGAACAATTCCAAGGATATATAGGATATTTGCAAGTATAATCATTTAAATAATGGTACTAGCCGAATTCCTGGTGAAATGCACAGTGACAATAGCAAATATATAATAAAATTATGAATGCATTCACGGATACCATTCATCTGACAACCGACATCCCTAATAATAAGTTCGACTGCTTGTCAATAAAGTTACACAGACTGTTTTGATATTCATGCGCACCACTCACACGTCAGCTAAAACTTTTTGATAACAAATAGTCGAATTGATAGGTCATCCTACGTACAGCGCTGATTTGGCACCCAATGACTTCTTTTAATTCTCCCAAAACAAAATAACTTTTTTCAACGCCTGAAGAAGGTTCAAAATACATGTTTTAGAGGTACCTCCATCGGAGTGGTAAATATTTCGAAGTTTCGAAAATTGGCTGAAGCACATATATGAAGAATATTTTGAAAAACAAATAAACCCACTTACTATTATTAATTTCTTCTGTTTTCAGTATATAGGTTTTTCATCCTAAATTTCTTTCTTTAAACCATCACATTCAAAATCTTGCTGTATTTAGAGCTTACCATCACTATTAATAATATCATTCCATGAATTAACTAGTATGAAATAACAATGTCGTCACTGAAATTTTCCAATTTCCCTCGAATTTAAGTGCTTTCTCCCCCTCATCCTGTCTGTATCAGGATATTAGGGAACAACTGAGGGCTGGCCCATATAGATTCCCTCAACGGGCACAGTCTATGCCCCCTTATCCCAAAAAGGAGGGCGGCGACGAGGCCACCATCAAAGCCCGTCCTAAAGAAGCCGACGAAGGTGACCTCAAACAAAACCATCTACATCAACAAATCAATTGACACCACATATGACCACCAACGAAAACTGCGACGGATGGCAAACCGTCTCCTCAAAAAAAAAAAACAAGTCCCAGCCCCCTCAACCGCAATTGTCAGGAAAGAGCTCTCAGAATCGCTCCAAAATTATAGAAGTTTAAACAAGCTCCTGTTCAAAATCCCAATAACTAAAGCGGAAATCATCCCCTTAGCTATCTACGGAAACTTGGCAACCATCAAACAATCAAACAAACTATATAACTAAATGAACAGCCACACCCAAGACGGCGCTGTCCTCCCTGGTCGGCAATACAATCAAGGTCCTCAGCCAAGAATGAAGATCTTCTGGTCCCCATCCAGTCTAGCTTTAACAACTTTTGACATCGTTTGGCACGAAGGCCTAATCCTCAAACTACACCGACTCAACACCCCTCATCACCTCATCCGTATCATCAAATCCTTCCTACAAAACCGTTCCCACTGACTTTTACTGCTCTGCTTCATCGGACCCTTCACTCTCTCCTGCGGCGTCTCGCAAGGCCCTATCCTCTCACCCTTCCTATACACCATCTTCACATATGACTTTCCTTCCCCCACTTTCTCCATCATTCAAACATATGCAGATGATACTGCCCTTTGGACATCCCACAGTACTCCCCCACACAGCCGTCTCCAAACTACAACAGGACGTTAACAGCTTCACTAATTGGGCCCATACTTGGCATCTCACCATTAACCCTTCCAAATCACAATATATCTCTTGTATTTGATTCTTATTTTTCACTTGGTGAAACATTATGTTAATAATAGGTTGTTGAACAAATTAATTTGGTTTGTTTCACTAAATTGTTTATTTTATATTCGACTAGTTTCGGCACTCGGCCATTATCAAGAATGATAATGGCCCAGTTCTGAAACTTGTCGAATATAAAATAAACAATTAAGTGAAACAAACCAAGTGAATTTTTTCAACAAACTATTATCACAATATATCTTTCTCCACCACCCGCACTACCATCGTAAACTCCCCTCACCCTGTTCCACCCCCCTATCTGTCAACAACCACTCTCTCTTTCCACAAAAGCAAGTCACCTACCTCGGCATCCTTTTTTAACATAACCTCAGTCCCTCCGTAGCCGTAAAAGATCTACGGAAAAAAGCTTTCGCAAGGACGTTCTTCTTGCTGCCCTAAAATCTTCCATCCCCGACCATACTTCTAACATCCAACTCTGCACGTACAGGGCTTTCATAACACCTGTACTTGAATTCCCATTTGCTGCTTTTACCTCCTCTACTCCGTCTCAGCTTGAATCGCTCTTCACTTTAGAACGCCGTCTCCTTAAAAAATAATTTGATTGTATTGGCTTCCAATTGTTGAAAGTTCTTTTTAAATTCACTGTAAGGTGTTGTAACTAAAACACAAACTTTCAAAGAGTATGTTTTATTTTCCGCAACAATTGTTTCGCCACACTGTGTCTTCTTCAGGCGAAGAATGGTGCATTCTAAAATTACAGTTGTGTATTTATACAGGGTGCGGCAAAACAAACAGTGCAGTTTGGAACGTCCAGTACATCCCGTGTGGTGGGGGTACCTACCTGGGAGGGATCTCATTGTGTCGGGGGGCTCGTGCCGTTTTTAGTCGTTACCATAGTTTGTTCTGGAGAACGCTTCCAAGAAATGTTGAACCGGATCCATGTGAGGTCAACTTTTTTCAGTAGTGACGAGGTCCACTTCCATCTCTGTGAAGGGGTGAATAAACAAAATTTTCGATATTGGGCTGTAAATAACCCAAGGCAACTTTATGAGAGACCACTTCACTCCCCAAAAGTCACCGTGTGGTGTGCGATTTCCAAATTTGGGGTGATTGGGCCTTATTTTTTTAAAGAGATGTTGGAATTTTTTTTTACCTTGATTGGAAGAGCTGATGGGGGAAGCAGATCTGGGAGACATATGGTTTCAGCAGGACGGAGCTACGGCCCATACTGCTCGAGTTTCAATGACGAAACTGCGACAGGTGTTCCCTGGGCGCCTTGTTTCTCTGAGAGGTGATGTGGAGTGGCCCGCACCCTCCCCTGATCTGAGCATTTGCGACTTCTTCCTGTGGGGCTACCTGAAGGAAAATGTTTTAGGCATCGACCTTGCACCTTGGAAGAACTCAGGGATCGAATTCGGAAGGAAATCGCGGTTACACCCATCGAGATGTGCCAAATTGCGGCCGAAAATTTCAGAAATCGCCTTCATCAGTATATCGCTGCTGGGGGTCATCATCTTTCTGGTGTCATCTTCAGGACTTAATGCATAAAACGGCATGATGTACCCATTGAGATAAAATAAACCCCATTTCTTTAAATTGCGCCGTTTTCTTTTAATAGCCCTTCAAAACTGCACTGTCTGTTTTGCCGCACCCTGTACATTTGTGAGTGGGGGTGGTAAATTGAATAAGTTCAATAATGGGGATTTTGACATTTCAGTTTGTTCATTTAGCTGTTTCTTTTCTTCTATTAGTTTCCATAAACTCAAGGGCATTCAATTTTCTTTCTTTTCTTTCAATTTGTAATATTTTTTCTTCTCCAAATCTATGTTTTTCTGCGATGAGGTGGATGGCAAATGTTGATTTCTTTCTCTTGTATTGATAATCTTCTTTATGTTCATCTATCCTATCTATTGTAGATCTCCCTGATAGTCCTACATATATTTTGGGGCAGTCACGGCAGTTTAATATGTAGATTCCACTTTGATTTTTAAGTTCGGTTTTGTCTATATTGTTTTTGATTAACTTTCCTAAGCTATTAGATGTTTTAAATGACGGTGTTAAATTATTTTTTGTACACCTTACAGTGAATCCTTAAAAAATACTGTAATTTCCCATCTGACTCCCCTAATGACAGTGTATATCTTTTCCAACACCATTCCCTTAGCAGACAGAATAACCAATCATATTAGTAAATTCGCAACTTGTTCCTCCGCCTCTAACCCCATCAACAAACTTCTTTCCGACACCATTTCATACCCCCGACCCCACCCTTCGAAAAAGCTCCCCTACCCTGCAATCACCACCCATGCATGTCGAGAGCATTCTGGATACAGCATAACACAAACTGTCAACTTTTGCCCCAAAGCACGAAAAAGAGCCAGGAGCCCTTAATCCCAATTACCTAATCACCCCTCCCTAAGATTCCCCTCATTTCATTTCATCATCATCATTAAAATAAATGACTTAAACACAACATGCTAAGCGCTTTCACGCAGCTCACGTCTGCAGAGGCTCTGGCCTACAACGGACAATAAATCGCGGTGAGGCACCATTAGAAGTCTAGCTTTAACTGATCTATCTTACCTCGTTAACCTCATCAAGGAGAAGAGGAACCTGATTCGACTTTGGAAAGCGATAGGCGATGCTATGGTGAAAACGGGGTGGAACCGGCTCAACGTAAGAATAAAACTGTCCGTCAAACAACACACGAACGTATCGTGAAAAAAAGCAACAGCAGACCTCAATTACCTAGACTGTGCTAAATTTTGGAAGAAGTTCAAAATTATCACCGGACAGAAAAATACCAGAACGAGCCGTCTACGCATCGACGGCCGCCCTCCAGTGGACGAGGAAGAAGACGTGCCTACGCCGACTCCCTAGAAACTTCATTCAATACCGCCGAGGATCCAAACTTCGACTAAAATCATAGGTAACACGTCATCTACAACTGGTTTTGATATTCATGTGCACCAGGACAATGCTAGTTTTCACACGTCAGCAAAAGCTTTTTGAAAACTGAAATAGTCGAATTGATCGGTCATCCGACTTACAGCCCCGATTTGACACCCAACCTCCATCGGAGTGGAAAAAATGCTTCGAGAATTGGCTCAAGCTCTTATTTGAAGATTATTTTGAAATTAAAAATTCTTCAATCCTTCGCTGACTCTCTAGAAACTAAATTCAATATGAAATACGAACTTCGATGAAAATCACAGGCAAAACGTCATCTACAACTGGCTTCCATTCCCTCCGCAAAAAATTAATTCCGGCTTCCACCGACGACAACCTCATCACCGCTGACGAAGTCATAACCGTGTTTAAGGCAAAATAACTCCGCCGCTGGCCCGAACAATATCGGTTGCGCCTCCATATGCCATAGAATACATCGCTAATATCATTGCGTGCCTGGAAAAATGAACCATTCGGAAATGGTTCATCCTCTTCTACGAGCAATACAAATGAAGGCCTCTACGATCTAACCGAACTAACGCGGATAAAAGAGCGAATCGTATCAGATATCAGAGTCGGCCGATTTATCTCCAGAGCTTTTTAACGAGACAATCAAACCGCCAAACTCTTGTTATTTCCACTGAAATGCCGCCCAACTTTAAAATCCAAGAAGCCAGACCTCGCAACCAGTTTACTGATCTGTACCGAGGACCTCCCCAACGAATTCCAGAGGATTTTAGATGAGGCTAAGGTAGCGACTTTGCTCCAGGAGTCGCTTTCCTAATTTTTCCATATCCTTAAATTCCTACTATTCTAGGCTGAAGAAGAGGCTCCCTACAGCAGCCAGGAGAGAGTTTTTAGTCGGTATACAAACTAGAAAGTTGTGATTCCGACATTACCCCGTATTTTCGGGGTATCTTTTCAGGATTTCCTGTCTTTTATAACAAAATAAAAGAAGCTAGACTTCGCCGCAGAAAAAAATATGGAAGACGCCAACTATGTCGGCCTTGCATGCATTCGCACCTGGAAAATTATCTCCAGACAAACTAACAAGCCCATCCGCTTAAAAATCTTCAACTACGTCTTTTGGACTGAGCCGAGTAAACACGCTCCACCTGACAAACTTCAATGCCAATCGTGTAAATTTCATGGTAAACAGGTCGTATCATAGTCACACAGCCGCTAAATTCACATCCGTGCTTCACATGTGACGCTCCGGACCACTCTGCATTTTCCCGGCGCGTCCACCGAGCTCGTCTACGGAAGAACAAGAAAGTGACTTGTCACAGCTCTGCTCTGTTAGGAGATAAGAACGTTTCACGCCAAAAAAGTACCAGAAAAAGTGCAGTCTTTGTAATTGACCGACAGATAAACACCATGGGAAGATTAGCGGCAACAGGGAAAGTTACCATCTCCTTCCTAACAAGAAAGGACCAATGAGAAGTGTGGCACCCCCTACTTCAACTAGGAGGAAGAAGTTCCCCCCGAAACACCGAGCACCCCGAAAGAGAAATAAAAAAGGACAGAACTCTACAAGATATTCTCGCAACAACATAATCCGTATTATTATTATTACACTTTGTGTATAGTTAGAGATCCACATATTTGCGTTTAAGTTCAATTAAATATTAGTGTGGTCAATTCTCCAGTTTTAATGTTTTACATTAATGGTTCTTCGAAAAGTTATTAATGTCACAACACCACTATTTCCACAATCACCATCACCAGCGATCATATTTCACTAATGTTCTTTTATTTTCTAGGCAAGCCAAAGAAGATCTACCCCGGAATTTAAAATCATCAAGGCCTGTTTCATGCTAACTGGAAACTATTCCACCGAACCATCCAACTGTTGTAAACCTCATTAAGAAGAAGAGGAACTTATTCCGGCAATGAAAAGCGACTGGGGATTGTGCGGTGAAAACGGAGTGGAACTGGCTCAACGTGATAATAAAACTTTCCATTAGAGAGCACATAAACGCTTCGTAGAAGAAAGCAACGGCAGACCTTAATTACTAAATGTGCTCAATTTTGGAAGAAGTTTAAAATCCTCACTGGTCAGAAAAATGCCAGAACAAGCCTACTACGCATCTATAGTCGCCCTCTAGTGGATGAGGAAGAAGAAGCGCCAGCCTTCGCCGACTCCTTGGAAACTACATTCAATACTGGCGAGGATCCTTCACGAAAATCACAGGAAACACGTTATCTTCGACTGGCTTCCAGTCTTTCCATCTGCAACATGAGAAAAAGTAATTTGTTTTGTTTTGATTTTACACAATAATTTATACTTTTCAAAAAGTGGATAAAGACCGATATTATGGACATTATAAAAGCTTCCGTATTTGGAGGAGGATTGCTGCCTTTCAAATATCATTTTGCGAGGAGGGTTTGAGTGGACGAACGTAATTTGTTACTATGAACTCCCCCCGTGCTTCTTTTTTAAACACTATTACGTATATTTTTGTATAAATAATGCTGGGATTACATTCCTAAACACTTTAAATACAAAACAGAAGATATAATTATACAAAAAATTAAATGGAAGGAAAGGACGAAGAAATCGAAACACAGGCGTGAATCCTCAGGCTCAGAATTTAAAACAAAGAAAAAGAACAGAATGCACAGTATTCGTCAGATAAACCTGGTGAACAAAGTCAAAATGTCATAATAAAGTTTATTATGTTCTTAAATGCACTCGCCCACTTCAGGCCTATTATAAAAAAATTATAAAGAAAATAAAAACTCTGTTTGACTTGGACAGTGATAATGTTATAATATCGAAATTTCGCTTGAAAAGTTCTGCAAGACTCTACAACCCACAGATTTGGAGAAAATAAGTATTCGATTCCTAAACTAATAAGAAATTAATATATAACACCAGAGTTGTATTTTTATAAACTATTTTAGGCCTTTAGTTCTAAAGCCCTTTAGATGGATACATAAAGCATAGTATCACGTATGTTGTTCTTATTATTTGTATAATTAGTAATATTAAAGGGGGACTGAAAAGTAATGTCGTTTCTGTGCATGTCAATATTTGATTGTCATTTGACATCCCAATGTGTATCTCGAAGACGTGCCAAAGTCATTTTGAGGTTATTGTGTCTTGTTCACTTCTAAATAATATCCATATTAAACTTTTTTTGTAATTTGGGGTGAAATGGCCAAATACCAGAAGAGCATATCTTGCATTGTTTGCTTATTGAGTTACGCAAGGGTAGTATTGCAGCAGTTGCGACTTAAAATATTTGCGCAAGATCGTTTAAAGCAGATTCGAAAAGTAAGCAGAGCAGGTGTTTGAAACCCCCATAATCTGTCCGAAGAAAACAAAACCAACCAATTCATCACATGCAATGTATTGCTTCAGCGGAAACATACAAAACCATTTTTTAATCGTAAACACGATAATGCAAGACCGCACTATTCAAGACGAATACTGGAAAAACTTAATGAATTGGGGTAGGAAATACAGCCTCACCCACCATACTCGTCCGATCCCCTGGATTTTCTTTTATTCCGATCTCTACAACATTTTCTTAGTGGCAAAAAATTGAAAATTTGGATGATGTCCAAAATGCCATCTCAAGATATTTTACCCAAAAAACAATTAATTTTTATCGGTCCGGAATTGAAAATCTGCACACTAGATGGCAAAAGGTTGTTGATAATGAGCGTGATTATATTATTGATTAAAAATAAAGACGACATTACTTTCCGGTCTCCCTAATACTATTCAAACTTTATTTATAATTAAAGATAGTTTTTCATCTGAGATATATGTTATTGCTATTAGTAATGATTTAATATTTAAAAAAATGCATCACTATCTGTAACGTTAAGAAACTGGGTCAACATTTAATGTATTAAGAAAAGCTCATAACCAACAATCAGCGTTATTATTAAATGATGCGCATTTTATATTTTTCGTTCCTGTATTTAGCAATGGAACATTTACCAAGCACACTTTGCATTTATTACAGTAGACCGCAATGTAGGATGCGGCGTTAAACATTAGCATGGTTGTGAGTGAGCTGATAGTGCAGCATATTTATGCCTTGGTGCCATTAATGAGACATTAGACAAATCACGGAGCAGCGTTTATGTGCGCGCAACAAGCATATAGATAACGACGAGTAGACGTTTACGTAAGGTCGGTAACTAAAGAGACATGACTTATTACCTCAATATTCCGTAAACATATTGAATGCCAAAGCAGAAGCTATTACTGCAGTACAACAATAAGCCTCGATATTGGCTAATGTAATCTAACTAATTATTTAAATTGGTTAATATTTATTTAATAAATATTGAATGAATATGTTTCTGATGCTGAAATTGGCTTAAACCTATGTACTGTAGTAATTATCGTAACCGCCTATAATAAGCGAAATGAGACTACTCTCATTCTTTCTAGAGATATCACATGGTTCTAGAAAAAAACGGCGACTTATATAAAAATGTGCAAGTTTCTACCGTGATAGTATTAAAAGAGGTATTCATTAATGTGTGTAAACACATGTTGACCGTAATCCTTTTTTAATAACACCTTTATCCGCGATTATTTCATCTATTATCTTGTAAGGCCTTTTATTAAAGCTGCCAGTAAGTCTTAGGTTGCCAGCGTATTTTGCAGCATTTTAATATCATCTATGTTCATTTCTAATCTCACCGATTGAAAAGTTCACGTTATGATTCGATTATTTATTGGAAAATATATGCGTCCTGTTAAAATCCATTTATGATGCATGAAGAAATTATGTGAAAGTAGTGTATAATAGAACGAACATCTATGGTAAGGAACCTTCAGCTCATCCAATCGTAACCACTGACACAATGAAAGCAGCAATTGATGCAACTGCATAACAATTATCAACAAGTTTTCCGATTTATTTTGTATGACATTGTCAGCAACAAATAACATTATTCAAAGATTTGCGTCAGGTGGATTGCAAGAATGACAACTAATGGCTTCTTTCCTGTTTTCGTTTGAAGCGCTACAATAATAAATGAGATTCATTCTTGTTTATTGAGCTATCGTTAACCATCAATGAGTAAGCATCAGTTTCTTGAGAAGCATTATGTTAACAGTGCAACAAAGTAAAGATAGCAGGTAGTTTATATTTTCAGAATGGTGGCAACAATCTTTTAGAAGAGGAAATAAACTTTTTTCAACGAACGCATCATAGCCGTCAAAAAGACTTACTGTCCTCACATCTGACCAAACATTCTTAATCCACGGGGCGGGACACAAGATACATTTCGATAAATCTGCAAGGCAATAGAAAAAGAAAAAGACACCGACAGTCTTGATAAACGTGACGACGCCCAACAACTACGCACCACTTGGAAATCCACTTTATGCAACAAGCATATCTCATCACCCGCACCAAATATTTTAATTCCCACAGGTAACATAAATGAAATCCCTGTTAAAAATTAACCATAATGCATTTAATTTTATCAACAATGAAGGTAATGTTGATAATTTCTTAGACGAAAAAACATGTTGGTAATGCTGCTTTTCTTTAAGTCAGTTCATACATTAACTGGGACTCTATAAGGCTTAAGCAAGTTATCTGAGCAAAATTCTCATATACTTTATTCATTTGGTTTCTGAAGCAATAAATATTTTTTGCCCTAGATGCTGCAAGGTGCAATCTCGGTTATTCCTAAGATAAGTGCTCATCAAAATTATGGATAGATTTTCGTACCTTTATTTAAACTAAAAATAAGATTATTTGTTTTGTTTCAATTTAAAATAATTTATTTTGCCATACCCATGTATTAACAGAAAACATTTTTTCCGTTCCTGTTTTTCTTTTGCCTAAAAATAATAAAACTACATATCATTAGTTTTAGAGTGTATTAGTAAATTAAATTATTTATTTAGTAATAAAAATACAATTTTCACATTTAGAAAAAATATTAATTATATAAGTTTTTTTATAAGATACATTTAAAACCGTAATTCGAACTCGCAAATCAATTTGGTTTTAAATTTTATATAATGTTGCTCCTCTACAAATTTTCTACATATGATTCAAATAAATTAGTGAGCGTCTAAAGAGTGTTAATACTATTGGTGAATAGGTCTACCGCCACGCCTGATGATAAAAAAGGAATGTAAGTAATGTTCTTATGACACGCAAGGCACAAAGTTGTAAATTGGCGGTTTAACTTCCATTTGGGGGAGCACGAGGACACTTTTATCAACCTGTAATTTCATAACGAAGCACATAATTAGCTTTTGACGGCGGCATATATTTTTTTGATCAATTAAAAATTAGGTAATTGTTTCTTTTATTGTATTCAATGCTTTTATTTTCCGCAACAATTGTTTCGCCACACTGTGGCTTCTTCGCCTTTGAAAGTTTGTGTTTTAGTTACAACACCTAACAGTGAATTCAAAATGGACTTTCAACAATTAAAAGCCAATACAATCAAATTACAAATATATATAATTGTCCGTTATCCTTCCTATACAAAACAAACTCGAGAAGTTTAAATGGGAGTGTCTCAACCACTCACATTTTTAGCATTGACCTTTTGACTATAACCTCTTTAAAAAAAATAGATAATGTCAAAAATAGAGTCAACGATTAGCTAAATTGAATACGGGTTGACATCTATGACGAAGGGATAGTGAAATTCATATTATGTTCTAAAAAGTAACAACTTAATAACTGTTTAAACAATAGATGTCACCTTAACGGATACCAGAATTGATAAAGTTATATAGTAACATTCTGTTTAACTGTGATGAAATAGATCAAAACTGATAGATATAACATATAGTCTAATTAAAATCAATTTTAAAATAATGCTGTACTGAAGAGATCGAAACACGTGTCTGCAGATGATTATAAACTTGAATGCTAGATTATTTTAATTGCTTTTGCTAGTTTAATTTAATAAAATCAGTATAAATTCAATTTTTGTTCATAATTTTTCATGTTATATTCACTTTCAAACAGTCTAAAGTACATTTTATCATTTATTAGTTTATTCACCAGCAATAATTTCATTCAAATTAGTGTTGTTTTGATAGTTGTACTATTTTAAACACTCAAATTACTTTTGTATCATTTAATGTCTGTCGAGGTATTAGCCAGAAAAGTAGTTGTTTCAACAAGTAATTTGTTTTGTAGTCTTAGTAAGACTCATTGTTGTAGATTCATGAAATGTTTTCGTAGTTTTAAATTAGTAGTTAATTTTCTACAATGAACTAAAGGATTTGAATACATTTTATTATTCAAATATTATTTATTTTATTTATAACAATTGAACGCTTTATTGACTGAAATTTACTATTGATGATTATCATATTATAGCCATTATTTATTACCAATAATAATGTAAACATATTTAATTATTATTCTTTTATTCACAACAGTTGTTGTCACCGTTGACACAATTAGGGAAGGTAACGCTTTAGATAATAGATGTCACTTTAATAGTATATCTACCTTTAAGGATATATGGAATGATAAATTTAGATAGTAAAATCCCGTTTCACTCGTTACACACTTTTGAGTTAGAACCACCCAGCAGTACGGACCTGTTCTACCACTGCGCTTAAGAAGCAAAACAATTGCCACATCTTTTCCTAAGCACTCTGAGTGGAATTAGGGAATAGCTGAAGAACTGTCTGCCTATTCTTCTTCGATACTCGATTGTTTCCTACCTCCCACATCCTGTATGTATCCAGAAATTAGGAACACCCGATAGCTTGCCCGTCCAGTTTCTCTCAACATCCATAGGCCATGCCTTCCCAATCACAAAAAAGAAGGCGTCGACGACACCACAAACGACGCCCGCACTCAAAACGTCCAACGTGATCTCCAGGTCACAAGTACCTGTAATGTAGCCCATCTGCCCCGAAGGTGTCCGAAACGGCTGCACCAGGAGCCACCGAACCTAGAATCTTGTCTAAATGGCAAAAATGCACATTGGATGAATTTCCGCCATCTAAAGTTAAGAGGCACCTACAGAAGAGGAAAGTTAGTGGGTTTGAGTGGAAGAACACATAGTTGTGAAATGTAAACTCCGCCTGCAAGTCCTGTGAGCAAAATTTTTGTGATTTTTTTTTATATAGTTTATAGTTTTATATGTATAATAACAGGATATTGTAAAGTTTCAATAAATAAATAAATAACAATAATCACGCCATTAGCTTCGACTGAGAAGCCCAAAAAACCCTCATCCATGAGAATTGAACTACTAGCTGAGCCTCTCCAAAATTACAGGAGCCTGAATAATTCTGCGAAGAGGAAATTGAGTCTTCGCCCATTTATGGCAACTCGGCCACAATTAAACATTACATCACCTAATTGACGGCGGCGAGCTAATCAAGATCCTCGGGCAAACAACGAGAAATTCAGCTCCGCGTCCGCCTAAACCGGTTATTATCGGTCTGGCGCTAGAGAAGGTGATGAAAGCCGCCAACGAAGCTAGACTTGCCTGTCTATAACTGTGGAGAATTATTTCCAGACAAAAAAACCAAACCTCTGCTTCCTGAACGAAGGAGAAAAGCTTTTAAATCATATTTTTAGCACCGAAACAAGTAAGCCTACTCCACCAGCCCTGGCATATATTTGCCGAAGGACACACAGCCGCTAAATGCACTTCCCGGACAAGGAAATACGCGCCAGTAGGAAGACGCTTCACCAGACGCCATTGCGCAGGTCGGGGCGCCCCACTGAACCCGTCCACAAGAGTACTTGTTACAGCCCTGCTCATCCTCTTCCCGGATAGTCGGGATAAAGATCTCTTATAGTAGAAATAAAATCTCTTACATCTGGCCAATGCATCGGAAAACGAAGACAACAACCAATAAATAACATTAAATTGGGAAAAACCAACTTGTGCGGAAGACGTAACAAAAACACATTAGTTAACAACGTACACCAACATCGTCTCCTGCACTGCTAGAGACTAACATTCATGAATGTCATTTTATTTCTGTTCCAGTTTAGAGCATTCGCTGCCACGATTCTTTTCCAAAATGTGGAACAGCACTGCTATTGCGA
This sequence comes from Ontholestes murinus, assembly GCA_963969525.1. NCBI lineage: Eukaryota > Metazoa > Arthropoda > Insecta > Coleoptera > Staphylinidae > Ontholestes > Ontholestes murinus. Next base: position 30,998,301 of record OZ018390.1, read on the forward strand.
AACAACAGCATTGTGTCAGTCCACATGTCAAAGAATTTGCCATTCTGGACAACGTCACCGCCTGTGCAATTTCATTCAACCGGCGATATCATCATCCATTCGGTTTACATCCATCCACGCAGGCAGTTTCTATTCCACTGGCTTCACATAATCTCGGACACCCCTCGAGCGGTTATCTTAGGCTACGTCAACGCCTCTCACCTTACCTTGGATTCAACGTCCACGAACAATCTCGGCCAGCACCTTTGACCTGCTGACGTCATCTGCATTGCACAAGATTCCCAGCGAATTGTTTCATGGCGGAGAAGGCCTTGGTTTGCCTGGACAACAAAAAGATATTAGTGAAATGTGATCGCTGGTGATGATGGTGACGTAATAGGCATGTGGTCGATTGGCCTTCTCCGCCATGAAACAAGCCGAGATGAAGATTTTGCCGCGTACCGCTTTCGTTTCGTGTAATCGAAGAATTCACGTGCCGCTTTCCCGATATTATTTCGACCGCTGCATCGTCTGTCATTCCAACTCGTCGCATATGCATCAACAGACCTGTCCTACCTCCAAATGTTGTGAGCCTCATCAAGGAGAAGAGGAAACTATTCTAGTAGTGGAAAAAAAACAGCCGATGTCGCTGTGAAATTGGAACGGAATCTGCTCAAAGTAAGAATGGCGAAAGTCGTCAGAGGGCACACGAACGCTGAACTACAGAGACTGTGTCAAAGTTTGAAAAAGGTTCAAAATCCTCACCGGGTAGAGCCAGAATTAGCCGGTTATGGCCTCCAGCAGACGATGAAGAAGAAGCCAAAGCCATCGCTGACAACCACAAACAATATGTCATTTACAACTATAATTCCGACCTCCTTCGACGACAATCGTGCTCGTTGAAAAAGGTAAAAAAACTTTGCTGTTGGACTTGACAAGATCTATCGCGCGGTCATGATAATCATGCTTTAGAAACGCACCAAACCACTATTCCACCTGAAAGGTATGAACGCCAGCTTTTTCAACGACAGAAAATGCATTCACACCACGAGCCGGCCTTCTCCAAGGTTTCTTACTCTCTTCTTCCTCATTTAATATCTATGTTGCAGATTTTCCCACATCCAGCCTCCAAGCTGAAATAAATGCAACAGTTCACGGACGAGAGAGTTAAGCACTTGCAGAACTATATCCGCCAGGCAGAAAACTGAATCAGCGATTGTCCATTTGCTGATTCAGTTTTCTGAACACAAACCATAAGATACTTTCCCGGATATCACCATATAGGGACGTTGCATAAAGCGTGCCAGCGAAGTCACATATCTCGGCTTAGTCCTCTTGCAGTTGCTCAAGCTTACCTCAATTTTCAACAATATTATTACGACCGTCAACAACCGACATAAGCTGATTAGGGGGCTCATGTTATTTAGGCACAAATTGATTCGCCCTTCCTCTCTTCCTAACATTTCAGGTGAAATACTTGCAAAAGGGTCCACAATTAGTTAGTTTATATGAATTTGTGTTATTGGTGGTTCCTTATAAATAATCTCTTTTGCGTATACCCACAAGAAAAATTCAGGTTCAGGTCAATTTTTACCAATCCACTGGTTGGGAAAAATACCATCAAGAAATGCTCTTACGTCTCGCGAAAATTGGGCAGGTGCTCTGTCTTGTTGAAACCACAGTTTGTTTCTTGTTAGAGGTATATTAGCTAACATTCCGGGTAATACATTTTGCAAGAAGTGCAAATACATAGGCCCACTGAGATGGCCCTCGAAGAATTGTGGACCTACTACATGGTTTCCAACAATTCCGCTCCAGACGTTCAAAGACCATCGATGCTGATATCTCATAACATGCGGATTTTCAGTTGAATAATAATGAATATTATGCCTATTGACATATCCGCAGTTATGGAATGTCGCCTCATCCGTAAAACTCAGGATCATCCTGTATTTTCAGTCTTGCCCAGATACAAAATTCGGAACAAAATTGAAAATCAGTATTACTAAGTTCTGGATGTAAATGAATATGATATGCATGCTATAGATTTTTCTTCAGAATGCGTTGTACTGACCTCTCGCTTACAAAAATAAGAAAGCGCTAAAATTATTATTATATAATCATATAGACAAAACTGACAAACTAGTGATGGTAGTTTGATTTTTGTGAGTTACGTGAAGATTAGTTAATTAATTCTCAAAATTCATTTAAATTCACAGATATATATTTATATATTAATTATATATACAGGGTTAGGAGAAATTATCAGAACGGTTGATTATTTCAAAAGATACAGGAGTTAGAAAAAAATGTTTTATATAAAATTTGTAAGGCTTTAAAAAAATCTACTTATCAAATTAAGTTCTGTCAAAATTAAACAAACATGGAATTTGAACATTTTATACGTTATACCTAAATTCATTAGTTTCTCTGATATCACGACATTTTGATCAGTTACAAAACCCAAAATAAATTCTAATAAACAATTTAATCAGTTTAACATAAAACAATAGGTATATTGAAAATGGCCCCCATTTACTAACTGACAACGATATAAATTGTTACAAAAATATAATTGAATATTGCACTCTTCCGGTTATAATTACTCCAGAATATCTCGATGATAATCTTACCAGTCTCGAAATACGAATCACTCGAAAATATTTCCGTCTCTTCTACGAACAGAAAACGCACGTGGTGACAAAACTTACAACATCAACAACGTTTTCCTTTAACGTAACAAAAATGATCACTTCCGATACACGTATTTTTCTCCTAGATGAATAAGGGAAGCTATTTGTACTAGATTTTTTGGACAGGGCCGTATAACTCCATCACAAACCTAAATTCATCAATACGAGCGGTAATCAAGGTAATAAAGTGATAAAGGTTGCAGTATATGAGGGTGGTAAAATCTAGAATACATCAAACAAGTTAGACTTTGATAACTGCAAAGTTTAACAAGTCTGCACCGGAAATGAACATCCATTGCTCCTCGATAATGATGGAAATGTTTATAGATTTGGAAAGGACACCCGTGGACAATTGGGTCATAGCACACTGGACGATGAAGAAAATCCAAAACTGATAAAATTCAATTAAACCTAACTGTCCGTTACTGTTCCAACCCCAAATGTAAAGATCGCCTTCATCGCTGAGCGCACAAGAATGCCAATTTCCTGTCGAAATTTCGACGATTTCGACGATATTCAATAAAGACAGGGCTTATCAATAAGTCCTGTCTTTATTGAATATCGTCGAAATTTCGACAGGAAATTGGCAAAAATACTTACATAAACACGACGAACAATTGTTTATGTCTTTGTAGTATATGGGAAACTTATATAAACAACAAAAGGCTAAAAATATTTATGTCATATATCATATTGTTAGTACATTACAATTACAAATTAGAAATTTTTAACCCAGTTTTCATATGAACCCCAAGCTAAAACTCGAATTTGCCATGTCGTATAATTCATTTAGAAAAGCAAACTTTATTTAAATAATGAGTTCACATTTGCATACATTAACCTTTAAATGACACATATTTTAGTTTTTTTTAGTAGATGGACTTGAGATAATTGTGTGAACAAAAATGCCCCTTCACACGACACAAAACTCAATAACAATAAATAACAAAATAATGTAACAAAGGATAAAAAAACATTATTTATTATCGAATTGATTTAGTGTGCCCATTTATTATCAGTTTGTGCGCGCACACACACAGAGAGATATTTAAACTGCAACTATAGATCACGTTCGGGCCTGATTTTCTATTAAGTTTCGGAATTGTAAAATATCAATTGCTCTAATAATATTTACCATTGTGTAATAATGGTGCCATTCACTTATCAGCGCAAATGCAGATACGAGCGTTCGCAACAATAGATCTAAATAATTTGTAGAAAATCTGATGCGCAACCGGCAAATCGTGATGGACGCGAAATGTTTGTTTATTGTAATACAAATTGATTAACATAAACTGTACATAAATATTTAATAGTTATGTGGAAACTAATAATTATTAAATGCCGCGTACTTTGTAATTAAATGCAATTACTCTTGTGGCTAATTTGTGTGAACAAAATTGAAAATCTGTTTGTTGGCTTAGGGTATTAATTTATTTTATATGCACAAGTTTTACGGTAAAACAAATAGACTAGCTCGAGATATGTGGTAATAATAGGCTGTCCACGATGTAAACTAATTACGCCACAGTTAGGGGAAAGGTAATCATGCAGATACATTCAATGAATATGTGTATAAATGCAATAACGCTAATTACTTTAATTATTAATTAATTTTTTTTTTAAGTTGCGGGTGTAAAATATTGTTTTGTTGGTATGTACTACAAACCGTCTTGTAAACTAAACCATTTACTCGGAATGTATATATATTGAATATAATCCATATTAAATATTGTTCATATGGATGATCACAATTTTTATGAACAAAAATTATATATAAATAAATAAAATTGAATTTTAAATAAGTTTTAACGACATAATATTCTTACCGGTACAAAAATATAATCTTTAAATGCAAATACTGCACGTATTTATTACAATAAAAAAATGTTCCATTGAACATCTAGGCCCCGGGGGGATTCGAACCCCCGATCTCCTGTTTACTAGACAGGCGCTTTAACCAACTAAGCCACGGCGCCGTTGTTAAGACTAATTTTTAGGCCGTTGCTTCGGTTTGTGATAAAACTGAGATGCAACTGATAAAATCTGCGAAAACTAATAATATATTATAATTAAAACTGAAATGTTTCGAGTGCAGTTAATTAACTAGTTAATATAGAATCAGTTAGGACAAAAATATTTTACCATAAATTATACAATTATAATTGCTTTTAATTTTAAGAATCAAAGATCTATTAATTCATTTATGACACAATGTAGCATGTGAACAATTGTAAAATATTTTATTTTGTAATTAATTAAATTTACTTAGATTTAACATTCAATTAAATTAACAATTCAATTCAAATTCAAAATGTATACTTTTCTAAAATATTACTTTATTCTTAAGAAAATATTTTTTTATAGTAGACTCCACTATCCTTATTACAGAATGCCACTCTGCCCATGATATACTTGAGACGACAATTAAAGATAATGATATTGACATTTTGCTAATAAGTGAACCAAATATGTCCACAACTAAAGGTGATTGGTATAAGGACTATGACAATAGCAACGTGGCAATTTTATGCGCAGGACTAGCCAAAATCTACCAATCACTTCTGGTAGTCCTTGTAAGGGTATTGTTTGGGTTAAACTAAAAAAATATTACTTTTATGTCATGCTATGCTCCTCCAAATGTCGATTTCGAAGAATTTGAGGAATGGTTAGATTTATTTATTATCGAAAATTAAATTTTTTTTATCCTCACGAGGTGGTGTCGCTTAGCGTCCCTGCACTGTGGTATCCGTGGTCCTTTTATGCGCCTCTGGCTGTTTTACTCCTTTTGAACTCCTGTATCTTCTAAGAAGTCCAGGAGTTTCTGCTAGGGGATATTCCTTAGCTGTTCTACAAGAAGCATGGGCTTCCCGAGTTTCGCCTTGCGTTCTTGTTTGTATGCTTCGCAAGTGCACAGTAGGTGTTGGGAGTTTCCTCTTCTTCCAGACACCCACGGCACAGGGGGCTTTTCTCAATGCCCATCTTATGTTTATGCTTGTTCAGGTCACAGTTCCCAGTGATTAGTCCTGTGAATTTTCTTAGTTTCAATCTGCTCAATCTAGACAGCTTCAGCATGCTGTCAGGTACCGGACCATCTAGGAAGAGTCTCGTATGCCTCATCCCATTTTGGTTTTACCATGCCTTTTTGCGCTCCTCTGCTAAGTTGCGTCGGATTATTTCCTTTCCGGTTTCATGAGGTATACCGGCTGTCATAATGGTAATTGGTCCTTTGTTAAGTCCCGACTCCATTACGTAATGAGCACACCAGTCAATGGCGGCTATTTCCGCCTGGAAGATAGAGGCATGCTTCCCCAGAGCAATCGCGAATTGTTTGCTCCGGTTGCAGCCTCCATAGATACCAGCCCCGGTCCCTTTAGTATTTTTGGTGTACCAGATGGTTCCTTTACTCGTTTCCGGGTATATTCCATTTGTCCATTCACTCCCCTGTGGTATGATCGTTTTAAATCTGCGGGATGGGTGTACGATTTCGGTGAAATCGGACCTCATTTTTAGTGTCTCTTCTTCTTCTAATACTTTAAATGTGGCCGGTCTTGATGGCCCCATATTTAAAGTGTGTCCATTTATGTGCATCCTATAGGCTGCTTATCTTACTTCCATCATTACAAATAGATGTAGTGGTGGTAGCGATAATATGTGTTCTATGGCTACCGTGGGCGTTGTCCTCATTGCCCCAGTGATCAGCAGACACGCCTGTCTTTGCACTCTTTCGAGTTTTACTGCTGCACTTTTGGTTTGGGTCTTTTCTCCCCAAACGAGCGCCGCGTATGTCACTATAGGTCTTATGACCACAGTGTATAGCCATTGGGGTATCAGTTCCCATGTGCGTCCTACCATTTTTCGGGTTGCAAAAAGTCCTTTCATGGCCTTTTTGCTGATACTCTCTAGGTGGAAGTTGAAATTCAATCTGGTATCAAGTATGACCCCTAAATATTTTACTTCATTTTTGATTGGAACTTCCATTTCATACATAAAATCACTACCTGATTTTATGTCATTGGTTTTTCGTCGTCTAGTAAAAGGGACGATCGCCGTTTTGACCGGGTTTACAGTTAACCCTTCATTCCTGCACCATCTTTCTACGGTATTTAGTGCCTTCTGCATCAAGTTTGATACAGTTGTCCCAAACTTCCCGCTTACTAGAATGATCAGATCATCTGCATACCCTAGTGCATATATGCCCTGGCTTTCGAGTAGCAGCAGAAGGTCGTCCATGACGAGGCACCATAGGAGTGGCGAGAGAACACCTCCCTGCGGGCACCCGCCAGCGACTAAAGCATCTGCTGTTTTTCCATATAGGGTAGTTGCCACAGTCCGCCTTCTGAGCATCTTGTTTACCCATTGTCGGACTTGCGGGTTAATTTCTCTTTTCTCCATTGCTGTTGCTATGGAGTTGAAAGTTGTGTTGTCAAACGCCCCTTCAATATCCAGAAAGGCCCCTAACGCAACGTCTTTGCATTGTAGGGTCTTTTCGCATCTGCTCACTAGCTGGTGGATTGCTAGCTCGCATGACTTTCCCGCTTGGTAGGCATATTGTTGACGGTGTAGTGGTGAGTCCTTTAAAACTCCTTCTCGTATGTGCCTGTCTACTAAATGATGACAAGCTGATCGGTCTGTAAGATTTAGCCTGGACATATGAATCACGCCCTGGCTTAGGTATGAATACCACCTTTACAATCCGCCAGCTGCTTGGTATGTATGAAAGGGCAAGGCTTGCTCTGAGGATATCACATAGTGGTTTCCTCAGCGTTGCTATCCCCTTTTGTAGCATGACGGGATAAATTAAATATACTTGGTAACAAAAAAAAAAAACATTATACTGGTAGAATGATTCTATTTGGGAAAAAAGGCGATTGGCAAATATTGCAAGAGGAAATGTACAAAGTGCTAAAAGAAATGGAAGAAATTACAATGATCTTTGGGATGCTAGTACAAAAGCAAAAAATTACCTTCGCAAGGAAATTTTTATAAGTAAAAATAAAAAGTGGGAAGAATCCCCTCCTAATACGGGTTCTCTAGTGCCAGGAGGTGTTAAAAAATTATTAATACTTCATTTCCGATTATTAATTTTGAAAGTTTCGAAGGTAATTGGCAAGATGGCCCAAAAAATAATGCACTTTTCTCAAACGAAGAGGTAGCTGCTGCAGTTATGACACTCCCAAACCGAAAGGCAACTGGTCCCGGTAATATCCCAAATAAAGCCCTTAAAATAGTAATCAGTAATAACCCTGACGAAACCCGAGACAAAGATTTCTGTCAGTCTCACCAAGACACCACGGTGTTCCAATCAGAGGCGATAGCTCTTCACCACTGCACAAGAGAAATAGCGAACAAAACACCCAAAGTAGGTCAAGTGCTATATTCTTTGACAGTCAGGCGTTGCTAAGAGTACTAAGCTCCACACAGGTCGAATCTAAGCTAGTGTGGGACTGTATACGTGCTCTTAATGAACTTGGCTGTCACAAAAAGGTAACAATCACATGGGTTCCAGGACACGGAGGACATCCGGGGAATGACAAAGCAGACGAACTGGCCAAACAAGGCTCGTCAAAAGCAGTTATTGGCCCGGAACCCTCCTGCGGAATCTCCAAAACCGCAGTCAAATAATCCATAAAGAAATGGGTGGAGACACAGGCCCATACCTGGTGGACGAACTCACCAGGACAGAGGCAGGCGAAACAGTTCCTTAGGAAACAATTGCCAAAATTCACGACTGAACTTCTGAACCAAGACAGGAAAATGGTCAAAACAATACAAGGCCTGATAACAGGACACTGCAAGCTCAACAAACATATGAGCAAAATAGGCCTGGTGGAAGAAGCACAATGCAGATTCTGCCTAGAGGAAGAAGAGGACTCGTTCCACATGCTATGCCACTGTGAGGGTCTAGCAAGGATTAGATATCAAAAGCTGGGCACTACAAACCCAAGCGCGGAGTCCTGTATCCAAGCCCCTCTGGCAGCTGTAGCTGGCCATCTGAGATAAACAGGGATCCGCAATAGATCTGAAAAGGTCGCGGTGGAATAGGCGCTGGTGCCACCCATATAACATATATCTTTCTATCTAATAACCCTGACGAATTCACGTCAGTTGTTAACAAATGCCTCATAGATGGAACCTTCTCTAAATTATACAAAAAAGCTAGACTTGTGCTGCTCCATAAACCAGGCAAACCAAAAAAATTTACCTAACTCGTACAGACCTATATGTCTTTTAGATAGGGAGAGCAAAATTTTGGAAAAATTAATTTTGAATAGAGCACAAATTATTTTGGAGAAAACAGGAGGATTATCAGAATGACAATATAGTTTCCGTGGCGGCAAATCTACTACTGATGCCATTCTGAAAGTAAGAAACATTATGCATAATGCAAATAGTGGGCCTTTAAGGAGACGAAAACATTGATATAAAAAATGCTTTTAATTCACTCCCGTGGCCAATTAAAGCACTTCATGAAAAAGGTATGCCTTCATACCTAATGAAATTATTTACTAGCTTTATGAGTGACAGGGAAGTATCTTGTTTTGGGGAGGGTGGTACAGAAATTACTGCAAAAATGACAGGGGGTGTCCCACGAGGGTCAGTACTTGGACCATTCATTTGGAATGTAGCTTATGATGGGATTTTTAGACTAAATTCACCTGATGGATTTGAAATGGTTGAATTTGCGGATAGATGTCCTTTTATTAATCAGTCTAAGGGACATTATTGAAGTTAGGAATGTGGCTAGGCAAACAATAACATTAGTTGCTGAATGGTTAGCTTCAGTCGGCTTAATAGTCGCCCCCAAAAAAACAAATGCTTTTTGGTTGGAAGCAGGAAGAATTGTAAACGAATAAATAAACTTGTTAGACCAAGATATAGAAATTCAAAAATCAATAAAATATTATAATGATAATAATAATCTTAGAAACAATCTATGCTCCAGTTTACAGGTTGTAGAGCTTCAAAAACTTGTAAAGCAATTTCTCGGATGCTAACAAATATTGGTGGACCGCCAGAATTTAAACGTAAATTACTAATGAGTGTAGCAACATCAAAATTATTATTTGCAGCTCCATCTTGGGCTGGCTGCCTAAGTTCTAAAAGAAATATTTCGAGACTAGGAAAAGCTCTAAGACCGGCTGCTCTTAGAATAGCTAGAGCACATAGAACCGTTTCAACTGCAGCTGTTGAAGTACTTTCGTCCTCTGCGCCTCCAGATCTGAAACTAAATTTAAGAACAAAATTCCATAACCTTATAGTGAATGGTCATAATAAACTAGAAGCAAAAAGAAATTGCGAAACTGAGATGGTTCTATCCTAGCAAGATTGTTCCATAATGGAACAAAACAAGTCTCCGCCTAATATTAATATCTGTTTCCATCACACTCTTGAGCGCAACAAGCATTAACTTTAGTTGGAATAAGTCGTATTGTCCATGCACCATTATTCTATAATGGACCAAAACAAGTGTTACTCCCTCAATATTATTCCAAATATCTCCACTTGGATAACTCGCAAACAAGGCGAACTTGATTACTTTTTAGCACAAATCCTGTCTGGACATGTCTGTTTTATGAAATACCCCAATGACTTGTGTATTTGGTAGAATTTGGTTTGAAGAGAAGTGCGTAACCCATTCCTGCTCTCTCTCTAAAAAAACTATCGGAATTAGAACGGAAACTCACCTTTGCCATTAAGAGCACAGCGTTAAAGAATAAACCAAATTAATTTGTATTATCATCCGCTCGTCTGTATTGATGAAAAAAGGAACACGCTCAAGCACGCCGTCATTGCTTCAAAAACGTTGTATCAAAAAAATTGTTTTCGCGGCTAATTGATTCAATGATTTTAAATGACATGCTACATGATGTTCTTAAAATTTATTTTCTGGCAGGCATCACTGTCACTATATTACAAGTATATCAAAATAGTCATGTTCCATAGAATACAAAAAGTCCCGGGCGAATTCGAACCCCAGACCTCCTGACACTTTATCCAAGTAAGTTACGATTACTGTTATTGCTCCTAGAAATAAGTATGAAAATTTAGTATAATAAAGTCAAAGCAGTTGGCAAGTTGTTTTTGTTTTCATTGTTGGTACAATTATATATTATTAATGTAATGCATGATAGATAGATATTAATTAAATACAAATACAATACCCTCCCTCTCAGAGAAAAATAGATGTATAATCAGGCTTATGATTAATTAACTTCTCACTTAACCCGTGGTGAAACATTTTTAATAAACATTTTAATAAAAGGATTAGTTAAGCACTTGGTTATGTTTTACTATTTTTATATTTCTCCGACTAGTTTCGACCTTTGGTCATTCTCAACATAACCAAGGGCTTAACTAATCCGTTTATTAATAATCAGGCTTGTTTTAATCGCTTAGCTACAACTGGAAATGATATTTTAATGAAATTTACCGAAGTTATATATTTATATTTTATGATTTTTTGGTAATATTAAAGGATTTAAAAATTATTTATCGTATAACTGCTTGATATCCAATAATTAATCAATCAAATTATATTTATTACTAGTTATATTATATTCTTTACGATATTTCAGCAATTATATTTGAAATTTTATAGCATTCTTAAAATGTGCGTCCTTGTGGGTACAATTATCGCAATGTTAATAGCATTATTAAAAATATGTTCTTTAGAACACCAATTAAGGCTCCGGGGGGATTCGAACCCCCGATCTCCTGTTTACTAGACAGGCGCTTTAACCAACTAAGCCACGGCGCCTTATTAGTAGTTACTTAATATATGTACTTTTCTTGGTTACTATTGCAAAATTGTTTATAATAAATTAATAGTATAAATATGTTAAATCAATCGAGTTCCTATTGTGATTCATAAAATTGCGCACACATTAATTGACATAAGCATTGAAAATTCTATGGTAAAATTAACGCAGTCGGTAGGATTCGAACCTACGCTCCCAGAGGGAATCTGATTTCTAGTCAGACGCCTTAACCGCTCGGCCACGACTGCACATACTAATATTTTTGTTGTAAAAATGTTTATTGAGCTATTACCATAAATCAGAGAAAACACCACATCCTAATGATTAAGAAAATAGAAAGTAAAGGGGCGGGAAAATGTGTATAAACATCTTTCTAGAAACTACTATAGCGCTCCGTCTGGTCAGATATATTCGATGTTCTCTATGGGGATCTCGGAAACTATAAGAGATAGAGAAACGGTTAAATGGGGAAAGAAGTGTAGATTTATGAGAAGAATAAAATTCCACTTTCAAAGTTTTCCAAAAAATTAAGGGTAACTAGATATTTTGAAAAAAGTAAAAAGTGTCAATTTTTTCAAATCAATATATCTCGGTTATTATAACAGATAGAAAAAAATTATACAGAACAAAGTTTTAGATAATTTTATGCAGATTAATAAAAAATAATCAGAAAATTTTTATCGCCATTATTTTCCGAGATATGACGCAAACTTACATTTTTTTTAAATATATTATAAATTTTCTGATTATTTTTTTATTAATCTGCATAAAATTATCTAAAACTTTGTCCTTTACAGTTTTTTTCTATCTTTTATAATAACCAAGATATATTGATTTGAAAAAATTGACCCTTTTTAGTTTTTTCAAAATATCTAGTTACCCTTGACTTTTTTGAAAACTTTGAAAGTGGAATTTTATTCGTCTCGTAAATCTACACTTCTTTCCCCATTTAACCGTTTCTCTATCTCTTATAGTTTCCGAGATCCCCATAGAGAACATCGAAAAAAACTCACCCTGTATAACAAAATTGTTTAACTTGAACACGGATACGGCAACCTTCAAAAAAGGCGTAGTTTGGGTTAAAATTAAAGATATATTCATTTCATGTTATGTTTAACCCGTTAATCTACAATCACAAGTGCGACTCGTGCCTAAAAATTTAGACCAACTGCATATAAAACGAGCGCGACTCGTGCTGCGAGCTAAGTGCATCTGTGCATTTGCTTCACGACTTGCGCACGCAATCATACGAGACAAAGTAGGTCAGAGGGTTAACTTGATATTGAATTAGTAGTGAAATGGTTAGAAACTTTTAGAACATGAGTAACCTGGTAATTGTTGGAGGAGATTTTAATACTAAAGCGCCAATATGAGAGAAACAATTAGAAAAATGAATAATAGATTTAACTTTTGCATCTTTAGGACTAGTAGAAAAATCAGTAATTGGAAGATTTCAATCGTCATATGTAATTATGATGTTAATTCTATTTATAATGAACCCAATGATGGCAGCATGATTGATACCATTAAACAGTTATTTACTGTTCACCTTGCAAACTTTAAAGAATAATTTAATTCATTCAAAACTGATATAAATAATACATTATCATCTTTTATGAAGTTGGTAAATACGAAACTACTTGAGTTGGAATAAAATATTAAGAAAATAACGAGAAATATTACAGTCAGTGGAGGAATTGTAGATAGACCAGTTTGTTGACGAAATGTTCGATAGGGAACAACGATCTTGAAATATTTAATTTTCCGGAATCTAAATTTAAAAAACGACATAGATAAGAAAAAGAAAAATTAAGATTTTAATAATATTTATTCTAGCGAACTCTGGACCTATCAAAATGATTAATACAGTGACCCCTAGCGTAATCCCCTTAATAATCTACGCATTGGCCTAGGTCAAGAGTACGCTAGTAATTTCAAAATTTCAAAATACATTCATAATAAACGTATTTTTGATACTACTAAAAATCAATTAAAAAATCTCAGCAGGAAATAAAACAACAGGACTCTAAACTCTAAATATTAAAAAAATAAATGCATTCAGTGTTAAAATTAATTGTGAAATTGTAACCCCAACAGGAATTACATTAAAATTTTCAAAATGCGTTCACAATAAACGTATTTTTATTATTAATAAAAAACAATTACAATATCTACAGGAAATAAAACAACAAGACTCTAAATTCTAAATAATAACAATACAATAAGACTCTAAACTCTAATTAATGAAAAAATAAGTGCACTCAGTGTTAAAATTAATTGTAAAATTGTAACCTCAACAGGAAATACCTTAAAATTTTAAAAATATGTTCACAATAAACGTATTTTTAATATTTTTTATAACGTACTTTTCATATTATCAAAAAACAATTGAAATATCTTAGCATGAAATAAATCGACAAGACTCTATACTCTAAATAATGGAAAAAAATAAGTGCACTCAGTGTTAAAATTAATTGCAAAATTGTAGCCCCAACAGGAATTACCTTAAAATTTTCAAAATGCGTTCACAATAAGCGTATTTTTAATATTGACAAAAACAATTGAAATATCTTAGCAGTAAATAAAACAAGACTCTAAACGCTAAATATTAAAAAATAATTGCATTCAGTGTTCAAATTGTTTGTAAAATTTTAACCCAAGCAGGAATTACCTTCATATTTTCAAAATGCGTTCACAATAATCGTATATAACAAAAAATGAGGGAAAAATGCCTGACATCAAAATTAAAAGAGACTGTCACACAGAGAACTTATTTAAAAAAAAACCTATGATCAGTTCAATAAGCGAAGGAGTAACTTAGAATCGAATGAATATATTCATTAAATATAAAAATTATTGTCCAGTTATTGTGGAAAATATAAATAGTATTTCCAGGGCAAAATTTAAAGCCACTCAATATTTATTTTCACAATACATGGGGCTTAAAAGCTAAAATTTAGGATTTTTCTTCAAATGTAAATTTATCAAATTATGATATAATTGTCATAGTTGACATATGGCTATCAGAGGATAGAAACGACTCTGAAATTAATTTAACTACTTACAATATTTTTCGGACGGATCGGAATAAATTTACAACAACGTGGTGGTGTTCTAATCGCAGTTAAGAAATAAATAACTGTATGTCTTATTGATATAGGATGCACAGAAGTGGAACAATGTTTTATATCACTTGAGTCATTTAATTATATTGTGAACGAAGAGTACCTACCACCCAATTGAAATTTGGAGAAATATTAACAGCACTGCTCTTGCCTGGAACAGATTGCGGATCTTTATCCGGATCATAAATTTAGATTTTTAACGATCGTCTAGAAGTGTCATGAAATTTGAAAGTGGACAGTCTTGTTTTTTTGAATCTTTTTCAATTTAATGACACTCTTAATTCAAGAGCAACATGTTTAGACCTAGTTTTTTGTTCACATGAGGATACTAATATGCCGGCACTATATAGTGATTTACTTACTGTTAACTCTCAACATCATACTAGTTATCAAATATCAATTAATATAATGCACAAATATGATGATATCGTATTTGACATAACTCAATTAGTATAATAAAGTTCTCCTTTTGGAGATATAAAAGCCATATTTGGCAAATTAATTGATGAAAATCATTAAGCAGAGCTTCAGCGGCAACATCCTCAACGGAATTAAATTGGGCAAGAGTGAAATATCATCTACGTGTGAACTCAAGCATTTCCTATGCGTTCAATATTCTCGTGAATACTTATAGAATTATGTTTTATTTCGGAAGTATTAAGTAAGCATGTTATAAATAAATAAATACAAATACAAACATTAAATGTTATTTATTTATATGATAGTCTATGTTTCAATTAATAATGTTATTGCGTCAATAGGTGAGGACTTACTAATTTCGAATTTAATGTTACATGACCAAATTGATATTTTCTATAACATTTTTTACGATTATATTAGTTTATACCTAGGAAAAATGTATGTAATAAAATTAGCAAATTTCCAATTTGGTATAATCATAAGTTAAAAACATGAATTAATAAAAAATAAGGAAATGCATACAAAATGCAAAAGTACCATAGATATTTTTTATTATGACCTATTTAAACATTTGCGTTGGCAATGCAAAAACTTAAAAATCAAATTCTTTTAGAAATACTAGTAGCAACATACCAAATAGTATGGCATTTTAACAATTTAACTTCAGGGTGGTTGTGGCCGTTACTTTGTGGTAATCCATATTTAAACACAGATTGAAACTCTTACTATGTTTTTACTACAATTTTTAATTGTACTATGTTTTTACCACAATTTTAATTGTGGTAAAAACATGGTAAGTGTTTCAATATGTGTTTAAATTTTAACAATGTAAAGTGCACGGGTTCTAAAACAAGTTTTCAACATTTTTTGCCTCGGTTTATTCTAAAGATGATTCATAATTTACTCCCAGCTTTATATACAACAATGCGGTTTTGGATCACTTTTTTGAAATATCTTTGAGAGATGTATATGAAGGTATTGATAAAATTAAATCAAACAATTGTTGCACTTTGATTTAACTGCAACAATTGCAGTTTCTTAAATCTTGTATTTTTAATATCTCAAAACCTTTACATATATTTATTTATATGCTCATTAAAAATAGGTACGTGACTGAAAAAATAAGTTTTGCAACACCAATCTATAAATCAGCACTAAAAGATCATATGAAAAATTATAGGAGGGTATGTGTACAGCTTCTATACCAAAAATATTAGATTATCTAATTGTTGAAGAACAGCATGCGTTTGTAAAAGGTAGGACAAGACCTTAAAATCTTTTAATTTCATTATGGATGCCTTGAAAACTAGAAATCAAGTTGATTCTATATATAAGGCATTCGACAAAGTTAATCATTCAGTACTACTTGCTAAACTATCGGCTTATGGTTTTAATGAAAGAATTATGGATGGATCATTTCTAAGAGATATTATTCAACTTGCTAGGATTAAAAATTTCATATCAGATGAGTTTTTTGTCTATTCTGGGGTACCTCAAGGTACACATTGTGGATCAATTATTATCCTTATATTTATTAATGATATAATACTCTCTATAAACTCATGCCATATTTTGTTGTTTGCAGACGACTTCAAAATATTTCATGAAATTACTCAATAATTTGATCATATATTATTGCAGGATACTCTAAAAAATATCTTGTTTTGATGTGAATGAAATAAAGAGAAAGATATTGGTAACAAATAATTGTGGAAATTATCAAAAATAAGCCATTGAAATGGAAATCATAATGTATTAATTACAATAATTTACAAGTTGGAATAAACTTTAAAACAGCAGAGTTCAAAATATTATAAAATTCAGAAAGAGCTTGAATAACATCAGTGAATAGTGTGTATCCCAATCAATACCACAAAAATGTTCATACAATTCTGAGCAATATCCTCTTTTGAAGTTTAATTTAATAACATCACTATTAATTGAAGACATAGTCGATGAGTATTGTAAAGTAAATTTAAAAGCGGGATGATAAGAGTCTTCCAAAACAAGCGGAAATATTTCTCTATCAATTTGACAACTAAAGTTAGAATATATTCAATCTAAAACATTATTTGAAGAATTTCTAATTGTGTTATATTTTCGATGGCCTAGAAAAGTATAACAATTAGAAATAAAGGTTGCTTTAGTAACAACATCATCTAGAGATTTGATATTGATGGTCAGTTAAAGTTGCCAGCAAAAATAATGTTATCATTATCAAAATTTAGTTGACATAACAAATTAAAAAATAATTTAACATAATCAGTAGAAGTGGCTGGTGGAATGTATACTGGAATAATAAATAATGAACTAGATTTTATTTTTAATTTACATGCTGTAATGTCTATTATTGGCACGTGTAATTTAATAAAATCCGTGGAAATAATTTCAACCTTAAAAAAATTACGAACCGCTATAAACTAAATAAGAATTATTAAATAATTCACTGCTGCTCACAGGAGAAATTAGCCAGGTTTCAGTAAGAAGCTCAACATCATGATCACAATCACTAACATTAAAGAAGAAAGTAGCATCCGACATAAAGAATGTGAGTCCCAAAGAATTACACACTTACTGAAATTAATAGAAGAATTAGAAGAGGAAGCTAAAATATTGGCACAAAATAATAAAAACCTCAATAACACAAATACCTATTTACTCAATAGTGTAAATAGATCAAAAGCTAGCCAAAACAAACACGGAGAACAAACAAGAATTGAATCTGCAAATAAAATTAAATTAATTTAAAGAAATCTGAAATTGAACCAATAAAGCATTATTCAAATGAATGATAATAATCTTGCCAGTGAACCTGTAGAATTGATGAAATTCAAAACGAAAATCTATGGCTAAAGGGTGTACATCTACCAATGAAAAGAGTGAAAAACAATATAACGATACAACAAACAAGATATTTATTCTTCTTAGGGTGCTGTCTCCTAACGGAGGTTAGCTATCATTATGGCAATTTTCACTTTACATGCAGCAGCTCTAAATAGTTCGGTAGATGTCTGTCCATACCATTCTCGTAGGTTTCTGAGCCAGGAAGTTCTACGTCGCCCACTTGATCTTTTACCGTCTATTTTTCCTTCCGTGTTCAAAAATGTATTAATTAGTTATGGAGCAAAACCTTTAATTCATACACAAGGGTAACCAATATTAGTAAAAATTGTATTGATGATAACATAGAAAGTAATTATACTATTCACATTTCTTATCATTATGGATAATAGGTAATATTTCACGATTTTATATCAAGTAATGAACAAGAGAAACTAATATATAAATCAATTATTAACAACACAATAAGAACATTTAATGAAAAATTAGCAGAAGTTGACTGGAATCCCATAATAAACAGCAATGCACTAAACATTTGCTGGAACGCAGTTATTAATAAATTAATGCTACTTTATAATGAATGCTTTCCGCGCATAAAATGCAGACAAATATAGTTAATAAAACCGCAAAGGTTAAAAAAACACCGGAGTTAAAATTAATTAAGAAAAAATTAGACCTCTATGAAATTTGGCGTACTTTTGATAATTATAACAATCTCTATAGAATAATACAGAAGCAATATAACGAGTTACTTATAAAATATAAAAAAATATTATGATCAAAAGTTCTTAAATACTGAAACATAAATAAAAAAACATGGAGTATTGTACGAGAAGTACAACAGTAACAAAAATCAAAACAAAAATTAGAAGCTGATCCGAAATAAATATTTCATTAAACAACCTTTGCGAATTTTAAACAAAAGACCGAAAGTTCAATATAAAGACAATATTAAATAAAATAATTTGTCAATTTTCTTTGAACCTGCCACAGAACAGATTCTATTGGACATGACGGAATCTCAATTAAACTTTTTAAAAGTTGTATAAACATTATAAAATATCCTTTAACTAATATTGTTAATAAATCACTTGAAAGTGGTCAATTTCCCGATAATTTAAAACTTTCTATTGTACAGCCTATTTTCAAATGTGGAGATCCTCATGATTTTTCAAATTTTAGACCGATAAGTATACTTTCACACATCTCCAAGATATTTGAAAATATAATAAACATTAGGTTAATTACATTTTTCGATAAATGTAAAATATACATAGCTACATTCAAAATAAATCTACAAAAACAGCAATAGTAGAGTTAACACAGTTTATTGGAAATGCTTTAAATAATAAAAATATTGCCTTAGGAATTTTTATAGGCTTTTGATTGTGTGGATCATGAAATACTTTTAAGTCAAATGTACATCTAGTCAATAAAAACAGTTTGTGAAGAAAGTGATAATACTTTAATCACAATTTACTACACAATAATCTTCACGTAACTTAAAAAAATATATTTCTACTTTTAAGTCACTTTTACAGATACGGTATTCGGGGAATAGCATTTGAATTAATAAAGTTATATCTTCAAAATCGAAAACAAAAAGTACAATATTACATAAAACAAAATAATATAGAATCAGATATTTTAAATATTAATACAGGTGTACCTCAGGGACGTATCTTAGGACCTACATTATTCATAATTTATATAAATTATATATTTGATAATGTAACTTTAAACAACTAAACAATGATAGAATATGTGGATGATAATAACATCATATTAAAAAACTTTACATGTTTAGATTTAATCCATGCAACTAATAATACCATTAATAATGACATAACATATTTAAATATAAACAAATTATTTTTAAATGAAAGCAAATCACAAGCTATTATTTTCTCAACGAAACGTACAAAAAATTATTTCATAGATGAAGTACAGTTAGACAACTTAACTTTAAAAAATTCTAATTCCTGTAATTTCTTATGAATTCATGTCAATAGATACATCGACCTATCACAATTGAATAGTAAGTTAAATAATATTTTATATGGAATACGAAGTTAAAGATCTTATGTACATTTTAAAATTTAAATGATCGTTTATGAAAGTTACTTTTCATCTGTTATGAGATACGGAATAATTTGTTGGGGTGTTTCCAGTGATATTAACAAAGTATTTATAACGCAGAAAGCCACAATTTTAAAAATCTGATCAAATGACGTTTAGGTAGATAATATACCCGTAGCACATGATTTACATTATTTGAAACTGACTGGCTTGTTTATCTTTCTAAGAATTATGCGGTAGCAAGACAAAAAATAAATCGTATGAAGTAAATTATTGCCATAACACATCAGCCACATCTCCTACGTTACGGTTGTCATGATCATGCAGCTTAGTTATGATTTATAGCACGAAATAACTTCCTTCTTCAAAATTACCAAAAAAGAAAAAACATCTGAGTTTATATTGCGAAAATCGAAATGTACAAGTTCTTTTCTTAATCTAAAATATATTGCTTTCTCGCACTTAACGAGACAATGAGTAATGTTTCCAAATCATACCATCAACCGGGAATGCCTTGCTACTTTGTACCAATGGTTTGTAGGTGTGTATTATATAAACGGGCCTGATAGCGAGAGCGAGTACCCCACTGCTGGCTTTTTTTTTTTTGAGAAGAAGCGGTAGAGGCTGGGCATAAAAGGTGCACACCTTGTTCACGCAACCAATCCGTTCTACGTAACCATCTTCTACCTGTCGGGGCTGAGAACGGACAACGGGTAGGAGTGAGGAGTCACTTGAATTAGCTCCGGAGAATACTTGTTGTGGCCCTGGCAGCTCGTCCGACTACCGGACGCGTCGTGGATAATCGTTTTCCTTTTTCGATTTATACGTGATTATGTTCGGTTTGACAAATTAATTAATTGCGCATGAATATATTTGTCTTCATTCAATTAACTCTAGTTGAAGTGACGGGGGAGAATACCTGATTTGATTGCATTTCGCTATAAGTGGATATAATTCTAAAAAAAAAAAACAAAATTCAATGTGTCATGTAACCAATAATTTTTTATTTTTCTGTATAGGTGTCCTACATTCGTTAAGTATGTCGTATGATTTGTTTTCCAAACACTAAAATGGAGAAAACCTGAATAACTCAGTTAAGTCGGGATAATGAAATAGATAAAGGCCTGTATCATTATATAATTATAACTAAATGTATTATATTACTCCGTGATAAATATAAAGTAGTTATTATGGAATTATTTTAGTGACGTTGCATTCAATTAGTTAGAGGAATGCTAAATTTTAAGCAATATGTAAAATTAAATGAATTAATTTGTTAATTGTTAACTATCAGTTTGTCAATATTAAATGCATTATAATATTGTACAAATCATGTATATGACGGTGGTAATAATGTAATAATAATAAACATCTTTATTTACATAAAATAAGAAACCAATTTACATGTAACTAAAAATATGACAATAATATGTGACAATAATTTATTAAGACTATCCACCCGCGGTCTTTCAGCCTGTAATCATGTATTGATCACAAGTAATACCATAAGTGATGGCAATTTACTCGAATAAATTTTGTTTTTGCATGAAAGTTTGTTGCTTAGCGATTTTAATGAGAGCAACTGTCACGAAAAAATTTTTTTTTCTATCAGTTGCTCGAATAAAAATCGCGATTAAGCAACAAACTTGAATGCGCTAAAAACAAAATTTATTCCGATTTAATTGTCATCACGAATGGTATTTGGAAAGACTATTCCACGACTTGAAACGAATATCGGTGAATGGTTCAATGTTTATATTAAAATTTTTATGATATATCTCCTGCAGTATTTTGGTCGAAAAATTCGACATTGATTAAATAACACCTCCCTTATAATCATTTGCATTTACCTTCTTTATATTATACGCCCAGTCATCATAATCGCGGCAAGAGTTTCCATTAAAGTTTTGCTAACAACTGGTAGTTTTTATCGGCGCAGATTTCTTCAAATCGTTTCCAAACACACGATCTCGTTTAAGTTTGATTTTTTGGTGCAGAACTTGACACCGTCGCATTTATTATGGATGATGAAGTGTTACCAAACCTTTTGATTTTATAACCTACTTGCAACTGACATACGTAGAAACAACGTTTTTCGCTTTTTTATCAAGGCTAATTCAATTCATTTGTCGGGAAATAGCTAACTTCAGGTTATTCAGGTGAATAAACAGCAACTTGGTGTTTATTCACTTATAAATTGACGTGATTGGCTAAAAAATATCACATGCCTCATTTTCATTGGCTACATGCAATAGGAGTGGAATAGTCAACATAACATCATTTCGTTTTTATAGTTTATAAATTAAAATTTCTAAAAGTATTTGTTTCTATTAATATTAAATTTAACGAACGTATTTCCAAGTAATTGAGGAGGATTTCACTTCATGATACATTTTGATAATTCAAAATAAATAAACAATTAACTTTGTTGGTATCACTTTTAGTTACAAGTGTATATAAAAAGTGATACCAACAAAGTTAATTGTTTATTTATTTTGGAAATGTATTTCTAACATCTGTCCTATAGACCTGCTATCCCTCTTACTGCTTACTGCAAGTGGTTTTGAGAAGTAATTCTATGGCATCAAACAATAATTTCATATTTCGTTCTGATAGAACGAAAAAAACAAATTGAATACTACAACAAGTTGAAAAGTGAATTAGAAATTAGACGATCTAACGGCGAATCTAATTTACGTATTTTACATCGGGATGGAGTGCCTTATTTGTCTAATTTCAATAATGGGCGCAATAATCAGTCGGCGCAAAAAACTGATTATATATTACCAAAACTGCGGTGGACTTAGAACAAAATTAACTGATTTATTGCTTAATGTAAATATTTTTGATTATGATATTATAATTTTAGTTGAAACTTGGCTTTACGAAAATATATCTAATAGCCAACTTCAACTCTTCAACTACAATCTATACAGGTCTGATCGTTCTATTCAAGGAGAAGTTAGAGGAGGTGGAATTTTAATTGCAATAAAAAAAACGATTTACTTCATCATTTATTTCACGGGATAATTCTATTGAGCAGCTTTTTGTTTTATTAAAATTGAAAAATATATCTTATATAATTGGTGGAATTTATATACCTCCCTCTTCCTCAATCGAAAAATATAAATTGCATTCCAATAATGTCTTAGAAATCTCAGAGTTATATAATTGTAATAATTTAATATGTGGCGACTATAATCTACCTAATATTGTATGGAATAATGGTACATGTACCCAAGTTAATCCTACAGCTAATGATGTTGTAAATTGTTTCAATTTTTTAAACGCTACCCAAATTATCGATATTCCTAATTCTCGAGGAGTATTCCTCGACTTATGTTTCTCCTCTGTCCCCAACACATCGGTGTCTCTTGCAAATGATACTCTTCTTCCAACTAGTATTCATCATCATGCATATATCTTTACATTATTAGTTAATGATGTCAAAAACTTGTAACTTGCGAAAAGAAATATATGTTCCATCTGGCGGACTATGAGTCATTGAATGGTCACTTTAACTGGGACTTTATTCTATCAAACTCTGGCATGGATTGTATTGTGGATAAATTTTACAACATTATATATTTAGAAATTGACAGATTTGTGCCTTGCAATAACTATTTATCAACTGTGGAGTTTTCTCTAAATTCTAACCCAAAGTATTTTTGGCAATATGCAAGAGAATTTAAAAAGGAAGAAGGTTATCCTAATACGATGTATTTTAATAATTTAACAGCAAATGGTGGATCTGAAATAGTTAACTTGTTCTCTGACTATTTTTCTTCAGTCTATTCATCCTCAAACGATTGTCCCATAGTTCATAATGCATGCAACTTAAATCTAGTTAATGACAACCCTTTAATTATAACTCTCCAAGAGGTATTTAATATTATATTAAGTTCAAAACATCTCATACTTATGGACCGGATCAAATATCGAGTTACTTTATCCAAAATTGTATTTACTCGCTTTGCGTTCCAATCTTCAATATGTTTTCAAAATCTTTAAGTCCAGGTATTATGCCTTCACAGTGGAAAACTGCCTATGTATTTCCTATTTTTAAATCAGGCGAGAAACATCTCATGAAAAACTATCGTGGAGTATCCATCCAATCGGTCATTCCTAAAATGTTGGATAAGCTTGTGGCTGATCAGTTACTATGGTACTCACGAAAACTGTTATCAACAAATCAGCATGGATTTATGCCTGGCCGTTCCACAGTGTCTAATCTCCAAGGAATATAAGCAGTTTGTGTCAAATGCCTTGGAAACTCGTAATCAAGTTGATCTATATACACAGATTTTTCCAAGGCATTTGATAAGATTGATTATAATATATTATTGACAAAACTGAAAAGTTATGGGTTTAATAGAAATACTTTAAATTGGGTGTCTTCCTTTTTAACTAATCGTTCGCAATATGTACGGATTAAAAATTATACTTCATATCCAATAAATGTCACTTCAGGTGTGTCTCAAGGGTCACATTGTGGACTAGTTTTGTTCAATATTTTTATTAATGACATACAAGATATTATTAAAAACTGTGAATTTTTATTATATGCAGACGATCTAAAAATTTATAAAACAATTTTCACTCGAGATGATTGTCATAAAATGCAGGAAGATCTTGTTCGTTTGAATGAGTGGTGTTCTAGTAACAAACTGATTTTAAATATAAACAAATGCTATTATATGACTACATCGAGAGGTGGTAATAGAATTGAATATACATATTCAATTGGGTCATCTAACCTTACAAGAGTTGATACTATCAAAGACCTAGGAATTACATTTGATTCTAAATTTTTATTTAATACCCATATAAATAATATTAGGATGAAAGCATTACAGATGTGGGGTTATGTTTGGCATATTAGTAAAAATTTGAATGCTGGATGTATAAAAATTCTTTATTGCTCACTTGTACGTTGCCATATTGCCTCTGTTGTATGGACTCCGTTTACTCAAACCAATATTAACCGTCTAGAAATGGTGCAAAAAAAAATCTTAAGATGCATGGAATTTAAGATTGGATGGCAGCATGAATCTGGAGAATATGGTACAATAATGAACATTTTCAAGATTTCCACACTTGAGGATCGCAGGAAAATATCGGACTTATGTTCATAACTTGCTAAACGGAATAATGGATTCTCCGAATCTAATGGATCAACTTACTTTCCATGTCCCACAGCGCACCACTCGATCGAACCTTTTTTTTCATGTGGAACCAAATCAGGTTATCACAATTCCCTTGCCCGTTTAATGGACCTGGCCAATCAACTGAATAAATATCCCTGGTTCGACTTCTTCAAAGCAAAAATCAGTAATTTCAAGCAAAAGTTGTATATACATCGATACACGTACATGTTGGTCAAATTTATGTATTGTATTTTTTTCTTTTTGTAATTCCAATTAAATTGTTCTTCTTTTATTTTATGTAAAAGGTGTTATACCGTAAATAAATATATTATTATATATTATTATTATATATTTTGAAAACTTTCTCTACGTGTGGCGAATGCCCCCAACAAATAATCGCATACCAAAAATTGCATGATATGTGATTAAAGTCACATCTAGTGAGATATTTTTTGTTATATTTCAAAGCATGTATACTGTTTTTGACAGTTTTAATACAATAAAAATTTGTTACTTCCAGGTCAATATATGATCCACATACACTCGAAGAAACTTTACTTTATTAGGATTGCATATTTATTATAATATTAATGTATACTTTACAACTGCTATTACCTTGATGATTATAAAAAAAATCAATTACTAAGACCTGTGTAAAACATGTAAAATATTAATAGCACCAATAAACATTATTATTATTGTTTATTAAGCTGTTTATTGGTGAAAAGATAAATGCGTTTGTTTTTGATGCATTCAAATATACCATTCTTATCAATAGTTCATCTGTATTTTTAGCCTTGCTTAAACTTGTCGCATCGCCTGCAAACCTAAAACTAAAACATTGATTGATTATCACACATTATATCATTTATATAAATAAGACATAACAAATTGGTCAACGGATGATATTTTTCGGTCGGACAGGAACAAATTATCAAGTGAAAAAGTTCGAGGTGGTGGCGTCCTCATTGCAGTCAGAAAAGAAATAAACGTGTGTCTCATCGATGTAGACTCTCCTCAGGTTGAGCAATGCTTTTTATCACTCGTTTCATTAAATTACATTAATGGTGGAGTATACCTGCCACCGAATTCTAACTTTGAAAAATAGCAACAGCACTGCTGAAGAAAAAATCTTCTTTATCATCTTTATCCAGGTCAAAAATATTTAGTGTGTGAGGACTATAACTTACCCAATACTGGATTTAACAACGGTCGTTTAGGAGAGTCTTCACCAAATTTGAATAATGAAGTTGGGCAGACTGTTGCAGAAAGTTTTGGATTTTTAAATTTATTTCAAATTAATAACACCCAATTCAAGAGGAATATTCCTGGAGTTTTAGTTCGGAAGAAGATACCAGTGTAGTGCTTGTATTTGATGTATTAGTCGCCAACATACGAATGATTTACTTAATCGCAATTAATGGGTTGCATGAACATGACATTTTACAAACATCGAATCTAATTTATTTATATAATAAGGCTGAGTATGTTATGGTTAATAATATTATTACCTCAATACTATTCTATAATATAAAATTAGATGATCAAAATGATTTTCTTTACAAGATTGTGTATGATTGTATTAGTAACCTAATACCTAAAAAAACTGTAGATAACGGAAAGCAAATTTCCAATTTGGTTTAACAGCAATTTAAAAGCATTAATTAATTAATAAAAAGAAAGAAATAAACATACCAAATACAAAAATACCAGTGAAATTCATTATAATGATTTGTTTAAAAACTTACGACAGCAATGTAAAGAATTAAATAATACATTATATAGGGACTATATTTTAAGTAGTGAAAGAAAAATCAATACTGACTAACATATTTTGAAAATTTGCTAATTCTTTTAGGAAAAATAGTAATATAATATAAATTGCATGTTGTTCAACGATGAACAGTATATTGGCGGATTATAAATCGTGAAAACATTTGTAAAATAATTCGCTGCAGTTTATACAAAAGCTGATATTTCTGGTTTAAATTATAGCAATAGAGTTTTTGGTGACTTTATTGATATTTTTCTGAGGGATGTTTATGAGAGCATAGTTACTATTAAGTCAAGCGATTGTTGTGGCCCGGATAATATTCCTAATCATTTTCTCAAAAATTGAATATTTACAATTTCAAAATCATTACATTTATTATTTATGTTGAGAAGCGGTTATGTACCAGCTATTTGGAAAAAGAGTGTTTTTACACCTATTCACAAATCTGGGCGCAGTGATTGAATGGAAACTCCTCTATAAATTTCTATGCATACCAAAATTATTAGATAACATTATGTCTAAATTTATATTTAATCATATTCTTCTTGAGGATCAGCATGGATCTGTGGAGCGTAGATCTACAACATCCAATCTTTTAGTGCCTTTGAAAATGGACATCAAGTCGATTCAGTATACACCAATTTTTTAAAGACATTTGACAAAATAAATAATTCGTAATTAATTCCCAAAATAACAGCATATGGTTTCAATGGTGACGTTGTTGAATGGATTGATTCCTTTATTTAAAAAAATGGATTCAACAAGTAAGAATCAAAAAATATCTATCGGAAGAAATTTTTGATTATTTAGGTGTACTTCAAGGTACACGCTGTGGTCCAATTCTTTTTTAAATTTTTTATTAATGCCATAATAGATTCAATACAATCCTGTAACGTGCTGTTGTTTGCAGATGATTTAAAAATCTATCGCGTAATATCAGTTAATTCCGACTAAATGCTATTACAAGAAGACATAAATAATATATTGAGATGGTGTGCCTGTAACAAATTAGAAATGTCAAGTTATTTCATTGATGGGCGTCAAAAAATAAATAAATATAATTATGCTTTAGATAATATTAATTTAAATCGAGTAGATGAAGTTAAGGATCTGGGTGTAATTTTGATTATAAACTTAATTTCAGGTTACACATATGCAATATTGTTAACAAAGTGGGTAAAGTGTTAGGATTTATTTTTAGAATTGGTGAACACTTTTCAGTTCGCTCGCTGAAATTGCTTTATATTGCATTAGTAAGATCGATTTTAGAATATTCTTCCACTATTTGGAGTCCTCATTTGGAAATATATAATAATATGTCAGAAAAGATACAAAACAAATTCGCATGTGTGCTTATAAATTTGGTATTAATATGAAGATTTTGGAAATTAACTTGTTAGCATTAACTAACCCCTCTTAAAAACAGGAAAAAGTTCTGATTTGCGCCATTTTCATAAACTTATTTCAGGAACTGTACATTGTCCCGTACTTGTTTCAAAAATTTATTGAGTAGTCCCACTATCGGATCGAAAAACTAGACAAACATCCATCTTTCAGGTACAAAAACTAAGAACTAAGTATGGCTATAACCGCCCACTATTAATAATGATGCGCTTTGGCAACACATTATTAAATTTAAACTCTACGTCGTTCTTCAATACCCCTGAAATTGTATTATTTAAATTACGATTATTTTTTGTCCTTGCAATTCGTTTTTATTTAACTTTTATTTAATTTGGTACTGGTTTAATTAGGATTATTTTGATATGGTAGCGTTATTTTGTATAAGATAATTTCATTCATTTTAGATTTAATTTAGCTTAGTATACATATATTGTTTTAGTATAATTTATGTGAATGCTGTGATGCATTAATTGGAGAAATTTAATTTCTCTAATTTTAGATTTAATTTAGTTTATGATTTCTACATTAGATTTAATTTATGTTTAATGCTGTATTATTTAGTATTATTATAATTATGCTGTAAAAAGGCAATTACCGTTGAATATATAAATAAATAAATAAATTTACCAATAATGACCCCTGCGGGACACCACTTGACATATCTTCCAATGAGGATTTTTCATTCGAAAAGTTTGTTAAATGACTTCTTTCTGACAAGAAGGATTGCAGTAACGAACAACTATTCTATTAACATCATATTTACCTAATTTATTAATTAGCATGAAGTACGATACGTAATCGAATGCCTTAGAAGATTGAGCTTCGGAATGGTTTTTTGTTCATTGGTATACTATTTTCCTTTCAGAAAGAAGTCTAATGTCGTCAGATCGCACGATCTTTGTAGCCAATTCACATCGCCGCGGCGCGAAATAACACGACCATGAAACTTTGTCTGCAATGACTGCATTGTTTCGTTCACAGGTTGCATCATCTTGTTGAAAGAATATGTCTTTCAAGTCCATGCCGATTAATTCATTCCATAAAAAGTTGATTATCATGTCACGATAACGAACACCATTGACATTTCCCGTAGCATTCTCGAAAAATTACGGCCCAATCACTCCTCCAACCCAAAATCCGCACCAAACAGTGACTCTTGGTGGATGTATGGGAATCTGTTGGATCACTTGAAAATTTTCGGACCCCCAAATTCGACAGTTTTGTTTATTCACGTAGCCACTAAGTTAGAAATGCGCCTCATCGGTGAAGATGATTTTCTTCGAAAAATTACCATCGATTTGCTGATCTTTAGTCAAAATTCGCTGCACAGAGCTTCTTGAAACGTCCAATTGCTGAGCACGATGGCGAATCGAGGTGGAAGGACATTCGTCAACACTCACATTCACTGCGGCTATGTTTTCAATCGACCGACCGGTACCAGAACGGCCACTGCTTTTCTAGGTTGGAATTAAACCCGTAACCTCATTTTTTTTTTATTAAATACACCACAGTGTTGCGAGATGGTGCGTTATGATGACCAAAAGACGTGCGGACTTTTCGAACCCTCTCTGCAAAATTTTCACCATTTTTATAATGAATTTTCACAATTTCTAGGCGCTGCTCGATCGTGTAATTATTCATGACTAAACCTCAATACTTCTTCATATCAGTTATCAAAGATTAGTACTCTATATTCGCCACTAAAAATGGCGCGCAGTTTAAAATGTCAGATCAATTTGAGACACTCTTTACAAGGTTATTTTCATATCCATCAGTAACAAAATTTGATAGTTCATGAATTGAGTCTATTGTCGAATGCTCTTTTCGAAAACCATTTTGACACTTACTGAAAATACAATTTTCTTCGAAATACTTTTATAACTGGGTGTATATAGCTGCTTCACAAACATTTCAAACAATCGTAACTAGTGAAATCGGGCGAAACTTTTCGGCCTTTTCGTTAACACCAGTTTTTAAAATTGGAACTATATATACAACATCTTTATTACAGTAACATTATTTACAAAAATATATATATATACATTATGATAAGTGTTAGTCTGTCACTGTCTGGGCTATCGACCGTAGGTCTTTCTGCCCTGTCATAAAGAAATCTAAAAAATATATAAAAATTTAAGCTAGTTGAATTTAACTGTCCGGATGATGCGATCTAATGAATTGATGAAGAGTGTTTGTGGGGTGTTTGTATTTTGAGGGGATATTGGGATTGCGGGGAAAATTGGAACTATTTTTGCAATTTTTAAACATTTAGGATACTCACCACTCTTTATACTTTCATATTCATTTAGTTTACAATAATGTATTTTTTACAAGATAAATAAAACTAATAACAACTTGTTGTGATATTTCTTTAAAAGTAAATGCTTTAGATTGATATGCATTACTAATACCTACCAATGGATCTGAATTATTGAGAGGAATCTGATTAATAATTGTTTTAGCCACAGAAGCAAATAATGAATTTAGGTCATTCGAACATAATGATTTCGGATCCGATTTTAAAATATTATATTTCTTATTATTCTGTATTACATTCCAAATTGTTTTTGATTTTAATATTGATATTGATTTATTGTCAATAAATTCCCATGTTTCTTATTTTTTTTTTTTTCTATAAGGTTAATCTTTTTCAGTATTAATAATTGTATATTCTGAAGTGCTTTTAGTTATTTTAGCTATTATATCATTAATACTAATGACCACCGATTTTTCGCTTAAATATGGTTCAGTAACAAATGTTTTGAAATTATCATTGGTGTAAAAAAACATGCAATATTAAAATTTTGAAACAATAATGCATCACATCATCTTTGACATTCACGTTCAACTGAATTTTTATTTGAGTTGAATTTTTTAAGAATAAATTCCAGTTAATTTATTATTTTTTTCGTAGGCTTTGCATGTTTGTTGATTTTATTTAATTGCTTTTATTGACGTTAGTATTTTTGACAGATTTTCCGACTTTTTTTTGACATTTTACGGTTAACATTAAATCTAAACTGTTTAATTTTTATCCTTCAGGCCATAGACTGGGTTTTAGAATAAGATCGCAACCAATTTTATAACTATTTGATCCATATTTTGTTTTTAGTTTCTCGCACACATATTTTTTATGAGAATGGTAGATTGATGTCAATACCATCCCAACCGGTTGCATTTGTATGTATTTTTCCGATAATTTTATTAACCTCATCACTAGATTAGAATCGAAAAGACTACTTACATTTGCATGGATGTTGTTATTGTAAAAAGATGCTGTTTCATAATTGGGTTGGCGGTTAATCGAGTTTGTTAGGTACTGGCTGGTATGTTACGAGTTTTTTTTATTAATAATTCCATTGTTTTTTAGGCATTTCCATATATCGGATTTATTTAAAGACATACTCTCAAAATACGCTTTCTTTTCTTTTAAAATCGCAGAGTTGGCAGTATTACGCCATTGATTATATGAATTAAAATCCGTTTCTTTTCCACTTTCTTAAATTCAGAGTATGTCCTATCAATAGATGCCATCATCTCTTTGTTAATAGTGGTGAGACAAGGTGCCAGTTTCTTAGTGACTCTTGAGGTGATTTCAGGAGCGTGAATGTCAAATATTCACTGAATACAATTATGTAAATAAGCAATTTTATCATCAATATTGTTCAGATAAATTAGTTGGTCAATTTGGAGAAGTTGTAAATTCGATTTAAAATGACATGTTGATACTGTTCAATTTGCGGAATTTAATAAAATGCGGCGGAGGTTTTGTTTCAAGTTCTAGATTGCAATAGATGATATCGTGGTTAGCTATGTCATGAATCTTAATGATTCTAAGCAATGATTATTCCGTGGCATAACAATTACGTCAATGAGAGATACCGACGTTACAGTGCAGCGCGTAGGGTCTCGAATGGTTTGGGTGAAACCATACAAGTTTAAAAAAATCTGTAAACAAGATCGTGTTTCTGTTATCTACATTTAAAATATTGAGGTTATATCTCCCAAAAATAGTATGTTGTCGGCTAGGGTAGCTGAAAGTGGTTTCTAATGAGTTGAGAAAGTTATTAGTATTAGTATTAGAAGGTCGATAAATTACACCTACAAAAATATTTCATTTTGGTATTTACATTTTAACTATATTTGCTCAAGATCATACAAAGGTAAATCTATTAGTTCAGAAATGATGGATGTCTGTATATAAATACAAACACCTCTGTCTCTCCCAGATACCCTATCCTTACGAAAAGGGTATACGCATCGATAAAGAATTGTGAGCTATCCATACTTGAATTTAGTCAGGTTTCAGTCACAGTGACACAATTGAATTCCAAAGAACTGATATGAGCCCTCAAGCTCACAGCATGCATGCTTGCATGCTTCATTGGATGACGCATGCTCATATATATATATATATATATATATATATATATATATATATATATATATATATATATATATATATATATATATATAATCCGCACTAAAGAAGTTAACAAGTAAAATATATTCATGTTTAAGAAGTACACACGGAAACAAAGTACTAACGAGAGAGAAAAAACAAAACTAAAAACATATGGAGTAAATAAATAATACAATTAATCTAACTAAAAAATTTAATTTATAATTAAAGTTAATAAGTGTTGTTTTTATATACCTTATAATATAATATGTTATAATAATATCAACAATGATAATAATCAAATTATACAAAGAAAAGGAAAATGTGTTTGTTGTATTACTATAATATAACGTCTTTATTAAAGTGCACTCGGTTTCAAAATGGACAAAATAAAATTTTGATATATTGAAGGTTATTAAGAACCAGGCGCTTTAACCAATCAAGTTACGGCAACTATAATTAATCAATCATTGAGCTCAACAAATTGAAGTAGTTTACGGTTTCAAGTAAAAAAAAGCAATCATCGCAGTCGGTAGGATTCGAACCTACGCTCCCAGAGGGAATCTGATTTCTAGTCAGACGCCTTAACCGCTCGGCCACGACTGCCCTGATAAGTGAAATTAGAAATTTTCAAGTGATTGATAAAATCAAGTTATTTATAATACATCTGATATTAAATAAATTGGTTGCTTGAGTTACGTGAAGATCAAATTAATTTGATAAATAAAGCACTAATAACCTTTCTTCACAATTTTATTTGATTAACCAAATGTACATTTCGGACACAAAGTGACCATTATCAATGGATTAGCACTGAATACAAAACAAACATTTAAGACTATACATAGGCCGAAGGATTATAAACCTAGGCGGTATTGATGAATTTCAGGAAAGGACGGTAATTAAGAGATGAGCGGAAAGAGTAAGGGTGGCGGTATAGCCAGGTCTTTCTGGTATTTATTCTATTAATTGCTGTAATTGTTTATATTGGCCAAACACAGCGTAATCTTATTACAAGATTCAAAGAACACCTCTCACACGCCAAACATCTAAACTACGAGAAATCCGCAGTGGCTAACCATTTACTTGAAACAGGTCATAAAATAACAATCAATAATATAAAATTATTAAAACACTCATCAAATTGTCGATTAAACATGCTAGAAGCCATTGAAATGAAAAATCATGAAAGTAAATTATTGAATTTTGATTTAAGTCCACTGCATAATACTTTGTATTTTTTTAATAGATCTTGTAAAGTAAATAAATAAAAGTAAACTAAATTACAGGTGTATATAAGCTTAAAATTAATAATGTTACCGGCGTTCAGTTTACCTGAACGTGGTAACAAATGCGTAATTATATTTTAATCCATTTTACGAGCTAACCATTGCTCCTAATAATAATTTGCATAAATTCCGCATTATTGAAATAATCCAAACAAGATAATTTTCCAAAATGTGCAGCTACCAGTGCAAAACAATAGGACGGGCCCTTTTCGGCGAAGAGGATCATTACCTGTTCCCGGAATTGCGGGGCCTACGTGACCGAAACAAAGCCGCGGTACTCAAGATCACCGTATAAAACCAGTCTCCGACCACCGCACTTTACCAGTCGTCTGCCATCAGCAGCGGTGGTCAGCCTGGTCGGTTCCGCCGATTCAAGCCTCTTGCTCTTGTATATATTGTATATTTTTCTATGTCTATTTTCTGTTTATTCTGTTGTAATATATTCTCTTCTTCTCCGGCCCCCTGTTTTAATTTACACGCTTTCTCTTGTTCTTTTACTTTTTTTTCACAGCTAGCCGGTGCCCATACGTTGACCTGGCGAGGAAGCTTAAGCAAGTATCACAGACGGGAAACTGTTTAATCGAAGCCTGCGGCTGTTAATCGATGGTGAGCCTCGCCAGGGACCCCTGTGCGTGTTGGTTCCGGAAAGTACCACCGGTGCCACTTCCTTGCCAGTCCATCACGAGGACGCCTTCCGCGATCCCCGTTAACAATAGTAATTAGAAAAAACACGAAAATATTTCGTAAAATCTACAACAAATGAGTCTTATTAGGACTACAAGAAACAAATCACCTTGGAAACAACTACTTCTCTAGCTAATACTTCGACAGACATTGAATGATACAAAAGTAATTTGCTTGTTACAAAATAGCAAGGCTATCAAAGCAACACTAGTTTGAACGTATTTCTTTCTGTAAAATGAATTACAAATGATTGAATGTACGTTAAATAGTTTATGAGTGACTATACTATGGTAAATTTGGAATATATTTTTATTTTTAATTACATCAACCTAAATTCATTTCTATTTGTGGATACGTTATTCTTAAGCAGCTAGATTTAAAGAATAAGATTTCAATTTTGTCAGTATTTAATTTAAATTTATTTTTTTGACCCTAGCCGTACAATCCAAGTGTAGTTAATCGCACTAAAGAGTAGTTAATTCCATCAGAAACATTTTGCAAGAAACCAATAAATTAGAATCATCTGCATAAATCTCACCCATCGACTTAACAACATGTGCTAAGCCATTAATATAGATCATCAAAAGCAATGGGTCAAGGATACCTCGCTGTGGTAATCCCTTTGCGACGCTGAAATTACTTGTAATTTTTTTACACTTTGCTTTCTGTTACTTAAGTAACTTTTGATCAGACTGAAAGCAACTAAACGAACTCCATATTTATGTAATTTGTAAATTAAAATTTCGTGATCTAACCCATCAAATGTTTTCGACAGGTCAAGTAGTACTCCAAGAGGTACCTAATTTGACTATAATGAGTCAACAACGTTTTTAAGGTAATTATGTAGCGTAGAAAAAACTGATTTATTTTTTTCTAGAACCATGCTTTGAAGTGTTTATTCGGAAATTTTCAAAGTCTTGTATTTATAATAATTTCTTAATTTATAATTTCAAATTTAAAAAAAAAACACTTATCGTGTTACAAAGTCTTTTCATCATGTGTTTATTAATTAACTAGTCAATTATTGATGATAACCATTTGAAATGGTTTTAATACTATTTATTTCTGCAAAGGGTGTTGGTTTTGAGAGTGGGATATTGAAAGCTAGAAAAGTCAAAGAATTAAACGCTCAGGCCAGGAATATACAAACTTACTTGCCAGAATTATAAGGGAATATATATAGGACAATCTGGTCGGAATTTTAACATTAAAGGAACATCTTTCTTTTTTTAAATTCTTTCTACTTTTATTCCATTTATTATAACTCAATTAAACTTATATAATTTTAAATATGTGGAAAACTTATCTTAACGTAATTTGTATATTTTGAACTGGAAGTTATATAATCGACTAAATAAAATAGATAATAAGAAAGGTTAAAGATTAGAATGTTTTGAACCATTAACTTTTGTATTGATATGCAATATCTAGAAAACATTGAAATCATATAATAGCATTCAGTGAACACCGGTTATGTGATAACGAATGGTACTAACATACTTTCAATTTCCTAAATTATATGTCAATTTAATAAATACACGAAATAAATTCAATACTGATCTTCACACACTTGAAAATAGTCTCTACTCAGATATTTGGCACGTAAAAATATATAACAGAATATTCTTTATGTAGTGACTTCAATGTACTCTAGACTATAAATAAAGAAATTATCATCAAATTATGTATATTTTTGCTTGTAAGGGATTGCATAATTTGTTTGTTTTAATTAAGTGCTAACAAAAAACCGAATCCATACAAAAATAATATAAATAATATCCATATATAAAACTGTTACATAAATAATCAATTAAAGTTATTTGAATAACTATTGTTAAATACATAACTTAATTTATGTAAGAGTATTTAATAGATCTGGATTGCACATTAAAAAATTGACCACGAAAAAAGGAGTAGACCACTTAACAGAAATAAATCTTTTACAATATTCTGGGTTGCTATGAGTGATAACTGAATAAATTTCAATTAGTTATTCTTGTTCAAACATATTTTTACTAAGAATAATAGAGAAATAACGTAGTAAACGATTGTGTTTTCTTAGAATTGAGAAAAATTCAGAGGGTACCAAGTTTGATGAAATGATGGTGGCGACCGTTACTATGTGGTAGTTTTTTTAAGAGTAAATAAAAATACTTTCGACATTTTTATACCACTATTTACATATAATATTTAATTTAATTTATTTATATATTTATTCGATTTTCTAAGTAAATAATTGTAGTCATTTCATCACATTATCGATTTAGAAAATGATTTTAGCTTATATCTAAAATTATTTATAATTTCTAAATGAACCACAATTATTCAATTATATCAGTGATTCTGAAAAGTAAAGGCTCAACCCTCTCATCACGAAAATTGCACTTGATAAGAAGGTCGCGGTACAGAAGGGCAATAAATCACTATTTAATTTTGAGAAGCTCACCTTTCTACTTTGATCGCCGTTGTAATTCCCAAGACCCAAAGACCGAATTGTGTGTGTACGGAACTTCTTTCCACCGTTTTGTACTACGATAATTACTTAGTTATTTCGTGCCATTTTGTGTAACACATAATAATAGCTCGGGTACCTTACACGCCAGAGGGCATTGTTCGTGTGGCAGTGACGGCGCGCGTTATTATTTTCGCGGCCCTCCGGCCCTTACCGTTCAACTTATGAAATCCGTAACCCGTATTACTATTAATAATCTGAATTGGAAAAAAAATAATGGGATTTTAATAATCAATTATTTTATTAATATTGACTTCTGTCTATATGTCATGTAATAATAATATTTGTAAAATTGTTATTATATAGAGGATACTAAGAAGATCATTGAATTTTTGAAGAAACATTTTATTTACTGCCTTAATATGAGATTTAAATAAACCATTATCAAAGTGCTAATTTCGGGTACGATTTAGTTTTGTATAAATAAAAATAACAACATGATTCTAGTTTAAAGCTACATGATTAGCAATGTTTTAAATCAATTAGTAAAATATGTTAGATACATGGGCATGTTTACTAACTTGAAAGGTTTAAACAAATATTGTAAAATTTAACTTTTTATTTAATGTTTTCATAATATATGCATACGGATTAAAGATTTACTTTTATCAAACTTTTAAATTGTCTTTAATATCATTATTTTTATTTATTTAATCATTTTTTGGTAATACTTTCTTTCAATATTGAATAATCTTCTTCTTTACTTCTTCCCATATATTCCCTTGTCTTTTTTGTTATTTTTATCTTATTGCACGTGTTTCGTATATTCTCTTGGGTGTTTCTTACCTCTTCCATTATGCATATCTGTCTGTACTATCTTATATGTTCCTCCGTTATATTCTCATTTATTGATTTTATCTGGTTAAAAAAATGTACTTATATATTTGAATTTTCTAAACTTCATTTGAGTTTTTATATTCATCTGCATTTTACATAGTAGCTAGATAGATAGATGTTATATGGGTGGCACCAGCGCTTATTCCATCGCGACCTTTTCAGGTCTATTGTGGATCCCTGTTTTCTCAGATGACCAGCTCTAGCTTTGCCTCTTTGATTAGTCCTATTAGCCCTGCCAGAGGGGCTTGGGTTTGTAGTGCCTAGCTTTTGATATCTAATCCTTGCTGGACCCTCGCAGTGGCATAGGATGTGGAACGAGTCTACTTCTTCCTCTAGGCAGAATCTGCATGGTGCTTCTTCCACCAGGCCTATTTTGCTCATATGTTTGTTGAGCTTGCAGTGTCCTGTTATCAGGCCTACTATTGTTTTGACCATTTTCCGGTCTTGGTTCGGGAGTTCGGTCGTGAATTTTGGCGATTGTTTCTTAAAGAACTGTTTCGCCTGTCTCTGTCCTGGTGAGTTCGTCCACCAGGTATGGGCCTGTGTCTCCACCCATTTTTTTATGGATCGTTTGACTGCGGTTTTGGAGATTCCGCAAGAGGGTTCCGGGCCAATTACTGCTTTTGACGAGCCTTGTTTGGCCAGTTCGTCTGCTATGTCATTCCCCGGATGTCCTCCGTGTCCCATGTGATTGTTACTTTTTTGTGACAACCAAGTTGGTTAAGAGCGCGTATACAGTCCCAC